>CM066600.1:10236602-10836602 GCA_033816785.1 Picus viridis | reverse complement strand
CTCTGCAGCCTTCCTCCAGCCCCTTCAGGCACTGGGAGGTTGCTCTGAGGTCTGCCTGGAGCCTTCTCTTCTCCAGGCTGAGCACCCCCAGCTCCCTCAGCCTGTGCCCACAGCAGAGCTGCTCCAACCCCCTGAGCATCTTTGTGGCCTCTCCAGCAGCCCCAGGTCCTTCCTGTGTTGGGGCTCCAGAGCTGGCCCCAGGCCTGCAGGTGAGGTCTGAGAGAGCAGAGCAGAGGGGCAGGATCCTCTCTCTCCAGCTCTGGCCACACTGCTCTGGATGCAGCCCAGGCTGCCCTTGGCCTCCTGTGCTGCAGCTCACCCTGCCTGCTCCTGGCCAGCTCCTCCCCGCCCAGCACCCCCAAGTCCTTCTCCTCAGGGCTGCTTTCCACCCCCTCCTCCCCCAGCCTGTGCTGACAGTGAGGTGGTTCTGGCCCAGGTTCATCACGGGCTGGGGGGTGGCAAAGACTCCTGCGTGCCCTGGGCACACCTGGGCTGACCTGCAGTCTCTGTGCCCTGCAGTGGGACTCCATCAACGAGATGGATGAGTTCTTCAGCCCCATCCACACCTACCAGGTCTGCAACGTGATGAGCCCCAACCAGAACAACTGGCTGCGGACCGGCTGGGTGCAGCGGGACGGGGCCCGCAGGGTCTACGCGGAGATCAAGTTCACGCTGCGGGACTGCAACAGCATGCCAGGGGTGCTGGGCACCTGCAAGGAGACCTTCAACCTCTACTACATGGAGTCTGACCGCGACCTGGGCAGCAGCACCCGGGAGAGCCAGTTCCTGAAGATCGACACCATCGCGGCCGACGAGAGCTTCACCAGCGTGGACCTGGGGGTGCGGCGGCTGAAGCTGAACACGGAGGTGCGGGGGTGGGGCCGCTCAGCAAGAGGGGCTTCTACCTGGCCTTCCAGGACATCGGCGCCTGCATCGCCATCGTCTCCCTGCGCGTCTACTACAAGAAGTGCCCGGCCATGGTGCGCAACCTGGCCTCCTTCGCCGAGGCCGTCACCGGGGCGGACTCCTCCTCCCTGGTGGAGGTGCGGGGGGAGTGCGTGGGGCACTCCGAGGAGAGGGACACCCCCAAGATGTACTGCAGCGCCGAGGGGGAGTGGCTGGTGCCCATCGGGAAGTGCGTCTGCAGCGCCGGCTACGAGGAGCAGAGGGATTCCTGCATGGGTGAGTCCCCGCTGCTGCCAGCGCTGCCGGCCGGGGGCGGGGTGGCCGCCGGGGGCAGGGCTGAGGGCAGAAGCCTGGCCGCCGACATTTGGACCGGCAGCCTCTGTGAACGCCAAAGGTCTTTACCGCCCCGCTTCATGCCTCTGAGATGTGTCACTGGTGCCCCTGGCAAGCTCCTGGGCGCTGCTGTGAGCCTGTCCGTTACGGGTACTGGTGCACAGGGCAAGGCCCTGGGGCAGGGACTGGCTTTGCAACAGGGGCTGGCGCTGGGACAGGGACTGCCCTGGCTCCATCTTTCCCTACCATGGAATGTGTGGCACAGAGATCCCGGCCCGATGCCTGCAGCAGCTCTGAGCTGTCTGCTGGTGCACTCCAGCAAAGCAGAGCTCAGCCTCTCCACAGTGCCCCCTGCTCGCTTCCCTCTGGCAGGGGGCTGAAAGCAGAGAAATCAGGAAGCAAAGCACCAAGCAAGGTTACGGCGTCCACCCACCGCCCTCCCCAGGGCTGCCGCGGAGCCCGGCCGGCCGGGGGTGCAGGGAACCTTCCCGGGGGCTCCGTGCTGCTGGGCAGGCTTCAAGCTGCCGACTGTACAAACTGTGATAAGGAAGAGGGGTGACCAGCAGCAGCCGAGCAGGGGCTGTGTGTGTACAGAGCCGGGGCTCCCCGGGAGAGGCCTCCGCGCAGCTTTGTTTGCTCTGCGCTTCTTGCGGGGAGGCGGTGGGGGGAGCAGCACAAATACGAGTGCAGGGCTGCTGTTTGAGTTTCATGGAAATGTCAAGTGGAGCTTTTGTCTTAGGGAGACTCGAGGCAAGGTCAGGACGTCCGGAGCCGGGCTGGAAGGGATCCAGCAGCCGCGGGGACACTGGGTCCCCGGCCGCGCCGGGCGGGCAGGACGGGCAGGAGAGATGCTTCCGCCCGGAGCTCCCCTGGGCTGCCACTGCCGCTTGGAAAGGCAGCATGGGGTGGTTTGATAACTCAGGCAGGGCTGATTCCTCCCATGTTAGGAAGCAGCTGCAAGGTGGGGCCAGGTGAGAGGGGGCACTGGGGTCCCAGCCCCACTGCTGCAAGGAGCTGACAGTTGGAGATTTGGTTCAGAAGGTCGGAACACCCCTTCCCCGTGCCCCCTCCTGTGATCCCACACCACAGGCTCTGCCCCAGGAGCTCACCCCGCCAAAGCCCGGAGGCTGAAGTCCAGGCCGCAGTGCTGTGTGTCCTGGGATGTGTTTGTGTCTTCCCTGAGGGACAGCTCCTGCCCCCTCCTGGTGGGATTGCTCCTGCCCACAGGCAAGCACTGAGGGCAGTGTGGTCCAAGCTGCCTCCCCAGGTGGGATAGACACGGGCAGAAGTTGACCCTTCTGCATGTGGATGGACTCAGACCCATGCTGCTCTACCAGCAGTGCTCTGGTGGAGCTCTCCAGGACTTGTGGCATTACTGAAGCACAGAATTGTCACTGGCCTCTCTCTGCCCTCGGTGCCATCCCTCCTGCCTTCCCTGTCCCATCACTGAAGCACAGAATTGTCACTGGCCTTTCTTGGCCCTCGGTGCCATCCCTCCTGCCTTCCCTGTCCCATCTCTCCAGCTCCCAGCACGGGGATGGGGACAGCCCAGTGTGGGGAGCACAGGTGGGGGCCGAGCAGCGGCTGTGCGCAGGCAGGACAGCGGAGAGATGCAAATCCTCCAGCTAAGCTCCTCGTGCTTGATTGGGGCAGAGTTCCTTTCTCAGGGCGCAAAGAGCCTTTCTGGGGTGATTTATAGCCCCAGCAGCTCTGTCAGGGCTGGAAATTAGCCGTTTTAATTGTCAGGGGGACAAAAGCAGGACTCCAGCGGCTGTCGCCACAGCGATTTTTCATTCTCGGTGGCAGGGATGAGCTGATATAAATCACTCCTTGTGGCCCTAATAATCTTTCTATAAATATCAGGGAAATTCTTTTTTCTTTTTTTTTTTTTTTTTTGCTGGGGGGAAAGGGAAAAAAAAAGGAAAATGAGAGAGAAGATCCTTTGCCTCTGTGGCAGTGTTTAAAATGTGATTCCAAATTAATTTCCTTCCGCCGCTCACAGCCAGACGCCTTATTTGTCAAAGCTAAAGATGTTTGAACAGGGGAGGGCTCTCCCCCTCCCCTCCAGCCCTCATTTTTCTAAGGGCCTGCCAGGGTGATGGAAGACAGCTCAGAAAAAGCAGATCATGGCCAGATCTGTTCCCAGTCCTTCAAAGGAGGAGGCAGGCTGTGTCATGGAGCTGGGAGGGCGGCGTGAGGTGGTGGAGGAGCCCGGGGAGCTGAGAATCATAGAACCACAGAGCTGTCAGGCTTGGAAGGGACCTCAAGGCTCAGCCAGCTCCAACCCCCTGCCATGGGCAGGGACACCTCACACCACAGCAGCTTGCTCACAGCCACCTCCAGCCTGGCTGCAAACACCTCCAGGCAGGAGGCTTCCACCACCTCCCTGGGCAGCCTGTGCCAGGCTCTCACCACCCTCATGGGCAACAACTTCTTCCTCACATCCAATCTCAATCTCCCCACTTCTAGTTCTGCTCCATCCCTCCCAGTCCTATCCCTCCCTCACACCCTCAAAAGTCCCTCCCCAGCTTGCTTGGAGCCCCCTGCAGATCCTGGAAGGCCACAATGAGGTCTCCTGGGAGCCTTCTCCTCTCCAGCCTGCACAGCCCCAACTCTCTCATCTGTGCTCACAGCAGAGCAGCTCCAGCCCTCTGCTCCTCCTCGTGGCCCTGCTCTGGACACCTTCCAGCCCCTCCAGATCCTTCCTGGCACAGAGGCTCCAGGACTGGACCCAGAGCTCCAGGGGAGGTCTCAGCAGAGTGGAGCAGAGGGGCAGAATCCCCTCCCTGGCCCTGCTGGCCACACTCCTCTTGCTGCAGCCCAGGCTCTGCTTGGCTCTCTGGGCTGCAAGCGCTCCCTGCTGGCTCCTGCTGAGCTTCTCCTCCCCCAGCACCCCCAAGGCCTTTCCTCCAGGGCTGCTCTCCAGCCAGTCCCTGCCCAGCCTGTATTGAATCCTTCCTGTAATAGAGACTCCAGAACTGGAGCTTCTGGAACTGGAACATCTCTGCCTCTTGGCCCCTCTGCTCTCAGCCATAGCCTTGGATGCCTTTGTTTGGGCAGGAGGGTGGTGTTGGCGTCTCTGCACTTACCCCACACCTTTTGTCTTCTTCCAGTGCCCTGGTGTTTGTCACAAGGGTGTGAGGAGCACTTCCCATTGTGTCTGGGACACCAGGGTAGGACCACAGTAAGGATACCACCCAGCCTGGCATTAGACATGCCACAGCCCTGCATGGCACAGGACACTTGCCCCTTGCATCTGTGCCTCGTGCATCTGTCTGACTTCTCCTCAGAGGCACAGCGAGCCTCAGAGGCTGGGCATGGATGCTGCAGTGCTTTCCAGGGCAGGAATGGGTTTGAGGATGAATTGCCACAGCTGCTGACAGGGTCCTGGGGTCTGCTGCCTTTAAAATTCCAGCTTCTAGTCCCATGGCATCTTCTGCCACAGCCAGCCCAAGATGAAACCCCTCTGCTCTCTCTCTGAGCCCTTCTGCCCCACTTGCTTTTCTCTTCCAGTTTCAAGTCTCTGAAGGACTTTGGTTCCCTCACCCCCTGCCATCCACAGCCAGCCTCAGGCAGGAGGCTCTTCCTTCCTTGAAGCCTACCAGCCCCCAGCCAGGCACGTTGGCGTCTCAGCAAACAGCAACTGCTCTGCCTCAAGAGCAAAAGGAGCAGCAGTGAGCAGGATCTGTCCCAGCAGTTTATCAGCTGAGACAATCAGCACAGCTGCCCTGGTTTGTATGCAGCTGCTGTGCAGGACAAGCAGAGCCCCACTGCAGTAAGGTCACTGCAGGCAGAGCAGTGAGGAGCTCCTCAAGCCCTGCTCTGCTTCTGTGGGAAGGGAAGGAGCCCACAGGCTGTGAGGCTGAGAGCTGGGGCATGCCTAGCACCCAGCCCTGGGGGTGGATGCAGAGGTGGGCAGGGAGGCTCAGGCAGGTGAGGGCAGTGAGTTTTACCCACCATTCTCTTGCTTGCTCTGCTCTGCTCTGGGATGTTGTGGTCCTGAGCCACCAAGGCTGTAGGGCTATGGCCCTGGCATCAGGGCCAGCCTCCTGTGGCAGAGAGGACTTATTCCTCAGGCTGTGCCTGTCACCACCTCCCAGTCAGAAACACTGGAAAGCTGAGCTCAGATCCAGAGCTGATTGTGAGCTGTGCACACCCAGAGCCAGTGTGGACCATCAGTAGCAGAGCCATGGCTGTGGATCACAGTGCTGCTCTCTGGGAGCTGCCACAAACCCAGCCAGGCAGTCAGCCCCCAGCACGGAGACCTCCAGCAGCACAGACCATCCCAGGAAGCTGTGTCTTTAGTGAACAGTGAATAATGGCAAAGCAGAAGGCACAGGTCCCCTTCCCTGCTGGCACAGCATGCAGGTGAGCCTCTGGCAGAAATGCAGCTCCCAGGGAGCACCTTTGCAGCACACCCATGGGTTCCAGGAGCAGGACTCTCTGTTCAGACACTCTTGCCTTAGTCCCTTGGTGACGGCTCTGGCTGCTTCCCCTCTGTGGCTTCAGCTTGGCTGTTGCCTTTGGCTGGGAAACGGTGAGGGAGCAGCGACTCAAACTGCTGCTCCCTCAGCCCATGTGGGTGTCTGCAGCCGGCCAGGGCTGACTGAGAGCAGCCACCAAAGGGCTCTGATGTGTGTGGCTGAATGAGGATCTGGCCCTGTGTCCTCTGGACATGGGGAGGAGAGGGAGGCTGTCACTGCTGGATGCCTTCCCCTCCAGCTCCCGAGCTGAAGGGGAGATGGGAATGGGAGGACTGCTGGCCCTCAGGGACAAGCCCTCTGCTGCTGGCTCTCTCGTGCCTCCTGTGGCACATGGCTGGTGGGAATGGATCTGCAGGGTCTGGTTAACAATCTGGAAGCCAGCTATTTTTTCCAGCTGGGGGGATTCACGCTGATGAACCAATCAGCAAATTTAATGTACCTTAAACCTTCCTCATGGGCAACTTTAATCGAGCAATTAAAGCACCACAGCATTGCTAATTAAGAGAAGAAAATACCCAGCTTGGTAATTAAGTGCTTGTGAATACAGCTTTGTGTCCATGGACCTTCATGAAGACAACCAGTGGGGACTGACTCCCCAGCTGCAGGAAGCAGCACTGCAGGGTGGGAGCAGGGCAGACACCACCCAGCAGCACCCCACCACCCACCTGCCCTGCTGGGGGCACAGCCCTGGCCACACAGGGTCAGGGTCAGCCCTAGGAACAGCAGGGACAAAATGACACCAGGGAAGCCACCGAGGGGAAGCCAGAGACAGGAGCTGCACTGTGCTGGACTGAGCAGCGACCTGCAGCCACAGCAGCAAACCCTTGCAGATGTGTGAACAGCTGTGGGCAGGTGCTGATGCTGGAAGGAGAGGGAAGCTGGAGGGCTGTGTGCTGCTCTCCTTGGGCTTGGGTGCAAGGGGACAGAGCCCTTGGCCCGGTGCTCTGCAGGTGGGGATGCCCTTCACACTTGGATACCTATCCAGGGAGACCACAGCCCCATGCTCCAGTCCTTCAGTGCAGAGAGGGTGGAGAAGGATGCAAGGAGGAAAGATGTGCTGCTGGGTTTAGGGAGCCCAGGAGAGCCTTGCTCCATTCCCTCCTCTCCCCAGACTCTTTATCCCTTTCTCACTCAGATATGTTTGGGAAGCCTCAGGCTTCTCTCTCCTTTTTCTGCTAACTGATTTCCCCCATCTGTTTGAGAGCATCACAGCCACCCTGAGCTCCTTGTGTTGTGTCTTCCCGTGGAGCTGCTGACACAGGCTGCTCGCTTGGGAACAGGCTGCTGGGCTTGCTGGGCTGGCTCCAAGCACAACTCCTTTTGTTCTTGAATGTGATCTATGTGGAGCCCCCAGCACCGTGCACAGGGGCTGCAGCCCGGCTCCCCCCCCCTAGGGCCTGCCTGTGTCCCATACATCAGGGTGACAAATGTGCAGCAGGAAGCCCTGTGAGTGCAGCTCCGGGCACACAGGCTCTGTGTGCTCCGTGCTGCAAACCATTGCGCATTTCAAGGAGACTTCTCCAGGCGACTCCCAGCCCACAGGTGCCAGCCCCAAGCAGTGGCTGCCTTGCACCTCAGAGCCTCCCACGCCTGCTGGCACAGTACCATAGCCACAGTACCATAGCCACAGCTAGACTGCACCAGTGCCCTGGGTGCCCACCACAGAAGGCTTTTGCTGTGAGCGTACCACAATAAACCTTCCAAGGGCAGCAGCATTGTGAGCTTCGAGCTAAGGGAGTTATGCAAATGTCCTTTCTGCCATGCCAGGCAGGCAGCTCAGAGACACTTGAGTGACTCACAAGCTTTTCAGTGCTGGTTTGCAAGGCAGTCAGCTGCTTCCTGACATTCAGGCAGGACTGGCTGGTGGCAGGATAGCACCTTCTGCTTGTCCCACCCAGAGCTCTGCATCTGACAAAGGAAACAGAGAAAGGGAAAGGGAGAAAGAAACAGAAAAGAAAGAAGGAAAAAAGAAAACAAAGAGAAAAAGAAAAAGGAATAAAACCAGAAAAAAGAAAGTAAAGGAGAAAGGGAGAAGGAGAAAGAGAGAAAGAAAAAGGAAAGGAGAAAGAAAAAAGGGGGAAAATTTTAAAAGAAAAATAAGAAAAAAAAAGAGAGTAGAAAGGGAAAGGGAAAAGGAGGGGGAAAGGAAAGGAAAAGGAAAGGGAAAATGAAAGGAAAAGGAAGAAAGAAGGAAAAGAGAAAGAAAGAAAGAAAGAAAGAAAGAAAGAAAGAAAGAAAGAAAGAAAGAAAGAAAGAAAGAAAGAAAGAAAGAAAGAAAGAAAGAAAGAAAGAAAGAAAAGAAAGAAAGAAAGAAAGAAAGAAAGAAAGAGAAAGAAAGAAAGAAAGAAAGAAAGAAAGAAAGAAAGAAAGAAAGAAAGAAAGAAAGAAAGAAAGAAAGAAAGAAAGAAAGAAAGAAAGAAAGGAAAGAAAGAAAGAAAGAGAAAGAAAGAAAGAAAGAAAGAAAGAAAGAAAGAAAGAAAGAAAGAAAGAAAGAAAGAAAGAAAGAAAGAAAGAAAGAAAGAAAGAAAGAAAGAAAGAAAGAAAGAAAGAAAGAAAGAAAGAAAGAAAGAAAGAAAGAAAGAAAGAAAGAAAGAAAGAAAGAAAGAAAGAAAGAAAGAAAGAAAGAAAGAAAGAAAGAAAGAAAGAAAGAAAGAAAGAAAGAAAAGAAAGAAAGAAAGAAAGAAAGAAAGAAAGAAAGAAAGAAAGAAAGAAAGAAAGAAAGAAAGAAAGAAAGAAAGAAAGAAAGAAAGAAAGAAAGAAAGAAAGAAAGAAAGAAAGAAAGAAAGAAAGAAAGAAAGAAAGAAAGAAAGAAAGAAAGAAAGAAAGAAAGAAAGAAAGAAAGAAAGAAAGAAAGAAAGAAAGAAAGAAAGAAAGAAAGAAAGAAAGAAAGAAAGAAAGAAAGAAAGAAAGAAAGAAAGAAAGAAAGAAAGAAAGAAAGAAAGAAGAAAGAAAGAAAGAAAGAAGGAAAGAAAGAAAGAAAGAAAGAAAGAAAGAAAGAAAGAAAGAAAGAAAGAAAGAAAGAAAGAAAGAAAGAAAGAAAGAAAGAAAAGAAAGAAAGAAAGAAAGAAAGAAAGAAAGAAAGAAAGAAAGAAAGAAAGAAAGAAAGAAAGAAAGAAAAAGAAAGAAAGAAAGAAGAAAGAAAGAAAGAAAGAAAGAAAGAAAGAAAGAAAGAAAGAAAGAAAGAAAGAAAGAAAGAAAGAAAGAAAGAAAGAAAGAAAGAAGAAAGAAAGAAAGAAAGAAAGAAAGAAAGAAAAGAAAGAAAGAAAGAAAGAAAGAAAGAAAGAAAGAAAGAAAGAAAGAAAGAAAGAAAGAAAGAAAGAAAGAAAGAAAGAAAGAAAGAAAGAAAGAAAGAAAGAAAGAAAGAAAGAAAGAAAGAAAGAAAGAAAGAAAGAAAGAAAGAAAGAAAGAAAGAAAGAAAGAAAGAAAGAAAGAAAGAAAGAAAGAAAGAAAGAAAGAAAGAAAGAAAAAGAAAGAAAGAAAGAAAGAAAGAAAGAAAGAAAGAAAGAAAGAAAGAAAGAGAAAGAAAGAAAGAAAGAAAGAAAGAAAGAAAGAGAAAGAAAGAAAGAAAGAAAGAAAGAAAGAAAGAAAGAAAGAAAGAAAGAAAGAAAGAAAGAAAGAAAGAAAGAAAGAAAGAAAGAAGGAAAGAAAGAAAAAGAAAGAAAGAAAGAAAGAAAGAAAGAAAGAAAGAAAGAAAGAAAGAAAGAAAGAGAAAGAAAGAAAGAAAGAAAGAAAGAAAGAAAGAAAGAAAGAAAGAAAGAAAGAAAGAAAGAAAGAAAGAAAGAAAGAAAGAAAGAAAGAAAGAAAGAAAGAAAGAAAGAAAGAAAGAAAGAAAGAAAGAAAGAAAGAAAGAAAGAAAGAAAGAAAGAAAGAAAGAAAGAAAGAAAGAAAGAAAGAAAGAGAAAGAGAAAGAAAGAAAGAAAGAAAAAGAAAGAAGGAAAGAAAGAAAGAAAGAAAGAAAGAAAGAAAGAAAGAAAGAAAGAAAGAAGAGAAAGAAAGAAAGAGAAAGAAAGAGAAAGAAAGAGAAAGAGAAAGAAAGAAAGAAAGAAAGAAAGAAAAGAAAGAAAGAAAGAAAGAAAAAGAAAGAAGGATAGAAAGAAAGAAAGAAAGAAAGAAAGAAAGAAAGAAAGAAAGAAAGAAAAAGAAAGAAAGAAAGAAGAGAAAGAAAGAAAGAAAGAAAGAAAGAAAGAAAGAAAGAAAGAAAAAAAAGAAAGAAGGATAGAAAGAAAGAAAGAGAAAGAAGGAAAGAAAGAAAGAAAGAAAAAGAAAGAAAGAAAAAAGAAAGAAGGAAAGAAAGAAAGAAAGAAAGAAAGAAAGAAAGAAAGAAAGAAAGAAAGAAAGAAAGAAAGAAAGAAAGAAAGAAAAGAAAGAAAAAGAAAGAGAAAGAGAAAGAGAAAGAAAGAAAGAAAGAAAGAAAGAAAGAAAAAGAAAGAAAGAAAGAAAGAAAGATAAATAAATGAAAGAAAAACAGAAAAAAAAGAAAGTAAAAGAGAAAGGGAAAGAGAAAGGGAAAGAGAAGGAAAAAGGAAAGGAGAAAGGAAAAAGGAAAAGAAAAAAAGAAGGGGAAACAAAGAAAAGAAAAGAAAAGGAGGGGGAAGAAAATAAAAGAAAAAGAGAAACGATTTTGGTTTCCTAACACAGCCCCTTGGAATAGTCACGGAGCATTCAGGCATCAGGCTGCAGATGGGAAGAGACTGTAAGGCTGATCCTAGCATGGGTTGGGTTGAAAGAGACCTTGAAGCTCATCCAGCTCCAAGCCCCTGCCATGGGCAGGGACCCCTCCCACCAGCACAGGCTGCTCAGGGCCTCATCCAGCCTGGCCCTGAGCACCTCCAGGCAGGGGACAGCCACAGCCTCCCTGGGCAGCCTGTGCCAGAGTCTCCCCAGCCTCACTGCCAAGGATTTCTTCCTCATCTCCAGTCTCAGTCTCGAATTGCCTGCAGGGTTTGGGCTGGATGTTAGGCAGAACTTCCCCTGGAGGATTATCCAGCTCTGGGCTGGGATTCTTGGATTCACTCTTGCACTGTGTCCACAATTCCACTTTCCAGTCCCAGGCCTGGCCCCTAACAGCCTGCTGGGACCCCAGATCTGCTGTGCTGTGTGGGCATGGCTGGGAGCGGGCTGGGGAAGGGTGCAGGGGAAGGGTGCAGGGCAAGGTGTAGGGCAGGGAAAGGACATGGTGCAGGGCAGGGTCCAGGGCAGGGTCAGGATAGGGTGCAGGGCAGGGTCCAGGGCAGGGTCAGGATAGGGTGCAGGGTAGGGTCCAGGACAGGGTGCAGGGTAGGGTCCAGGACAGGGTCAGGATAGGGTCAGGACAGGGTGCAGGGCAGGGTCCAGGATAGGGTACAGGGCAGGGTCCAGAACAGGGTGCAGGGTAGGGTCCAGGACAGGGTGCAGGGTAGGGTCCAGGACAGGGTCAGGATAGGGTCAGGACAGGGTGCAGGGCAGGGTCCAGGATAGGGTACAGGGCAGGGTCCAGAACAGGGTGCAGGGTAGGGTCCAGGACAGGGTCAGGGCAGGGTGCAGAGCAGGGTCAGGACAGGGTGCAGAGCAGGGTCAGGACAGGGTGCAGGGTAGGGTCCAGGACAGGGTCAGGATAGGGTCAGGACAGGGTGCAGGGCAGGGTCCAGGATAGGGTACAGGGCAGGGTCCAGAACAGGGTGCAGGGTAGGGTCCAGGACAGGGTCAGGGCAGGGTGCAGAGCAGGGTCAGGACAGGGTGCAGAGCAGGGTCAGGACAGGGTGCAGGGTAGGGTCCAGGACAGGGTCAGGATAGGGTCAGGACAGGGTGCAGGGTAGGGTCCAGGACAGGGTCAGGATAGGGTCAGAACAGGGTGCAGGGCAGAGTGCTCACAGAATCTCCAGCACCTCCTCTCTCACCTTTCTCTCCAGCACCTCCACTGGCTAGTGGCCAGTTCCATGTACCAGGGAAACAAACCCAGGCAGCCCCCAGCACCTACAGCCGTTGCTATTTTTCCCTAGTTAGGAGCAAAGCAAAGAGGCAGAGCTGGCTGCAGAGCTGGCTGCAGAGCTGGTGGCAGAGGTGGCTGCAGAGCTGGCTGCAGAGCTGGCTGCAGAGGTGGCTGCAGAGCTGGCTGCAGAGGTGGCTGCAGAGCTGGCTGCAGAGGTGGCTGCAGAAGTGGCTGCAGAGCTGGTGGCAGAGGTGGCTGCAGAGCTGGCTGCAGAGCTGGCTGCAGAAGTGGCTGCAGAGCTGGCTGCAGAGCTGGCTGCAGAGCTGGCTGCAGAAGTGGCTGCAGAGCTGGCTGCAGAGCTGGCTGCAGAGCTCCTTCACCTCCAGCCCGACGTGGGGACTGCCCCTGGCTGAATCTTTTGCAGCTTGCCACTCTTGCTCCGAGCTGGCTGTGTTTGGCAGCTGACACAGATGAAGGGTGAGGATGATGCTAGGCTGGGCTTCAGGGGATTGATGAAAGACATTTCAGCAGTGCTTGGTAGGTCTCTGTAGTGCCTGTAAGAAGTTCTGAAGCAGCTGGGCTGTGATGGATGGAGCTGGCAGCACATCCCAGGTGTGTGTGTGTGTTGTGTGAACTCTTCCTCTCCACAGCGTTTGGCCAGGCTCAGCTCATGCTCACAGGTTGTTGCTCTGCCTCCCCAGTGTGCTGCCCCTGGGCAGCTCTTGCTGGGGGGTTAGAAGTGGGCAGGCTGCAGGAATGAGAATCATAGAACAGAGTCACAGGTTGCATCAGGTGGGAAGGGCCTCTCACAGGGCCTCTTGTCCAACCCTCTGCAGGCAGCAGGGACACCTTCAGCTAGATCAGGCTGCCCAGGGCCACATCCAGTCTGATCCTGAATGTCTCCAGGGATGGGACCACAACCACCTCCCTGGGCAGCCTGGTCCAGTATTTCACCACCCTCACGGTGCAGGACTTCCTCCTGATGCCCAACCTAAACCTGCCCTGCTCCAGTTTCAAACCATTGCTCTCATCCTACCCCCACAGGCCCTTGTGAACAGTCCCTCCCAGCCTTCCTGTAGGTCCCCTTCAGACACTGAAATGCAGCTCTAAGGTCTTTCTGGAGCCTTCTCTTCTGCAGGCTGAGCAGCCCCAACTCTCCCAGCCTGTCTTTGTAGGAGCAAACTTGCTGAGGGTCTCTCAGTCCTACTGTGTAGCACTGAAGATATCCAACAGCACTGGTCCCAGTATGGACCCCTGAGGGCCACCACTCCTCACCTGGCTCCAGCTGCTCATTGAGCCACTGACCACTGCCCTCTGGATGTGACCCTCCAGCCAATCCTTACACCAAACAGCCACCCCTCAAATCCATGTCTCTCCAGCTCAGAGAGAAGGATGTTGTGGGGACTGTGCCAAAGGCTTGGCAGAAGCCCAGAGAGGACATCCCTTGGGCTTCCCCTGTACAGTCACTGAGTTGTAGAGAGCCACTGGGCTGGTCAGGCAGGACCTGCCCTTGGTAGAGCCATGCTGGCTGCCTCCAGTCCCCTCCCTACCATTTCACACCAGTACCTACCCTGGGGGGCTGCAATGCAGTGGGAGGCAATGCAGTGCAGGGGAGGCAGTGCAGAGGGAGGCAATGCAGCAGGAGGCAGTGCAGCAGGAGGCAGTGCAGTGGGAGGCAGTGCAGAGGGAGGCAGTGCAGCAGGAGGGAGTGCAGTGGGAGGCAATGCAGTAGGAGGCAGTGCAGTGGGAGGGAGTGCAGAGGGAGGCAATGCAGTGGGAGGCAGTGCAGAGGGAGGCAGTGCAGAGGGAGGCAGTACAGCAGGAGGCAATGCAGTGGCAGGCAGTGCAGAGGGAGGCAGTGCAGCGGGAGGGAGTGCAGAGGGAGGCAATGCAGTAGGAGGCAGTGCAGAGGAGGCAGTGCAGAGGGAGGCAGTACAGAGGGAGGCAGTGCAGTGGGAGGCAGTGCAGAGGGAGGCAGTGCAGTGGGAGGCAATGCAGTGGGAGGCAGTGCAGAGGGAGGCAGTGCAGAGGGAGGCAGTGCAGTGGGAGGCAGTGCAGCGGGAGGCAATGCAGCAGGAGGCAGTGCAGAGGGAGGCAGTGCAGCAGGAGGCAATGCAGTGGGAGGCAGTGCAGAGGGAGGCAGTACAGCAGGAGGCAATGCAGTGGGAGGCAGTGCAGTGGGAGGCAGTGCAGTGGGAGGCAGTGCAGCAGGAGGCAGTGCAGAGGGAGGCAGTACAGCAGGAGGCAATGCAGTGGGAGGCAGTGCAGAGGGAGGCAGTGCAGTGGGAGGGAGTGCAGAGGGAGGCAATGCAGTAGGAGGCAGTGCAGTGGGAGGGAGTGCAGAGGGAGGCAATGCAGTGGGAGGCAGTGCAGAGGGAGGCAGTGCAGAGGGAGGCAGTACAGCAGGAGGCAATGCAGTGGGAGGCAGTGCAGAGGGAGGCAGTGCAGCGGGAGGGAGTGCAGAGGGAGGCAATGCAGTAGGAGGCAGTGCAGAGGGAGGCAGTGCAGAGGGAGGCAGTACAGAGGGAGGCAGTGCAGTGGGAGGCAGTGCAGAGGGAGGCAATGCAGTGGGAGGCAGTGCAGAGGGAGGCAGTGCAGAGGGAGGCAGTACAGAGGGAGGCAGTGCAGTGGGAGGCAGTGCAGTGGGAGGCAATGCAGCAGGAGGCAGTGCAGAGGGAGGCAGTGCAGCAGGAGGCAATGCAGTGGGAGGCAGTGCAGAGGGAGGCAGTACAGCAGGAGGCAATGCAGTGGGAGGCAGTGCAGCGGGAGGCAGTGCAGTGGGAGGCAGTACAGCAGGAGGCAATGCAGTGGGAGGCAGTGCAGAGGGAGGCAGTGCAGCGGGAGGGAGTGCAGAGGGAGGCAATGCAGTAGGAGGCAGTGCAGTGGGTGGGAGTGCAGAGGGAGGCAATGCAGTGGGAGGCAGTGCAGAGGGAGGCAGTGTGGACAGAGGCAGTGCGGCAGGAGGCAGTGCAGACAGAGGCAGTGCAGTGGAAGGCAGTGCAGAGGGAGGCAGTGCAGAGGGAGGCAGTGCAGCGGGAGGCAGTGCAGAGGGAGGCAGTACAGCGGGAGGCAGTGCGGCGGGAGGCAGTGCAGACAGAGGCAGTGCAGTGGAAGGCAGTGCAGAGGGAGGCAGTGCAGAGGGAGGCAGTGCAGAGGGAGGCAGTGCAGAGGGAGGTAGTGCAGTGGGAGGCAGTGCGGCAGGAGGCAGTGCAGCGGGAGGCAGTGCAGAGGGAGGCAGTGCAGAGGGAGGCAGTGCAGGGAGGCAGTGCAGAGGGAGGCAGTGCAGAGGGTGGCAGTGCAGTGGGAGGCAGTGCGGCAGGAGGCAGTGCAGTGGGAGGCAGTGCGGCAGGAGGCAGTGCAGAGGGAGGCAGTGCAGCGGGAGGCAGTGCAGAGGGAGGCAGTGCGGCAGGAGGCACTGCAGCGGGAGGCAGTGCAGAGGGAGGCAGTGCAGAGGAGGCAGTACAGAGAGGCAGTGCAGTGGGAGGCAGTGCGGGAGGAGGCAGTGCAGCAGGAGGCAGTGCAGCGGGAGGCAGTGCAGAGGGAGGCAGTGCAGCGGGAGGCAGTGCGGCGGGAGGCAGTGCAGAGGGAGGCAGTGCAGCGGGAGGCAGTGCAGAGGGAGGCAGTGCAGTGGGAGGCAGTGCAGCGGGAGGCAGTGCAGAGGGAGGCAGTGCAGCGGGAGGCAGTGCAGAGGGAGGCAGTGCAGCGGGAGGCAGTGCAGCGGGAGGCAGTGCAGAGGGAGGCAGTGCAGCAGGAGGCAGTGCAGAGGGAGGCAGTGCAGAGGGAGGCAGTGCAGCGGGAGGCTTTGCAGAGGGAGGCAGTGCAGAGGGAGGCAGTACAGAGGGAGGCAGTGCAGTGGGAGGCAGTGCGGCGGGAGGCAGTGCAGTGGGAGGCAGTGCGGCGGGAGGCAGTGCAGAGGGAGGCAGTGCAGAGGGAGGCAGTGCAGCGGGAGGCAGTGCAGAGGGAGGCAGTGCAGCGGGAGGCAGTGCAGAGGGAGGCAGTGCAGCGGGAGGCAGTGCAGTGGGAGGCAGTGCAGAGGGAGGCAGTGCAGCGGGAGGCAGTGCAGCGGGAGGCAGTGCAGCGGGAGGCAGTGCAGCGGGAGGCAATGCAGCAGGAGGCAGTGCGGTGGGAGGCAGTGCAGAGGGAGGCAGTGCAGCGGGAGGCAGTGCAGAGGGAGGCAGTGCAGAGGGAGGCAGTGCAGCGGGAGGCAGTGCAGAGGGAGGCAGTGCAGAGGGAGGCAGTGCAGTGGGAGGCAGTGCGGCGGGAGGCAGTGCAGAGGGAGGCAGTGCAGCGGGAGGCAGTGCAGAGGGAGGCAGTGCAGCGGGAGGCAGTGCAGAGGAGGCAGTGCAGAGGAGGCAGTGCAGCGGGAGGCAGTGCAGAGGGAGGCAGTGCAGAGGGAGGCAGTGCTGTGGGAGGCAGTGCGGGAGGCAGTGCAGCAGGGAAGCAGTGCAGAGGGAGGCAGTGCAGAGGGAGGCAGTGCAGCGGGAGGCAGTGCAGAGGGAGGCAGTGCAGCGGGAGGCAGTACAGTGGGAGGCAGTGCAGAGGGAGGCAGTGCAGCGGGAGGCAGTGCAGCGGGAGGCAGTGCAGCGGGAGGCAGTGCAGCAGGAGGCAGTGCAGTGGGAGGCAGTGCAGGCAGGCAGAGGGAGGCAGTGCAGTGGGAGGCAGTGCAGCAAGAGGCAGGCAGTGCAGTGGGAGGCAGTGCAGAGGGAGGCAGTGCAGAGGGAGGCAGGCAGTGGGAGGCAGTGCAGAGGGAGGCAGTGCAGCAGGAGGCAGTGCAGAGGGAGGCAGTGCAGTGGGAGGCAGTGCAGCGGGAGGCAGTGCAGAGGGAGGCAGTGCAGCGGGAGGCAGTGCAGCGGAGGCAGTGCAGAGGGAGGCAGTGCAGAGGGAGGCAGTGCAGTGGGAGGCAGTGCAGCGGGAGGCAGTGCAGCGGGAGGCAGTGCAGCGGGAGGCAGTGCAGAGGGAGGCAGTGCAGAGGGAGGCAGTGCAGTGAGAGGCAGTGCAGCGGGAGGCAGTGCAGCGGGAGGCAGTGCAGCGGGAGGCAATGCAGCAGGAGGCAGTGCGGTGGGAGGCAGTGCGGCGGGAGGCAGTGCGGCGGGAGGCAGTGCAGGCGGGAGGCAGTGCGGCGGGAGGCAGTGCGGCGGGAGGCAGTGCGGCGGGAGGCAGTGCAGCGGCGGGAGGCAGTGCAGCGGGAGGCAGTGCGGCGGGAGGCAGTGCAGTGGGAGGCAGTGCGGCAGGAGGCAGTGCAGCGGGAGGCAGTGCAGAGGGAGGCAGTGCGGCGGGAGGCAGTGCAGCGGGAGGCAGTGCAGTGGGAGGCAGTGCAGCGGGGGGTTGGGGACGTTAGCTTTGCTGCCAGCATGTTCGGGGCTGGGTGTGATCGCTGCGTGTGCCAGGGGAGATGCTGCTCCTCCCGCCGGGCGCCCTGCCCCCAGCCTTGGGCAGTGGCTGGAGTTTATTGTGTACTTGGCACGCGATGCAGACCCCCCCGGGGCCCCCCCGTGTGATGATCCTTCCCATTCCTTCATTGGAGCTGCTGCTGGCACTTCCCAGGAAGGAGAGAGGCATCCAGCAGCTGGTGGTGCTCAGCCGTGCAGGGGCAGGGCCGTGCCGGCCCCTCTGCTGCTCCGCTGCAGTGCTGGGCACCCTCCGTCCGAAGCTCAGCCTCTGGATGTGTCTCCAGCTGCGTGCTGGGGTGAAGGCTCACGGCCTCCAGAGCTGAGCTGCCTGCTGGGGCTGCAGGGCTGGGATCAGGCTCTTGGTGGTTTCCTTTTCATTTGTACATCTTTGGTGCCCAAAGCCATGCTGCAGGGGTGCAGTTACCTCCAGTGCTGGCACCTGCAGGGCTGGATCCCACTCAGCCCCACTCCCACAGCATTTCTGGGTCTGCTTTTGGCCTGGTGAAGTGTGGGGTTTGCAGAAGCCTGGGCTGGCTCTGCCTGAAGCTCTCCAGCAGGAGTCCTGGAGACAGCTTTGCTCTAATTCCAGCACTAGCTGCCTGTTGCCAGCAGACTCCTGCAAGCCGTGGCACTTCCCCAGACAAGCTCCAAGCGTGCCAGGCTCTCACCTCCACACATCTGCACAGCTCACTCCTCCCTGCTCCCCAGAGCCACAGACTCAGAGAACAGTCAGGCTTGGAAGGGACCTCAAGGATCAGCCAGTTCCAGCCCCCTGCCGTGGGCAGGGACACCTCACACCACAGCAGGTTGCTCACAGCCACCTCCAGCCTGGCTGCAAACACCTCCAGCCAGGAGGCTTCCACCACCTCCCTGGGCAGCCTGTGCCAGGCTCTCACCACCCTCATGGGCAACAACTTCTTCCTCACATCCAGTCTGAAGGGTGTCTGCAGCAGGCAGCAGCACAGCTCTGGCAGCAAGATTTGGATGTTCCCTGAAGAGCAGCACAGAGTCAGGGCTGCTTTGGCAGGAGGAGGGATGTGACCATTTAACTGTGGCAGCACCATGCAGATGTCCAGTTTGGGCTGCAGCCAGTCTGGACCCCCTGGTTCCAGTTTGCCCAGATGGAATTGCTCCATTTGGAAGAGCAGGGTCCCCCTCATGCAGCTTAGCCTGGTGGCTGTGGACTCTGGGTGTTGGGTGCAGGGTGCAGGTGCCCTCTGCTGCAGGTGCCCTTTGCTCTCAGCCTGAAGCACAGAGCTTTGGCAGCTTTGCAAAACCTTCATGGGTGAGAACTCCTCCTGCTCCTCCCCTCAGGACCTGGGGAGTCTGAGCTGAGCTGAGCTGGGGGCAGAGGGACCAAGCAGCAGGGAGGGGATGTGAGGTGGGGTCTGGGGTGAGACAAATTGCTCGGTGCAGGGTGGGGTGACAGGCTGCAGGGGAGTGCTGGGGGTGGGAGGGGGTGAGAGCTGTGCAAGGGGGCTGCAGGGTGGGGAGTGGGCTCTAGGGGGGGCTGGTGGTGCTCAAGGGTGAGAGGTGAGGCAGTGACCAGGGGTGAGAGTCAGTGCTGGGGCACACAGCACACCAAGGGTGGACCATGGGGTGAGGCACCACCTGGGAGCTGAGAGCCAGCCCAGCCCAAACCCACTGCAGACCACTGAGCAGCCTGGGGCCAGCGCCTGGGCTGACCTGGGGCTGCAGGGAAAGGGCAGCCCAGCCTGGCAGGAACAGAAGGTTCAGGGCAGAGTGTTGGATGTCTCTTTTTAGGAGCTGACTGTGAGTGACACACTTCTGTTCCACTGCTGTCGTGTGGGAGCTGGGACCAGATTGGAAGGAGGTGTGATTTTCCATGCTAGCTTCTCTTGCAGCCTGGGGGGCTCTGGGACTGGTGCCTGTCTCTGGCTGTCACAGTGGCTGTGACACTCTTATTTCCAGCTCTTATCTCTTCCCAGCACCACCACCGACTCAGCTCTCCTGGTGCTTGCTGGTGCCCGGCTTTGTTGCAGGGTCAGAGAAGGGAGCAGCTGATGGCACTGGCACTGCAGAGCTGCCCCGTGGCAAGCTCTTGGCTATGCCCTCACCTGCCCAAACGCCCTGGGCTGAGGATGGAGCTGGGAGGCAGTGCCATAGGGTCCAGGCTTGCAATTGCAGCCCCACAGGACCTTGGTGGTCCCAGCAGGGCCACCTGCAGAGCGCTGGTCCCAGACGGAGCCTTCAAAGCGAGCGGAGCAGCTCAGCCCCGGCTCGCCTGTCCCCGACAGCTTCATCTATCGTCTCCCAAGCCCTACCAGCTTATTAGCAGATGTTGTCCTGTCCCCAGAGGACAGAGAGGGAGGGAAACAAATGGACCAAAGTACAGATGGCTGGCAGAGCCCTCCCCACACTGCTGCTTCTGAGACAAACCTGCTGCTGCAGGGCCCCTTGGCCAGGCGACGGATGGGGCTGGTGGGCTGGGATGTCAGGGTGGGGGGAGCGGTGGCAGCCCTGTGCCGTTGACCCCAATAACTGGGGACACAGCTGTGTGTCAGAGGGCTGGAGATGTGCTCTGCCAAGCACAGGTTTAGTGTTGTCTTGGAGGCTGTGCTCCTGGGACCTGCCCAGAGCCTGGGCTGCAAGGGTGCGAGGCTTGAGCTGGGCTGCAGCTGCAGCTCTGCTGCTGTCCTGTGTGCACTCTGAAACCACCCTGTGAGCTCAGACTGCAGGCACAGGTAGCCTTGGCTGGGGTCTGGAAGGGGGGAGGAACTGGATTCAGGAGGAGGACACCAGCAGCAGGACTTCTGGTGGTGCACCAAGGAGCAAGCTGTGAGTTCCTCAGACACAGAGGGAGGATAACAGTGAGGGGAAAATGAATCCCTGTGTTCCACAGGGCTCCTGGGAGGGCCTCTCTGGCAGGTGGCAGGAGCTGGTTGCAGGGAAGGCAGCAGGGCAACACTCCTGCACTCCTCTGGTGGGTGGCTTCAGGCTGCAGTGGCTTTAGTGTGTGGAGCCCTGCAGCTGTTTTCAGTCCAGCTCTGTCCCGCTCTGCTCTCAGTCCTGCTGGGTGTGACTGACGTTTGCCCTCAGGCCACCCCTCTGACCCTTTGCTCTTACCAGAGCTTCCCCAGCAGGCCCTGGCCTGCCACTTGTGAGTGGCCTGCTAGGAAAGAGCCCAGCCCAGAGCAGGACGTGCTCTGTCACCCTCTGCTTAGGACTGTTCCATCCTGTGCAGGCTCCAGGCTTATGCCCTGTCTCCTGCACCTGCAAAAGGCACTACAGCTGTGTCCTGCTCCCATCCAGAGCAGGCACTGAAGTGCCTGACCCCATCCGCAGCACTGCCTGCCCCAGCTCCAGCTGCTCTCCAGGCCCCTTCACATGCTCCTGATGGCCAGGTGCCGGGAAGTGGCTCTCAAGGGCTCTGCCCTGTTGCACAAATCCCTCTGTAATTTGTCATTTAGGATAATTTTACCCCTGAGTGCATCTAAAATAATTTGGAATCACTGCTACAGGTAATTACCTTTTTTTTTTTTACAGCATTAAGTGCTAAGTGATTACAACTGCTTGGTGCAGATCTGCTCTGATCCATCCTTCCTGGGAGCCTTCAGTAAAGCTGGGGAGGGACTTCAGACAAGGGCTGGGAGTGCCAGGATGAGGAACAATGGCTTTGAGCTGGGAGAGGAGAGACTGAGACTGGAGATGAGGAAGAAATTGTTGAGAGTGAGGCTGGGGAGACTCTGGCACAGGCTGCCCAGGGAGGCTGTGGCTGCCTCCTGCCTGGAGGTGTCCAAGGCCAGGCTGGATGAGGCCCTGAGCAGCCTGTGCTGGTGGGAGGTATCCCTGGCCATGGCAGGGAATTGGAGCTGGATGATCTCTAAGGTTTGTGTTTTTCCCACCTGGCTCAGATTTGTCCCTACCTGAGCTCCAAAGCAAGGGCTGCAGGCTGGAGGGGGCTGCAGTGGCAGGCTGAGGACACCTGGTAAAGCCAGAGAGTGCCTGCCCCCTTGGCGTGAGGCACAGCAAGCACCAGGCAGCACCGAAGCTTGGCACATGTCCCAGGCTGGTCCGGGTGTGGCTGGCTGGGGACAGCAAACCTCTCCTCTGCTTTCTCTCCTCTCAAGGAGGTGAAAGGTGTCAGGAGAGCTGAGGAGCAAAGCAGCAATTTCCTCCTGAGGCACATCTGCCTTCCCTGGCATCCTCAGGTCTGGGCATTTCTGCTCCTTGTTCTGATGCTGTTTGGGGTCTGGAGGAGCAGGGATCTGGGGACAAACTGGAGACCTCTGCCCTTTGCTTTTTCCAGCCTGTGATGCCAGCACCTCTGGCATGTGCAGCACAGGTACCTCCTGCTGGGGGTCTTTCAAGCAGCATTCGGTGCAATACTGCCACGGCAGCTGGGGACAGGGTCTGAAAAGGCACCAGCAAGCCCCAGGGCTGTGTGTGGCTGAAGCACAGCCTTCAGCTGCCATCACTGGCAGCAGCTCAGGTATAAAGAGGCTGTTGGATTGCTGTGCAGGGTGTGAGCTGCTGGCAGCAATCAGTCCAGCGAGATCTGTGGCAAGGAAATGAGTGTCATTAAAAGGAAAACAAATCAGCACCTAGAAGCAGAACAAACAGCCAGCACGGGGGGATCCTGCCCGCTGGGGATGCTGGAAGCAAACACAAACCCTTCTGCAGGCTTGCGAGCAAAAAAATGAGGTGGTAGGCAGGATGGCCACCGAGGGTAAAGACAGGAAAATGAAGGTATTGCTGCCTCAGCAGGGAAAGGCAGAAATGAGTCCAAGCCAGGATTAGTGCTGGAATCACTGGGGCTGGTCCTAGAAGGACCTGAAGAAGACAGGGCCCGGGGCAGAGCTGGTTTGCCTTACTTGGAATGGAAATCTGCAAGAGAGGAGAGATCCTTCCGCCCCCAGACAGATACCTGACGTGCCACATGTCGCTCCCAGCTAATCGATTTCCCTAACGACAGACAAGTTGTTTGTTTCTGTGACAAATGGTTCAGCCGGGGGCTGCCGGCGGAGGTGGGGGCAGGGCGGAGCGGAGCGGTGCCAGCCCGGCGGGGGTGAGCTGCGCTCCCGCCGCAGAGCTCCCGGCGCCGGGAGCAGGCAGGGCAGAGGAAGCAGGAGATGCCCAGGGTGGCTCTGGCCTCGCTGCCCCACAGAGAGCAGGCAGCCTGCAGGCGCTGCTGTCTTGTGGCACATGGAGGCTGTTTGGCCCTGGGTTTGTGCAGGGAAGCTCTCTGCTGCGTGGGGCAGAGCTTGGCACCAGCCACACGGATGCTGTGGGCACCTGGGCACACCCTGCACGAGTGGAGGGGCAGCCACTGTGAAGTGAGACTGTGCAGTACATTTGTCCCATGACTGGTGGCTCCTCGAAGGGTGACCAAGGTGATCTCCAGCGCTGCTTTTTGCAGTGCTCCCTGCCCTGAGCCAGGCAGGGGCCCAGGGGCTGCAGTGAGGACAGCTCCAGGCTGCAGCAGGGGTGCAAGGAAGAGAGCCACAGAGCTGGTGAGGCTGGGAGAGGCCTTGGAGCTCCTCAAGCTCAACTGCTCACAACCACTGCTGCTGAGCCAATGCCACTGCCACTGCACCACAGCCCTCAGCACCACAGCCCTCAGCACCACAGCCAGGAGGCTCTGAAACACCGCCAGGGATGGGGACTGCACCACCTCCCTGGGCAGCCTGGGACAGTGCCTGGGAGCCCTTGCTGGGAAGAAACTGTTCCTAAAATCCAACCTGAACCTCCTCTGGCACAACTTGAGGCCTTAAGAGCAGCTTGAGCTTTACACAAACAGCCACAGAAGCCAAGGGTGCTTGTGAAACAGTGGGCAGTGGGTACCAGGATGGCAGCAGATACAGTCTGGAGGGGAGGCAAAGGCAGTTTTCACCTGGCTCTCTTGCCTGTGGGCAGCTGCAGGGACACTTCCCCAGGAGCTGGGGCAAGGGGATGGTTCCCCAGGCACCGGGGTGGGGGTGAGCAGCTTCCTGCTGGTGGGATCTGCTGCGTCGGGGGCTGCTCCTCACCCCGGCGCAGCCCTCTGAGCTCTGTGCCTTGCCTCCTCCGCAGCCTGCCAGCTGGGCTTCTACAAGTCAGCCCCCGGGGACCAGCTGTGTGCCAAGTGCCCCTTGCACAGCCACTCGGAGGGCCGCGCTGCCCGCGTCTGCCGCTGCGACAGCAGCTTCTACCGGGCGCTGCAGGACCCGCCCTCGGCCGCCTGCACCCGTGAGTACCGGGCTGCGGCGCGCAGCTCCCTGGCGCTGCCGGTGCCCCCGCCGGGGTCTGCGTGCACCCCTGCACGGAGCATGCTGCCCGGAGCCCTGCTGCAGCCTTTCCGCCCCGCAGCTCCCTGCCCCCGTCCTGCACTCCCTCCCTGTCCTCTGGCTCATCCTCATCCTGCTGCTCACAGCATCCCCTGGCTGGAAAAGATCTTCAGATCCTCGAGTCCAGGAGACCCCTGTGCACAGCTGCCAGACCATGGCCCTCAGCTCCTTATCCAGATGTCTTTCAAAGACCTCCCTGGGCAGCCTGTGTCAGTGCCCCATGACCCTTCCAAGGGAACAAATTTTTCCTGATGCCCAACCTGAACCTCCCCTGGTGCAGCTTGAGGCTCTCTCCTTTCATCACTTGGTACCTGGGGGAGGAGGCTGCCCCCACCTCACTCCAACCTCCTCTGAGGAAGTTATGAGGTCTCTCCTCAGCTGCTCCTCCCCAGCTTTGCTGCCCTTCTCTGGACCTGCTCCAACATCTCAATGTCCTTCTCGGAGTGAGGGCCCAAAACTAAACCCAGAATTTGAGGTATGGCCTCACCCGTGGCACAGGGGGAGAGGATCCCTCCCCAGGCCCTCCTGGCCATGCTGTTCCCAACAGAAGCCAGGATGCTCTTGGGGAGCTCTCCTGCCCCACCCCAGCTGGCTGCTTTCCTTTGCAGACATGCCCAGGGTGGTCAGACCCCTGGGAGGCCATGGGGCACCATGAGTGTTGCTGTGCTCTCCTTTGCTGTGGGTGGATGGTGGCACCCTGGGCCCAGGGGTATTGAAATGGCACAAGAACGTCCCAGGAGGAGTTCTCCTCTGTGTAGCTGGTCCAGGAGGGCACAAAGCTGTGAGTCTGATAGCTGAGGGCAGGGAAAATACAGGTCAGCAACAGCTGTATTGTGCTTCCCTCGAGATTGTTAGCCCCCCAGGAATGTGATTTACCCTCCCCCATGTGAGCAGGTCCTGCTCTCCACTCTCCAGCCACCAGCACCTTGGCTCTTCCCCCAGAAGCTCCATGCCACCCTCCTCTTCCCCCCAGAGCAAACATCATCTTTTGCCTGTCTGGCTTGGGCACCCTGCTCCAGAGCATCTTCCCTCCATGGCTTGGCACCCTGAGACCTGGCTGTGGCTTTGCTGTCCTCTCTCTGAGCCATGTCCCCCCTGGGCAGCAACCTATTCCCTGTGGCACTGCTTGGAAGTGCAGGTGCATGGTGCCCAGGGGCAGCTCCCTGATGATCCCAGACTCTGCTGGTCCCATACTCTGCCCATCCCCTGGTCCCATCCTGTGCCAGTCCCAGACTCTGCTGGTCCCATACTCTGCCTATCCCCTGGTCCCATCCTGTGCCAGTCCCAGACTCTGCTGGTCCCTTACTCTGCCCATCCCCTGGTCCCATACTCTGCCAGTCCATCCTGTGCCAGTCGCAGACTCTGCTGATCCCATACTCTGCCTATCCCCTGGTCCCATCCTGTGCCAGTCCCAGACTCTGCTGGTCCCTTACTCTGCCCATCCCCTGGTCCCATACTCTGCCAGTCCATCCTGTGCCAGTCGCAGACTCTGCTGATCCCATACTCTGCCTATCCCCTGGTCCCATCCTGTGCCAGTCCCATACTTTGCTGGTCCCATGCTGTGCCAGCCCCCCACTGTGCCAGTCCCATACTGTGCCAGTCCCGTACTCTGCCAGCCCCGCGCCGTGCCAGCCCCGGCGCTGCAGCAGCCCCTGCCCCGCCTGAGGCAGTGTTTGTCCCGCAGGCCCCCCCTCGGCTCCGGTGAACCTGATCTCCAGCGTGAACGGCACCTCGGTGACGCTGGAGTGGGGCCCCCCGCTGGACAAGGGCGGCCGTGCGGACGTGGTGTACAACGTGGTGTGCCGGCGCTGCGCGGGCGCCGCGGGGCACTGCGAGGCCTGCGGCAGCGGCATCCGCTTCGTGCCGCAGCAGATGAGCCTGGTGCGGGGCGCCCTGACCGTCACCAACCTCCTGGCACACACCAACTACTCCTTCTGGGTGGAGGCCGTCAACGGCGTCTCCGACCTCAGCCTGGAGGCCAGGAGGGCTGCGGTGGCCAACATCACCACAAACCAGGCAGGTAGGAGGAGCAGACTCCCCCGCAGGCTTTGCTGCGTGGGCGGTGCTGATGTCGCTCCCGTGTCGCTCGGGTCGGTAGCTGCAGGAGCCAGAGCCTGCCCCAGCAGCCAGGGGCTGGGCTGGTGACAGATGTGGAACCCCCGGGAGCTGTGACTCCTGTCCTCTGCTGCTGGCTGAGGAAGCCAGGGTGAGCTGGGGGCAAGCTGCTGCCCAAGGCTGCCCTCACCCTGCTGTGGCTCATGGCATCCTCTGTCACCCTCCCTTCCCTGCACTTCAGCCCGCAGCTGCTGGCAGAGGCTCCTTGCCTGCAGGAGGCAGGGGGCACGCGGAACACTTGTCTGTTGACAGCAACACTAAGTGGAGCATGAATCTTTCAGGCTGTTCCTCCAGCCTGCTGTCCCCTCCCAAAGGGCCAAGCAGCAGTTCATGCTCTGCTCTTAGCTCACACCAGCGCCAGGCCCTGGCAGGTGACAGCAACGCTTCCTGGGAAGTCTCTCTCCTGCATGTCTCATCTCTGCTGTGAGAGGCTCTTTGGACAGCAGAGCTCTAGCCCGGGGGGGCAGGACCGTGCCCTGGGGTCACCTGGGCATCTGCCCAGAAAGCCCAGCCAAGCCCCTGTGCATGGAGCTGGCTGCAGGCAGGGAGGACAGGGCAGGGATTGACCCTTCTTGTCAACCCTCCCTGTTGGAAATGAGCCTGCAGGAACTTCCTGTGGTGCTGAGCCCCCTCTGCTCTCATGGCAGTGGTGCCAGCAGGAGAAAGCTGGGGAGCCTCTCTGGGTTAGCTCATGGCTGGCA
The DNA here is from genome assembly GCA_033816785.1 of Picus viridis. Classification (NCBI taxonomy): domain Eukaryota; kingdom Metazoa; phylum Chordata; class Aves; order Piciformes; family Picidae; genus Picus; species Picus viridis. Next base: position 10,810,478 of record CM066600.1, on the reverse strand, counting down.
GGAGAACAAGAACCTTTTGTTGCTGATCCTTGCCTGCAGCCCTCCAGCTCTCTGCTGAGCCCGTGTGGAAATCACAGAGTGGTAGAATGGCTTCAGCTGGAAGGGACCTTCAGGATCATCCAGTTCCAAGCCCCTGCTGTGGGATACCTCCCACTGGACTGGGTTGCTCAAGGCCTCATCCAGTCTGGTTCTAAACCCTTTCCAGGGTTGTGGCATCCACAGCTTCTCTGGGCAACCTGTTCCAGGGTCTCACCACCCTCACTCTAAAGACCTTCCTCCCAATTTCCAGTCTAAATCTCCCCTGCCCGAGTTCCAAACCATTGGCCCTCGTCCCCTTGACCCCACAGGTCCTTCTCACAAGTCCGCCTCTGGAATGCTCAGCCCTGCACGATCCCTCCGCGTGCGGAGGAGCAGCAGCAGCCCAGTGCCCCGGGGGGAATGTTCTTGGGAAGGGCTGAACGTTCCCAGTTCAGCCTCTCTGCAGGGGGAGCTGATGCTGAGCAGGTGCTGTGACACCAGCAGGGCTGGGGATTTGGTAGCCATGAAGTTTTGCTGCTGTGCCTGCGTGGTGCACAGCACAGAGCAGCCCTCCAGAGGGGCTGAGGGACCCCTGCCATGCTGCTCAGGGTGGCTTGCCCATGCTGGGTGCTGGCCATTCGTGTCCTCCCAGCCCTGGGCGGTTGAGCAGAGCAGGACTGGGAGCAGCAGAGATGCCCTGGGGCTCTTTGTTGCATGTAGCTGATTCCCATCCTGTCCTAGTTCTTGGGGGTCCTGCATCCCAGCAGTGATTTCTGCCTCCTGGAGGAGCCAGCTCGAAGATGAGCTGAGCTATATCTGCTGCCTTTCAGTCCCTGGGTGCCTCACTGTTGGCTTCTCTGGCTGTGGCAGCTCCAGTTTGGACATAGCAGGCACAAGGACCAGTTCACAGGCTCCTAACCCAGGCCCAGGCTGGGTATCTCCTGGCAGGGCACCCCGTGGGCACCTTCAGGCTGATGCTCAGTCCCTGGTCACCACTCTGGGCATTTACCTCTTTCCCTCTTCCCCTACCCCTCTCTCCAGGCCTCAGATGGGGCAGAGGGGGTCAGGGTCCTGCTGGGGCTCTCCATGACCTCCAGTCCCCAGCCCCCTCTCCTTTCTGGCTCCAGCTGACAGCACAGCACCAGTGTCCCCTCCTGCCTGTGCTGGGAAACTGCCCTCCTCTTTCATCTCCTCAGAGCCTGCTCACACCATGGGAAAGAGCTTGAGGCCGCTGGGGTGAGCCAGAGGCTGCTTGCAGGGCCCTGCACAGCACTCATCCCCACATGGCTTTGATTGAGGCTTGCTTCAGCCCAGGGCTCCTGCACGGGGCTCTGGTTCCACCCTGCCCTGCTGCCGAGTCCTGCTGCCCCCTCCCCACGCGGGACCCCCACCAGCAGGCACCTAACCTGCTGCCATCTGTGTCCCCAGCCCCCTCCCAGGTGGTGGTGCTTCGCCAGGAGAGCACAGGCCAGAACAGCGTCACCCTGCTGTGGCAGGAGCCCGAGCAGCCCAACGGCATCATCCTGGAGTACGAGATCAAGTACTACGAGAAGGTAAGGCTGAGCCCGCCCCAGCCTGGCTTCCACCACAGAGCCACACGGAAGCACTGAGGCTGGAACCGACCCTAAGGTCATCAGGAGGGTTGGGCAACCTTCTCGCCAGCACCACCGCACTCACCAAGCCAGGTCTGCACTTCGGCTTTAGCGTCTCCCGGGGTGGTGGCTCCAGCACTTCCCTGGGCAGCTGCTGCCGTCAGCCAGCCTGGCAGAGGACCGTTTTGGAAGGCTTCATGACTGCTGTGCTGGTGTAGTGAGGGGGGCTGGGTGCTGTTTTTCCCCCAGGACAAGGAAATGCAGAGCTACTCGACCCTGAAATCCAAGGGCACCACTGCCACCATCTCGGGGCTGAAGCCTGCCACCCGCTACGTGTTCCAGGTGCGGGCTCGCACCTCCGCCGGCTGCGGCAGGTTCAGCCAGACTGTGGAGGCGGAGACAGGGAAGCCAGGTGAGCCCCTGCAGCTGGGGGGTGTGGGCAGTGGGGGGCAGGGGGCTGGGGGGTGCTGATCCCCTTCCCCACGGTCATCGTTCCTCTGCCACACTGGGAGGAGGCGCGGCTCCTGGGGTCCAGCCTCAGGGCGTGCTTGGTGCCGCCCTCCCGAGATGTGCCTGTGCATGAGGAAGGGGAGGGAGGGAGGACACGGCAGTTAGCGCCTGGTGGGGTTCTGAGGCCCCAGACTCCTCTCTGCACTGGCTGGCAAGGCCAGCATGGCTTCCCCAGACCCGTGCTGGCTTTGCCCACGTGGAAATGGAACCTGTGCACTAGGAGAGCCCCAGAGCTGGGGCTCGGCGGGGGATGGTGCTTGATCTCTGAAGGCCACGGCTCTGTTGGGGTAGGTGAGTTCCTGAGCTCAGCAGAGCACCTCCCACTCCAGCTCCCCTCCTTCCCATCCTGGTTCTTGCAGCCTCTCTCCGCTATGACACGATGACAATCGTCTGGATCTGCCTGACCCTCATCACTGGCCTGGTGGCCTTGCTGGTGGTCCTCATATGCAAGAAGAGGTAAAGGGTACCCTGGAGGTCATCCTGGCTGGGCATCCAGCAGGTCAGGAGGGAGGGGGGAACTCAGACACAACTTTTGTCCTCCCAGTGTGCCTGGAGTATCCATAGGCTCATAACCAAGCAAGAGGCTTTGTTTGGAGGTCTCCACCCTCCCTGAGGCAGATCCAGACTCCAGACCCTTCCCTCCTGCCAGCAGGAGCAATAACAATCCCAGTTCCAGCACCACCTCCAGTATGAGGGTGACTAGGTGGGCTGGGTGGTAGGCCAGAAGTGGAGAGAGCTCTTCTCCAACAGGAAGGTCCAAAGGGGACTGAGTTTGCTACCCCTCAGTGTGCCTGAGCCAAGCATGGAGCAGCCCAGGGGAGACACAGGGGATGCAGCTTTGAGCACAGCCAAGCCTTGGAGAGCACCTGGAAAAAACCCTTGCTCCAGGCCACAGTGTCAGATCAGCATGGAGGCAGCTGCTGAAGGGCCAAGTGTCAGCTCCAGCTCCTCCTGGGCGGCCTGCAGAGCTGCCTTCCACCCTGCTGCTTGTGGGAGTGAGGGACAGGAGTAGCTCTTCTGACCCGTGTGTCCCTGTGGCAGGCACTGTGGCTACAGCAAGGCCTTCCAGGACTCTGATGAGGAGAAGATGCATTATCAGAACGGGCAAGGTAGGAGCCTCCTTCCTGCTGCTGTCCCTGGGGTGGGCAGGACCTCAGTCCCCTGGGTGGGCAGGACCTCAGCCCCGTGGGTGGGCAGGACCTCAGCCCCCTGGGTGGGCAGGACCTCAGCCCCGTGGGTGGGCAGGACCTCAGCCCCCTGGGTGGGCAGGACCTCAGCCCCGCGGGTGGGCAGGGCCCCCAGGGTGAAGGGGTTTGACCACTGCCTGCTTCTGGGAATGTGTGTAGAAGAGCTGATCCCAGGGGCACCCTGGTAATGGGGTTCAAGGGTTGCACAGCCTGAGCTGAGACTGTGACAGCCTCATCCTAGACAGCAGCAGGTCAGAAGAGTAGAAAATTCATCACAGGTGAGAGGTGGGGGTGGAGGGGTGATGATCACATGTTGAAGCCCTGAGCAGCCAGCTATGCCAGAGCATGCCTCAGACTTCCTTGGGCTGCAGCCTCTGTGGCTCCTCAGCAGGACAGCCCAAAGAGCCCTGCCCCTGCCCGCCGGCTGCTGGCTGTGCCCCGGGCTCAGCAGGGCTGCCTGCAGGAGCTCATCTCCTCTCTGCCCTTTGAAACCCGGCAGTGAAGTTCCCCGAGTCCAAGGTCTATGTGGACCCCCACACCTACGAGGACCCCTGCCAGGCTGTGCTGGAGTTCACCCGGGAGATCGAGGCCTCCCGCATCAAGATCGAGAAGGTCATCGGCTCTGGTGAGTCCCTGGGCCAGGCTGCCTCCTGGGTCACCTCTGCCCAGAGCCCCCAGGGCTGGGCTCCCGCTGTCCCCCGCGCCCCCAGCAGGCCGTGCAGCACCGGCGCAGCGCTCAGCCAGGGCTTCCCCTGCTCCTCGCCCTTCCGAGACCAAGCTCTCAGGCTTCTCCTGCCTGAGAAGCGCTTTGGAGGCAGCCTGGTTGCTGTTCAGCTGGCGAGGATGGCTCAGGCTGCCAGGGCAGATGGCTCAGCCTGTCCTGCGTGGGTGCTCCAACGCTGCCACCCTGCCTCCCGCCCGGGAGAAGCGTCTGGGGTGACAAAATGCAAATGAAGCTGCAAACAGAACAGAGAACTTGCAGAACAAAGGGAACTTTGCACAGGAGCAGGGCTACAGGGAAGCACAGGGCAAGGACAGAGCTGGAGCTTCACCAGCAGCGCCCCAAGGGCTTACTCCAGAGCAGCACCGAGGAGCCTGGCTGGGATCCATCCCTGCTGCTCTAGGAGACACCCAGATTTGTTCATTAGGAGCTACAGGGCAAGGGCCACAGTAATCACTGCTCAGGAAAAGGCATGGGGGAGAGGTGGCTGCTGAGAGTGCTGCCCAGATCCTGGGGTGGCACTGGAAGCTGGATGATGATGGACAAAGAGCCCAGCAGCCCTGAGGGGCTGGAGCATGCTGTGAGCATGCTGCCAGGCTGGGTGACCCCTGGGGCTGGTGGGTCAGTGCCAGAAGAGCCTGGGCTGCATCAGGAGAATTGTGGCCAGCAGGGCAAGGGAGGGGATTCTGCCCCTCTGCTCAGCCCTGGGGAGACCCCACCTGGAGTACTGCCTCCAGTTCTGGAGCCCCTATGACAAGAGGGATCTGGAGAGGCTGGAAGGTATCCAGAGCAGGGCCAGGAGGATGAGCAGAGGGCTGGAGCTGCTCTGCTGTGAGGACAGACTGAAGGAGTTGGGGCTGTGCAGTCTGGAGAAGAGAAGGCTCCCAGGTGACCTCATTGTGGCCTTCCAGGATCTGCAGGGGGCTACAGGAAGGCTGGGGAGGGACTGCTCAGGATCTCAGGTAGGGATAGGACTAGGGGGAATGGAATGAAGCTGGAGGTGGGGAGATTGAGGCTGGAGGGGAGGAGGAAGTTCTTCCCCATGAGAGTGGTGAAGCCCTGGAATGGGTTGTGCAGGGAGGTGGTTGAGGCCCCGTCCCTGGAGGTGTTTCAGCCCAGGCTGGATGAGGCTGTGGGCAGCCTGATCTAGTGTGGGGTGTCCCTGCCCATGGCAGGGGGGTTGGAACTAGATGATCCTTGTGGTCCCTTCCAACCCTGGCTGATGCTATGATACTGTGATACTAAGCTGAGGGGGCTCCCACGCCCTCCCCTTGCCTTGCAGGGGAGTCTGGAGAGGTCTGCTACGGCCGCCTGAAGCTGCCAGGGAAGAGGGAGCTGCCCGTGGCCATCAAGGCTCTGAAGTCAGGCTACACTGAGAAGCAGAGGAGAGACTTCCTGAGTGAGGCCAGCATCATGGCACAGTTTGACCACCCCAACGTCATCCACCTGGAGGGGGTGGTGACCAGGAGTATGTGGCTGGGGGGGGATGGGACCCTGTGGTGGGGCAGAGCTGGGATGGGTCTCCCTCTGGGCACCCAAGGAGACAGGCGTCAGGGATCGTTCTGGGTGCACTCCACCCTTCAGCTGCCCCAGCTGCTTCCTTGCCAGCTGTTCACCTCCCCAGGGCCCCTCAAGGGCCCCCCTTTGCCTTTCCTGCCTTTGCATGTACAGTTGCCAGCTTGCTCCAGGTGGGGGTTGCTGGCTTAGCAGAGGTGCTGCCCATTGGAGTTTATTTCAAGGCTGCCTGTGTGGAATCCTAATTCGGAGTCTCCCTTCCAAGAGGCACTTTCTGATGCAAAGAGTTATGCTAATGAATGCAAATTTCCCGGGGCCAAGGAGCTGACCCAGCCACATCCACAGCCCCTGGAGGGGGGCTCAGCGTGGGGGCTACTGCCACATCCCCACCCTCATGTCCTGCACAGCTCAGGGCTGCAGCTGCTCTGTGGGGCTGCAGGGGGGGCAGGCCTGGGCTCCTGCCTCCCACAGTAAAAGCCTGGCACTGAGCTTCCAGAGGAAGGTGACTTCCCTGCTAACCTGACCTCCCTTGTCTTCTGCAGGCAAGTTGGTGATGATTGTTACTGAGTACATGGAGAATGGCTCCCTGGACACCTTCCTCAGGGTGAGCAGCTCCTCTGTGTTCTTATTCCCTGCACATTGCCCTGGGCTGAGGGACTGCAGGACAGGCAGGTTCCTGTTCCTCAGCCTCACAGCCACTGTCACCCCTGTGCCAAAGCTCCCTGCTCTGGGCCCTCCCCTCTCCAGCAGGCCTGGGCTCCAGGGCATTGCTGCTGCATCCCCACAGCAGCACTGCCAGGGCAGACAGCAGCCTGGGCAGTGTGTCAGAGGCACTGAGGGCACAGGAGCTGAGCTGCAGGACAAGAGAGGGGCACTGGGATTAGAGCAGATACTAAGCTTTAGGTGAGAAGTGCCAGGGGGGTAGTTTGATGAGAGCATCCCAAAGCAAGAGAGACAAGGATCTGCTGGAGAGTCCAACAGAGGCTGTGAGGAGAAGGAAGGGGCTTGAACATCTCTGACCTGAGAAAGGCAGAGAGCCCTGGGGCTGGTCAGTCTGGAGAGGAGAAGGCTGATAGGGATCTGATCAATGTCTATCAATATCTGAGGGGTGGGTGTCAGGATGAAGGAGCCAGGCTCTGTTTGGTGGTGCCCTGTGATAGGACAAGGAACAGCAGGGACAAGCTGGAACCCAGGGGGTTCCACCTCAACATGAGGAGAGACTTCTCTGGTGTGAGGGTGACAGAGCCTGGAGCAGGCTGCCCAGGGGGCTTGTGGAATCTCCTGCTCTGGAGGCTTTCCAAACCCCACCTGGATGTGTTCTGGGTGCCCTGCCCTGGGTGCTCTGCTCTGGCAAGGGGTTGGGCTCAATGCTCTGTGGATGCTGTGTGGCTGCGTGAGACGGGCTGTGGGTGCTTCCCTTGCAGAGGCACGACGGGCAGTTCACGGTGATCCAGCTGGTGGGCATGCTGCGGGGCATCGGGGCCGGCATGCGCTACCTGTCGGACCTGGGCTACGTGCACCGGGACCTGGCCGCCAGGAACATCCTGGTGAACGGCAACCTGGTCTGCAAGGTCTCTGACTTCGGCCTCTCTCGCATCCTGGAGGACGACCCCGACGCTGCCTACACCACCACGGTGCGTGGCTGCCGGCAGGGCGGCCGGGGAGAGCCTCGCGCGTGGGCACTGCCCGGGCCGCCGGCGCGGGGGAGGAGCGAGGCGCTGCCCAGGTCCGGACAGGCAGGGCAGGGGTGGAGAGAGGCAGCTCACCGCTGCTGTTGGTACCAAAAGCTTGAGCCCAGGATGCTTCTGAAGCTCAGGGCAGTGTCCTCCATGCAGGTACCCCCAGAGGTGTGCAGTGAGCAAAGGGAGAGCAGGGAGCTGATCAAACCTCCCCAGCCAGTCAGCACAGGGCATTGCCCTGCCCCTGCTGGAGACCTTCTCTAGACTCTGTAGCTCCATGGGACCAAGAGCAGCCCTGCAGAGAAGGCCTTGGGGGTGCTGGGGGAGGGGAGAAGCTGGACAGGAGCCAGCAATGGGCACTGGCAGCACAGGAGGCCAAGGGCAGCCTGGGCTGCATCCAGAGCAGTGTGGCCAGAGCTGGAGAGAGAGGATCCTGCCCCTCCGCTCTGCTCTCTCAGACCTCACCTGCAGGGCTGGGGCCAGCTCTGGGGCAGGGGAGCTTTGGGTTGGACATCAGGAGGAAGTTCTTCACAATGAGGGTGGCAAAACAATGGAACAGGTTACCCAGAGAGGTGGTGGAGGCCACATCCCTGGAGACATTCAAGGTCAAACTTGTCATGGCCCTGGGCAGCCTGCTCTAGCTGGAAGTGTCCCTGCTGACTGCAGGGGCTTGGACAAGATGACCTTTGAGGGCCCCTTCCCACCTGTGAGTCTGTGATTCACTCCTTCAGCTGCCCCAGAGCCATAGGTCAGGGGTGGGGGATTGACAACCTCTCTGCCCTGTGGCCACACACCAGATTTTCCTCCTGGCTCTGCCTCCTTCAGGGCTGTGGACAGGGTGGGCATTGGCATTGCAGCTGAGGTGATTTTGTTCCCATCTGGGGCACTTTGATCGGTGAAGACATTTAAAGGTTTTTCTGTCCAACCTGGGAGCTCTGGAGCTTGAGGTGCTCCTCCAGTGTGGGGCACAGAGGCAAAATGAACTCCCTGAGGGAGTGTGTGGTCCAGAAAGAAACTGGTGTGCTCTGCAGGCACCCCTCTGACTAGGACGCTGGGGTGGGTGGACAGTTCCTGATGGAGGCCACTCTGGAGCTGCAGCTGAGGAATCTGAGCATCATTTTCAGAAGGACCAAGGCTAGACAAGCAGGAAGGAGCTTCAGGTTAGCTGGGGGTAGCTGAGAGCAATGCAGAGCATGGCTCAAAGCAGTTGCAGCTCTGAGGGGTGAGTGCACAGCAGCCCAGCCTAGAGCCCTTCATGCTTGGTTTCAGCCAAGTGAAGAAGTGAAGTGAGCCCTGTGTGATTTTCTGTTCAACTGCTCCTTCTGGCATCTCAAGACATAACCTGACATCCCAGATCCTTTGGTTCTGGAGAAGGTTCCTGCTGCTTGGTTCAAGCACAGCATCTTCTGTGTCCTGGAGACTCAGAAGAAGGGTAAGAAGGGGCCCGAGGTCTCAGAAGAAGGGTACGAAGGGCCCCAATGTCAGCTGGTGCAGTGCCTCTTGCTGCCACAGCAGCCATCTCTTGGCCATGGCCTGCAGGCAGACACTCAGCCTGGCTTCCTCCCACCCTGCCGGCTCAGAGCTTCCCCCAGTGCCTCTGAACAAGTTCCCAAGGCCCACACCGTGCAGGCACCACAGGAAGCTGACCTGAGTGCCCTGAGAGCCCAGAGCTCCTGCGTCAACCTACCTGCTGACCCTCTCCAACCCTGCCCACTTGCTAGGGACATTGTGTCTTGTCCCTGGTGTGGATGCAAGCAGAGAGGTCACTAGAGGAAGGAGCAGCCACTGAGAATGTCACCAGCAGGGGCTTAGAGGCATCTTGGCACAGTGGAAACCACCAGAGGTGCTTGCTCTGGAGGAAGTCTAGTCTGGACAGAGCTGAACTACAGGGATGCAGTGAGAGGAGCAGGAGCAGGAGCTCCCTGGCCAGGGTGCAGAGCATGCTGAGGGTGAGGATGCTTTCTTGTGTAGAAGCTTGTGGTTAGGCGGTATCCTGTGCTGCTTCTCTGTGGTCCTTCACCTGCTCAGGAGATTAGCTTCCCAAAGGGCCTCTCCCGTGGGGCACATCCTTCCTCTTCAGTCCCCTGAGCTGGGTGAAGGCAAATCACCCCAGACAAGGACACCTGAAGGGTGTTCCCAGGCACACCACAGCCCAGCTGCTCCTGGGAAGGCCATGTGAGTTCCCTACACCACAACTTTGCTCTCCAGGCACCTGGCAACCACATTTCCAGCTGTGCTCAGCTGTTTTTGTATTCAGCAAGTCCTCATCAGTGCTTGCCTGCCAAAGCAGAGGGACAGGGAGCACATCACCCTGTCAGCTCATGGCAGCCAGGGTCAGCTCCATGCTTCTCTGCTCTGGTAGCCCTCAGCTCCACTTCACCACTCTCGTGAGCAGTGAGGGCCAGAGCCATGTATGGAGACCTCGTAGAACAGCAAAGCTTTCTCCTTGCTCTGCTGGAAATGCCTTCCGGTCGCCTTTTGGGTACCTCTCTGGGTTTATCTGGTGCAGATTGCTTCCTCAGCCCTTCCCAGAAGATGCCATCCCGAGGCACCTCTCCCCCGAGCTGCTGCCCTGGCTGCGGAGCGGGGAGGTGCCTAAGCCCCGCAGGCCCTGAGCCTCGGCTGCTGCTCTCTGTTTCAGGGGGGGAAGATCCCCATCCGCTGGACAGCTCCGGAGGCCATCGCGTACCGCAAGTTCTCCTCGGCCAGCGACGTCTGGAGCTACGGCATCGTCATGTGGGAGGTGCTGGCGTACGGCGAGCGCCCGTACTGGAACATGACCAACCGCGACGTGAGTGGGCACGGGCGGCGTGCCCGAGCCTGCCCCTGCCCTCACCCGAGCCAGCCGGGAGGGGAAAAGGGACCCAAAGAGCAGCCCTTGCCTCTCCTCACATCCCCGCAGGGCCCCGCTCAGTGTGCTTGTCCCCTCCATGGGGACGTGAGGTTGTCACCCACCGCCGCAGGGAGCAGCTTTCCCCTTGCAGCCCCGAGGCTGCCGGCAGTGCCGGGCGCTGCTCTGATGCTGCTCTCTGCCCTGCTGCTGCCTGGAGAGCCTCGGCAGGTCTTGTGCCACCTTTCCCACTGCCTGGAAGGGGCCGGGGCTTCCCTGGCATCGCTGCAGCCCCACTGCATTAGTCTGTGAGTCCATCCTGCACCCGGTGCCGGGGGTCCATCCCTTCCTCTGCCCATGTGAGGCTGCTGAGAGCCCCGGGCTTGCACCACCCAGCAGTGGGCTTTGGGTTGGCAGAGTTAGGTGGAGCTACCCTGACCTCAGAGTTTGCAGGAGGCAATAAAAGGACTGTTTTGACTCTGCAGAACTACAGGACTCCTTTCTTTTCACCCGTGGGGACTATAAAGCTGCCTACCTGCCCCCTGCTCTGGGAGCCCTGACAGTCCCCCCACCCCTGGCTTTGGCTGTGGTTTTGGTGACGGCAGGGCAGGGGCAGTGGCTTACGCTGCCTCCTGCTCACAGCTCCTTTGGGCAGGGTCTCCTCCAGCCTTGCTGAGTGGTGCAAGTCCTGCTTGTGGCACACCTGACCATGAGTGCAGCTCTCATGGTTTGTGCTGAGGAAGGCTTTGATGTTCTAGACCTGCTGGACTGCGTCAATCCCCTGTCCCAGCCCCACCGTGTGGTGTCCATCCTGCTCCAGCCCCCTGCAGGCACTGCACACAGCAGCAGTCATGAGCCTGCTGCCCACCCCCTGCTCCCCACCTGCTGGCCCCAGCAGCACATGCAGCAGGGACCCTCCTTGTGTGCCCCGGGCTGGGGTACTGGGTGTGAAGTGTGGGCGCTGGGCACAGGGGGTGGGTGCAGGGCACGGGGTGTGGGTAAAGGGCACGGGGTGTGGGTGCATGGCACGGGGTGTGGGTGCATGGCACGGGGTGTGGGTGCATGGCACGGGGTGTGGGTGCAGGGCACGGGGTGTGGGTGCAGGGCATGGGGGTGGGTGCAGGGCATGGGGGTGGGTGCATGGCACAGAGTGTGGGTGCAGGACACGGGGGGTGGGTGCAGGGCAGAGTGTGTGTGCAGGGCACGGGGGGCAGGTACATGGCACAGAGTGTGGGTGCAGGGCATGGGGGTGGGTGCAGGGCACAGAGTGTGGGTGCAGGGCGGGGGTGTGGGTGCAGGGCACGGGGGCTGGGTGCCAGGCACGGGGGTAGGTGCAGGGCACGGGGGGTGGGTGCAAGGCACGGGGGTGGGTGCAGGGCACGGGGAGTGGGTGCTGGGCACGGGGGGTAGGTGCAGGGCACGGGGGGTGGGTGCAGGGCACAGTGTGGGTGCAAGGCACGGAGGGTGGGTGCAGGGCACAGAGTGTGGGTGCTGGGCACGGGGGTGGGTGCTGGGCACGGGGGGTGGGTGCAGGGCACAGAGTGTGGGTGCTGGGCACGGGGGTGGGTGCTGGGCACGGGGGTGGGTGCAGCTCCACCTCCACCTGGGCGTGTGGCTTCCTTGCAGGTGATCACCTCGGTGGAGGAAGGCTACCGCCTGCCGGCGCCCATGGGCTGCCCCGCGGCGCTGCACCAGCTGATGCTGGACTGCTGGCAGAAGGAGCGCAGCGAGCGGCCGCGCTTCGCCCAGATCGTTGGCATCCTGGACAAGCTGATCCGCAGCCCGGACAGCCTCAAGGGCACCGGCACTGTCACCCGGTGAGGGCTGGCAGCTGCTGCCGGGCACGGCCAGCACGGGGCATCGCTGCCCAGCTGCTTCCCCGGGACAGGGACCTGCCAGAGTCCAGGGGAGGCCTCAAGGATGCTGAAGGGACTGGGACCTGTGTGAGGAGGAGAGGCTGAGGGCCCTGGGGCCGGTTGGGCTGCAGAGGAGCAGCCTGAGAGATCTGAGCAGTGGTTACAAATATCTGAGGGGTGGGGGGCAAGAAGGGGCCAGGCTGGGCCAGGCTCTGCTCAGTGGTGCCCTGTGGCAGCACAAAGGGCAATGAGCACAGACTGGAACCCAGCAGGTTCCACCTGAACATGAGGAGAAAATCCTTTGGTGTGAGGCTGCTGGAGCCTGGAGCAGGCTGCCCAGGGAGGCTGTGGAGTCTCCTGCCCTGGAGACTTTCCAGCCCACCTGGATGTGTTCCTGGGTGCCCTGCCCTGGGTGCCCTGCCCTGGCAGGGGGTTGGACTGGATGATCCTCAGGTCCCTTCCAACCCCTCCCATTCTGTGATTCATTCTCCTATTCTGTGACACAAACATGCAAAGGGCAATGGGCAGAGGTTGTGCTGAGCAGTGGGAACCATCCTGCACTTTGCTGCCTTGCTCCCACCCTGGCATCCCGTGCCAGGGGCTGCAGCAGTGCCAGTGCAGTGAGGTGCCTGCCTTTACCAGCCGGTCCTGCCCTTACCTGCGGGGTCACAGCCTCCTTGAGGTGGATCTTACAGCCTGGCTACCTAGGACCAAGTGTTCTAACCCCTTCTGTCCTGCCCCCAGGTTCACCCAAACCCCCTTTGACAGGAGTCTGCTTGACCTGGCCAGCTGCCTGAGCGTGGAGGACTGGCTGGACTCCATCCGGCTGGGGCACTACCGAGACAACTTTGCCATGGCAGGGTACTCCTCCCTGGGCATGGTGATGCACATGAACATCGAGTGAGTACCAGGCACGACCAGCTCCACCCCACTAGCCCCAGCAGTGACCACCCTGCCTTGGCTCAGCCTAGCTGGCTCCTGGTATCAGGGATGCTGATGACACCAGACTGGGGGCGGTGGCTGACGCCCCTCAGGCTGTGCTGCCAGCCAGGCTTAGACTGAGCGCTGGGCAGGGACAACCTCAACGACATCCAGCAAGGGCAAGGGGAGAGTCCTGCACCTGGGGAAGAGCAGCCACACAGATCAATATAGTCTGGGGACTGAGCTGTGGGAGAGCAGTGAAGGGAAAAGGGACCTGGGGGTCCTGGTGGGTGGGAGGTTGGCCATGAGCCAGCAATGAGCTCTGGTGGCCAGGAAGGCCAAGGGCAGCCTGGGCTGGATCAGAAGGGCTGTGCTGAGTAGGTCAGAGAGGTTCTCCTCCCCCTCTGCTCTGCCCTGCTGAGGCCACAGCTGGAAGCTTGTGTCCAGTTCTGGGCCCTCAGCTCAAGAAGCACCTCAGGGAAGTGCTGCAGAGAGTCCATCCCAGAGGCACAGAGCTGCTGCAGGCTGTGGAAGATCTTCCTCAGGAGGAGAGCCTGAGGGAGCTGAGGGCTCTGGAGCTTGCAGAGGAGGAGCCTGAGGGTGACCTCATTGCTGGGGATGAAGCTGTGCAGGGGGATGCCCAGAGGCTGGAGCCAGGCTGTGCTGGGGGCTGCCCAATGCCAGCCAAGGGGCAGTGGTGGAAGCTGAGGCAGAGGAAGTGCCATGGGAACAGGAGGGAAGATTGATTGGCTGTGAGGGTGAGAGAGCCTGGAGCAGGCTGCCCAGGGGGCTGTGGAGACTCCTCTGGAGAGATTCCAACCCCTCCTGGATGAGTTGCTGTGTGAGCTGCCCTGGGTGACCCTGCTCTGGCAGGGCTGGGACTGGATGAGCTTTTGAGCTGGATGAGCTTCCAGCCCCTGACATCCTGTGCCTCTGTGATGTCCAAGGCTGTGCTGACCATTGGGTAAGGTGTGGAAGTTGTATGGAGAGGGTGTGAGCACCAAGCCACCACTGCTGCTCTGTGGTGGCTCTCCATTGTCATCACAGGTTCACAAGTAATTGGGGTTGTGAGGTGCTTCAGGAGGTCATAGAAGCAAACTTCCTGCTCAAAGCAGGGTCAGAGCTGAGGCTGCTGACTCCTTGCACCTTTGCTTTCCCTGCAGAAGGCATGGCAGTCTGGGCCAGAGGGTGGCTGTGCCATGCTGTGCAGCTTCTCTGGTGTCAGTGGGAAGCAGGACTGATCCCTCAGGCATCACTCCTGGGACCAGGCTTGTTCAACATCTCTGTGGGTGCCATGGACAGTGGCACTGAGTGCAGCCTCAGCAAGGTTGCTGATGACACCAAGCTGTGTGGTGCAGCAGACAGCTGGAGGGAAGGGATCCATCCAGAGGGACCTGGACAGGCTGGAGAGGTGGCACAAGCCAACCTCAGGAGCTTCAACAAGACCAAGGGCAGGGTCCTGCAGCTGGGTGGAGGCAACCCCAGGCACAAATCCAGGCTGGGCAGGGACTGGCTGGAGAGCAGCCCTGAGGAGAGAGCCTTGGGGGTGCTGGGGGAGGAGAAGCTCAACAGGAGCTCTCAGGGTGCACTTGCAGCCCGGAAAGCCAATCAGAGCCTGGGCTGCAGCAGGAGAAGTGTGGCCAGCAGGGCAAGGGAGGGGATTCTGCCCCTCTGCTCAGCCCTGGGAGACCCCACCTGGAGTACTGCCTCCAGTTCTGGAGCCCCTATGACAAGAGGGATCTGGAGAGGCTGGAAGGTATCCAGAGCAGGGCCAGGAGGATGAGCAGAGGGCTGGAGCTGCTCTGCTGTGAGGACAGACTGAAGGAGTTGGGGCTGTGCAGTCTGGAGAAGAGAAGGCTCCCAGGTGACCTCATTGTGGCCTTCCAGGATCTGCAGGGGGCTACAGGAAGGCTGGGGAGGGACTGCTCAGGATCTCAGGTAGGGATAGGACTAGGGGGAATGGAATGAAGCTGGAGGTGGGGAGATTGAGGCTGGAGGGGAGGAGGAAGTTCTTCCCCATGAGAGTGGTGAAGCCCTGGAATGGGTTGTGCAGGGAGGTGGTTGAGGCCCCGTCCCTGGAGGTGTTTCAGCCCAGGCTGGATGAGGCTCTGGCCAGGCTGATCCCTGCCCATGGCAGGGGGTTGGAACTGGCTGATCCTTGTGGTCCCTTCCAACCCTGACTGATACTATGATACTAAGCAAACAGAGCTGGAGGCACCTCAGAGCTTCTCCAGCCCCAGGGCACTGCAGTGGCTCCCTGCTCACTGTAGCCAGGCAGGGCTAGGTCAGAGCCAAGTGACCCCGTCTGGGTTAAGTAAGGAGAGCTGGGGAATGTGTCCCATCCCCGTCCCCCACCCCCTGCTGTAGGGAGCTTGCTCTGCCACCTGTCCAGGGGGTGTCCAAGCTGGCTGATGCTCCATGTGGTACCAGAGCAGAGAGCACAGCTCTCCCTGCCCCTGCCCTGGTCTGCATTGCTCAGCCCTTGCTCTCAGCACCAGTCAGGGCTGGCAAGAAGCTCTGCTGCCTCTGAGGGGCTTTCTTCCCTGTCAGACGGCTTGGAGCTGCCAGGCAGTGGCTGCTGTGGGAGGGGAGGATGTGACAGGGAGCAAGGACGTGACAGGGAGCGGCTCGGCCGGGGCGCAGCACGCAGAGGCAGCCAGGGAGGGAAGCTGCAGAGGCACAGACAGGAGCCTGTCAAGTGCATTGATCAGGGGGTGCTCGTGGGGTCTTTGCTGGGGGACTGAGCTGATCCTGAGCCTTGATTCTCATGCACATCAGGGCAGTGTTTGAGTGGGGAAGGCTCCTCATCCATCCTCCCCTCTGACTGGGTTATCTGGGGGCATTGGCTGAAACTGAATCCAATCTCAGACATCGATCTTGTCACCTCCTGCCTGTCAGCAGTGATCCCCCCGCTCCTGCTCCCCCCAGGGCTGTCACAGCAGCCATGGCAGGAAGATGTGCCCAAGGCAATGGCAGCCTCTCTGCCCTTGGAAGTTTTTAAGGCCGGGCTGGATGTGCCTCAGGGCAACCTGCAGCAGTGTGAGGTGTCCCTGCCCATGGCAGGGGCTTGGAACTGGATGACCCTCGAGGTCACCTCCAGCCCTGACAGCTCTGTGATGCCCACAGACAGCAGCCTTGTGCTGATGGGCAAGCAAGAGGAACCAAGCATGGTCCTGGGCCAGTCCATGGAGTGTGCCCACGGGGAGGAGAGGGCTCTGCCTGGGGCCAGATCCAGCCCAGGGGTGCTGACAGTGCCTTCGCTCTCCAGGGACGTTCGGAGCCTGGGCATCACCATGATGGGCCACCAGAAGAAGATCCTGAGCAGCATCCAGGCAATGAGATCCCAGCTGCTGAGCACAAACGGCCCCAGGAGGCATCTCTGATCACCAGCACTGCAGAGCCTCCCTGGGCCTTCCTTACCACTTACCCTGGCAAAGGGGCAGCAGGGTGGTGAGCAGGAAAAGGGGCACCAGGCCAGGACCTGGAGCCCTGGCAGCTTCTCTTTGATTTCAGCCTCAGTGGAAACATCGTTCCAGATACCTTGATGGTCCTGCTGCCTCCTTCCCCCATCTGAAGGGGGAGCAGCCTCCCAACTGGGCTAGGGGCTCGTCATGCCTCTCTCCATCCCCTGCTGTGTCCCTGTGGGACTGGGGGTCACCACACAGCTATGCAGGACAGGTGGCAGCCCCTACACAGCAGGGTGGCCCCAGCTGCATCTGCAGGTGCAGGGCTGTCAGACACAACAGCAATACCAGGAGCAGTGGCACTGGGCTTGCCATGGCACACAGCTCCTTTGGAGGGCACAGCTGGGGACTTTGGTGGCTCTCTGAGCTGAGGAGGGCTCCACAGGCTGCCACACAGCAGACACAGCCCTGCCCCAGGGGAGCCTGGCCCAGGGGAACCTGCCAGTTGCACTGCACTCTAGCCTGGACCTCCTGAGCCTGCAGGGGACTTCATGATCCAACTCGACAAGGCCAGGAGGGCAGAGGGCAGGGGGCAAGGTGGCAGTGCCAGGCTCTGTGTGCACTGGGAAGAGCTGGCCAGGGTCTGCTGTCTGGAGCCTCAAGGACCCCAGGGCTCTGCAGGAGGCTCTCCGCTTTCTGAACCCACCAGCACTGCTCCTCTCCAGATCCAGCACAGGCATCCTAGGGCAGTCCAGGCACATCTTCTAGGGCCTCAAACTCAGGTTTCTCCCTCAGCAGCACAACCACCATGTCCCTCCTGCCCCTCCTGCCCCTCCTGTCCTCCCCCAAAGCTGGACCAGCACGGAGTGCAGTGGAGGGCTCTGCTCCCAGCTCCCGGGCTGGAGGGGCAGCCGGGCTGCTGCCAGCTCTTCTTTGCTCTTGTATTGCCCGAGGGACACCCAAAGCTGCCCCATTGCCACACCTCCTGCCTGTGCCCAGGGCTGCCATGGCACCTGCAGAGGAGGGGTCCTGAGCAACAGCTGCAGCCACACACTCCTGCAGCTGGGCACGGAGGGTGCTCAGCACCCCCAGCTGGTGAGCCCGGGGACCGGCAGGCTGGTGGCTCCACAGCTCTCCTCTCCTCCACAGCTTCCCAAGACCTGTGGAGCTGGTCTGAGAGGCTGAGTTGTCTGCAGAGATGCCGACGGGGTGGGGGAGGCTGGGGGAGGCTGGGGGGCTGGGAAGGTCTCTCTTGGATGTAAATAGGATTTTCTGGGGGTGTGGGAAGTGTTTGAGTGAAATCAGTGTTGAGCACAGCAATGGTGGCAAAGCACAGAGGCCTCACTCCTGGGGCTGAACTCACTGCAAAAAACCCAAGCAACCTGCTGGGAGCGGGGCTGGGGCTGGGGCTGGGGCTGGGGGTGGGCCTGGGGGGAGCTGGAGAAGGGCTGGGGGAGCCAGGCTGCCTGCCAGGGCCCACAGCACCCCGCCTGAGCACTGGCACAAATCCAGCATCGCTCTGCACAGGGCCTGGTGGGGTCTGGCCTGGGGGCTGCTCCTGCCAGTGGCACCGGGGGGTGGGGGGAGGGTGTTTCTCAGCTGCAATAATGCCAGCTCAGCCTCTCTGGGGCACCTCTGTCCTGCTGGGCTCTCTGGCTGTGGTGGGCACTTACTGCTTCCCATGGAAGCTCTCTGTGGCAGGGGACAGATGCAATGTGTTGCTTCCTTGCACTGCACCCTGTGTCCTGCACCCAGCCAGCAGCACCGCAGAGCCCGGCCCCGCAGCACGGGGCGCTGCTGCTGGCCACCTCCTCCCTTCCCGACATCTGGGGCTCTCTGGAGGCTGAGGCCACCCTGCACAAGCTGGGGAGGGCAGAGGCCATCCCCACAGAGCTGCCCCGGGGGCTCGCAGGGCAGCCTGGGCTGCAGGATCCGAGGCTGTGAGCTGCCAGAGGGGCTCTTGGCAGGTGGTTCGTGGGTCAGATCCCACAGCATGGAGTGGCTGGGCTGCTCCTGGCTGCTCCGGGCTGCTCTGGGCTGCTCCTGGCTGCTCCTGGCTGCAGGGAGGCTGGGGCAGGGTTTTCCTTTTATGTTCAACGTGTGCACCTCTTCCTGGGCAATAAAACTTCTTCTTCCCACGCACTGCCTGGCTCCTCGCCTCTTGCGGCCACTGTGCTGCACAGAGCTGCTCGGGGGGGGCACCGGGGGCCCCCACAGCTGCCTCAGAGGCACACTGGGGACAGCTCTGGCATGCTCAGCTTGCCACCACCTTCCTTGGCTGCAGAAAGCCTCTCACATGTGAAGGAAGCTTCCCTGGAGAGCAGGAGGGTCTGTGGGGTGGGGCCCACGGGTGCAGGGAAGGGCTGAGCATCGGCAGGGTCCCTTGGGGGCGTTACTGTGCTGGGGATGGGGAGAAGCCTCATGGAGGAGCATCTCATGCAGGAGACCAGGCAAGCACAGGAGAGGTGCAGAGGCTCATCTGAACCTCAGGGATCCCTTGTAGGCTTTCCCAGGCTCACCCTCTCCTCTAAAGTCAGTAAAACCTCATCCCCTGAAGTCTGAGCTGAAGTAACCTCACAAGGAAGGCTGCAAAACTCTCCTTGCAGCTGCCCTCCAGTGAAGGATTTAGCAGCAGGTGAGGTACAGGGCTGAGAGACCCCGGGAAAGCAGCAGATACAAAAGCAAAAGGGAAGGGCAGCAAAAGGGAAGGGCAGCAAAAGGGAAGGGCAGCACAGCACAGGGTGGCACTGGCTCTGTCCATGTCACAGCCCTCCAGGGATGCAGGGCTCTGTCCCCAGCCTTGCTTGGTGTGGGCAAAGGTCAGCCTGCTCCCCCACCCCCACCCCGTGCTGTGCCCCCTGTCCCTCCAGGTACCCCAGACCCCTTAGACAGAACTGTTCTGGCTGGAGAAGGCCTCTGAGACCATCCAGTCCAACCAGCAACCCAGCACCACCACAGACACCAAACCCTGGCCCCAGCCTCAGTGGGTACAGAGCTGGCTTGATGGCAACACCCAAAGGGTGGCTGCCAATGGCCCATGGCCAAGGGGAGGCCAGGGACGAGTGGAGTCCCTCAGGGACCAGGGCTGGGACCAGGCTTGGTTAACATCTCTGTTGGTGCCCTGGACAGAGGCACTGAGTGCAGCCTCAGCAGGTTTGCTGGCACCAAGCTGTGTGGTGCTGCTGACACAGGGAAGGATCCAGCCAGAGAGACCTGCACAGGCTGCAGAGCTGGGCCCAGGACAACCCCAGGAGGGTCAAAAGACCAAGGGCAAGGTCCTGCAGCTGGCCTGGGGCAATCCCAGGCACTGCTCTAGGCTGGGCAGGGACTGGCTGCAGAGCAGCCCTGGAGGAAAGGCCTTGGGGGTGCTGGGGGAGGAGAAGCTCAGCAGGAGCCAGCAGGGAGCACTTGCAGCCCAGAGAGCCAAGCAGAGCCTGGGCTGCAGCAAGAGGAGTGTGGCCAGCAGGGCCAGGGAGGGGATTCTGCCCCTCTGCTCCACTCTGCTCAGACCTCCCCTGGAGCTCTGGGTCCAGTTCTGGAGCCTCTGTGCCAGGAAGGATCTGGAGGGGCTGGAAGGTGTCCAGAGAAGGGCCACGAAGAGGAGCAGAGGGCTGGAGCTGCTCTGCTGTGAGCACAGATGAGAGAGTTGGGGCTGTGCAGGCTGGAGAGGAGAAGGCTCCCAGGAGACCTCATTGTGGCCTTCCAGGATCTGCAGGGGGCTCCAGGAAAGCTGGGGAGGGACTTTTGAGGGTGTGAGGGAGGGTTAGGACTGGGGGGATGGAGCAAAAGTAGAAGTGGGGAGACTGAGATTGGCTGTGAGGAAGAAGTTGTTGGCCAGGAGGGTGGTGAGAGCCTGGCACAGGCTGCCCAGGGAGGTGGTGGAAGCCTCCTCCTGCTGGCTGGAGGTGTTTGCAGCCAGGCTGGAGGTGGCTGTGAGCCAACCTGCTGTGGTGTGAGGTGTCCCTGCCCATGGCAGGGGGTTGGAGCTGGCTGAGCCTTGAGTTCCCTCCCAGCCCTGGCAGCTCTGTGGTTCTATGATTCGAAGGGCCATGGCCACACCTTTCTTGAACACCTCCAGGGCTGGGGACTGCACCAGCTCCTGGGCAGCCTGGCACAGAGCCTGGCAACCCTTGCTGTGAGGAAGCTTTCCCTCATAGCCAGCCTGAGCCTCCCTTGGGGAACTGTTCCCTCTTGTCCCGTCACCTGCTGCATGTCAGAAGAGCCCAACCCCCACTGAAGAGACCCTTGAAGCCCCTCAGTCCCCACTGCCCATTGCAGGTGCTTGTGCCCCCTGCCTGAGCCCAGCCCTGCCCTGGCTTTGTGCACTGAAGCTCTCCTTGCCTCACCCAGCATGGCCAGCAGCAGGCTGAGCCCCAGGGATGCTTCATTCCCTGGCAACTGGTCCCAGCAAAGCACAACCCAGCCTGGCTCTGGCTGCTGCCTGCTCCCAGGCAGCGTTTGGGCCCCTCCGGTGCCCCCTCAGGACTCAGCTCATGCCTGGGGGTGCTGGGCAGGGCAGAGCAATGCTGCTGTGCCAGCTGTCACCAGGAAGCCTTGGAGGTGCTGGCAGCAATCAGCTGCAGGAGCTGGGCTTGTGCAAGCTCACAGCTGGGCCTCAGCTGCCTTTGTCTCCAGCCTTGGAGTTCTCCTCCCTGCCCAGGTGCTGAGGGTTGTGTTCTTTGCCCTCCTTGCAGGCACTTTGCCGTTTCCCCTTCCTGCTCCATGCTGCAGCAGCTCTCTCCCCAGCCCCTCAGCCCTGCAGGCAGCACCCAGCCGTGAGTCCTGCTCCTGAGCTGCTGCTGCAGGAGCCACTCAGCCTGCCCAGTGGAAGGTCTCCCGGGCTGCCAAGGCCCCAGAGCTCAGCTCCTCCTGCAGAAGGCAGCTGGGGCTGTGTGGGAGGAGGCTGCCTGGCACTGCTCCTCTGAAGTGTTCCCTGACCGACCCCGCTCCGGGGCTGCCCTGCAGAAGCCCCTGGGCAGAGGAGGGGGAAACTGTCCGTGGGAAGGAGGTGGTCAGCAGGCAAGCTCCCCCTGGGAGAGGTGAGGGAAGCTCTGATTTGTTTAGGAGAGCAGAGGAAAGTCACACAGATGATCTCTGGTCCTTCTCTGGAGCTGTTCCAGGGACTTTGATGTCCTTCTTGTAGCGAGGTGCCCAACACTGACCACAGCACTCCAGGTGCAGCCTCACCCAGGTCTTGAAGTCTGTGGCAGAGAAAGGCTCCAACGTGCCAGAAAGGTGGGAAATGATGCCCAAGGATGTGCCTGGGAGGTGATGGGGAGGAGGAGGTCAGGAGCAAGAGGAGGAGCAACAAGAATCCTGCAGTCTTGTTTTGGTGGTGGCAATGGGGAATGAAGATACTGAAATGGAGTAGGCTGGAGATCAGGAGCAATGTCTTCCCAGCAGGGGCTGCCAGGCTCTGTGCCAGGCTGCCCAGGGAGGTGGTGCAGTCCCCATCCCTGGATCTGTTTCAGAATCTCCTGGCTGTGGTGCTGAGGGCTGTGGTGCAGTGGTGAGCTCTGGGCTGGTGGGAGGTGTCCCTGCCCATGGCAGGGGGTTGGAACTGGGTGATCTCTAAGGTCCCTTCCAACTCCAACCATTCCATGATTCCATGAAAGCCCTTCAGATACCAAAGGAGCCCTCAGGCTTTTCACACTTTCTCAAATGCCCCTCAAGAGAGTTTTGTTCCAGCTGGCAGTGCCAGGAGCTGCCCTTTCCCTGGCCAAACAGCTTCCCCTTGCTAGTCCCAGCCGGTACCACCCCAGGCTACCAAGAAGTCATCTCTGAAGCTCTTCATTCACAGCTGCCCGGGCCAGGCCTGGCTGTGCCAGCAGCAGGCAAGGCTCTGCGAGCTGTGTGTGCCTGGAGGTGGCAGTCTGGCCTTGCAGAGCACCTGCAGAGCCCTGCCCGCAGCCACTGCCTCCGCGCCGTGCCCGGGCTCAGCGGCTGCCAGCGCCGGGCAGGTTTGCAGGGGTCAGCTGTGCCCTGGCTGCTGCTAACAGATGGTGAACTCTGCTTCCTATTTACTGAGCTGACTCCTGTCTGATCACACAGCAGCTCAGCCTGCCAAGGCAGCCTGTACTCCCCAGCCACCTCCTCGCTGCTTTCAGCGCAGTCGTTTAGCGTCGAGTCCGAGCAAACGACTCAGGGTGATCCGATGGGAGGGACAAACGTCACCCAGGGCTGCTGCTTAACCCTGCCACGGGCCAGGGGTTGAGTTTTGAAGCATCCATAGGTCACATCTTGGACACCAGCATCAAGGAGTGTGATAGCAGCGGAGTTCATCCCTTGGGAATGCCAGGGCACAGCTGCTGCAGCTCCTGCTTCTGCTGGGTCCTTCTGGAGCGGAGCTGCAGACCCCCTGCAAGGGGCAGGGCAGTGTCTGGGTGCCAAGCTGGCAACACTCCCCTACACAGCGAGCTGCTCAGCCTGGGGAGGGGAAACCTAAAAGCCAGAATGGTTCTCTCTGAGTTAGACCAGGCTGAGGGCTTGCAGAGCCCCCAGGAGAGCTGTGCAGAGGGAAGGGCAGAGGCTTTGGCACCTGTTGCTCTGGACTCACCCCCTGGCACATTAGAGGGTCCCATTCTGCTGATGCTGGAAGGAGCTGAAGTTGTTCCTAGGCACTCACTGATGTCTGATGTCAGATGTCTGAAGCCTTCCTGACCCCAGAGTCTTTCACTCACAGATTCCTTATTACTCACCCTGTGTTTCCTTTCCTCCCTGCCTTCCCACCTGCCCCTCACAAAGCTGTCCTGAGAAGTGGCCTCCGTAGGGAGCAGGCAGTGGGGCAGTGCTGGGTGGCATTCAGCAGGCAGCAGCAGTGGAGGTGTCCCTCCCAAACACACAGAAGGCTGCTCAGGACCCAGCTGGTTCATGGGGAGGGATGAGAAGCAGGCAATGGTGAGAGGTGGTTTTCGTGCTTGGATGAGCATGGGGCTGACAGAGGCACTCTGGGTGGATGTGCTTTGGTGCCCTGATGGCACACCAGCTTGGGGACACCCGTGTGCTGTGCCAGGGGCAGGGGTGCTCAGGGGTGAGGGAGAGGCAGGAGGTGAGGGAGAGGCAGGAGGTGATGGAGGCAGGAGGTGAGGGAGAGGCAGGAGGTGAGGGAGAGGCAGGAGGTGATGGAGGCAGGAGGTGAGGGAGAGGCAGGAGGTGAGGGAGAGGCAGGAGGTGAGGGAGAGGCAGGAGGTGAGGGAGGCAGGAGGTGAGGGAGAGGCAGGAGGTGAGGGAGAGGCAGGAGGTGAGGGAGGCAGGAGGTGAGGGAGAGGCAGGAGGTGATGGAGGCAGGAGGTGAGGGAGAGGCAGGAGGTGAGGGAGAGGCAGGAGGTGATGGAGGCAGGAGGTGAGGGAGGCAGGAGGTGAGGGAGAGGCAGGAGGTGAGGGAGGCAGGAGGTGAGGGAGAGGCAGGAGGTGATGGAGGCAGGAGGTGAGGGAGGCAGGAGGTGAGGGAGGCAGGAGGTGATGGAGGCAGGAAGGAGCTGCAGGCTCACAGCTCCCTGCCCAGTGGGACCGACCCCATCAACACGGAGGCCCAGCGGGGAGGGCTGCAGCCCACGTGCTGCTCTGAGGGCTGAGGCTCCTCATTAGGATTCCTTCCTCTCCCTCCTCTCGGAGCTGCCAGCGGAGGGTCAGCAGCGCTGATGAAATCCTCAACTCTCCCAGGTTTTGCATTTCCATGTGTGGAGCTCTTCCTGTGCCTGAGCTGGGAGAAGATTATGAATAAAAGATTAAAATCAGAGGTCTCCAATCGTTTAGGAGCACAGCAGTTGCAGTTATTCCGGGAGCAGGCAGAGCCCAGCACCGCTGCTGCATACCAACAATTAGCAACCAGCTTCAAACGGGCCCCAGACAAAAGGCTGTGCCCCGTGGGGAGGCTCTGCTGGGGGGCAGGCAGCAGCAGACCCTGGGAGCTGAGAATCATAGACCCACAGAGCTGTCAGGCTTGGAAGGGACCTCAAGGCTCAGCCAGCTCCAACCCCTGCCATGGGCAGGGACACCTCACCCCACAGCAGGTTGCTCACAGCCACCTCCAGCCTGGCTGCAAACACCTCCAGGCAGGAGGCTTCCACCACCTCCCTGGGCAGCCTGTGCCAGGCTCTCACCACCCTCCTGGCCAACAACTTCTTCCTCACAGCCAATCTCAGTCTCCCCACTTCTACTTTTGCTCCATCCCCCCAGTCCTATCCCTCCCTGACACCCTCACAAGTCCCTCCCCAGCTTGCTTGGAGCCCCCTGCAGATCCTGGAAGGCCACAATGAGGTCTCCTGGGAGCCTTCTCCTCTCCAGCCTGCACAACCCCAACTCTCTCATCTGTGCTCACAGCAGAGCAGCTCCAGCCCTCTGCTCCTCCTTGTGGCCCTTCTCTGGACACCTTCCAGCCCCTCCAGATCCTTCCTGGCACAGAGGCTCCAGAACTAGACCCAGAGCTCCAGGGGAGGTCTGAGCAGAGTGGAGCAGAGGGGCAGAATCCCCTCCCTGGCCCTGCTGGCCACACTTCTCTTGCTGCAGCCCAGGCTCTGCTTGGCTCTCTGGGCTGCAAGTGCTCCCTGCTGGCTCCTGCTGAGCTTCTCCTCCCCCAGCACCCCCAAGACCTCCAAGACCTCCTGGGGTTGTCATAAGGTGGACCTCTGGGCTCTGCAGGGCCTTGGGCACAGAGCAAAAGCCTCCTTGAGCCCAGGTGCTCCAGAGCAGGCAGCAGTCCCACCAGCTCCACTGCCCAGAGATGTTCATGGCAGGGAGCAGCAGCGTGTCCCAGCAATGGGGATGCTCAAGAGAGAATGGAGGAGTGGATGGTGGGAAAAGGAAGGTGAAGGGGACAGATTTGGGTGAGCTAGGATGTGGCTGGGAAGAGCTGAGGCAGGAGGAGAAACTGGGATGACACGAGGAGCACAGAGGAGTCGAGGCAGGAGTGAGTGGGAGCTGGCAGAAGAATGCCGAGCCCGCCATGGCTGGTGTGGCAAAGGGCTGCTCACAACCAGGGGCAGTGGCTCTCGAGTGCTGGCTTAGTGCTGGAGAGAAGAACAGCCCCAGGAAAATCTTTGCTCAGGGAGGTGAGAACAGGATGGGGCTGTCTGGGGCATGGCTCCTTCTCCGCCCTGGGCACATTTCTGTCCATGTCCTCACCACACTGCCTCCCTTGCTCCTGCCTGCACTGCTGCATCCTCCCCTTCCCAGGCACTTTGTTCATCAGCACCCTGGTACCCAAGGGGATAGGCACAGGCAGGGCTTGTGGTCCCAGCATGGCCTCTCTCAGGCCCTGCTGGGGTAAGAGACATCCAGCCTGAAACAGAAGCGTTAGTGCCTCAGTGCTGTTTCCTTTGTCCTGCTCCCTCTCCTGAGCCAGAAGCTCAAATCTCACCCCTGCAGCCCACTCACAGCTCCTCTGCCCACACCAGGCCTGTGCAGGTGCCACCAGACATCCATGCCTGGAGGGGCCTGGGATTGCCTGCCCAGAGAGCCCAAGTGGTGCTGGTGGGGGAGGAGGCAGCAGAAAGGCTCAGGAGAGGCTGGGGGACCCCAGCCATGCACAGCAAGGACACAGCACGGCACTGCAGGAGCCTGAGGGGAGCGTGGTGCCGTGGGACAGCCTGAGCTGTGACAGGTGCCAAGCCAGGGGGATGCTGCACAGGACAAGCTGGAACTGCATCCTGTGAGGTTCCAGGCAGCCTGCAAGCAGCAGATCTCCTCAGGAGGAGCTGGGCACAAAGACTCAGGTGCCGAGGTGCAGCTTTCCAGAACACTTCCAGGCCTCTCACGCTTTCTATGAGCCAGGGCTTGGCAAAGAGGTTGTAGGGAGGACCTCCCCCAGCTTGTGCCTGTCCTGCAGCCTCTCCCCTCCTGGAGCCGTGGTGGGCTGAAGCCAGAGGTGGCAGAGGACAGCAGGCACGGAGGGGTGCCGCTCCTGCAGGCTTGATGGAAGCAGCTGACAGCGGAGGAGGCTGCGCTGCAGCAGTGCCCCCGCAGGCAAGAGGGTGGCAGCCTCGGCTTGTGCCTCCCTCTGCCCAGGGGAAGGCAGGGAACAGGGACCTGTGACAGCTCGCAGGGAGCCTTGACATGCTGCCCTAAGCAACCAGTGCCCAAGCTCCCTGGCAGCACAGGCGCTCTGCTTGTCCATCCTCACCCTCGGCCCTGCCCTCCTGACACTGAGCCTGCAGCTGCTCCCTGCAGGTCCCCTCTGCCATCCTCCTGGCCCCGTCTGGGCCGGTCCTGCAGGCTGCTGGGGGCAGTGGGCAGGGTGTGAGACGTCCTTGGAGGGGAGGGGGTCTGGTGGTGCTCACAACTGCCGGCCGAGTGGGGTTTCACCTGCCGGCCTGTGTCCTTTGAACAAGGAGGACGACTGTGATGGGGACAATGCCCTGTGCGAGGGGCTGGCAAGGCAGAAGCTCCTCCTGGTGAGGAGCAGAGTCGGAGCCTCTTTGAAATTCCCTGCACACGGCTCCGGGCAGCCGGGAGGGGGGCACCGAGTCCGGGGGTGGGGGGCTGGGCTGTTGTTTGCTCTCTGCAGAGTGCCTGTCAGAAATGCCCACCTCCGGGAGGAAGGGATGGACAGATGGACGTGGCTGGGCTGAGCAATGCCGGCGGTGGGCTGCTGGGAGCTCCCTGCGCTTTGAAGCCCTCCGGCATCGCCGCTGACAGCTGCGGCGCCGGCCCTGCCCTCGCCGAGCGGCTCCTGTTGCCTCAGCCTCCCCGGCGCCGCTCCCGCCGCTGACAAAACCCCTTCCAAGGCTTTTGGACATCCTCATCTCGGCAGCCGAGCTCCTGGCACTGCTCCCTCTGCACAGGGACCCAGTCCTGCCCGCGGGGCACAGCCCTCCTTGCCTGCCCTGCTCCGGGTGAGCATCCCCGGGCTGCTGGTCCTGCGGGGGCTGCCAGTGCAGCCTGGTGCAAACGTTGTCCTCTCACCCTGCCGCTGTGGGAGGAGCGCTGGGGGTGACAAGCAAGCTCCTGGTGTGGATGTGAAATGGCTCAAGGATGAGCTGTGCCAGCTCCACCAGCAGCTCTCCAGGGCCTGGTGAAACGCCCCCGGGAAGATGAGCAGGTCTGTGCCTGCCGCACCCCTCCTGCGTCCTGCAGCCTCTTGTTCTCGTTGGGTTTCCCCAGCCTGCTGCCATCCCTGCATTCACGTTTGTTTTTCAAGCCTCTCAAATCCCAATGCACTGCAAGGTGGGGATGCAAGAGCAGGTGATGAAAGGGACTCACAGCACACACTGCTTGAAGCTCAGAGAGCTGGCCCCTGGGACTGGCTTTCAAGGGCCAGCATTAGAGCTGGAGTGAGAGTCCTCAGAGCTTTAAAGCTGTTTGGGTATCCATGGGAAGCATTTGTGATGGCTGCCTGCAGCTCCTGCTTCTGCCAAGTGCTGCCTCTTGCTGAGCCTGGCTCTGTGTGGGTGCTGGGAGGCAGAGCACAGACCAAGGGAGCAGACCCAGGCACCAGGCTGTCAGCTCACAGCCTTGCTGGTACGGGGAGGTAGGCAAGGCCCCGGCTGGAGACGCTGTGCAGGGAATTGCTGGCATTTGGGCTTGTTTTCCCCAAACCTTTCTTCCCCTGGTGTGGTTTCAGGATCTTTTGTTGTGGGTGGAGGAGAGGATGCAAATCTGTAACCTCTGTGGTCCAAGGCAGGCAGCTCCTGCCCTGGGTCACCTGCAGGAGGCTTGAGTTTGCCCTCAAGTGAGCCTCCTGCTGCTGCAGGCTGTGCGAGGTCCCTGGCTCCAGACCCCTGACTGCCCACAGGTCCCACCACAGGACCTGCTACCTGCACACCACTGCACAGGCTGAGGGTGCAGGATGCCACCTTTAGGGGACACCTGGGACACCCAGGTTCAGTCAGTGACTCCCCCCAACATTAGCTTCCTCTGGGAGGAGGATGAGAGGTGCCACAGCCTCGTGTCCATCCCTGAGCAGCCCCAACCTCAGTGACTGCTGTTGCTGGCCCCCTCTACTCTCCCCCCGTGCTGGCATTTCTCTGTGTCCACAAGGCTCCATCAGCCCAGGGCCTGCACTGGCCACCCTCTGCCTCCACATCTTCCTGAGGTGGGGTGAGTCTGCTCTGGGGAGGAGTTGTCTCCCCTGAGAGTGACCCTCCTGACACCTCAGAGCTGGGGGAGCTGCCTGGGACCAGACCTCTTTATTTGCTGCTGAAGTTTTAGCTGGAAGGTTGGGGGAGTGCAGGAGCTGGTTTCTGGCTGACAGCAGGGTGCAGTGCCCACAGCCCCTGGGGAGCCAGCAGGGTCTGCTGCCTGCAGCAGGGTGCAGAGACCCCTGCACTTTTCACTGGCATCTGCCTGCACTCTGCTCCAGGAGCCTGCAGCAGCAGTCTGGACACAGCAGGCAGCCCCTGCCCACCAGGTCAGGACATCTGGCTCACAACCAAACCATGCTTCATGGAGGGCAGGACCCACCAGCTGCCACTGAACTGCCTGAGAATCTCTGAACTGCTGCAGGGTTTTGTGCACTGACAAAGTGGAAGGGCTCAGAGGAGGAGCGTGAGGCAGGCAGGGCAGGCAGGCACCCAGCAGTTGTTCTGAGCCAGCCCCAGTGGCATCTCCACCAAACAAGTCACTTCTCCATGCTGGATCCCTGTGAGAGGCCAAAGCAGGGAGTGGGAGATGGAAATCCAACACAGGGAAGGGAAAGGCAGCAGCCTCCCCCCAGTGACAGGTCCACATCTGCTGCCGGCTGCGGTGCTGCTCTGGGCATGCCAGGGATAGGCACCAGTCAAGAGCCAAGACTCTGGAGCTAAGCCAGGAGTTTCCTGTCTTGGTTCTCTGTCCCTCTGTGACACTACCACACCCTCAGAGCTGCCAAAGCAGTGGAGATGGCTGCACACCCATTCCTCTAATTCCTTTAATCCTGTTTTTATCTCTTCCTGTTTATCAGCCTTGATCCTGGGCTCCATCAGCCTTCCCTTCCCTGCACACCTCCCTCCACCATCCTTGCTGGGAGCTTTGCAGCAAAGTGCCCCCAGAGCTGCTCAGCTCCCCTGGCTCTGGCAGCAGGGACTCCAGCCCAGCTCCTGCTGCAGGCTGAGGACCCTGTCTGCCTTCTGCCTCTGCTACACCAGCTCCACGCAGCCTGTGGATGGGATCCAAGCCTCACACTCCATCCCACAGCAGCAGGGTCTTTGGAGCCTTGCAGACGAGGGGACAGCCCCTAAGGAGCAGTTTGGTGGGGAGCAGCCACTGCCTGCCACGGGTGCTGTCTTCTCATCTTGCCAGCTGTGATCATCTTGGGCGTCCCTGGGCTCCCACCCAACACTGGCAGGACTGAGGGGCAGCTGCCCCACAGCCAGGGGCCAAGAAAAGTCTCCAGCAGGTGGCTGGAGCCCCATGCAACCCTCTTGCTTTGCTACCTTCAGAGGCCACAACCTGAAAGCTGGAGCACACCTGGGACACCTCTGACCTGCTGGCAAGTCCCAGTCATCCTCCAGCCCCTGGCCCCAGCCCATGTGCTGCTCAGCCCTTGGTTCCCTTCTCCTCATGGTTCTGGGCTCCCACCCGGGCCGGGCAGGGCTCCTCTGCCTTTGGCAGGGGCCTTCCTCCGGCTGAAGTGGGGCAAGGCATGAAACATGGATGAGGGCGGGGGGCGGCGGGGGCTGCCGGGCCGGCCCTGATTCGATTAGCGCTGATGTTTCTTTCATGAGCCAGAGGCTCGCTCCCCGCACAGCCCTCTGCTGCAGACCTCGGGCTCAGTCACGGAAGCAGACGGCTGATTAACCACCCGCTGCCTGCCTGCCCCCCGCTCCCTCCCTCCCATCCCCGTCCCTGCCTCTGCCTACCGCTGTCCCCTGCCGCCTCCAACCGCTCCGGACCGAGCCCCACAGCCTGCTCTGCCTGCTGCTGCCGCCAGCCTCTGGCCCGGGGGCTGGCGTTCGCCTCGGGTCCCTCCCGTGCCCAGCACAGGTTGGGCCGGGCGCAGCTGGACACGGAGCAGCACTGCCAAGTCAAGAGGCGGTCAGACCCTGCCTGCTGTGGAGGTGTTAAACCAGGTACCTCCTGCACCAAGGGGACAGCCTCTGCCTCTGCTGTGGAGGCGCAGGGTCAGCTCCTGAGCAGGCTGATAGACTCTCTGTCTCCAGCAAGAGCTTGATGATTGTCCTAATGAGCAGGCCTGCAAGAGCAGCCTGGCTCCTGAGGATCAGCTGGGCTATTTCGGGCAGCTAATTGTACTGCGCAAGGACGTTCCTGCTGTTCAAGTGTTTCACTTATCTGGGACACTGTGAGTGCTGAAGGGCTTCCCCAGAGCTGCTCTGCAGGGCAGGGAGAAGTGGGCTCGGCAAAGATCCTCCTGCAGCTGTCGCTCTCTCTGTCCCTGAGCTTTTGCCAGGTGACCTTGAAGCTGCTGTCAGCAGCTTGGAAGCATCCTGCAGCCCGCCCTGCCTCAGCTCACTTGGTACAGCTGCTCCTCCCCGGCTCCAGCCACACACAGGAGCTTCAGGCTTCTGCTCAGCAGGATCTTGGTAGTCTCCTTCCTGCACAACCAGCTGCAGGAGGCCTCGAAGGCAGCAGAGCTTTGCACGAAATGGAATGCTGGGGTGTCTGGAAAGGGCTGGGGAATTGTGTGGCTGCAATCTCTCCCTCTGCCTTTCCCATCCCCAGGTTGCATCTCTGCTGTTAATCATGTGCATGAGGAACACTTCCCAGGCACTTCTGCTGGGGGCCAACAATCCTCCATCTGTGAAGATTTTCAGCTCTCAGTTGGCCAAGGGCAAGCCGCTCTGGCTCTGAGGTCAGCTGTGCTTGGAGCTGGGGGCTGGACCGAGACCTTTCAGCCTAAATCCTTGGCTGAGCCTCATTTCATGGCAGCTCTGGCAACTTGGATCCTCTGGGCAGTGTGGTTCTTCTTTTTCCCTGCTGGAACAATCCAGCTCATCCTCTCCAAAGCTCTGGGAAAAGCTCTGTCCCTGCTCACAGGAGGACTTCAACTGCAGCAGTGCACTGCCAGCGCCGCTCCCAGCCCAGGACTCACCCTCAGCAGGTGCAGTTCAGGAGGTGGCGACATTCACCCCAGAGCTCATGTTTCTGTCTGCCCACATGAGGTGGGACTTCTGGGGTGCAGTTTGGACTGGTAGTGACACCAGTGATGTGGGGATCACACAGCAGCTCTCTGTGCCTCCCCTGCACTGTCCCTGAACCAAGGGTGGTGTAAAGGAGCAGAAGCAGCCTCCAACAGATACAGCTGTGAGTCTGAAATGATAGAGAATGGGAGGGGTTTGAAGAGAGCTCTGGAGATCATTGAGTCCAACCCCCCTGCCAGAGCAGGGTCACCCAGGAAAGCATCCAGGTGAGTCTTTAAGGCCTCCAGGGAAGGAGACTCCACAACCTCCCTGGGCAGCCTGCTCCAGGCCTCCAGCAGCCTCACACCAAGGAAGTTTCTCTTTGTGCTGAGGTGGAAGCCCCTGGGTTCCAGTCTGTGTCCATTGCCCCTGATCCTATCACAGGGCACCACTGCAAAGAGCCTGGCCCCTGCTTCTAGCCCCCCACCCTTCAGATACTTGTCAACATTCATGAGATCTCCTCTCAGCCTTCTCCAGCTTCACCAGCCCCAGGGCTCTCAGCCTCTCCTCCTCACAGCGGTTCCAGTCCCTTCAGCATCCTCTCAGCCTCCCTGGCCCCTCTCGTGTCACTCCCTGTCCCGGGGGAAGCCACTGCTGCCGGAGCCTTGGCTGCCTCGCTGCCCGCCGGGCTGGGCCGTGGGTGGGCTCCCACCAGGACGCCGCTTCCAGGCGCTCTGCGCTGCTGCGGCTGTGTGTGCGTGCGGGGGGAGGGCCGGGGGCCGGCGGCAGCGATCCGGCAGCCCCGGGGAGGGCTGACACGCGAGGCTCGGCGCAGGCAGCGCTTTACACGCCACGGCCGGCACCGCGCAGCGAGGCGCAGCGCCGCTCCCGCACACGCTCTGCCCGGCGGCTCCCCGGGCTCGGCCCCCTCCCGGCCCACCCGAGCCCCCCGGTGCTGCCCGGGCAGCAGGAGCGGGCTGCGCTCGTCAGCCTCAGCTGCATTTCCCGGCCTGGAACAGTGCCAGGGGAGGGCTAGGTTGGAGATGAGGAACAATGTCTTTGCTGTAAGGGTGGTCAGGGGTTGGCACAGGCTGCCCAGGGAGGTGGTGGAGTCCCCTTGCCTAGGGGTGTTGCAGAAAGCTGTGGCCATGGCACCTGGGGCCATGGTTTGGGGGCCATGGTGGGGTTGGGTTGGGGTTGGACTGGATGATCCTTGAGGGCTTTGCCAACCCAAACAATTTTGTGGTCCTGTCTCTAAAAGGCTGAGGGAGCTGGGGTTGCTGAGCCTGGAGAAGAGGAGGCTCAGGGAGACCTTATTGCTCTCTACAACTACCTGAAGGAGGTTGTAGCCAGGCAGAGGTTGGTCTCTTCTCCCAGGCAGCCAGTACCAGAACAAGGGGACACAGTCTCAGGCTGCACCAGGGCAGGTTTAGGCTGGATGTGAGGAAGAAGTTCTACACAGAGAGAGTGATTGCCCATGGGAATGTGCTGCCTGGGGAGGTGGTGGAGTCACCGTCCCTGGAGGTGTTCAGGAGGAGCCTTGATGGGTGCTTGGTGCCATGGGTTAGTTGTTTGGGTGGGTTGGATTGGTTGATGGGTTGGACGTGATGATCTTGAAGGTCTCTTCCAACCTGGTGTATTGTATTGCATTGTATTGTACTTTCTTCGCTCTGCTCCCTCTCCCCCTCCACTGCTCACTGCCTGGCTGCCCCTGGTCATCAGTGAAGCCTTGAAGGGGGTGGGGATGGCTTTGCCCCTACAACACCACAGGATCCCAGATTGTTTAGCTTGGAAAAGACCTCCATGGTCACCGAGTCCAACCACTGACCTTACACCACGAGGGACTGGGCTGAGTCCCTGGTGGGAGGTGACCATCCCAGCCACAGCAAGCACTTGGCCTCCCCACCAGTCCAGCTGAGTGTCTTTCAGGTTGGATCTATCGTTCCTGGCTCTTGTGGCCAGGCTCTGTGGCCTGTCTCAGTCTTCTGGCAGCGTCTTCATGCAGCTAACAGTGATTGGCACTCCCCTGGGCCAAGCTTAGTGGTGCAAATCCAGGTCCTTCCTATGCTGGTTTCAGTGGTCCTGCCTGGTCTTCCCTTACCCCATAACTCCTCCTAGTCCCTCACCCAACCTGCTACACCCATCCTGAGGGGGGACCAAACCCTGTGGTGGTGGTGTTAACACCTCCAGCTGTTCCTAAACCCTGGGCCACGTCTCCAGCTCTTCATCTGGGGCCATTTGCATGCAGAGAGGCTTCAGGATGGTGTCATCCCCCTGCATTTGGCAGCGGTGCAGCTGAGCTGCTGCTGCGTTGGCTGTGCACCACACTCAGCCAGCTCTCCCCATCAAGCCTAATCTGGGGCTCAAAGCTCCAGAGGAGAGGGGTGGGGAGCACTGGGGGCAGAGTGAGTGACTGCCAGTGCCCCATCACTGGGTGTGCTGGAAGGGAAGGACAGCAGATACACTGCTGGGGGAGTTCCATCTGTGCCTCCCCAGGCATGGGAGATGCCCCAGGGGCTCCAGTCCAAGCGGGAAGTACAGGGGGTCGGAACTGGGAATGCCTTAAGCAAAGGCATTTCCCTGCTGCTGAGATCTCTGCACCAAAGGGTAAACACTTGATGTGTGCAGGAGCAGGATGGGGGAGGGGGACACTGGTTGCCCACATCACAGAACCACAGAGCTGCTGAGGCTGGGAGAGGCCTTGGAGCTCCTCAAGCCCAACTGCTCACCCACAGCTCACAGCCACTGCTGCTGAGCCACTGCCACTGCACCCCAGCCCTCAGCACCCCAGCCCTCAGCACCCCAGCCCTCAGCACCACAGCCAGGAGGCTCTGAAACAGCTCCAGGGCTGGGGACTCCACCATCTCCCTGGGCAGCCTGGCACAGTGCCTGGCAACCCTTTTGGTGAAGAAATTGTTCCTAAAACCCAGAGTGACCCTTTCCTGGCACAGCTTGAGGCTGGTTTCTCATCTCACCTCGCTGTATGTGAGAAGACAGCAACCCCCACCTGGCTCCAGCCTCCTGGCAGGGAGTTGTAGAGGGTGATGAGGTCGCTCCTCAGCTCCTTTGCTCCACACTAAACACCCCCAGGCCCCTCAGCTGCTCCTCCCCAGCCCTGTTCTCCAGACCCTTCCCCAGCTCCATAACCTTTCTCTCGACCTGCTCCAGCCCTCAATGTCCTTTTTGTAGTGAGGGGCTCAAAACTGAGCCCAGTCCTCAGTGAGTGGCCTCAGCAGAGCAGAGCAGAGGGAGATGATCACATGCCCAGCCCTGCTGGCCACACTATTTCTGATGCAAGCCAGGATGCCACCCTGGCACACCTGGGCACCCTCTGGCTCACGTTCAGATGGCCATCAACCAACACCCCCAGGTCCTGAGCAGCTCCCCAGGCTACAGAGGCTATCAGAGCACAGAAGCTGACCCTTGAGGACACGGAGGACGCTCCCCTGGCCGGAGGTGTGGCCTGGTGTGGTGGCTGGGGATCCCCAGGCAGGCTGTGCGGGCAGAGGCCGGGGGCTGCTCTCCTCCTCCCCTGGATGCCAAGCTTCGGACTCCATCTGCTGTACCAGCAGCGGAACTTCCCCGGCGAGCGCCGAGCCGCCTGCGCGCCGCCGAGCCGCCGGGAGCCACCGCTGCAGGGGCTCGGCCGCCAGCAGCACCGAGCACGGAGCGGGGCAGGCAGCGGCCAGCGCGGCTCTGGATGCAGCCCCGGGAAGCAGGAGAATGTCCCGGGAATGCCCACACCGCCTCAGCCTGGGTGAAAGAACGCCAGGAGCTGCCTGGCTCTGCAGGAGGGGGACAGAGCCAGCTCCAGCAGGTCCTGCCAGCAGCACTCGGGAGAGCCAGGGCTCTGAGCAGCACCCCTGTGGAACGTGACAGCTTCCCGTGGGGATTCCCAGCACCACGCAGTGGAGGAACTGCTGCCCCGGTTTCCTGCAGTGCATTCAGGGGAGTGTGGCCAGCAGGTCAAGGGAGGTTCTCCTCCTCCTCTGCTCTGCCCCGGTGAGACCACATCTGGAAAACTGTGTCCAGCTGTGGGCTGCCCAGCCCGGGAGGGACAGGGGCAGAGAGAGTCCAACAGAGGCTGTGAGGATGCTGAAGGGAGTGGAACATCTGTGAGGAGGAAAGGCTGAGAGCCCTGGGAGCAGCCTGAGAGGAGATCTGATCAAATGCCTGCAGGGTGGGAGGCAAGAAGGGGGCAGGCTCCTGGCAGTGGTGCCCTGTGGCAGGACGAGGGGCAATGGGCACAAGCTGGAACACAGGAAGTTCCACCTCAGCATGAGGGCTGGAAGCTGCTCTGGTGCCAGGGGCAGGGCTAGAAGCTGCTCTGGTGCCAGGGGCAGGGCTGGATGATGCTCTGGCACCAGGGGCAGGGCTGAAAGCTGCTCTGGTGCCAGGGGCAGGGCTGGATGATGCTCTGGCACCAGGGGCAGGGCTGGAAGCTGCTCTGGCGCCAGGGGCAGGGCTGGAAGCTGCTCTGGCGCCAGGGGCAGGGCTGGCGCCAGGGGCAGGGCTGCTCTGGTGCCAGGGGCAGCGCTGGAAGCTGCTCTGGTGCCAGGGGCAGCGCTGGATGCTGCTCTGGTGCCAGAGGCAGCGCTGGAAGCTGCTCTGGTGCCAGGGGCAGAAGTGCATGGACCTCACTCTGGCTCTGCCTCCCTTCTCCTGGCTGCCTGCAGCTCTGCTGGCAGGGACGTGTGGGCAGCCCCTGCCCATCTGTGTGCGAGGAGAGAGAGAATAGAGCCTGGTGATTTTCTCTGGGGGGCTGAGCTCAGCTCCATCTCACTGTGTGCTGTGAAGCCTGAAGGACACCTTGAAAACTTCTTTTGTCAGGGAAGAAGCTGAATTCTCTCTCTTCAGGGTTCCCTGGGGACTTCCCAAAAGAGTTCCAGCATCTGAGAGAGCTTCTTCCCTACACCCTCTTCCCCTGGCACCTGCTGGCAGAGCGTGCCCGTGGGATGCCCTGGGCAGGGGAGCCCTGGGCTGGGGCTGGTGGGGGTGGCAGCACCTGCCCGGCACAGAGTTTTCTTCAGGGTCATTGCAGTCTCTGCTCTCTGTGGCCTCTGTCCAAGAGGCCTCACATGAGCATGAGCAATGTGCCCAGAGAAAGAGCTTCACCCCAGTCCTGCAGGTGCTGGCAGGGGCAGAGCTGGGTCTCTGGCACTCGCCTTTGGCTGAGCCGCACAGGATCAGGGATGCAGCTGGCTGCAGGCAGCGGGACACCTCTGCAGGGCCAGCTCAGCCCTCACCTGTCCCAGGGGCCAGCCAAGGGACCATCAGGGCAGGTGGCCAGGTCAGGGCATTGGCAGCATCCCAGCAGCTGAAGACAGCCCCTGCACAGAGGGTGGGTTCAGGAAGTCTCCATGAAGCAGGAGTGTTCCTCTCCTCCCTTCCCAGCATGGCCGCTCCCTCCAGCCCTCCGGGCTCACCCAGCTCCCGTGCCTGGCCGTGCCTCTGCCTCTTGGTCTGCTACAGCAGAGAAGATGCAAACCCTCCTGGAGAGAGGGGAGCAGAGTTTGGTGGGCAGTGAGGGAAGGCTTCCCCCATCCCCTTGTCCTCCCTGCCAGCTGCTTAGGCCAGGCCCAGGTTCAGGAGGAAAGGTCAACAGGTCAGATCCTCAGGAAGGTGACCGGCAGCACTCTGGCTGTTCCCACACAACCATCACCACCCCTCGCCCCTAACCCTGAGACAAGCTAAGGTCAGCCCAGCCCTTAGCTTGCTCCAGCTGGGAGAGCTGAGCACACACACGGGGGAGCCCCTGTGTGCCATGAGCTCCGGGCAGGGCCCCTCGCCTCCATGCTGCAGCTGAGCACCATGCAAAGAGCTGTGTGCTGGAATCCAGCAGCCCAGGAGCTCCTTAAGCTGGGGGAATTATTTCCACATCATTTCAAATTTTCTGCTCTATTAATTTCCCTCTAGTCTGTCATCTTCCTCATTTGTCCAAGGGCTCCCAGGGCTGAGCAGAGGCAGTGCTGGGCAGGGTGCTGAGTCGCTCCCCCCCCGGGCCACGTCCCGGTGCCAGCCTGGGCTTTCCGCATCCTTGGAGCCCAGCCAGCTCCTGGCCCTCCAGGCCACTGCTGCCCCAGGGCAAAGGGTGTTCCTCTAGCTCAGCATCAGCTCTGGTCCTTCAAAAGAGGACCCTGCACTAGGCACAGGGCCAGGAAGCTGCCTTGGTGCCACCAGCCTCAGACACCCCCCCAGCAGTGTGCCCCCTCCGCAGGCTCCAGCTCCTCTCCAGGCTGGAGGGGGCTGGGAACCCTTCCACCGGGATCATGGGGCTGGGGGCTGCTGCCACCCCTCATCCTCTCCTAAAGCTCTCTCTGGTGGCATGGAGGGCTGGTGCTGGCAGGGGCTGCAGCCTGCAGGCCCTGTTCAGCTGGGCACAGGGCACAGCACCCCAAAACCAGCAGCCTTAGCCTCTCCCAGCTCAGGTCCCCACGCAGTTCAGCAGCACAGCCCCAAGCTCCAGCCCCTCCTCTGCCTCAGAGCCATGTCAGCATCCCTGCCTGAGAGCATGGCCCTCCAAAACAGGCACCAGCCTGGATCAGTTGCAGCTCTGGCTCTGCACACAAGCTCCAGCCCCGGGGCTCAGCTGCAAGATCTCCTTTGCTGGTGCCTTGGCTGCTCACCTTGGCCTGGCAGACGACCCAGGCTGGCAGGCTGCAGCAGCCCAGGACTCCTCCCTCTCAGCTGGTCCCAGCACTGTTTGCTCTGTGTCTCAGCTTTCAAGAGCTTCTTTGGGGGAACAGGGAGGTCCTGGCTGGGGTGCAGAGGGCTGGGGTGCTGAGGGCTGGGGTGCAGTGGCTGTGGCTCAGTGGCAGTGGTTGTGAGCAGCTGGGCTTGAGGAGCTCAAAGGCCTCTCCCAACCTCTCCATGGTTCTGTGGCTGTGCTGTGCCAGCAGCACTGTGCTGCCTGCCCATCGACACCCAGCAACTCTGGGTGCTGGCAGGGGACTGTGCTGAGCTGCTCCAGCCCCTGCTGGGTTGCTGTGGAGAGCAAAGGAAGGCATTCTGCTGATGTGCTTGGGGCAGGTGGAGAGGGACCAGTCCCAGCCCGTCCAGGTTCAGTAAGAGGCTGAATAAGATCCCCATCTGGTTTGCTCTTCCCTGCAGTCTCTGCTCTAGTACTGAACAGGTAACAGGCTGGAGAGCAGTGGGCAGGGGGAGGCCTTTGCCCCTCCCCTGGCTGCCATCTCTGTCAGAGCTGATGGAGGCCATGCAGGATGCTCAGCACATGGCCTGCAAAGCTGTGTGCAGCGTCTGCCTTCAGCTGCTGCCCTGCAGCTGCCTTCTTCCAGATGGTGCTCAGAAGAAGACCTCCTGGCAGTGACCACAGTGCCTGGGCACTCCAAGGGGAGCAGTGAAGCAGAGCCATCCCCATGCTGCTCCTGCCTCCTGCCCAAGGGACCCAAGCCCAGAGGGCTGCTCCTGTCCCCCGTCCTCAGGCTGGTCCCGTGGCAGGAGCAGAGCAGGTCCCCCCAGCACCCACCAGAGCTCCTGCTGCTGGCAGCAGGCATGGCAGGAGCATGCTGGTGCCTGGCACGATGGTTCCCCACTCCCAGGGGATTTTCTGAGAGCCAGGGGGCAGTGCCCTTTGCTTCACCCCAAGCTGGTTGGCTCTGCCAGCGCTGAGGGTTAAGCCTGGAGCTGCAAAGCTGGCGACAGCCACACAGGGCTGGTGGAGCAGATGGCCTCTGCCACCTCCTGCACTCCTGCTCAGCAGCAGGCTCCAGGGCCTCAGCTGGGCTGGGAGGCTGGGGGTCCCCCATGCCAGGTGGTGTAAGTCCTACCTGCCAGCTTTCCTCCTGCTACCTGAGGCTGGCTGTCCAGCCCTGTGCCCTCTGTCTCCTTCCTTAGTCCTGAGATCTCAGAGCTGCTCTCCTTGTCTCCTGCCTCCAGTGCTCCTCCTTCCTGCTCCTCATGGCTTGCAGTGACCACTGCAGGCCTCTGCTTTCAGGGCTGATGTCCTGCTTGGCTGGACAGCTCGAGCTGCTGTCCCTGTGCTGCAGCAGAGCACTGGGAGCAGGATGCTCTCCAGCATCAGGGGCTGGATTAATCCCCCCCCTCCCCAGTCTCCATACATTTACTTCCCCATGGTGGTCCCTCATTAGCATCCCACTGCTGTCCTCCAGCTGCTTTCCCTGTTTACACCATTTCCAAGCCCATGGTAGCACTTTATGAATCATTTATCTTAAGCAGCAATTATCCTCCCAACCAGTTCCTGATGCTGTGGCCACCAGCTTGCTCTGAACACCAGAGAGGCACAGACAGTGCAGAAGATGGATGAGAGGAGGACTGCTGCAGTTACCTGAGACCCCATCCTCTCCCCACTCACAGAGGCAGTTTCAGGGTTGTCTGTGGGGGCTCTGCTCTGAGCAGCCTGAGGCTTGGAGGCAGAAGGCAGGAGCAGTTTTGGCAGGAGCAGGGCAGCAATGAACCACAGAACAAGAGCTTGGCACACAGTGGCCACATCTCTGCTCCTCTGCACAGAGGTGGGACCACAGAACACACCAGGTGGAAGGGACCTCTAAAGCTCATCCAGCCCAACCCCCCTGCAGCCAGCAGGGACACCTGCAACTAGAGCAGGCTGCTCAGAGCCCCATCAAGCCTGCCCTTGACTGTCTCCAGGGATGGGACCTCCACCACCTCTCTGGGCAACCTATTCCAGTGTTGCACCAGCCTCACAGTAGAGAACTTCTGCCTCATGGCCAATCCAAACCTACCCTGTCCAGTTTCAGACCACTGCCTCTTGTCCTCCACTCCAGCAGTGTTTGCTTCAATCCTGTTTGGCTTTAAAGATGCTTCCTCCAACCCAGGGGTCCCACAGGAAAGAGCATCAAAACCCACCCCAGTGACCACTGCCCATGAAAAGGCAAAGTGAGCAGCCTGCAGCCAGGGCACATGGCTGGGCACCACGTCCTGCCCTCTGCCCAGGGGCTTCTGCAGGGCAGCCCAGGAGGGAGGTCAGTCATGGAATGCTTCAGAGGAGCAGTGCCAGGCAGCCAGGGAGAGGCCTTTGAGCTCCTCCAGCCCAACTGCTCACAACCACTGCTGCTGAGCCACTGCCACTGCACCACAGCCCTGAGCACCACAGCCAGGAGGTTCTGAAACAGATCCAGGGATGGGGACTGCACCACCTCCCTGGGCAGCCTGGCACAGAGCCTGGCAGCCCCTGCTGGGAAGACATTGCTCCTGATCTCCAGCCTACTCCATTTCAGTATCTTCATTCCCCATTGCCACCACCCAAACCTGACTGCAGGATTCTTGTTGCTCCTCCTCTTGCTCCTGACCTCCTCCTCCCCATCACCTCCCAGGCACATCCTTGGGCATCATTTCCCACCTTTCTGGCACGTTGGAGCCTTTCTCTGCCACAGACTTCAAGACCTGGGTGAGGCTCCACCTGGAGTGCTGTGGTCAGTGTTGGGCACCTCGCTACAAGAAGGACATCAAAGTCCCTGGAACAGCTCCAGAGAAGGACCAGAGATCATCTGTGTGACTTTCCTCTGCTCTCCTAAACAAATCAGAGCTTCCCTCACCTCTCCCAGGGGGAGCTTGCCTGCTGACCACCTCCTTCCCACGGACAGTTTCCCCTCCTCTGCCCAGGGGCTTCTGCAGGGCAGCCCCGGAGCGGGGTCGGTCAGGGAACGCTTCAGAGGAGCAGTGCCAGGCAGCCTCCTCCCACACAGCCCCAGCTGCCTTCTGCAGGAGGAGCTGAGCTCTGGGGCCTTGGCAGCCCGGGAGACCTTCCACTGGGCAGGCTGAGTGGCTCCTGCAGCAGCAGCTCAGGAGCAGGACTCACGGCTGGGTGCTGCCTGCAGGGCTGAGGGGCTGGGGAGAGAGCTGCTGCAGCATGGAGCAGGAAGGGGAAACGGCAAAGTGCCTGCAAGGAGGGCAAAGAACACAACCCTCAGCACCTGGGCAGGGAGGAGAACTCCAAGGCTGGAGACAAAGGCAGCTGAGGCCCAGCTGTGAGCTTGCACAAGCCCAGCTCCTGCAGCTGATTGCTGCCAGCACCTCCAAGGCTTCCTGGTGACAGCTGGCACAGCAGCATTGCTCTGCCCTGCCCAGCACCCCCCAGGCATGAGCTGAGTCCTGAGGGGGCACCGGAGGGGCCCAAACGCTGCCTGGGAGCAGGCAGCAGCCAGAGCCAGGCTGGGTTGTGCTTTGCTGGGACCAGTTGCCAGGGAATGAAGCATCCCTGGGGCTCAGCCTGCTGCTGGCCATGCTGGGTGAGGCAAGGAGAGCTTCAGTGCACAAAGCCAGGGCAGGGCTGGGCTCAGGCAGGGGGCACAAGCACCTGCAATGGGCAGTGGGGACTGAGGGGCTTCAAGGGTCTCTTCAGTGGGGGTTGGGCTCTTCTGACATGCAGCAGGTGACGGGACAAGAGGGAACAGTTCCCCAAGGGAGGCTCAGGCTGGCTATGAGGGAAAGCTTCCTCACAGCAAGGGTTGCCAGGCTCTGTGCCAGGCTGCCCAGGAGCTGGTGCAGTCCCCAGCCCTGGAGGTGTTCAAGAAAGGTGTGGCCATGGCCCTTCGAATCATAGAACCACAGAGCTGCCAGGGCTGGGAGGGAACTCAAGGCTCAGCCAGCTCCAACCCCCTGCCATGGGCAGGGACACCTCACACCACAGCAGGTTGCTCACAGCCACCTCCAGCCTGGCTGCCAACACCTCCCTGGCCCTGCTGGCCACACTTCCCTTGCTGCAGCCCAGGCTCTGTGGTTCCATCTCACCTTGCAAGGCAGGGCTGGGAGGGCTGAGGCCCCTGGAGCAGGAGGCCGGGCTGGTTGGTGTCAGCTCCGGGTGGAGGAATGAAGCTCAGCAAGCTGCCCTGTGTCGGCTTCGCCCCTTGGAGCGGAGGGAGCTGGGCTCTGGCGCTGCGGGGTGCGCGGTGCCGTGCGAGCAGCCCCTGCGTGCGGGCAGCGCGGCCGTGCCCGCCGGCAGCCTGGCACACGGCTCCCGCAGGCGGGCAGCGCCACCCGGGCGCCCCGCCCGAGCCGGCCCCAGCGCCGGCGCTCGCTGGCCTCCGCCTGCAGCCCCCTCGGGGAGCGGCCCCCGCCCGGCCAGCCCCGCGGGGACCCGAGGGTGCGGCGTGCAGGGGAAGCTTTTTTAGGCGCTCGCTCAAAGCTGGCGTGTTGGAGGCTGGGGTCACGGCGAGGCCAGGCCCCGGCGCTCCTCCGGCAGCTCTGCCCCCCGCCGCACGGAGCTGCTTTCAGGCGGATCGAAAGCAATCACCTCTACGCCGCAGACGAAACTTTTCTCCCCCTCGCTCTCCTTTGAAGCCGCTCGCAACACCTTGGACTTATCAAGACTAATTTTAGAGGAAAACAGGGCGGGGGGAGGGGAAATATGCAAAGCAGAGCTGCGGGTCCCTGCAGACCTCCGGCGCTGGCTGAGAGCTCTTCTGAGGAGCGCAGATGCAATGAGGCTTCCTTATCTCCGCGTCGGCGCTGGAGTCGAGAGCCGCGTAACGAGGGACCAGTTCCCATCTGCCGCATAAATCTGAAGTTACTTCAGGCAGAATGAGGAATCAGAAGCTACTTCAAAGGCATTTGAGCTCTGTATCTGTGTCAAACCGCAGCTCTAAGCACTCTGTGGTGCCCTCCTATTAAAGATGAACTTTTGTACTCTGCTAGACGTCTCCAAAGCAGCAGCAAACACAAGTTCAGCTGCTTTTCAAGTCCTCCCACCCCCACCCAGCTCCCTCACAGAACGGGAGGCTGTAAGGATATTTGTGAACAAACAGCCCTGCGTTTGCTGCAGAGGATCTGTGCTGCCTGCCGGCTCAGGAGGGCTCTGCTGGGTGCCACTGCAGCTCTCCAGCCTTGCCCAGCACCCGGGGGAAATGCCACTGTGGCACGACGGGACCAGGCACCCACAGACACATCCCCAGCGTCGTCTGGGCCGAAAGTGTTTGTGCCAAGGGAGAGGCAGCTCTGCCCTGCCAGAGACCTAGGGGAATGGGGGGGGAGGTCGCTGGGGAGGAGATGGAGCAAGGGTGACAGAGAATCAGAGAACTGTCAGGGTTGGAAGGGACCTCAAGGATCAGCCAGCTCCAACCCCCTGCCATGGCCAGGGACACCTCACAGGTTGCTCAGAGCCACATCCACTCATCCCTTCCTATTCCTAACTCCACACATCCCTTCCCATTCCTAGCTCCACTCATCCCTTCCCATTCCTAACTCCACTCATCCCTTCCCATTCCTAACTCCACTCATCCCTTCCCATCTCCAACTCCACACATCCCTTCCCATTCCTAACTCCACTCATCCCTTTCCATTCCTAGCTCCACTCATCCCTTCCCATTCCTGACTCCACACATCCCTTCCCATTCCTAGCTCCACTCATCCCTTCCCATTCCTGACTCCACACATCCCTTCCCATTCCTGACTCCACTCATCCCTTCCCATTCCTAGCTCCACTCATCCCTTCCCATTCCTAACTCCACTCATCCCTTCCCATCTCCAACTCCACACATCCCTTCCCATTCCTAGCTCCACTCATCCCTTCCCATTCCTGACTCCACTCATCCCTTCCCATTCCTAGCTCCACTCATCCCTTCCCATTCCTGACTCCACACATCCCTTCCCATTCCTAGCTCCACTCATCCCTTCCCATTCCTAACTCCACTCATCCCTTCCCATTCCTAGCTCCACTCATCCCTTCCCATTCCTGACTCCACTCATCCCTTCCCATTCCTAGCTCCACTCATCCCTTCCCATTCCTGACTCCACTCATCCCTTCCCATTCCTAGCTCCACTCATCCCTTCCCATTCCTGACTCCACTCATCCCTTCCCATTCCTAGCTCCACTCATCCCTTCCCATTCCTGACTCCACTCATCCCTTCCCATCTCCAACTCCACACATCCCTTCCCATTCCTAGCTCCACTCATCCCTTCCCATTCCTGACTCCACACATCCCTTCCCATTCCTAACTCCACTCATCCCTTCCC
The DNA here is from genome assembly GCA_033816785.1 of Picus viridis. NCBI lineage: Eukaryota > Metazoa > Chordata > Aves > Piciformes > Picidae > Picus > Picus viridis. The sequence continues at coordinate 10,766,303 of CM066600.1, read as the reverse complement.
ATTCCTAGCTCCACTCATCCCTTCCCATTCCTGACTCCACTCATCCCTTCCCATTCCTAGCTCCACTCATCCCTTCCCATTCCTGACTCCACACATCCCTTCCCATTCCTAGCTCCACTCATCCCTTCCCATTCCTGACTCCACTCATCCCTTCCCATTCCTAGCTCCACTCATCCCTTCCCATTCCTAGCTCCACTCATCCCTTCCCATTCCTGACTCCACTCATCCCTTCCCATCTCCAACTCCACACATCCCTTCCCATTCCTAGCTCCACTCATCCCTTCCCATTCCTGACTCCACTCATCCCTTCCCATTCCTAGCTCCACTCATCCCTTCCCATTCCTAGCTCCACTCATCCCTTCCCATTCCTGACTCCACTCATCCCTTCCCATCTCCAACTCCACTCATCCCTTCCTCTTTCCAACTCCCAGCCCTTCATCACCCCACACCCAGCAGGACTGCATCCCTCTCCTCTTCCCTGGACAGCAGCCCTGCCCCAGCCAGTGCCCCTAGAGCTGTTCTGGCTGTGCCATCTCTCTCCCCTCCCCTGTCTGTAGCTTCTCAGCTGCAACCTGAATGTTCTGCAGTGTTGGGGGTTGGGTGCCAAACTCAGACCTGCCCAATTCCTTCAGCTCATGGGAGCTGCACCAAAGCTTCTTTGTTATTCTCAAAGCTTTTCTTAATCAACTTCCCTCCCTGTGAGTTGTTTCAGGGTACTGTGAGGGAGCAGAGGAAGGTGAACAAGCTCTAGAGCAGAGGAAGGTGACCAACCTTAGAGCAGAGGAAGGTGAACAAACCGTAGAGCAGAGGAAGGTGAACAGCCCTAGAGCAGAGGAAGGTGAACAGCCCTAGAGCAGAGGAAGGTGAACAAACCCTAGAGCAGAGGAAGGTGAACAGCCCTAGAGCAGAGGAAGGTGAACAAGCCCTAGAGCAGAGGAAGGTGAACAGCCCTAGAGCAGAGGAAGGTGAACAAACCCTAGAGCAGAGGAAGGTGAACAGCCCTAGAGCAGAGGAAGGTGAACAAGAGCAGAGGAAGGTGAACAAACCCTAGAGCAGAGGAAGGTGAACAGCCCTAGAGCAGAGGAAGGTGAACAGCCCTAGAGCAGAGGAAGGTGAACAAGCCCTAGAGCAGAGGAAGGTGAACAGCCCTAGAGCAGAGGAAGGTGAACAAGCCCTAGAGCAGAGGAAGGTGAACAAGCCCTAGAGCAGAGGAAGGTGAACAGCCCTAGAGCAGAGGAAGGTGAACAAACCCTAGAGCAGAGGAAGGTGAACAAGCCCTAGAGCAGAGGAAGGTGAACAGCCCTAGAGCAGAGGAAGGTGAACAAACCCTAGAGCAGAGGAAGGTGAACAGCCCTAGAGCAGAGGAAGGTGAACAGCCCTAGAGCAGAGGAAGGTGAACAGCCCTAGAGCAGAGGAAGGTGAACAAGCCCTAGAGCAGAGGAAGGTGAACAAGCCCTAGAGCAGAGGAAGGTGAACAGCCCTAGAGCAGAGGAAGGTGAACAAGCCCTAGAGCAGAGGAAGGTGAACAAGCCCTAGAGCAGAGGAAGGTGAACAGCCCTAGAGCAGAGGAAGGTGAACAAACCCTAGAGCAGAGGAAGGTGAACAAACCCTAGAGCAGCCCTAGAGCAGAGGAAGGTGAACAGCCCTAGAGCAGAGGAAGGTGAACAAGCCCTAGAGCAGAGGAAGGTGAACAAACCCTAGAGCAGAGGAAGGTGAACAAACCCTAGAGCAGAGGAAGGTGAACAGCCCTAGAGCAGAGGAAGGTGAACAGCCCTAGAGCAGAGGAAGGTGAACAAGCCCTAGAGCAGAGGAAGGTGAACAAGCCCTAGAGCAGAGGAAGGTGAACAAACCCTAGAGCAGAGGAAGGTGAACAGCCCTAGAGCAGAGGAAGGTGAACAGCCCTAGAGCAGAGGAAGGTGAACAAGCTCCATGGGCTGCAAGGGCCTTTCTGTGTGCTCATTGCTAGCTTGGAGCCCACTGTGTCCAGGTTGGGCTTCTTCTCTGTCTGAGTTACTTTGTGAAAGCTGAGAGGAATCTTATCAGTGCTCATCAACATCTAAAGGCAGGGGGCAAGAGGATGGGGCCAGGCTCTTCCCAGTGGTGCCCAGGGAGGCAGGGGGCAGTGGGTACAGAGTGGAGCACAGGAGGCTTCATTTCAACATGAGGACAAACTGCTTTGCTCTGAGGGTGCTGGAGCACTAAACCCAGGCTGCCCACAGAGGCTGTGGACTCTCCTCCTCTGGAGACTCTCAAGACTCCCCTGGGCAGTTTCCTGATGGAGGCAAACCTCTGCTAGCAAGGGGTTGATCTTGACAGGGCTGTGGGCAACCTGATGTGGTGGAGGATGTCCCTGCTGACTGCAAAGGGGTTGGACTGGATGAGCTTTGGAGGTCCCTTCCCACCCAGACCCTTCTGTGGTTCTGTGATCTCCAGAGGCCCCTTCCAGCCCTCATGTCTTTGGCATGGACTCAGGCTGCCCTTTTGTCTCCCAACCCATCATCATCTTCTCTTGTTTTGTTGCTCTCCTGGTCACTTCCAGACCTGAGCATCTCAAAGAGCTTTGCATCACAGCCTCAGCTTTCACCATCTCTTCTGGGTGGTGCAGCCATGCTGTCGAGACTGCGACCCTGGGCTTCAGATGGTGAGCTCCCCCATCACGAAAGCTGAACATCTATGCCTTGCTTTTCTTCCCTCTCCTCTAAGCTGCTTCTCAGCCCACAGCACAGAGCCATGACACCTTGGCACCTAGAGAGGCCTTTGCTGAGGGACCTCAGGCACAGCCCTTCGAGTGACAAGTGCATGAGGCTGTCCTTTGGTTCCTTTTCTGTATCCTTTTTGGCCTCTTCAAAGATCTCCCCAAGGTCTGAGACTGAGTCCTGAGACCATCACCACCACCACCTCCCCCCTTTACAAATCAGAGCTGCAGAATTGCCCAGATGGGAGAAGCCCTTTAAGGTCATTGAGTCCAATCCTCAGCCTAACACTGACAAGTCCTTGACTAAACCATGATCCTCAGCACCACCTCTGCACCACTCCTAAATCCCCCCAGGGATGGGGACTCCACCACCTCCCAGAGCACTTTCTTACCCTGCAATGCTTCCTAAGGTGTCATGAAGTCTGTTCCTGGCTGGAGCTTGCCCCAGCTCTTGGTGTGACACCCAGGATCCACTGGCCACAGGGACTTCTGTATGCATTGGTGTCACATCTGTCACCTTCCACACCAACCTGAGCTGACACAAGGGGGCTGCAGCTGACCTGGTTCCTCTGGAAGCCTTTTCTGAGTGCCACCCAGCCTGGCTGTGTGACTCTTCAGGCACTCACTCTGCTCTAGCATCTCTGACTCTCCTCAGGTTTATCCCCTGGAAAAGCCTGGAGTGGGAACCCTCTCGGTCAGGGATGTGCAACCCCCCTGCAAAGGTTTCCTTTCAGCTCTCTGTGGAGGTCCTCCTGTGCCCTGTGAGAGATGGCAGCCTCCTGCCCCCCTGAAGTGTGGGGAGAGTTCTGTTCTTTCCTTGCAAGCAATTTGCTCTTCATAACCTTTGTACTGAACCTGGTTCATTATGGTTTGGCATTTCATTTGCCAGGGGCTGGGCATATCTCACAGACTCACAGAACAGAGCTGCTTGGAAGAGACCTCCAGGATCACCCAGTCCAGCCCTCCACCCAGCACTGCAGGCTCAGCACCAAACCATGGCCCTAAGCACCAGGCCCACAGCTGCTGGAGCCCCCCAGGGCTGAGATCCCTTCCAGGGCAGAAATCTTTCCTGATTCCAGCCTGAGCCTCCCCTGGGGCAGCTTGGAGCCATCGCCTCTGCTCCTGTCCCTTGGCACCAAGGAGCAGAGGCTGCCTTCTCCTCACCCCAACCTCCCTGCAGGCAGCTGCAGAGAGCAAGGAGGTCTCCCTCAGCCTCCTCGTCTCTCTCTGCCCCCTGCATTTGGGCACTGCCACCTTTAGCCTCCCTGCACTCTGACCCCGGCAGAGCTTCACAGGCTGGCACAGGGCTCAAGGGCATTTCTGCAGCCGGTGGCAGCACAGGACCTGCCCAAACTTTGGAACCCCCCTCGGGCTTCAGGCCTTTGCAGAGCAGGCTGGAGCTGCCCTGGAGGGTGGTTTATCATCTTGGCAGACAGCAGAGGCAGTTCTAGACTAACAAGCGTGGCCAGGACCCCAGAATGGATTCACCTCATTTGAGAGGCTTTTCCATTAATTTGTTTCACTCCAGGCAAATTCTGTGTGCCTCTCAAATCAGGCTTAGTGGAGATCTTAGTCACAAACAATTGCTCTCAAAACTCAGAGATCAAGGGTAGTTGATATCTCTTTTTCCCTCTAATCTAATTTGATTCCCAATAGTCTGTGGCTAATGCAGGCACACAATGCACCAGGCACAGCCTTTGCAGCGCAGACAGGGACGTACAAGGCGGTGTTAAGATCTTCCTTACATCATTATCTCCAGCTCCAGCTCTTGGCAGCAGTGTTGGCAGGGTCTGGGGGTGGAGGAGCACAGAGACCTTGGCCTGACGCAGCCAGGGTCGAAGAAGGAGATCACCATCTATTAAACATGGAAAAGGGATTAGCTGATTGCAGTGACAATGCTGTTAGCACATCAAATCTGCAGCAGCAGCCCGTGACCAGCCTGGCATGCAGCACTGAGAGCTGCAGAAAGGCACAAAGGAGAGGGGGTCCCAAGCAGGGAGGAGGAGACAAAGAGGCTTGAGACTAAGACCAGAGCAAAAGGTCAAGGCAGGAGTGAACCTGGTGCTGGAGTCCTCATGCAGCCAGCATAACAGCATCCCTCAGAGAGGCTGGAAGGGATGGGCCAGCATGGAATCACTGACCTGTCAGGCTTGGAAGGGACCTCAAGGATCATCAGTCCCAACCCCCTGCCACGGGCAGGGACACCTCACACCACAGCAGGTTGCTCACAGCCACCTCCAGCCTGGCTGCAAACACCTCCAGGCAGGAGGCTTCCACCACCTCCCTGGGCAGCCTGTGCCAGGCTCTCACCACCCTCCTGGGCAACAACTTCTTCCTCACGGCCAATCTCAATCTCCCCACTTCTAGTTCTGCTCCATCCCCCCCAGTCCTATCCCTCCCTGACACCCTCAGAAGTCCCTCCCCAGCTTTCCTGTAGCCCCCTGCAGATCCTGGGAGGCCACAATGAGGTCTCCTGGGAGCCTTCTCCTCTCCAGCCTGCACAACCCCAACTCTCTCATCTGTACTCACAGCAGAGCAGCTCCAGCCCTCTGCTCCTCCTCGTGGCCCTGCTCTGGATACCTTCCAGCCCCTCCAGATCCTTCCTGGCACAGAGGCTCCAGAACTGGACCCAGAGCTCCAGGGGAGGTCTGAGCAGAGTGGAGCAGAGGGGCAGAATCCCCTCCCTCGAAGCACCTCTTTGTCAGGTCCTGCTGGCCACCCGCAGGGACACAAATCACTCTTCTCCTCAGTAATTTCTCCCCCCATAACTCAGCCTCTTTGTTCTCTGCCCTGCAGCAGCACTGAAACAGAAGGAAAATGGACAGGGGAAGAGCAGCCAGGCCTGGCACAGCTGGCACCAGAACTGAGGGCACAAAGGAAGCTCCCCCAGCCTCAGAGGCAGAGGTGCTGCTGTTTGCCCTCTCTGCTCTAGGGTTGTTCACCTGCCTCTGCTCTAGGGCTGTTCACCTTCCTCTGCTCTAGGGCTGTTCACCTTCCTCTGCTCTAGGGCTGTTCACCTTCCTCTGCTCTAGGGCTGTTCACCTTCCTCTGCTCTAGGGCTGTTCACCTTCCTCTGCTCTAGGGCTGTTCACCTTCCTCTGCTCTAGGGCTGTTCACCTGCCTCTGCTCTAGGGCTGTTCACCTTCCTCTGCTCTAGGGCTTGTTCACCTTCCTCTGCTCTAGGGCTGCTCTCCTTCCTCTGCTCTAGGGCTGCTCTCCTTCCCCTGCTCTAGGGCTGCTCTCCTTCCCCTGCTCTAGGGCTGCTCTCCTTCCCCTGCTCTAGGGCTGCTCTCCTTCCCCTGCTCTAGGGCTGCTCTCCTTCCCCTGCTCTAGGGTTGTTCACTTTCCCCTAAGCTTAGCTGGGGTTTTCCCCAGAGGTGGCTGCTGTCAGTTCTCTTCCTTGATACCTGCTCAGCACTGCAGAAGCAGGTATCAGCCTTTTGCTCAGCATTTCCCAGGGCACTCCTCAGTGATTCCCATGGCTGTGGAGAGCTGGGCTTGGCTCAGCTGGGCTTGGCTCAGCTGGGCCACTCTCTCCTTGCCCCCTGCTCCAGAGGCATTGTTTTCTTTTAGGAGGGTGGCTCTGGCTGTAGCAGCCTCAGGGCAAAGGATGACTTTAGAGGCCCTGGATGAAGCAGCCAGGGATCACTAGTGCTGGGCACCAGGAGGGGTCAGGCCACAGCCAGGGATGGTGTAGGGAGGAGCTGCAGGCAGTGCCTTTAGGCATTGTTTCTGGGATCCAAGATGCTGCATGTGCTTAAGGCCATCAAGGAAGCTTGGAAATGCCAGGGCTGGGCTGGGCACACTGAAACTGCAGCCAGGTTCTGCATGCCACACCTCCATTAGACACCACAACTGTATAGGAGAGCAGAAAGACTCACCCTGGTACAGCTGGGGAGGCCTTGCCCAGTGAGAAAGGTCTGGCTGTCACAGTATCACCAAGGCTGGAAGAGACCTCAAAGATCATCAAGTCCAACCTGGCACCACAGACCTCGTGACTAGACCATGGCTCCAAGTGCCACGTTGGGGTGACCCAAAGTCCCATCTCACCCAAAAGGGTCTGGGAATGACCTCAGCTTGTGCCCATGGAGACTGCTGGAAGCCAGGGAACTCCCAAACTTTCCCCCTGCCCATGGAGCTCCTGCAGGTCTGGAGCTGCTGTGCTGGAAGGGACTCCACAGGGCATTGTGGAGCTGATCTAAAGCAGTTTTGTGCCAGCCACATCCTGCAAAGGCCTCTGAGAAGTCTTGAGAGTGACTGAGGCAGGTCCTTGGCACGGGGGGGGGGAGAAGCAGCTGTTGGAATTCAGCACAGCACACCTGAGGGTTTCTCTTTGGATTTTCAAGTGAGCAGCACCCACATCCCAGCAAATGATCTGAAAACTGCAGAGAGCAGCTCTGCAAGGAGAATGCAGATGGGATGCCAGGGTCAGGAGCCAGGCATCAGCCCCCTGCAGAGCTTACCTCAACCCCAGGCACTTCGAAGCATGGAGGAAGGTGCTCAGGGGCTGCTCAGGGGCTGCAAACAGGACAGCAGCCACCAGCACCTGAGGGCAGAAGTGCTGCAGCCCTTGGGGAGTGCATGGCAGCAGGGGGCAGGCCTGGGCTCTGGGCCATGCAGAGCAGCCAGCTGAGTGCCACATGCTGATGGATGGTGTCCGTGGCTTGGCTCTCCTGCAAGGTTCTTGTGTCCACCTCTTCTCTCTGAACACCATAACTGGGCTCAGTTCTGGGACCCTCACTCCAAGAAGGACTTTCAGGTGCTGGGTGGTGTCCAGAGAAGGGCAACAGAGCTGGGGAAGGGTCTGGAGAAGAGGGCTGGGGAGGAGCAGCTGAGGGAGCTGGGGGTGTTGAGCCTGGAGAAGAGGAGGCTGAGGGAGACCTCCTTGCTCTCTGCAGCTCCCTGAGAGGAGGCTGTCATGGAGCATGCTAAAGATTGCTGAAAGCTCTCAGAAGCTATGTGCAGAGACACTTCCTGACCCTTGTTCACAGCAGAGGCCTTGGCAGGGGAGGTGTCAGCACTGTGGCCTTCCAGGTGGTTCCTTCTGGCTGGAGAGGAGAAGGCTCCCAGGAGACCTCATTGTGGCCTCCCAGGATCTGCAGGGGGCTGCAAGCAAGCTGGGGAGGGACTTTTGAGGGTGTCAGGGAGGGATAGGCCTGGGGGGATGGAGCAAAACTAGCAGTGGGGAGATTCAGATTGGATGTGAGGAAGTTGTTGCCCATGAGGGTGGTGAGAGCCTGGCACAGGCTGCCCAGGGAGGTGGTGGAAGCCTCCTCCTGCTGGCTGGAGGTGTTTGCAGCCAGGCTGGAGGTGGCTGTGAGCCACCTGCTGTGGTGTGAGGTGTCCCTGGCCATGGCAGGGGCTTGGAGCTGGGTCCTTGAGGTCCCTTCCAGCCCTGACAGCTCTGTGATTCTGTGCAACTGCAGAGCCTGAGGGACAGACACTACCCTGGCAGCAGTGGTCCGTGGTGGAATCTCTCCTGGACCATTCTGGAGAGGTAAACTCCTGGAGGGGCTGAATGGCACAGGGAGGGCTGTCCCTTTGCCCTCAGTACTTGGGGTGCACTCCTCAGCCCACTGCAGAATCCCCCAGGTGCCAGCAGCCACAGAGGAGAGGAGCTGCAGGGGAGCAGCCAGCCTTGCTTGGCTCTCAGCAGATGGAGGATGCATGCCACAGAGAGATAATTAATTAATTGTGACTTCCCCAGCCTCCAGACTTTGCTGTCTATTGATCTCAGTTGTATCTGCAGTAATAGAGACAATTAGGAGGGAGAAGGGCAGCAGAAGTTAATTACCAATGGCATGGAGGCTGTCCTGCATTTGGGAAGCTTTCATCACACTGCAGCCCTGCTGCAGGAGCATGGGCAGGGGGAGTGTGGGCAGGGGCAGTGCAGGCAGGGGCAGTGCGGGCAGGGGCAGTGCGGGCAGGGGCAGTGCAGGCAGGGGCAGAGCGGGCAGGGGCAGTGCGGGCAGGGGCAGTGCGGGCAGGGGCAGAGCGGGCAGGGGCAGTGCGGGCAGGGGCAGTGCGGGCAGGGGCAGGGCAGTGCAGGCAGGGGCAGTGCGGGAAGGGGCAGTGCAGGCAGGGGCAGTGCGGGCAGGGGCAGTGCGGGCAGGGCAGTGCGGGCAGGGCAGTGCAGGCAGGGGCAGTGCAGGCAGGGGCAGGGCAGTGCGGGCAGGGCAGTGCAGGCAGGGGCAGTGTGGGCAGAGCAGTGCGGGCAGAGCAGTGTGGGCAGGGGCAGTGCGGGCAGGGGCAGTGCGGGCAGGGCAGTGCAGGCAGGGGCAGTGCAGGCAGGGGCAGGGCAGTGCGGGCAGGGGCAGTGCGGGCAGGATAGTGCAGGCAGGGGCAGTGCAGGCAGGGCAGTGCAGGCAGGGGCAGTGTGGGCAGGGGCAGGGCAGTGCAGGCAGGGCAGTGCGGGCAGGGCAGTGCAGGCAGGGACAGTGCAGGCAGGGGCAGTGCAGGCAGGGGCAGTGCAAGCAGGGTAGTGCGGGCAGGGGCAGTGCGGGCAGGGGCAGGGCAGTGCAGGCAGGGCAGTGCGGGCAGGGACAGTGCAGGCAGGGACAGTGCAGGCAGGGCAGTACAGGCAGGGGCAAGGCAGGCAGGGTCAGTGCAGGCAGGGGCAGTGCGGGCAGGGGCAGTGCAGGCAGGGGCAGTGCGGGCAGGGCATTGCGGGCAAGGGCAGGGCAGGCAGGGGCAGTGCGGGCAGGGCAGTGCAGGCAGGGGCAAGGCAGGCAGGGTCAGTGCGGGCAGGGCAGTGTGGGCAGGGGCAGTGCAGGCAGGGGCAGGGCAGGCAGGGGCAGTGCGGGCAGGGCAGTGCAGGCAGGGCAGTGCGGGCAGGGGCAGTGCGGGCAGGGCAGTGCGGGCAGGGCAGTGCAGGCAGGGCAGTGCGGGCAGGGCAGTGCGGGCAGGGGCAGTGCGGGCAGGGCAGTGCAGGCAGGGGCAGTGCGGGCAGGGCAGTGCAGGCAGGGCAGTGCGGGCAGGGGCAGTGCGGGCAGGGCAGTGCAGGCAGGGCAGTGCGGGCAGGGCAGTGCAGGCAGGGCAGTGCGGGCAGGGGCAGTGTGGGCAAGGGCAGGGCAGTGCAGGCAGGGCAGTGCGAGCAGGGGCAGGACAGGCAGGGGCAGTGCAGGCAGGGGCAGTGCGGGCAGTGCAGGCAGGGCAGTGCGAGCAGGGGCAGTGCAGGCAGGGCAGTGCGGGCAGGGGCAGTGTGGGCAGGGGCAGGGCAGTGCAGGCAGGGCAGTGCGAGCAGGGGCAGTGCAGGCAGGGGCAGTGCGGGCAGGGGCAGTGCGGGCAGGGCAGTGCGGGCAGGGGCAGTGTGGGCAGGGCAGTGCAGGCAGGGCAGTGCGGGCAGGGGCAGTGCGGGCAGGGACAGTGCAGCCAGGGACAGTGCAGGCAGGGGCAGTGCAGGCAGGGGCAGTGCGGGCAGGGCATTGCGGGCAAGGGCAGGGCAGGCAGGGGCAGTGCGGGCAGGGACAGTGCAGCCAGGGACAGTGCAGGCAGGGGCAGTGCAGGCAGGGGCAGTGCGGGCAGGGCATTGCGGGCAAGGGCAGGGCAGGCAGGGGCAGTGCGGGCAGGGCAGTGCAGGCAGGGGCAAGGCAGGCAGGGTCAGTGCGGGCAGGGCAGTGTGGGCAGGGGCAGTGCAGGCAGGGGCAGGGCAGGCAGGGGCAGTGCGGGCAGGGCAGTGCAGGCAGGGGCAGTGCAGGCAGGGGCAGTGTGGGCAGGGGCAGTGCAGGCAGGGGCAGGGCAGGCAGGGGCAGTGCGGGCAGGGCAGTGCAGGCAGGGCAGTGCGGGCAGGGGCAGTGCGGGCAGGGCAGTGCGGGCAGGGGCAGTGCGGGCAGGGCAGTGCAGGCAGGGCAGTGCGGGCAGGGCAGTGCAGGCAGGGCAGTGCGGGCAGGGGCAGTGCGGGCAGGGCAGTGCGGGCAGGGGCAGTGCGGGCAGGGCAGTGCAGGCAGGGCAGTGCAGGCAGGGGCAGTGTGGGCAAGGGCAGGGCAGTGCAGGCAGGGCAGTGCAGGCAGGGCAGTGCGGGCAGGGGCAGTGCGGGCAGGGCAGTGCAGGCAGGGCAGTGCGGGCAGGGCAGTGCAGGCAGGGCAGTGCAGGCAGGGGCAGTGTGGGCAAGGGCAGGGCAGTGCAGGCAGGGCAGTGCAGGCAGGGCAGTGCAGGCAGGGGCAGTGCGAGCAGGGGCAGGGCAGGCAGGGGCAGTGCAGGCAGGGGCAGTGCGGGCAGGGGCAGGGCAGTGCAGGCAGGGCAGTGCGGGCAGGGGCAGTGCAGGCAGGGGCAGGGCAGGCAGGGGCAAGGCAGGCAGGGGCAGTGCGGGCAGGGCAGTGCGGGCAGGGGCAGTGCGGGCAGGGCAGTGCAGGCAGGGCAGTGCAGGCAGGGGCAGTGCGAGCAGGGGCAGTGCAGGCAGGGGCAGTGCGGGCAGGGCATTGCGGGCAAGAGCAGTGCAGGCAGGGCAGTGCAGGCAGGGGCAGTGCAGGCAGGGGCAGTGCGGGCAGGGGCAGTGCGGGCAGGGGCAGGGCAGTGCAGGCAGGGGCAGTGCAGGCAGGGCAGTGCAGGCAGGGGCAGTGCGGGCAGGGGCAGGGCAGTGCAGGCAGGGGCAGTGCAGGCAGGGCAGTGCAGGCAGGGGCAGTGCGGGCAGGGCAGTGCAGGCAGGGCAGTGCGGGCAGGGGCAGTGTGGGCAAGGGCAGGGCAGTGCAGGCAGGGCAGTGCGAGCAGGGGCAGGACAGGCAGGGGCAGTGCAGGCAGGGGCAGGGCAGTGCAGGCAGGGCAGTGCGGGCAGGGCAGTGCAGGCAGGGCAGTGCGGGCAGGGGCAGTGTGGGCAGGGGCAGGGCAGTGCAGGCAGGGCAGTGCGGGCAGGGGCAGTGCAGGCAGGGGCAGTGCGGGCAGGGGCAGTGCGGGCAGGGCAGTGCGGGCAGGGGCAGTGTGGGCAGGGCAGTGCAGGCAGGGCAGTGCGGGCAGGGGCAGTGCGGGCAGGGCAGTGCGGGCAGGGCAGTGCAGGCAGGGACAGTGCAGGCAGGGGCAGTGCAGGCAGGGGCAGTGCGGGCAGGGCATTGCGGGCAGGGGCAGGGCAGGCAGGGGCAGTGCGGGCAGGGACAGTGCAGGCAGGGGCAGTGCAGGCAGGGGCAGTGCAGGCAGGGGCAGTGCGGGCAGGGCATTGCGGGGCAGGGGCAGGGCAGGCAGGGGCAGTGCGGGCAGGGCAGTGCAGGCAGGGGCAAGGCAGGCAGGGTCAGTGCGGGCAGGGCAGTGTGGGCAGGGGCAGTGCAGGCAGGGGCAGGGCAGGCAGGGGCAGTGCGGGCAGGGGCAGTGCAGGCAGGGGCAGTGCAGGCAGGGGCAGTGTGGGCAGGGGCAGTGCAGGCAGGGGCAGTGGCAGGCAGGGGCAGTGCGGGCAGGGCAGTGCAGGGCAGGGCAGTGCGGGCAGGGGCAGTGCGGGCAGGGCAGTGCGGGCAGGGGCAGTGCGGGCAGGGCAGTGCAGGCAGGGCAGTGCGGGCAGGGCAGGCGGGCAGGGCAGTGCGGGCAGGGGCAGTGCGGGCAGGGGCAGTGCGTGCAGGGGCAGTGCGGGCAGGGGCAGTGCAGGCAGGGGTGCAGGCAGGGGCAGTGTGGGCAAGGGCAGGGCAGGCAGGCAGGGGCAGTGCGGGCAGGGGCAGTGCGGGCAGGGCAGGCAGGCAGGGGCAGTGCAGGGCAGGCAGGGCAGTGCAGGCAGGGCAGTGCAGGCAGGGGCAGTGCAGGGGGGCAGTGCAGGGCAGGGCAGTGCAGGCAGGGCAGTGCAGGCAGGGGCAGGGCAGGCAGGGGCAGTGCAGGCAGGGGCAGTGCGGGCAGGGGCAGGGCAGTGCAGGCAGGGCAGTGCGGGCAGGGGCAGTGCAGGCAGGGGCAGGGCAGGCAGGGGCAAGGCAGGCAGGGGCAGTGCGGGCAGGGCAGTGCGGGCAGGGGCAGTGCGGGCAGGGCAGTGCAGGCAGGGCAGTGCAGGCAGGGGCAGTGCGAGCAGGGGCAGTGCAGGCAGGGGCAGTGCGGGCAGGGCATTGCGGGCAAGAGCAGTGCAGGCAGGGCAGTGCAGGCAGGGGCAGTGCGGGCAGGGGCAGGGCAGTGCAGGCAGGGGCAGTGCAGGCAGGGCAGTGCAGGCAGGGGCAGTGCGGGCAGGGGCAGGGCAGTGCAGGCAGGGGCAGTGCAGGCAGGGCAGTGCAGGCAGGGGCAGTGCGGGCAGGGGCAGGGCAGTGCGGGCAGGGGCAGTGCGGGCAGGGCAGTGCGGGCAGGGGCAGTGCGGGCAGGGCAGTGCAGGCAGGGCAGTGCGGGCAGGGCAGTGCAGGCAGGGCAGTGCAGGCAGGGGCAGTGTGGGCAAGGGCAGGGCAGTGCAGGCAGGGCAGTGCAGGCAGGGCAGTGCAGGCAGGGGCAGTGCGAGCAGGGGCAGGGCAGGCAGGGGCAGTGCAGGCAGGGGCAGTGCGGGCAGGGGCAGGGCAGTGCAGGCAGGGCAGTGCAGGCAGGGGCAGTGCGGGCAGGGCAGTGCGGGCAGGGGCAGTGCAGGCAGGGGCAGGGCAGGCAGGGGCAAGGCAGGCAGGGGCAGTGCGGGCAGGGCAGTGCGGGCAGGGGCAGTGCGGGCAGGGCAGTGCAGGCAGGGCAGTGCAGGCAGGGGCAGTGCGAGCAGGGGCAGTGCAGGCAGGGGCAGTGCGGGCAGGGCATTGCGGGCAAGAGCAGTGCAGGCAGGGCAGTGCAGGCAGGGGCAGTGCGGGCAGGGGCAGGGCAGTGCAGGCAGGGGCAGTGCAGGCAGGGCAGTGCAGGCAGGGGCAGTGCGGGCAGGGGCAGGGCAGTGCAGGCAGGGGCAGTGCAGGCAGGGGCAGTGCGGGCAGGGGCAGTGTGCCCCCTGGTGCTGCTGCCCTGCAGGGCAGTCCCTGATCAGTGACAAACTGAAGCTTCTGAGCAGAGCTCAGGCTCCTGCCCCTGGGCAGAGCTCCTGGGCAGAGCATCAGGACACAGCTCCTGGGCAGAGCTCTTGGGCCCAGCTCCTGGGCAGAGCTCCTGGGCAGAGCATCAGGACACAGCTCCTGGGCAGAGCTCTTGGGCACAGCTCCTGGGCAGAGCTCCTGGGCACAGCTCCTGGGCAGAGCTCCTGGGCTGCTGGAGCAGCCTGAAGGAGCCACAGGAAAGCTGTGAGGGACTCTGGACAAGGGCTGGGGGTGACAGGACGAGGGGAGGGGATGGAAGCTGGAGGAGGGCAGATTGATCCTGGAGATGAGGAAGAGATTGTTGAGAGTGAGGCTGGGGAGACTCTGGCACAGGCTGCCCAGGGAGGCTGTGGCTGTGCCCTGCCTGGAGGTGTTCAGGGCCAGGCTGGATGAGGCCTTGAGCAGCCTGTGCTGGTGGGAGGTGTCCCTGCCCATGGCAGGGGGTTGGAGCTGGCTGAGCTTTGAGGTCCCTTCCAACCCAACCCAGTCTGTGGTTGAGCCCTTCCCCCACCTCTGCCTGCATCCACCCCACAGGGTTAGGATGCCTGAGCATCACCTCCCCAGGCAGCATCCCTGCATGGGGCTGTGAGGGCTGCCTGGCTGTGGGGGTCCTGGCCATGGGGTCCCTGGCCATGGGGGTCCTGGCCATGGGGTGCTGCAGCAGGGGTTGGAACTGGGTGGTCTCTAAGGTTTCTTCCAACCCAACCCATTCCATGATTCCGTGGCTGGGCAGAGCTCACCCTGGCAGGTCCTTGCAAGCTGCTGTGCAGCCCTGCCTGCACCCCCCCCAGGCTGCAGCCCTGCCCTGAGCCTAGGGTGGGGGCAGCTCACGGCCCAGCACCGGGCAGGGTGCTGGCAGGGATGCTGTGGGCCAGGCAAGCAGCACAGCTTGGTGGGGAGGAGCTGCCCCAGCTCAGGGAGCATCACTGGTCATGGCTGGCTTGAGACTGGCCCTTGGGGGTGGGGTTCCAGTGGCCCCAGGGAGTCATCCCCTGCCTTGCCAAGATGCACATTGCCTCTGGGCAGGAGCCCCCTGGCACTCCTTGCCTCCAGCCACCTCCTGCCCTTGACTTGGATGTCAGGCAAGGACGAGGGATGTCCTCCTTGATTCTCCCTCAGAATTCCACCATGGAGGGGGTTCAGAAGGACTTCTAGAGACCATCCAGTCCAACCCCCTGCTGAAGCAGGGCATCTGCAGCAGCTTGCCCAGGAACACATCCAGGAGGGGCTGGAAGCTCTCCAGAGCAGGAGACTCCACAAGCTCTCTGGGCAGCCTGCTCCAGGCTCTGCCACCCTCACGGGGACAAAGCTTTCCCTCCTGTTCCTGTGGCTCCCCCTCTGTTCCAGCTTGCCCCCAGTGCCCCTTGTGCTGTCCTTGGCCAGCCCTGAGCAGAGCCTGGCTGCAGCCCTGCACAGCTTTATCCCCAGCCATGAGGGCAGCCCTCAGGCTGCTCTGCTCCCAGCTCCCAGCCCCAGCTCTCAGCCTCACAGGAGATGTTCCACTGCCTGCAGCAGCTCTGTGCCTCTGGGATGGACTCTCTGCAGCACTTCCCTGAGCTCCTTCTTGAGCTGAGGGCCCAGAACTGGACACAAGCTTCTAGCTGTGGCCTCAGCAGGGCAGAGCAGAGGGGAGGAGAACCTCTCTGACCTACCCAGCACAGCCCTTCTGATCCAGCCCAAGCTGCCCTTGGCCTTCCTGGCCACCAGGACACATTGGTGGCTCAGGGGCATCCTGCTGTGCACCAGGATCCCCAGGGCCCTCTCCTCTGCACTGCTCTCCAACAGCTCAGCCCCAGCCTGCCCTGATCCTCGGGGTTGTTCTTTCCCAGGTGCCAGCCTCTGCCCTGGCCCTTGCTGGGTTTCATTCCATTTGACCCTGCCCAGCTCTCAGCCTGTCCAGGTCTGGCTGGGTGGCAGCACAGTGTGAGGGCTGCCAGCCACAGTTTGGTGTCATCAGCAAACTGGCTGGCAGTGCCCTCTGTGCCCTCATGTAGGTCGTGAACAGTACTGGTGCCAGTTCCAACCCCTGAGGGACTCCAGCAGGCTCAGGCCTCCAACCAGACTCTGTGCCATTGACCACAGCCCTCTGAGCTCTCTCTTTCAGCCAGTTCCCATTCACCTCACTCCTGGATGCTCCAGAGCACACTGCCTCAGGCCAGCGGTGAGGCTGCTGGGGCAGATGCTGTCACACCCTTGGCTGTGCTGGCTGCTGGGGCAGATGCTGTCACACCCTTGGCTGTGCTGGCTGCTGGGGCAGATGCTGTCACACCCTTGGCTGTGCTGGCTGCTGGGGCAGATGCTGTCACACCCTTGGCTGTGCTGGCTGCTGGGGCAGATGCTGTCACACCCTTGGCTGCTTTGCCTGCTGGCTCTAGTCTTGGAAGGCAGCTAAGGAAGGCCTGCTGCAGCTCTGGCTGTGCTGGCTGCTTCCCCAGCTGGATGGATGGCACCTTGGGCACTGCCCCTGTGGGCACTGCCACCTTGGGCACTGCCCCTGAGTCCTTCTGTTGAAAGTCCTTCACCCTACCCTCTGCTTCCCTCCTCCATGTGTCCTGGCTGAGTCCAGCTCTGGCAATGCCACTCTGCATGCCCTCCAGAGACCCCTGCACCACTCCAGCTGCACTCACCTAGCAGACAGCACAGCCTTGGTGAAGCTTCCCAGAGAGCACCAGAGGTCAGAGCTGGCTCCTGCCCCTGTGCCAGCAGGCAGTGTGCCAGCAGTGAGCAGGTCAGGGGTGCTGTGGCAGCCCTCTGTCCCCCACTGCCCCCTGGCACACAGGGCTGGGCATGCCCCGAGCCAGGCTGGGGACGGGAGAGCAGCAGCTGGCTGAGGCTGAGCTCCCTCTGCTCCTTCCACAGAAGATGGTTTGCTGCATACCACAGGAGGCTCTGAGGGTGGCTGAGGTGCCAGAAGAGCTCTGGCCCCGACCTGTTTCCAGCTGTGCCAACCCCCTCAGCTGTGCCACTGTAGGCTGAGAGGAGAGCACCCACAGCATCCCCCAAACACCCTCAAGGGTTTAAAAATGGCTTGCAAACTTCAGGGTGACCGAGAAAAAGACGAATCTTGGTCCTTCCTTCCTTCCCTTCCTGGCTTTATGCTGTGGGCTCAGGAGATGAGGCCCTGAGGGACACCCTGGGCAGCCGAAGATTCCCTTCCCGATCCAAAGCGATGCCCACAGCAGCAGAGAGGCACAAGGTCCTCCGCCCTTGGCTTGGTGCTGTGGTGCCTCAGGCCTGGATGTGAGGCTTGCGTTCTTTGGGGCCATCAGGCCGTGGCCAGACCCTCACAGATCCCTGCAGCAGGCAGGCTCTGGGCAGCCCAGGGCAGAGGGGACCACTGGCACCTTGCCTGCAGCAGCGCTGAGCTTTCCACTGGGCTGAGATGAGCAGCACTGACCCTTCCCCCCCGTGCATGGCCAGAGCCCGCCGGCTGCCACAGCAGCTTCAGCCCTTTCTGGGGCCATGCCGTTAGGGTTCACCCTGTCCTGGGGCCTGGTTCTTTATGCTGGTCCTCAGGAGGAGGCTTCAGGAGCCTCTGATGCTCCCAGCAGCCCCTGAGCCGTTCAGATTGATTTATCTGGGGAAGCCAAATGGAGGCTGATTTGCTGCAGCACTGCAGGAAGTCCATCAGGTTGTGTCTCCCACCCTCAGCCCTGAGCTGGAGAGGCCTCCCTGATCCCCTGGAGCCCATCCTGGTGGGCACCTGTGCCTGTGTCTCTTCCCAAGTGGCACCTGCCCTGATATGTGCCCAGGGTAGGGCCATATCCTGCCATCCATGCTGATAGAATGGAATGGAATGGAATGGAATGGAATGGAATGGAATGGAATAGAATAGAATAGAATAGAATAGAATAGAATAGAATAGAATAGAATAGAATAGAATAGAATAGAATAGAATAGAATAGAATAGAATAGAATAGAATAGAATAGAATTAACCAGGTTGGAAGAGACCTCAGAGATCACCAAGTCCAACCTCTCACCCAGCACCACCTAATCAACTAGACCATGGCACCAAGGGCCTCATCCAGGCTCTTCCTAAACACCCCCAGGGATGGGGACTCCACCACCTCCCTGGACAGCACATCCCAAGGGCCAATCTCTCTTGCTGGGAAGAATTTCTTCCTCACCTCCAGCCTCAACCTCCCCTGGCACAGTAATGTTTCCCCTTTTCCAGTCTGTGGGGACTGCCCCAGGCTGCCAGGACTTCTGGAATATAATAGAGAGGGGCTTGGCAACCTCCTCTGCCAGTTCTCTCAGCACCCGTGGGTGTATCCCGTCGGGTCCCATGGACTTGAACACTTTCAGGTTCTTCAGGTGATCACCAACCTGAGCTTCTCTTACCATGGGCAGTTCTTCCTCCCCGTCCCTGGCATCGTCTGCCATGACACCAGGAGTGTGGCTGGAGGCCCTTGCAGTGAAGACTGAGGTCAAGAAGTGATTGAGTACCTCAGCCTTTGCCACATCCCTTGTGACTAACTCACCACTTTCCTTTCTGAGGGGGCCCACACCTTCCCTGGGCTTCTTCTTGCCATTAACATACCTATAGAAATTCTTAGTGTTCCCTTTAACCCCCTGGCTAGATTCAGTTCAAACTCTGCTTTGGCTTTCCTAACCAGGCCTCTTGCTGCTCGGGCAGCTTCCTTATCTCCCCCTGTTCTAGCTGTCCTTCCCTCCACTTCCTGTAGAGTTTCTTTTTACGTGATAGTGTGTCCAGCAGCTCCTTGCTCATCCAGGCAGGCCTCCTAGCATTCCTTCCTGCTTTTCTCCTTATAGGTATACATAGCTCCTGGACACAGAGGAGGTGGTCCTTGAATACTGACCAGCTGTCCTGGGTCCCTCTTCCCTCCAGGGCTTCATCCCACGACACTTTGGCTAGCAGCTCCCTGCAGCGATCGAAGTCTGCACGCCTAAAGTCTGGGGTCATAAGCTTAGAATAGGTCCTCCTGATTGCCCTGAGGAGATTAAATTCAACTGTTTCATGGTCACTGCAGCCAAGGCCGTCTCTGAGCCTCTCATTGGTTACCAGCCCTTCCCTGTTGGTGAGAACAAGGTCCAGCAGAGCACCTTTTCTTGTTGGTTCCTCTACCATTTGGAGGAGGAAGTTGTCTTCTATGCAGTCCAGGCACATCCTGGATTGCTGATGCCTTGCTGTGCTGTCCCTCCAGCAGATGTCAGGGTGGTTGAAATCCCCCATGAGGACCAGGGCTTGTGACCTGGAAGCCGCTTCTATTTGCCTGTGGAGGGCCTCATCTGCTTGGTTCTGCTGGTCAGGTGGCCTGTAGGAGACCCCCACAGTAATATCTCCTTCCCCTGTCTTGCCTTTAATTCTAACCCATACACTCTCAACCAACTCATCAAGCCTCCCCAGGTGGAGTTCTGCTGATTCCAGCTGGTTGTTGACACAGAGGGCAACACCTCCTCCTCTCCTTCCCTGCCTATCCTTCCTAAAGAGCTCATACCCATTATCCCTACGTTCCAGCCATGGGAGTCGTCCCACCAAGTGTCGGTGATGCCCACTGTGTCATGGCATCCCCGCAGCACGGTGGCCCTTAACTCATCCTGTTTGTTGCCCAAGCTGTGTGCATTTGCATAGAAGCACTTCAGCTGGGCTGGCCCTGTCGTCCTCCTGTGCCAACTCCCCTTGGTTTCCACAGGGTGTCCTGGTGTGTCATTTGTGTCTTGCCTCAGGGCAGCAAGCTGAGAGCCCCTACTGGCTCTCCATCCCTCTGCCTCAGGTGAGCTGCCCCCTGCTTGTCACAGGCCAGCAGGAGACCACCAACCCCTCCCCCTTCAAATCTAGTTTAAAGTTTAAAAGGATAGGATAGGATAGGATAGGATAGGATAGGATAGGATAGGATAGGATAGGATAGGATAGGATAGGATAGAGTAGAATAGAGTAGAATAGAGTAGAATAGAGTAGAATAGAGTAGAATAGAATAGACCAGGTTGGAAGAGACCTTCAAGATCATCACGTCCAACCTATCACCCAACACCACCTAAACAACTAACCCATGGTACCAAGCACCCATCCAGTCTCCTCCTGAACACCTCCAGTGATGGTGACTCCACCACCTCCCTGGGCAGCCCATTCCAATGGGCAATCACTCTCTCAGTGTAGAACTTCCTCCTCACCTCCAGCCTAAGCCTCCCCTCAGGAGAGCTCTCAGCCCATCAGTGCCAGGTGGGGAACAGATCAAGGCCCCAGGAGGAACAACCACACCTTGTCCAGGACCTCTTCCAGGGCTGTTCCAGGAGAGCCCTCAGCCCCAGTGCTGAGCTGTGGAACACATCACTTAGAGTCACTGAGCAGCTCCACAGACCTTTGGGATCGAGGGGTTGCAGCCTAAGGATGTGAGAACCATTATGGGATGCAGGAGAGCATTTTCTGGTTTGTTGTGGGCAGGCAGTGTGTGCCTGAGCCCCTGCACCCCTGGGAGAGGGACAGAAACCTCCTCCCCACTGCACCTTCCCTCTGCTCAGCCAGGGAGCAGGATGAGGCTGTCGGTGCTGTGTTGCTGTGGATGCTCTGAGCAGCTGGCTGTGAGCTGTGTGGCTCACAGATGTGCAGGTAGATTGGGATGTAGGGATGCAGGCACTGGAATAGGCTGCCCAGGAGGCAGGCAGGTCCCTGTCCCTGGAGGAGTCCCAGGCAGGTATGGCCATGGCACTTGGGGTCGTGGCTTAGTGGCCATGGTGGTGCTGGGCGGATGGTTGGACTCCAAGATCACAGAGAGCTTCTCCAACCCAAACAACTCCATGGCCCTCTGAGCCTGCAGGAAGTGCTGCTGCACTTGGCATGGACAGCCCTCAGCAAGGTCACTGCTGGCACCAAGCTGTGTGGTGCTGCTGACACAGGGAAGGATCCATCCAGAGGGACCTGCACAGGCTGCAGAGCTGGGCCCAGGACAACCCCAGGAGGGTCAACAAGAGCAAGGGCAAGGTCCTGCAGCTGGCCTGGGGCAATCCCAGGCACTGCTAGAGGCTGGGCAGGGACTGGCTGGAGAGCAGCCCCAAAGGAAAGGCCTTGGGGGTGCTGGGGGAGGAGAAGCTCAGCAGGAGCCAGCAGGGAGCACTTGCAGCCCAGAGAGCCAAGCAGAGCCTGGGCTGCAGCAAGAGAAGTGTGGCCAGCAGGGCCAGGGAGGGGATTCTGCCCCTCTGCTCCACTCTGCTCAGACCTCCCCTGGAGCTCTGGGTCCAGTTCTGGAGCCTCTGTGCCAGCCCTGAGCTGGAGAGGCTTCCCTGATCCCCTGGAGCCCATCCTGGTGGGCACCTGTGCCTGTGTCTCTTCCCAAGTGGCACCTGCCCTGCCCTGATATGTGCCCAGGGTAGGGCCATATCCTGCCATCCATGCTGATAGAATGGAATGGAATGGAATGGAATGGAATGGAATGGAATAGAATAGAATAAATAGAATAGAATAGAATAGAATAGAATAGAATAGAATAGAATAGAATAGAATAGAATAGAATAGAATTAACCAGGTTGGAAGAGAACTCAGAGATCATCAAGTCCAACCTCTCACCCAGCACCATCTGATCTACTCAACCATAGCACCAAGGGCCTCATCCAGGCTCTTCCTAAACACCCCCAGGGATGGGGACTCCACCACCTCCCTGGACAGCACATCCCAAGGGCCAATCTCTCTTGCTGGGAAGAATTTCTTCCTCACCTCCAGCCTCAACCTCCCCTGGCACAGCTTGAGACTGTGTCCTCTTGTTCTGGGGCTGGTTGTTAGAGAGAAGAGACCAACCCCTCCTGGATACAACCTCCCTGCAGGGAGTTGTAGAGAGCAATGAGGTCTCCCCTGAGCCTCCTCTTCTGCAGGCTAAGCAACCCCAGCTCCCTCAGCCTCTCCTCCCAGGGCTGTGCTCCAGACCCCTCCCCAGCCTTGTTGCCCTTCTCTGGACACCTCCCAGCAAGTCAACCTCCTTCCTGAACTGAGGGGCCCAGAACTGGACACAGGACTCAAGGTGTGGCCTCAGCAGTGCTGAGCACAGGGCAGGATGAGCTCCCTGCTCCTGCTGGCCACACTGTTCCTGCTGCAGGCCAGGATGCCATTGGCCTTCTTGGCCCCCTGGGCACACTGCTCCAGCTGAGTTCTGAAAGCCTCAAAGGCAGAGCTGCCACAATCCCTGAGCTCCTGCCCTGGGGCTGCACCACCCTCTAGGGGAGATGTTATTGGTGGTGCAGTGGCAGTGGCTCAGCAGCAGTGGTGGCACTGTGAGCTCTGGGATGGCCTTGGTGAGCTCTGGGATGGCCTTGATGAGCTCAGAGGTCTCTCCCAGCCTCTCCACTTCTGTGCTTCCCTCAGTCTCTGTCCCATCCAGGAGCCTTCTGCTCCTCCACTCTACACCTCTGGCTCTGCCTCCTCCTTGTACACCTCTGCTCCAGGCACTGGCAGATGCACTCAGCTGTCACCACCTCCCCTTCTGGAGGTTCAGCTCCTTTGGTCTCTGTGGTGGTTTGGGCTGGGTGCCCTCTGCTGCATGGCACACTTCCTGTGTCCAGGAGTCCAGCCCAGTGGGTGGACACAGGAAAACCGTGTATCTCCTACCACACCCCCTGCACCGCTATGAGACCTTGCGTGGGGTCCGCCTCTTTCTCTTTCTTCCCTCGCCGCCGCCCGGTAACTGGGGAGACGTCTCCCGGCCTTGGGCCTGGCTAGGCCCAAGGCCAGGGGGATGGGCGGTCTCAGGCCTGGCCAGCTGAGACTAGCCTAGCAGTGGGGGAAGAACGAGCCCTGGGGTCTTGGGCCCACCCTCAGGTGGGGATGGGGTTCATCCGGGTGTGTGTTGGGGTTACTTTTGTCACTGTTTCTGGTTTCTTTTGTGCACCTTCACTTCTTCTATTTAAACTTTTCCATCACTTTTGCAATCCGTTTGTTGGAGTCGTCATTTTGCCCGTGGTGGGGAGGGTGGCTATCTCAACCCACTACATTTTTGGCGCCCAACGTGGGGCTGGTTGGTGTGGCGACCTGCAGATCGGATTGCAAATGATGGATGGTTTAAATTTAGTTCTGGGCGTCGGTTTTCGGTTTGGGAAGGTCGGGGGGCTCAAGCTTTGCTGCCGGGGCGATCGTGTGGGTTCTTGTGGATTGCAGGGGGACACCTGGTGCGTCGGGGGTTACCGCTTAAGAACGCGGGACCTGCCCCTCCCCCACCCTTTCCTCTCCGCGGGCGGTGGAAGCGGCGGGGGGTGAGGCGGGGGAGGGGCAGCGGCGAGCAGGTCAGATGAGGTCCGTCTCGCTGCAAGGATAGAGCCAGCCGCAGCGGGCGGGCGGGCGAGATAGCCCCGAGACCCAGGAGGGGCGAACGGGGACCCCAGCTGGAAAGCCGTTTCAAAAAGCTCTGAGAACGCGCTTGTGGCTTTCGCTGGGGAAGCTGTTGGAGTGCCCGAGGGTGGAGGTGATTTTGATCCTGTACCGCGGCGGTAGAGGCGGCCGGGCTCTGCTGTGTGCTGAGTGGCCGCGGTAGCGGACGCCGGCCGGCGCTCGGGCTGCAGTGGGCTTGGCTCTAATCTCCCCCATGTTTTTCGGACAGTACCGAAAAATGGCGCCGAGCACCTGGCTCCGCCTCCCTGCCTCTCAGTTGGGCTGTGGCGCAGCCCCTCCCTCTTCCGGGGGCGTGCAGCCGGATATTGCTACGCCTCGGTACGTGAACGCCCGGTGTGGGGGCGAAGTACCCTGATAGGCGTTTGGGTAGCCTGGACCGCGGTCGGAGGCGGTCGGTTTGCGGCACCCTGGGGATCGGAAAAGCAGTCGTGGAGCCGGATTGTTCCGACTGGCTTGCCCCAGGGGTGGAGATATGCCGCTGAGCAAAGCGTGAATAAGAAGAAGAGCTTGGCTGAGAGGTTGTGAGGCTTTTCCAGGTGGCCAGGATGTCCAACGGATCCATGGAGAACCTGCACTGCAGAAGAGTGAAATCTGCATCGCTGGGAGGTTCCACTGGATGAGAGAGGAAGAACTGGACTGGACTGATGCTTGAGCCTGAGAGAGACTGTTTGGACGCCCAGAAGAAGATATGGACCCTGCCGGACGCGTCATCAGGGATTTCTAATATGATGATGTGTTTGGGTGCAGGGGCTGTGGTATGAGATAAGGGGTGGCGTGTGGTGGTTTGGGCTGGGTGCCCTCTGCTGCATGGCACACTTCCTGTGTCCAGGAGTCCAGCCCAGTGGGTGGACACAGGAAAACCGTGTATCTCCTACCACACCCCCCTGCACCGCTATGAGACCTTGCGTGGGGTCCGCCTCTTTCTCTTTCTTCCCTCGCCGCCGCCCGGTAACTGGGGGAGACGTCTCCCGGCCTTGGGCCTGGCTAGGCCCAAGGCCAGGGGATGGGCGGTCTCAGGCCTGGCCAGCTGAGACTAGCCTAGCAGTGGGGGGAAGAACGAGCCCTGGGGGTCTTGGGCCCACCCTCAGGTGGGGATGGGGTTCATCCGGGTGTGTGTTGGGGTTACTTTTGTCACTGTTTCTGGTTTCTTTTGTGCACCTTCACTTCTTCTATTTAAACTTTTCCATCACTTTTGCAATCCGTTTGTTGGAGTCGTCATTTTGCCCGTGGTGGGGAGGGTGGCTATCTCAACCCACTACAGTCTCTTTCTCCACATCTTGTGTTCAGCTCCTGACCATCTTGGCTGCCTGCCCTGGACTTGGCACCTCTCATGCAGTGGGGTGGCCAGAGGTGGGCACAGGAGTGGCACCTGGAGTGTGAGCAGGGGGAGCATGCCATGCTGGGCATGCTTTTCCCAGTGCAGCCTTCCTCACCCAAGGGTGCCCTGCCAGCTCCCTCTGACCCACCCTGACCCACACAGCCTGGGCCCTCTCTGTGCCACCAGGGAGCTTCCTCTGGTGCTGTATGGATTGGCTGATTGCTCTCACCCCAGGGCAGCCCTGGCTGCTGACCTCTCTTTGTGCTGACCAGTGCCTCCTGATCTGCTTTGCTTGCAGACAGCTCCACTGCTCTGAGGCATCCTGTCAGAAGCTGTTGGGCACGGTGTCACCCACTGCCCCCCGGGTGTCACAGCTTCAGGCCTCATGGTCCCATCCCTAATGTGAGCTGACACTGCCCTGGGCTGGGCACTGGCTGAGGGTGAGAGCAGTGCTGTTGCAAACTGAGCAGCTGAGGGCTTGGGCAGGGCTTGAATAGCATCCAGGGCTCAGATCCCTGCGATGGGACAGGAGGAGGTGGCCTCGGGTTGCCCTGGGGCAGGTTTGGGTTGGGTATCAGTGGAGACTTCTTCACTGGAGGGGTTCCCAGGGAGGTGGCTGAGTCCCCATCCCTGGAGGTGTTCCAAAGAGGCAGAGATGTGGTGCTGAGGGCCGTGGTTTAGCCCCAGACTGGGAGCTGGAGATGTCTGGAGTGGATGAGCTAACTGAAGTGATTCTGTGCTCCTCAAATGCTCCTGTGCTGGCACAGAGTCAGTCACGCTTCAGGACTGGGGGCTTGCTGGAGCCCCCAGCTGTGAGGCTCAGCTCTGCCCTGCTGGGGAGTTGATGTGCAGGAAGAGAGGGCAGGAGATACCTTCTCAAGGTGCAACAGCTGCTCCTGCTTGCATGCAGCTGGAGGCTTGGCAGCTCGACCCCCCCGGCCCCCACTGGCCCTGCACTGGGACCCCCAGGGAAGCAAACGTGAGAAACACAAAGGAAACGACCCCCAGAGATGTGCTGAATGCAGCTTCTGGTGGCAGCTCCTCCCCAGCTGTGGTGATGCTGCAATGCAGCCTGCAGCACAGCAAGCACAGCTTTGGGGGCAGGGCAGGGGGCAAGCCCTGAGCTCCCTGCTGAGCTGTGCCAGGCTGTGCACCACATCACTGACCCCCAGCTCCAGTCCCCTGGGGGGCCTGGTCCTGTGCCCCAGGAGGCCACAGCCTGGGTGCCATGCCCCTCACTGCCTGGCCCGCTGCATCAGCAAACACCTGAGTGTGCCACAGCTCAGCACTGGGGCTGAGGGCTCTGCTGGAGCAGCCCTGGAAGGGGTTCTGGACAAGGTGTGGTTGTTCCTCCTGGGGCCTTGGTCTGTTCCCCACCTGGCACTGTCCCTGTGCTCCTCTGGGAGATCTGCCTTGGATGGGCTGAGAGCTCTCCTGAGGGGAGCCTGGGAGCAGCCCCAGCGTGCTGCCTGGGCTCCCTCTCCTGCCACTGCCTCTGTGTGCTCCTTGCTGGGTGTGCAGATCAGCTTCTGGCACAGGCTGTGGCAGGGTGAGACACACAGCCCCAGCTCAGCCTGCCCACTGTGGCAGAGGCAACAGCTTGGGCAGAGCCCTGCCAGCACACAGGGGGCAGGCAGGGGGCAGGGGCAGGCTGCAGGCAGGGCCAGGGTGCAGGGCCAGGGTGCAGATGCAGGGTGCAGACAGGGTGCAGGGCCAGGGTGCAGGCAGGGTGCAGATGCAGGGTGCAGGCAGGGTGCAGGGCCAGGGTGCAGGCAGGGTGCAGATGCAGAGTGCAGACAGGGTGGAGGGCCAGGGTGCAGGCAGGGCGCAGATGCAGGGTGCAGGCAGGGTGCAGGGCCAGGGTGCAGGGCCAGGGTGCAGATGCAGGGGTCAGGGCCAGGGTGCAGGCAGGGGGCAGGGCCAGGGTGTAGGCAGGGCCAGGGTGCAGATGCAGGGTGCAGGCAGATGCAGGGGGCAGGCAGGGGGCAGGGTCAGGGTGCAGGCAGGGCCAGGGTGCAGATGCAGGGTGCAGGCAGATGCAGGGAGCAGGCAGATACAGGGTGCAGGCAGGGGGCAGGGCCAGGGTGCAGGCAGGGCCAGGGTGCAGGTGCAGGGTGCAGGCAGATGCAGGGTGCAGGCAGGGGCAGGGCCAGGGTGCAGATGCAGGGGTCAGGGCCAGGGTGCAGATGCAGGGTGCAGGCAGGGTGCAGGCAGGGTGCAGGGCCAGAGTGTAGGCAGGGCCATGGTGCAGATGCAGGGTGCAGGCAGATGCAGGGTGCAGGCAGGTGCAGGGTGCAGGCAGGGGGCAGGGCCAGGGTGCAGGTAGGGTGCAGGGCCAGGGTGCAGGCAGGGGGCAGGTGCAGGGTGCAGGCAGGGTGCAGGGCTAGGGTGCAGGGAGGGCCAGGGTGCAGATGCAGGCTGCAGGCAGGGTGCAGGCAGGGCCAGGGTGCAGATGCAGGGTGCAGGGCCAGGGTGCAGACAGGGCCAGGGTGCAGATGCAGGCTGCAGGCAGGGTGCAGGCAGGGCCAGGGTGCAGATGCAGGCTGCAGGCAGGGTGCAGGCAGGGCCAGGGTGCAGATGCAGGGTGCAGGGCCAGGGTGCAGACAGGGCCAGGGTGCAGATGCAGGCTGCAGGGCAGGGTGCAGATGCAGGGTGCAGGCAGGTGCAGGGCCAGGGTGCAGATGCAGGGTGCAGGCAGGGTGCAGATGCAGGGTGCAGACAGGGTGCAGGGCCAGGGTGCAGACAGGGTGGAGGGCCAGGGTGCAGGCAGGGTGCAGGCAGGGGGCAGGGCCAGGTTGCAGGCAGGGGGCAGGGCCAGGGGGCAGGCAGGGTGCAGATGCAGGGTGCAGGCAGGGTGCAGCGCCAGGGTGCAGGGCCAGGGTACAGATGCAGGGTGCAGGGCAGGGTGCAGGCAGGGGCAGGGTGCAGGCAGGGTGCAGGTGGAGCCTGGGGCAGCAGCTCAGCCACCGTGTCCCCCCTGGCCCGGCAGGAGCTGGAGCATCTCTGCTCACAGGTGGCTCGGCACATCCTCCTGCTGGCTCCTGGGCCCTGCATTTGATCTGATTCCACCCTGATTGCTTTCCACTCCACTTGAGGGAATTAATTACTCTCCAGCTCTGCTCTGAGTTCTTCCCCCAGTCGCTAAGAGGAGGAAGGAGAGGGTGGAGCACCTGTCATTAATCATCAGCAAACGAGCGGCTCTGGGCTTAGCTCCCCATGAAAGGCGGCGCTGCTGCAGCGGCAGAGCTCCACCACAGCACCATGCAGCAGCCCCTGGCCCTCTGCAGAGCTCCTGCAGTGAGAGACTGAGGTCTGCGAGGGCAGTGCCCCCCACGGGGGTGTTGCACGAGGGCAGGGCTGCAGCACCTCCGTGCTGCCAGGGGAAGGACTCTGCACAGGTTGGGACTTGCAGCTGCAGGTACCTCAAGTCATAGCTCAAGCCAAGCTTCATGGTCACTGATCAGCATCCCCACAGCCCCCTGGGGGTCATCCTGATGCTCAAACGCTGGCTCCATGCTCAGATGGCCTCACAGGTGGTTTCACTTCCTCTCCACGCAGCACACAGCCTCTGCACAGGAGGATACAGCCTTAGGCAGGAGCTTCCGTGCATGCCTCACGTTGCTGCATCCACAGGGATGGAGGGATGCTGTCCCCTGCCCTCATTCCCTGCCCTTGCTCCTGCCTCTCTGGGGTCCCTCACCCATCCTCTGCTGTGGCTGGGAGCAGGAGGCAGTGTGTGGGGCAGGGCTGGTGGGATCAGGAGAGCAGCACTGGGGACTGGCACTCGCTGGGCTCTGGGAGCAAGGCTGTGCAGAGCCTGGCACAGCCCCAGCTGCACTCTGTGTTTCGCTCCCTGGGCACACTGTGCCTCCCAGCCCTTGTGCCTCCTCCTGCCTGGCTCCTGCAGGGTTGGAGTGAGAGCAGCTGCTCTGCCTTGCAGGGCTGCTCTGGCTCTGCTGGGGGCCAGGAGATGGTGGTGCTAGGGCTGTGCTGGGGCAGTGGCTCTCAGGTCACACCTCTGTCTCAGTGACACTTCAGGCAGTGCAAGGCACCTGCCCAGGCCTGCAGGGCTTGTCTTTGCCTTCCCTTGGCACAGTCAGTCCTGCCTGACCTGTGCCAGCCAGCCTGGCACAGAGCCCTGGGCAGGTGTCACCACCTCAGTGCTGCGAGAGCCAGCAGCCCCAGCACTGCCTTCCAAAGCTTGGACACAGACAGGGAGGTCACCTCCTCTGCAGCACCCCTTGCTCCCACCAGCGCTGCATCTGCCCTGCCAGCCACAGCTCACAGCACCTCTGCCTGCTGCAGACCCTGTCCCCTGCCAAGGGCACTGCTGCCCAGCCCGGCCTGGCAACTGTGCCCTGCCCTGCTCAGCTCTGAGGCGTGACCTCGCCTCTGGCCTGCTTGCAGAGGATGCTTCTGCAGTGAGCTTGCCTCAGCCTGGGTGCAGCATTGCAGCATCACTGCTGCTCACACCTTCCCCTGGAGGTGAGGCAGCTGAGGACCCAAGCAGGCAGAGCAGGGCACGGCCTGCAGCAGCTGTGTTCCCTCCTGCTCTGCCTCAGAGCCCCTCAGGGGTCCTTCAGAAACGGCCAGGAACACAATGCGGCTGCTGGGGGCAGCAGCACTCTCGGAAGGGGGAGGTTCAGGTTCAGGTTCAGGTTCAGGTTCAGGTTCAGGTTCAGGTTGGAGACCAGCAAAAATGTCTTCACCCAGAGGGTCGCTGGGCACTGCCCCAGCTGCCCAGGGAGGTGGTGGACTCCCCATCCCCTCTGGATGAGGAGCTGAGGGCCATGGTCTGGCAGCTGTGTGCCCAGCAGGTGCTGGGTTATGGTTGGCCCTGATGAGCCTGAGGTCCTTCCCAGGCAGGGGGCTCTGTGACTCCAAGGATGTACTGTCCCTGCCTGGCTGGGCCAGCTCTGCAGCAGCTCCCTGCACCCAGCTCCACTCTGCTCCAGGCTCACCACCCCCAGCTCCCTCAGCTGCTCCCCCCAGCCCCGTTCTCCAGGCCCTTCCCCAGCTCCATTGCCCTTCTCTGGAGCTGCTCCAGCCCTCAGTGTCCTTCGTGGACTGAGGGCCCCAAAATTGAACCCAGGATGCAAGGTGTGGCCTCAGCAGTGCCTCTCCAGCCTGTCAGGATCAGTGCTCCCACCAGCACCAGGGTAGGAAGCTGGGCTTAAGGATCCATTGACAGCCTGAGGACCAGCACTGCTGCCCTGGAGTCTCAGTCTGCCAGTGCCCTTCAGTCCCTTCCCCAAGGCACAGGGGCTGGGGCTCAGCACAGCACCAGGACCTATCCGTCTTCCCACAGCAAGGCTGGGCTGAGCAGTGTCCTGCTGGGGAGGGCAAAGCTTCCTGCAGCCTCCACAGCACGGGCAGCTCAGCTCAGCCAAAGTGAACTGGTGTGGGAAATGACCTCTGCCTTGCCAGGGAGGGAACTCTGCCCCTGCTGCAAGCCCTGAAATGAGAGCTGACGGAGGCACAAAGGCTGGAAGAGATCACCTGAGGCACTCGGTGAAGATCCCAGCCTGCAGGACTGCAATGGCTCCACCTGTGTGCCAGCAGCTGGGAGCTGTGGGATGAGGGCTGATGCTGAGCACAGCATCGTGGAGTGGCTGAAATTGCCCCAACAGAGCATGGCCCCCGCTACAGCCCCCACCACAGCCCCCGCTGCAGCCCCCGCTACAGCCCCTGCTACAGCCCCCACCACAGCCCCCGCTACAGCCCCCGCTACAGCCCCTGCTACAGCCCCTGCTACAGCCCCCCACCACAGCCCCCGCTACAGCCCCCGCTACAGCCCCTGCTACAGCCCCCACCACAGCCCCCGCTACAGCCCCCTGCTACAGCCCCTGCTACAGCCCCCGCTACAGCCCCTGCCGCACCCCCTGCTACAGCCCCTGCTACAGCCCCCGCCGCAGCCCCTGCTACAGACCCTGCTACAGCCCCCGCTACAGCCCCCACCACAGCCCCTGCTACAGCCCCTGCTACAGCCCCTGCTACAGCCCCTCCTGCCCGCACTAGCCCCCGCCACATCCCCCCGCCGCAGCCCCTGCTACCGCCCCCGCTACAGCCCCCACTACAGCCCCTGCTACAGCCCCTCCTACAGCCCCCACTGCAGCCCCCACCACAGCCCCCGCCGCTGCCCCAGCTACAGCCCCCGCCACAGCCCCTGCTACAGCCCCTGCTACAGCCCCGCTACAGCCCCCCCGCCACAGCCCCCGCCACAGCCCCTGCTACAGCCCCCACTACAGCCCCTGCTACAGCCCCTGCTAGAGCCCCTGCTACAGCCCCGCTACAGCCCCGCCGCAGCCCCTGCTACAGCCCCTGCTACAGCCCCTGCTACAGCCCCCGCTACAGCCCCCGCCGCAGCCCCTGCTACAGCCCCTGCTGCAGCCGCTGCTACAGCCCCCGCTACAGCCCCCGCCACAGCCCCCGCTGCAGCCCCTGCTACAGCCCCTGCTACAGCCCCTCCCACAGCCCCCACTGCAGCCCCCGCTACAGCCCCCGCTACAGCCCCTGCTACAGCCCCTGCTACAGCCCACGCTACAGCCCCCACCGCAGCCCCTGCTACAGCCCCCGCCGCAGCCCCCGCCACAGCCCCCCTGCTACAGCCCTTGATACAGCCCCCGCTACAGCCCCTGCTACAGCCCCCACCACAGCCCCCGCCACAGTCCCCGCCAGAGCCCCTGCTACAGCCCCTGCTACAGCCCCTCCTACAGCCCCCGCCGCAGCCCCTGCTACAGCCCCCGCCGCAGCCCCTGCTACAGCCCCTGCTACAGCCCCTGCTACAGCCCCCCACCACAGCCCCTGCCACAGTCCCCGCCACAGCCCCAGCCCCGCATCCCCTGCTACAGCCCCTGCTACAGCCCCCGCTGCAGCCCCTGCTACAGCCCCTGCTACAGCCCCTGCTACAGCCCCCGCTACAGCCCCCCACCACAGCCCCTGCTGCAGCCCCTGCTACAGCCCCTGCTACAGCCCCTGCTACAGCCCCTCCTACAGCCCCCACTGCAGCCCCTGCTACAGCCCCTGCTACAGCCCCTGCTACAGCCCCCGCCACAGCCCCTGCTACAGCCCCCACTACAGCCCCTGCTACAGCCCCTGCTACAGCCCCTTCTACAGCCCCTGCTACAGCCCCTGCAGCCCCCGCCAGCCCCTCCTACAGCCCCACTGCAGCCCCTGCTACAGCCCCTGCTACAGCCCCTGCTACAGCCCCCGCCACAGCCCCTGCTACAGCCCCTGCCGCAGCCCCTCCTACAGCCCCCACTGCAGCCCCCGCCGCAGCCCCTGCTACAGCCCCTGCTACAGCCCCTGCCCCCACTGCAGCCCTGCTACAGCCCCTGCTAGCCCCTGCTACAGCCCCCGCCACAGCCCCTGCTACAGCCCCTGCTACAGCCCCCACTACAGCCCCCGCTGCAGCCCCTGCTGCAGCCCCTGCCACAGCCCCCACCACAGCCCCTGCTACAGCCCCCGCTGCAGCCCCTGCTACAGCCCCTGCTGCAGCCCCCACCAGCCCCCCCACAGCCCCTGCTACAGCCCCCGACACAGTCCCAGCCCCAGCCCCCACAGCCCTGCTATACAGCCCCTGCTACAGCCCCTGCTACAGCCCCTCCTACAGCCCGCACTACAGCCCCCGCCACATCCCCCGCCGCAGCCCCTGCTACCGCCCCCGCTACAGCCCCCACTACAGCCCCTGCTACAGCCCCTCCTACAGCCCCCACTGCAGCCCCCACCACAGCCCCCGCCGCAGCCCCACCTACAGCCCCCACCACAGCCCCTGCTACAGCCCCTGCTACAGCCCCCGCCACAGCCCCTGCTACAGCCCCTGCTACAGCCCCCGCTACAGCCCCCGCCACAGCCCCCGCTGCAGCCCCTGCTACAGCCCCTGCTACAGCCCCTCCCACAGCCCCCACTGCAGCCCCTGCTACAGCCCCTGCTACAGCCCCCACCACAGCCCCCGCCCCTGCACAGCCCCTGCTACAGCCCCTGCTACAGCCCCCACTACAGCCCCCTGCTACAGCCCCCACTACAGCCCCCGCCGCAGCCCCTGCTACAGCCCCTGCTACAGCCCCTGCTACAGCCCCCGCTGCAGCCCCCGCCACAGCCCCCGCTACAGCCCCCGCTACAGCCCCTCCTACAGCCCCCACAGCCCCCGCTACAGCCCCTGCTACAGCCCCTGCTACAGCCCCTGCTACAGCCCCCGCTACAGCCCCCGCCACAGCCCCCGCTGCAGCCCCCGCTACAGCCCCTGCTACAGCCCCTGCTACAGCCCCTGCTACAGCCCCCCACAGCCCCCGCTACAGCCCCCGCCACAGCCCCTGCTACAGCCCCGCTACAGCCCCTGCTACAGCCCCTGCTACAGCCCCTGCTACAGCCCCCACCACAGCCCCCGCCACAGCCCCCGCCACAGCCCCCACTGCAGCCCCCTGCAGCCCCTGCTACAGCCCCTGCTACAGCCCCTGCTACAGCCCCTGCCACAGCCCCCGCCACAGCCCCGCCACAGCCCCCACTACAGCCCCCGCTACAGCCCCCGCCACAGCCCCTGCTACAGCCCCTGCTACAGCCCACACCACAGCCCCCGCCACAGCCCCTGCTGCAGCCCCTGCTACAGCCCCTGCTACAGCCCCCCGCCACAGCCCCCGCTACAGCCCCTGCCCCTGCTACAGCCCCTGCTACAGGCCCCGCTGCAGCCCCCGCCACAGCCCCCACTACAGACCCTTCTACAGCCCCTCCTACAGCCCCCACTGCAGCCCCCACCGCAGCCCCTGCTACAGCCCCTGCTACAGCCCCTGCTACAGCCCCTGCTACAGCCCACGCTACAGCCCCCGCCACAGCCCCCGCTACAGCCCCTTCTACAGCCCCTGCTACAGCCCCCACTGCAGCCCCTGCTACAGCCCCTGCTACAGCCCCTGCTACAGCCCCTGCCACAGCCCCTGCTACACCCCCGCAGCCCCTGCTACAGCCCCCCCCCGCCGCAGCCCCTGCAGCCCCTGCTACAGCCCCTGCTACAGCCCCTGTTACAGGCCCCGCTGCAGCCCCCGCCACAGCCCCCACTACAGACCCTGCTACAGCCCCTCCTACAGCCCCCACTGCAGCCCCCGCCGCAGCCCCCCCGCCGCAGCCCCTGCTATAGCCCCTGCTACCGCCCCTGCTACCGCCCCCTGCTACAGCCCCTGCTACAGCCCCTGCTACAGCCCCTGCGCCTGCCACAGCCCCTGCTACCGCCCCTGCTACAGCCCCTGCTACAGCCCCCGCTACAGCCCCTGCTACAGCCCCAGCCCCCACCACAGCCCCCGCTGCAGCCCCCGCTACAGCCCCTGCTACAGCCCCCACCACAGCCCCCGCTGCAGCCCCCCAGCTACAGCCCCTGCTACAGCCCCTGCTACAGCCCCCACTCCCACAGCCCCCGCTGCAGCCCCTGCTACAGCCCCCGCTACAGCCCCTGCTACAGCCCCCGCCCCCGCAGCCCCCGCCACAGCCCCTGCTACAGCCCCGATACAGCCCCCGCCACAGCCCCTGCTACAGCCCCTGCTACAGCCCCCGCCACAGTCCCCGCCAGAGCCCCCGCCACAGCCCCCGCTACAGCCCCTGCTACAGCCCCTGCTACAGCCCCTGCTACAGCCCCCGCTACAGCCCCTTCTACAGCCCCCGCTACAGCCCCTGCTACAGCCCCTCCTACAGCCCCCACTGCAGCCCCCGCCTACAGCCCCTGCTACAGCCCCTGCTACAGCCCCCGCCACAGCCCCTGCTACCCCCCCACAGCCCCCACTACAGCCCCCGCTACAGCCCCTGCTACAGCCCTCGATACAGCCCCCGCCGCAGCCCCTGCTACAGCCCCTGCTACAGCCCCTGCTACAGCCCCTGCTACAGGCCCCGCTGCAGCCCCTGCTACAGCCCCTGCTGCAGCCCCCGCCGCAGCCCCCACCACAGCCCCTGCTACAGCCCCTGCTACAGCCCCCGCTACAGCCCCCACCACAGCCCCCGCTACAGCCCCTGCTACAGCCCCCGCCACAGCCCCCACCACAGCCCCTGCTACAGCCCCTGCTACAGCCCCTGCTAGCCCCTCCTACAGCCCGCACTACAGCCCCTCCCCCGCCGCAGCCCCTGCTACCGCCCCCGCTACAGCCCCCACTACAGCCCCTGCTACAGCCCCTCCTACAGCCCCCACTGCAGCCCCCACCACAGCCCCTGCCCCAGCAGCCCCCGCCACAGCCCCTGCTACAGCCCCTGCTACAGCCCCCGCTACAGCCCCTGCTACAGCCCCCGCCACAGCCCCCGCTGCAGCCCCTGCTACAGCCCCTGCTACAGCCCCTCCCACAGCCCCTACTGCAGCCCCCGCTACAGCCCCTGCTACAGCCCCTGCTACAGCCCCTGCTACAGCCCCCGCCGCAGCCCCTGCTACAGCCCCTGCTACAGCCCCTGCTACAGCCCCCGCTACAGCCCCCGCCGCAGACCCTGCTACAGCCCCCGCCGCAGCCCCTGCTACAGCCCCTGCTACAGCCCCCGCTACAGCCCCCGCCACAGCCCCCGCTGCAGCCCCTGCTACAGCCCCTGATACAGCCCCCGCTACAGCCCCGGCTACAGCCCCCCACAGCCCCTGCTACAGCCCCCACCACAGCCCCCGCCACAGTCCCCGCCACAGCCCCCGCTACAGCCCCCGCTACAGCCCCCGCCACAGCCCCTGCTACAGCCCCTGCTACAGCCCCCACCACAGCCCCCGCCACAGCCCCCGCCACAGCCCCTGCTACAGCCCCTGCTACAGGCCCCGCTGCAGCCCCCGCCACAGCCCCCACTACAGACCCTGCTACAGCCCCTCCTACAGCCCCCCCACTGCAGCCCCCATCGCAGCCCCTGCTACAGCCCCTGCTACAGCCCCCGCTACCGCCCCTGCTACAGCCCCTGCTACAGCCCCTGCTACAGCCCCCGCTACAGCCCCTGCCGCAGCCCCCGCTACAGCCCCTTCTACAGCCCCTGCTACAGCCCCTGATACAGCCCCTCCTACAGCCCCCACTGCAGCCCCTGCTGCAGCCCCTGCTACAGCCCCTGCTACAGCCCCCGCCACAGCCCCTGCTACACCCCCGCTACAGCCCCTGCTACAGCCCCTGATACAGCCCCCGCCGCAGCCCCTGCTACAGCCCCTGCTACAGCCCCTGCTACAGCCCCTGCTACAGGCCCCGCTGCAGCCCCCGCCACAGCCCCCACTACAGCCCCTGCTACAGCCCCTGCTACAGCCCCTGCACAGCCCCCGCCACAGCCCCCACCGCAGCCCCCGCTACAGCCCCTGCTACCGCCCCTGCTACAGCCCCTGCTACAGCCCCTGCTACAGCCCCCGCTACAGCCCCCGCTACAGTCCCCGCCAGAGCCCCCGCTACAGCCCCTGCTACAGCCCCTGCTACAGCCCCCGCCGCAGCCCCTGCTACAGCCCCTGCTACAGCCCCCGCCACAGCCCCCGCCACAGTCCCCGCCACAGCCCCCGCCGCATCCCCTGCTACAGCCCCTGCTACAGCCCCTGCTGCAGCCCCTGCCACAGCCCCCTACAGACCCTGCTACAGCCCCTCCTACAGCCCCCACTGCAGCCCCCACCGCAGCCCCTGCTACAGCCCCTGCTACAGCCCCCGCTACAGCCCCTGCTACAGCCCCTGCTACAGCCCCCGCTACAGCCCCTGCCACAGCCCCCGCTACAGCCCCTTCAACAGCCCCTCCTACAGCCCCCACAGCCCCTGCTACAGCCCCTGCTACAGCCCCTGCTACAGCCCCCGCCACAGCCCCTGCTACAGCCCCGCTACAGCCCCTGCTACAGCCCTCGATACAGCCCCCGCCGCAGCCCCTGCTACAGCCCCTGCTACAGCCCCTGCTACAGCCCCTGCTACAGCCCCCGCTGCAGCCCCCCTACAGCCCCCGCCAGCCCCCACTACAGCCCCTGCTACAGCCCCTCCTACAGCCCCCCACAGCCCCCGCCG
This sequence comes from Picus viridis, assembly GCA_033816785.1. Lineage (NCBI taxonomy): Eukaryota > Metazoa > Chordata > Aves > Piciformes > Picidae > Picus > Picus viridis. The sequence goes on along the minus strand of CM066600.1, from coordinate 10,730,079 downwards.
CAGCCCCCTACCACAGCCCCTGCTACAGCCCCTGCTACAGCTGCTACAGCCCCTGCTACAGCCCCTCCTACAGCCCCTGCTGCAGCCCCCGCCGCAGCCCCTGCTACAGCCCCTGCTACAGCCCCCACTGCAGCCCCTGCTACAGCCCCTGCCACAGCCCCCGCTACAGCCCCTGCTACAGCCCCCACCACAGCCCCTGCTACAGCCCCTGCTACAGCCCCCACCACAGCCCCCGCCACAGCCCCCGCCACAGCCCCTGCTACAGCCCCTGCTACAGCCCCTGCTACAGCCCCTGCTACAGCCCCCACCCAGCCCCTGCTACAGCCCCCGCCACAGCCCCCGCCCCGCATCCCCTGCTACAGCCCCTGCTACAGCCCCTGCTGCACAGCCCCTGCTACAGCCCCTGCTACAGCCCCTACAGCCCCCGCTGCAGCCCCCACCGCAGCCCCTGCTACAGCCCCCGCTACAGCCCCCGCTGCAGCCCCTGCTACAGCCCCTGCTACAGCCCCTGCTACAGCCCCTGCTACAGCCCCTGCTACAGCCCCTGCCGCAGCCCCCTGCTACAGCCCCTGCTACAGCCCCTGCTACAGCCCCTGCCACAGCCCCTGCTACAGCCCCCGCTACAGCCCCCGCTACAGCCCCCGCCACAGCCCCCGCTACAGCCCCTGCCCCCGCAGCCCCCGCTACAGCCCCTGCTACAGCCCCTGCTACAGCCCCTGCTACAGCCCCTGCTACAGCCCCTGCTACAGCCCCTGCTACAGCCCCCGCTGCAGCCCCTGCTACAGCCCCCGCTACAGCCCCTGCTACAGCCCCTCCTACAGCCCCCACCCCTGCAGCCCCCACCACAGCCCCTGCTACAGCCCCCTGCTACAGCCCCCGCTACAGCCCCTGCTACAGCCCCTGCTACAGCCCCTGCTACAGCCCCTGCTACAGCCCCTGCTACAGCCCCTGCTACAGCCCCTGCTACAGCCCCTGCTACAGCCCCTGCCACAGCCCCCCTACAGCCCCTTCTACAGCCCCTGCTACAGCCCCTTCTACAGCCCCTCCTACAGCCCCCACTGCAGCCCCTGCTACAGCCCCTGCTACAGCCCCTGCTACAGCCCCCGCCACAGCCCCTGCTACACCCCCGCTACAGCCCCTGCTACAGCCCTTGATACAGCCCCCGCCGCAGCCCCTGCTACAGCCCCTGCTACAGCCCCTGCTACAGCCCCTGCTACAGGCCCCGCTGCAGCCCCCCGCCGCAGCCCCCACTACAGACCCTGCTACAGCCCCTCCTACAGCCCCTGCTACAGCCCCTGCTACAGCCCCCTGCCGCAGCCCCGCCGCAGCCCCTGCTACAGCCCCTGCTACCGCCCCTGCTACAGCCCCTGCTACAGCCCCTGCTACAGCCCCCGCTACAGCCCCTGCCACAGCCCCCACTACAGCCCCTGCTACAGCCCCCAGCTACAGCCCCTGCCACAGCCCCCGCTGCAGCCCCCGCTACAGCCCCTGCTACAGCCCCTGCTACAGCCCCCTGCCACAGCCCCTGCTACAGCCCCCGCTACAGCCCCTGCTACAGCCCCTGCTACAGCCCCCCTGCTACAGCCCCTGCTACAGCCCCTGCTACAGCCCCTGCTACAGCCCCTGCTACAGCCCCTGCTACAGCCCCTGCTACAGCCCCTGCTACAGCCCCCCGCCACACAGCCCCCACCACAGCCCCTGCTACAGCCCCTGCTACAGCCCCTGCTACAGCCCCGCCACAGCCCCCCCGCAGCCCCTGCCCCCCTGCTACAGCCCCTGCTACAGCCCCCGCTACAGCCCCCGCTGCAGCCCCCCTGCTACAGCCCCCTGCTACAGCCCCTGCTACAGCCCCCTGCTACAGCCCCTGCTACAGCCCCCGCTACAGCCCCCGCTACAGCCCCTGCTACAGCCCCTGCTACAGCCCCTGCTGCAGCCCCTGCTACAGCCCCTGCTACAGCCCCTGCTAGCCCCTGCTACAGCCCCCGCTACAGCCCCCTAGCCCCTGCTGCAGCCCCTGCTACAGCCCCTGCTACAGCCCCTGCTGCAGCTACAGCCCCTGCTACAGCCCCCCCCACAGCTCCCGCCACAGCCCCTGCCGCACCCCCGCTACAGCCCCTGCTGCAGCCCCTGCTACAGCCCCTGCTACAGCCCCTGCTACAGCCCCTGCTGGAGCCCTGCCCAGCCCCCGCCGCAGCCCCTGCTACAGCCCCCGCCACAGCCCCGCAGCCCCTGCTACAGCCCCTGCTACAGCCCCTGCTACAGCCCCCACCACAGCCCCTGCTACAGCCCCCGCCGCAGCCCCTGCTGCAGCCCCCTACAGCCCCTGCTACAGCCCCTGCTACAGCCCCTGCTACAGCCCCTGCTGCAGCCCCTGCTACAGCCCCTGCTACAGCCCCTGCTACAGCCCCTGCTACAGCCCCTGCTGCAGCCCCGCTACAGCCCCTGCCACAGCCCCCTACAGCCCCCCCTACAGCCCCTGCTACAGCCCCCGCCACAGCCCCTGCTACAGCCCCCACTAGCCCCTGCTACAGCCCCCGCTACAGCCCCTGCTACAGCCCCCGCTACAGCCCCTGCTACAGCCCCTGCTACAGCCCCTGCTACAGCCCCTGCTACAGCCCCCGCCACAGCCCCTGCTACAGCCCCCGCTACAGCCCCTGCTACAGCCCCGCCACAGCCCCTGCTACAGCCCCTGCTACAGCCCCTGCTACAGCCCCTGCTGGGCCCCCTGCTACAGCCCCTGCCCCCCTGCTACAGCCCCTGCTACAGCCCCTGCTACCCCCGCTACAGCCCCTGCAGCCCCTGCTACAGCCCCTGCTACAGCCCCTGCTACAGCCCCCACCGCTACAGCCCCCACCACAGCCCCTGCTACAGCCCCTGCTACAGCCCCTGCTGCAGCCCCTGCTACAGCCCCTGCTACAGCCCCCTGCTACAGCCCCTGCTACAGCCCCTGCTACAGCCCCTGCTACAGCCCCTGCTACAGCCCCTGCAGCCAGCCCCCCTGCTACAGCCCCTGCTACAGCCCCTGCTACAGCCCCTGCTACAGCCCCTGCTGCAGCCCCTGCTACAGCCCCCACTGCAGCCCCTGCTACAGCCCCTGCTACAGCCCCTGCTACAGCCCCTGCTACAGCCCCTGCTACAGCCCCCGCTACAGCCCCGCTACAGCCCCTGCTACAGCCCCTGCTACAGCCCCTGCCAGCAGCCCCTGCTACAGCCCCTGCCACAGCCCCTGCTACAGCCCCTGCTACAGGCCCCGCTGCAGCCCCCGCCGCAGCCCCCACTACAGACCCTGCTACAGCCCCTCCTACAGCCCCTGCTACAGCCCCTGCTACAGCCCCCTGCCGCAGCCCCCGCCGCAGCCCCTGCTACAGCCCCTGCTACAGCCCCTGCTACAGCCCCTGCTACAGCCCCTGCTACAGCCCCCGCCACAGCCCCTGCTACAGCCCCTGCTACAGCCCCTGCTACAGCCCCTGCTACAGCCCCTGCTACAGCCCCCGCCCCCCTGCTACAGCCCCTGCTACAGCCCCTGCTACAGCCCCCGCTACAGCCCCTGCTACAGCCCCTGCTACAGCCCCTGCTACAGCCCCTGCCACAGCCCCTGCTACAGCCCCTGCTACAGCCCCTGCTACAGCCCCTGCTACAGCCCCCGCTACAGCCCCTGCCACAGCCCCTGCTACAGCCCCTGCTACAGCCCCTGCTACAGCCCCCCGCTGCAGCCCCTGCTACAGCCCCTGCTACAGCCCCTGCTACAGCCCCTGCTACAGCCCCTGCTACAGCCCCTGCTACAGCCCCGCTAGCCCCCGCTACAGCCCCTGCTACAGCCCCCGCTACAGCCCCTGCTACAGCCCCTGCCACAGCCCCCGCTACAGCCCCTGCTACAGCCCCCGCCGCAGCCCTGCTACAGCCCCTGCTACAGCCCCTGCTACAGCCCCTGCTACAGCCCCTGCCACAGCCCCTGCCACAGCCCCTGCTACAGCCCCTGCCGCAGCCCCTGCTACAGCCCCTGCTACAGCCCCTGCTACAGCCCCTGCTACAGCCCCTGCTACAGCCCCCGCTACAGCCCCCGCTACAGCCCCCGCCGCAGCCCCCACTACAGCCCCTGCTACAGCCCCTGCTACAGCCCCTGCTGCAGCCCCCTGCTGCAGCCCCTGCTGCAGCCCCTGCTACAGCCCCTGCTACAGCCCCTGCCCCCTGCTACAGCCCCCGCCGCAGCCCCTGCTACAGCCCCTGCTACAGCCCCTGCTACAGCCCCTGCTGCAGCCCCTGCTACAGCCCCTGCTACAGCCCCTGCTACAGCCCCTGCTACAGCCCCTGCTGCAGCCCCTGCTACAGCCCCTGCTACCCCCCCCCTGCTACAGCCCCCGCAGCCCCTGCTACAGCCCCCGCTACAGCCCCTGCTACAGCCCCTGCTACAGCCCCTGCTACAGCCCCTGCTACAGCCCCTGCTACAGCCCCTGCTACAGCCCCTGCTACAGCCCCTCCACAGCCCCTGCTACAGCCCCCGCCGCAGCCCCTGCTACAGCCCCTGCTACAGCCCCTGCTACAGCCCCCGCCACAGCCCCTGCTACAGCCCCCGCCACAGCCCCTGCTACAGCCCCTGCTACAGCCCCTGCTACAGCCCCCCCACAGCCCCTGCTACAGCCCCTGCTACAGCCCCTGCTGGAGCCCCTGCTACAGCCCCCCGCTACAGCCCCTGCTACAGCCCCGCCGCAGCCCCTGCTACAGCCCCTGCTACAGCCCCTGCTACAGCCCCTGCTACAGCCCCTGCTGCAGCCCCTGCTACAGCCCCCGCCGCAGCCCCCTGCTACAGCCCCCGCTAGCCCCTGCTGCAGCCCCCTACAGCCCCTGCTACAGCCCCCGCTACAGCCCCTGCTACAGCCCCGCCGCAGCCCCTGCTACAGCCCCCGCTGCCCCTGCTACAGCCCCCCCCTGCTACAGCCCCTGCCCAGCCCCTGCTACAGCCCCTGCTACAGCCCCTGCTACAGCCCCTGCCGCAGCCCCTGCCACAGCCCCTGCTACAGCCCCTGCCCCCTGCTACAGCCCCTGCTGGAGCCCCCGCTACAGCCCCTGCTACAGCCCCTGCTACAGCCCCTGCTACAGCCCCTGCTACAGCCCCTGCTACAGCCCCTGCTACAGCCCCTGCTACAGCCCCTGCTACAGCCCCCGCTACAGCCCCTGCTACAGCCCCTGCTACAGCCCCTGCTACAGCCCCTGCTACAGCCCCTGCTACAGCCCCCGCTACAGCCCCTGCTACAGCCCCCTGCTACAGCCCCCACTACAGCCCCTGCTACAGCCCCTGCTACAGCCCCTGCTACAGCCCCCGCCACAGCCCCTGCTACAGCCCCTGCTACAGCCCCTGCTACAGCCCCTGCTACAGCCCCCTGCTGCAGCCCCTGCTACAGCCCCTGCTACAGCCCCTGCTACAGCCCCTGCTACAGCCCCCGCCGCAGCCCCCACCGCAGCCCCTGCTGCAGCCCCCGCTACAGCCCCTGCTGCAGCCCCTGCTACAGCCCCTGCTACAGCCCCTGCTACAGCCCCTGCTGCAGCCCCTGCTAGCCCCCCCGCAGCCCCCTGCTACAGCCCCTGCTACAGCCCCTGCTACAGCCCCTGCTACAGCCCCTGCTACAGCCCCCGCCACAGCCCCTGCTACAGCCCCCGCCGCAGCCCCTGCTACAGCCCCTGCTACAGCCCCTGCTACAGCCCCTGCTACAGCCCCTGCTACAGCCCCTGCTACAGCCCCTGCAGCCCCTGCTACAGCCCCTGCTACAGCCCCGCCTACAGCCCCTGCTACAGCCCCTGCTACAGCCCCTGCTACAGCCCCTGCTACAGCCCCTGCTACAGCCCCCGCCGCAGCCCCTGCTACAGCCCCCGCCGCAGCCCCTGCTACAGCCCCTGCTACAGCCCCTGCTACAGCCCCTGCTACAGCCCCTGCTACAGCCCCGCTACAGCCCCTGCTACAGCCCCTGCCACAGCCCCTGCTACAGCCCCTGCTACAGCCCCTGCTACAGCCCCTGCTACAGCCCCTGCTACAGCCCCTGCTACAGCCCCTGCTACAGCCCCTGCTACAGCCCCTGCTGCAGCCCCCGCTGCAGCCCCTGCTGCAGCCCCTGCTACAGCCCCTGCTACAGCCCCTGCTACAGCCCCTGCTACAGCCCCTGCTACAGCCCCTGCTACAGCCCTTGCTACAGCCCCCGCCACAGCCCCTGCTGCAGCCCCTGCTGCAGCCCCTGCTACAGCCCCTGCTACAGCCCCCGCCGCAGCCCCTACAGCCCCTGCTACAGCCCCCGCTACAGCCCCTGCTGCAGCCCCTGCTACAGCCCCTGCTACAGCCCCTGCTACAGCCCCTGCTGCAGCCCCTGCTACAGCCCCCGCCGCAGCCCCCGCCGCAGCCCCTGCTGCAGCCCCTGCTACAGCCCCTGCTGCAGCCCCTGCTACAGCCCCTGCTACAGCCCCCGCCGCAGCCCCCCAGCCCCTGCCGCAGCCCCTGCTACAGCCCCTGCTACAGCCCCTGCTACAGCCCCCGCTACAGCCCCTGCTACAGCCCCTGCCACAGCCCCTGCTACAGCCCCCGCCGCAGCCCCTGCTACAGCCCCCGCCGCAGCCCCTGCTACAGCCCCTGCTACAGCCCCTGCTACAGCCCCCGCCACAGCCCCTGCTACAGCCCCCGCCACAGCCCCTGCTGCCCCTGCTACAGCCCCTGCTACAGCCCCTGCTACAGCCCCTGCCACAGCCCCTGCTACAGCCCCCGCCGCAGCCCCTGCCCCCACAGCCCCTGCTACAGCCCCTGCTACAGCCCCTGCTACAGCCCCTGCTACAGCCCCTGCTACAGCCCCTGCTACAGCCCCTGCTACAGCCCCTGCCAGCCCCTGCTACAGCCCCCGCCGCAGCCCCTGCTACAGCCCCTGCTACAGCCCCTGCTACAGCCCCTGCTACAGCCCCCGCTACAGCCCCCACCACAGCCCCTGCTACAGCCCCCGCCACAGCCCCTGCTGCAGCCCCTGCTACAGCCCCTGCTACAGCCCCTGCTACAGCCCCTGCTACAGCCCCTGCTACAGCCCCCGCCACAGCCCCTGCTACAGCCCCCTACAGCCCTGCAGCCCCTGCTACAGCCCCTGCTACAGCCCCTGCTACAGCCCCTGCCACAGCCCCTGCTACAGCCCCTGCCACAGCCCCTGCTACAGCCCCCGCCACAGCCCCTGCTACAGCCCCTGCCACAGCCCCTGCTACAGCCCCTGCTGCAGCCCCTGCTACAGCCCCTGCTGGAGCCCCTGCTACAGCCCCTGCTACAGCCCCTGCTACAGCCCCCGCCGCAGCCCCTGCTACAGCCCCTGCTACAGCCCTTGCTACAGCCCCTGCCACAGCCCCTGCTACAGCCCCCGCCACAGCCCCTGCTACAGCCCCTGCCGCAGCCCCAGCCCCTGCTACAGCCCCTGCTACAGCCCTTGCTACAGCCCCCGCCACAGCCCCCTGCTACAGCCCCCCTGCCGCAGCCCCTGCTACAGCCCCTGCTACAGCCCCTGGTACAGCCCCTGCCACAGCCCCTGCTACAGCCCCCGCCACAGCCCCTGCTACAGCCCCTGCTACAGCCCCTGCTTGCTACAGCCCCGCTACAGCCCCTGCTACAGCCCCTGCCACAGCCCCTGCTACAGCCCCTGCTGCAGCCCCTGCTACAGCCCCTGCTACAGCCCCTGCTACAGCCCCTGCTACAGCCCCCGCCGCAGCCCCCACCGCAGCCCCTGCTGCAGCCCCCGCTACAGCCCCTGCTGCAGCCCCTGCTACAGCCCCTGCTACAGCCCCTGCTACAGCCCCTGCTGGAGCCCCTGCTACAGCCCCCGCCAGCAGCCCCTGCTACAGCCCCCGCCGCAGCCCCTGCTACAGCCCCTGCTACAGCCCCCGCTACAGCCCCTGCTACAGCCCCCTGCTACAGCCCCTTCTACAGCCCCCGCTACAGCCCCCTGCCCCTGCTACACAGCCCCCCTGCGCCGCAGCCCCTGCTACAGCCCCCGCCGCTACAGCCCCTGCAGCCCCTGCTACAGCCCCTGCTACAGCCCCTGCTACAGCCCCTGCTGGAGCCCCCTGCTACAGCCCCCGCCTACAGCCCCTGCTACAGCCCCTGCCCCTGCTGGAGCCCCTGCTACAGCCCCCGCCGCAGCCCCCACCGCAGCCCCTGCTGCAGCCCCTGCTACAGCCCCTGCTACAGCCCCCGCTACACCCCCTACAGCCCCTGCTACAGCCCCTGCTACAGCCCCCGCTACAGCCCCTTCTACAGCCCCTGCTACAGCCCCCACCACAGCCCCTGCTACAGCCCCTGCTACAGCCCCTGCTGGAGCCCCCTGCTGGACAGCCCCTGCTACAGCCCCCGCCGCAGCCCCTGCTACAGCCTCCGCTGCAGCCCCTGCTCAGCACTGCCGGGCAGGACAGCCACACTGCTCTGCTTGCAGCAGTGAAGCCCTGCTGGGAGAGAGAAATGGCTTGGGGGAGTTCTGCTGGCAAACCCCAGCTCCAAATCGGCTGCTCAAAGTGCTCCACAAAAGGCTGTTTGCAGCTCCTCTGCCCAGCTGGAGCTGGCTCTCCTCCCTGCTTGCCGGCCTCTGCCTCGCTGGCAGGAGGGCTGCTGCTCAGAGGAGCCTGGGAAGAGGCAGGTCTGGGAGAGCCAGAGCAGGGGCTGCAGCCAGGTGCCTCGGTGCTCGTGCAGCAGGCACACACAGCCATGCCCCCAGAACACCCCCAGCACAGCCCATCCAGGCTGGGGGTGTCTGCAGGCACCACCCCCATCCTGCAGCAGCCTCCTGTGCTCTCCCCTGGCCTCTCAGCACAGTCTGAGCCAGGCCCATGGATGCTGTTGGGCCTCGGGATCCATCCACATGGAAGGCAAGTCCCAGCAGTGCCTTTCCCTGGCTGCTGCTCAGCCCTGCAGGGCTCTCATCAGCATGCAGAGCATCCTTTCCAGCAAGCAGCTGTCAGACACTTCCCTAATCCCAGGTACAAGGAACCTCCCTGATTCCCAGCCCCATCCCGTGCCAGCTGTGCAGGAGGGAAGCACTCTGCATGCAGATGATTTCTCTGTCCTCACTGATCCACACAACACCCCCTGAGCACAGCCAGCAGCAGCAGCTCCTCCTTCCAGAGCCAGGTGCTGGGACCCTGGAGTGGCAGTTTGCACTCACCAGGCTCACCCCATGAAGGACCTTTTAGGTCTGGTTGTGGTCAGCTGTAAGCCTGCTGGTGCAGGGACAGGACCACAGCATCCCTGCAGGGCCAGCCCCAGGGGCAATAGCTTCAGAGCAGAGCAGAGCAGAGCAGATTGAGCTTGGATGTGAGGAACAAGTTGTGCAGCAGGAGGCTGCTGGAAGACTGCAGCAGGCTGCCCAGGGAGGGGGTTGGGCTCCATCCCTGGAGCTGTTGAAGGGGAGGCTGGAGAGGGCTGTGGGCAGCCTGCTGCAGTGGAGGATAGAATCATAGAATAGAATCATAGCATCAGTCAGGGTTGGAAGGGACCACAAGGATCAGCCAGTTCCAACCCCTGCCATGGGCAGGGACACCCCACACTAGATCAGGCTGCCCAGAGCCTCATCCAGCTTGGGCTGAAACACCTCCAGGGACGGGGCCTCAACCACCTCCCTGCACAACCCATTCCAGGGCTTCACCACTCTCCTGGGGAAGAACTTCCTCCCCATCTCCAGCTTCATTCCATTCCCCCTAGTCCTATCCCTACCTGATGTCCTGAGCAGTCCCTCCCCAGCCTTCCTGTAGCCCCCTGCAGATCCTGGAAGGCCACAATGAGGTCACCTGGGAGCCTTCTCTTCTCCAGACTGAACAGCCCCAACTCCTTCAGACTGTCCTCACAGGAGAGGTGCTCCAGCCCTCTGCTCCTCCTCCTGGCCCTGCTCTGGACACCTTCCAGCATGTCCACATCCCTCCTGTAATGTCCCTGCTGAGTGCAGGGCTTGGAGTGGGTGAGCTGTGGAGCTCTCTTCCAGCCCAGGGCGCTCTGTGATCCTGTGATTCTACATCAAGCTGCCCAGGGCCACATCAGGTCTGACCTTGAATGTCAGGCCCCTTGAATGGGGCCTCAACCACCTCCCTGGGCAGCCTGTTCCAGTGTCTCCCCATCCCTACTGTGCAGAGCTTCCTCCTGATGTTCAACCTAAACCTGCCCTACTCCAGTTTCAGACCACTGCCCCTGGTCCTGTCCCCACAGGCCCTTCTGCAGGGCCTGCCCAGCCTGCCTGTAGGACCCCTTTGGACATGGAAATGCAGCTCTGAGGTCTCCCTGGAGCATTCTGTTCTCCAGGTCCTGCTGGTGGCTCCCATCTGTTCCTCCTCTGCCTGCAGAGCTGGAGGAGAAGAGGAGGCTCAGGGGAGACCTCATTGCTGTCTACAACTTCCTGAAGGGAGGCTGTAGCCAGGTGGGGGTTGGTCTCTTCTCCCAGGCACTCAGCACCAGAACAAGAGGACACAGTCTCAAGCTGTGCCAGGGGAGGTTCAGGCTGGAGGTGAGGAGAAAGTTCTTCCCAGAGAGAGTTGTTGGCCCTTGGGATGTGCTGCCCAGGGAGGTGGTGGAGTCACCGCCCCTGGGGGTGTTCAAGAGGGGATTGGATGTGGCACTTGGAGCCATGGATTAGCTGTCAGGAGTGCTGGGGATTAGGTCATAGGTTGGACTTGATGAGCTCTGAGGTCTTTCCCAGCCTGACTGATCCTGTGGGAAAGCAGCAGACTCAGCCCCGCTGAGGCAGGATCACAGCAGGACACAGCCTGGGGGACACCAGAAACACAGCAGCACCCTGCAGCCCTGGGGCTTGGGCAGCACCCTGGCAAAGGCACGGGGTTAGAAACTGAGGCAAGTGTGCTGTTTACCAAAGGCTGGGGAGGTGCAGCAGGGCCCAGGGCCAGGCTGGCAGCTCTGCCCTGGCACCCGCGGCGGGGCGCAGGCGAGGCTCCGGGGCCCGGCCTGCTGCGAGGGGCACTGGCGGGCACAGCTGCTGCTCAGCACACAGCCGGAGGGGCAGAGGGGAAAGGTTGGCAGCCCCAGGCCTCCCAGAAACTCAGAAATCACAGAATGGTAGTGGCTGGAAGAGACCTCTGGAGGCCAACCCCCTGCCAGAGCAGGGTCACCCAGGGCAGGGCACGGGAACACATCCAGGGGGGTTGGAATGGCTCCAGAGATGGAGACTCCACCACCTCCCTGGGCAGCTGCTCCAGGGCTCAGCACCTTCGGTTACAGAAGCTCCTCCTCGTGTTCAGAGGAACCTCTGATGTTCAGTCTGTGCCCACTGCCCCTTGTCCTGTCCCTGGGCACCACTGAGCCAAGCCTGGCCCCATCCTCCTGCCACCCAGCCTTTCAGCACTTCTAAGCCTGCTCCTCAGTGTCACCCTGGGGTGCTGGTGGAGCCCCAGCTCCACCCCACAGCTATTCCAACCCTTCAGATCAGGTCTGGCTTAAAAGCTGTTGCTAGCTATGGATTTTCATCCTCAGCTTCTGACATCCACAGTGGCAGCTGCTCTTGGGTGCTGTCTGTGGGCCCTTCCCTCACCAGAGAGGCAGAAGTGTGCTTGGGTTAGGTGAGAGCTGAGCTTTGTGCTTAATTCTGTGAGATGAGGAAGTCAGGCTTCAAAAAGCACATCTTTACCAGAGGACCTGAGGGAAAGAATCAGAGAATCCCAGACCCACAGCAGGGCAGGGGCTGGAAAGGACCTCCAGAGCTCACCCAGCCCCTGCCAGGGCAGAGCCCCCAGGGCAGGGCACAGGAACACATCCAGGAGGGGCTGGAAGCTCTCCAGAGCAGGAGACTCCACAAGCTCTCTGGGCAGCCTGCTCCAGGCTCTGCCACCCTCACAGGGACAAAGTTTCCCCTCCTGTTCCTGTGGCTCCTCCTCTGCTCCAGCTTGCCCCCAGTGCCCCTTGTGCTGTCCTTGGCCAGCCCTGAGCAGAGCCTGGCTGCAGCCCTGCACAGCTTTATCCCCAGCCATGAGGGCAGCCCTCAGGCTGCTCTGCTCCCAGCTCCCAGCCCCAGCTCTCAGCCTCACAGGAGATGTTCCACTGCCTGCAGCAGCTCTGTGCCTCTGGGATGGACTCTCTGCAGCACTTCCCTGAGGCGCTTCTTGAGCTGAGGGCCCAGAACTGGACACAAGCTTCCAGCTGTGGCCTCAGCAGGGCAGAGCAGAGGGGGAGGAGAACCTCTCTGACCTACCCAGCACAGCCCTTCTGATCCAGCCCAGGCTGCCCTTGGCCTTCCTGGCCATGAGAGCAAGAGAGGATCCCTTCCTGATCCTTCTCTGAGAGAAGGGCCTGGCCAGGGAGGGAGCAAGGAGCCAGGTCTCAATGAGAATCAGGCAGAGAGCTCCTCAGGGCTGTAGGCAAGAGTCTCTCACACCCACTGCACAAGGTACTTGGGGTTCTGCAGGGGAGGCTGCGAGCTAGGGAGCTCCCAGAGGAGCACCAGGATGCTCAGCTCCTGGAACAGCATCTTGGTCATCCCTCCAATTGTTCTCTCCCTCACTGTGTACCCAGCAGATGCAGCACTCAGGGTCTGCAGCAGGATCCCTGCAGCCACAGCAGGCGCAGGTCCAGGTGGTTCCCATGCTGGTTCCTCATCTCCTCGTGGTGCTGGTGTCAGTGTTCATGGCTAGGGAGACACAGCTGTGGTGGCTCCAGCAGCTGAGAGCTGAGAGGCTGCTGCAGCTGGGTCCATAGCTCCAGTTCATAGAACCACAGAGCTGCCAGGGCTGGAAGGGACCTCAAGGCTCAGCCAGCTCCAACCCCCTGCCATGGGCAGGGACACCTCACACCACAGCAGGTTGCTCACAGCCACCTCCAGCCTGGCTGCAAACACCTCCAGCCAGCAGGAGGAGGCTTCCACCACCTCCCTGGGCAGCCTGTGCCAGGCTCTCACCACCCTTATGGGCAACAACTTCTTCCTCACAGCCAATCTCAATCTCCTCTACCTTGGATCCATCCCCCCCAGTCCTATCCCTCCCTGACACCCTCAAAAGTCCCTCCCCAGCTTGCTTGGAGCCTCCTGCAGATCCTGGGAGCCCACAATGAGGTCTCTTGGGAGCCTTCTCCTCTCCACACTGCACAACCCCAACTCCCTCAGTCTGTCCTCACAGCAGAGCAGCTCCAGCCCTCTGCTCCTCCTCGTGGCCCTTCTCTGGACCCCTTCCAGCCCCTCCAGATCCTTCCTGGCACAGAGGCTCCAGAACTGGACCCAGAGCTCCAGGGGAGGTCTGAGCAGAGTGGAGCAGAGGGGCAGAATCCCCTCCCTGGCCCTGCTGGCCACACTTCTCTTGCTGCAGCCCAGGCTCTGCTTGGCTCTCTGGGCTGCAAGTGCTCCCTGCTGGCTCCTGCTGAGCTTCTCCTCCCCCAGCACCCCCAAGGCCTTTCCTTTGGGGCTGCTCTGCAGCCAGTCCCTGCCCAACCTCTAGCAGTGCCTGGGATTGCCCCAGGCCAGCTGCAGGACCTTGCCCTTGCTCTTGCTGACCCTCCTGGGGTTGTCCTGGGCCCAGCTCTGCAGCCTGTGCAGGTCCCTCTGGATGGATCCTTCCCTGTGTCAGCAGCACCACACAGCTTGGTGCCAGCAGTGACCTTGCTGAGGGCTGTCCATGCCAAGTGCAGCAGCACTTCCTGCAGGCTCAGAGGGCCATGGAGTTGTTTGGGTTGGAGAAGCTCTCTGTGATCTTGGAGTCCAACCATCCGCCCAGCACCACCATGGCCACTAAGCCACGACCCCAAGTGCCATGGCCATACCTGCCTGGGACTCCTCCAGGGACAGGGACCTGCCTGCCTCCTGGGCAGCCTATTCCAGTGCCTGCATCCCTACATCCCAATCTACCTGCACATCTGTGAGCCACACAGCTCACAGCCAGCTGCTCAGAGCATCCACAGCAACACAGCACCGACAGCCTCATCCTGCTCCCTGGCTGAGCAGAGGGAAGGTGCAGTGGGGAGGAGGTTTCTGTCCCTCTCCCAGGGGTGCAGGGGCTCAGGCACACACTGCCTGCCCACAACAAACCAGAAAATGCTCTCCTGCATCCCATAATGGTTCTCACATCCCTAGGCTGCAACCCCCTCGATCCCAAAGGTCTGTGGAGCTGCTCAGTGACTCTAAGTGATGTGTTCCACAGCTCAGCACTGGGGCTGAGGGCTCTCCTGGAACAGCCCTGGAAGAGGTCCTGGACAAGGTGTGGTTGTTCCTCCTGGGGCCTTGATCTGTTCCCCACCTGGCACTGATGGGCTGAGAGCTCTCCTGAGGGGAGGCTTAGGCTGGAGGTGAGGAGGAAGTTCTACACTGAGAGAGTGATTGCCCATTGGAATGGGCTGCCCAGGGAGGTGGTGGAGTCACCATCACTGGAGGTGTTCAGGAGGAGACTGGATGGGTGCTTGGTACCATGGGTTAGTTGTTTAGGTGGTGTTGGGTGATAGGTTGGACGTGATGATCTTGAAGGTCTCTTCCAACCTGGTCTATTCTATTCTATTCTACTCTATCCTATCCTATCCTATCCTATCCTATCCTATCCTATCCTATCCTATCCTATCCTATCCTTTTAAACTTTAAACTAGATTTGAAGGGGGGAGGGGTTGGTGGTCTCCTGCTGGCCTGTGACAAGCAGGGGGGCAGCTCACCTGAGGCAGAGGGATGGAGAGCCAGTAGGGGCTCTCAGCTTGCTGCCCTGAGGCAAGACACAAATGACACACCAGGACACCCTGTGGAAACCAAGGGGAGTTGGCACAGGAGGACGACAGGGCCAGCCCAGCTGAAGTGCTTCTATGCAAATGCACACAGCTTGGGCAACAAACAGGATGAGTTAAGGGCCACCGTGCTGCGGGGATGCCATGACACAGTGGGCATCACCGACACTTGGTGGGACGACTCCCATGGCTGGAACGTAGGGATAATGGGTATGAGCTCTTTAGGAAGGATAGGCAGGGAAGGAGAGGAGGAGGTGTTGCCCTCTGTGTCAACAACCAGCTGGAATCAGCAGAACTCCACCTGGGGAGGCTTGATGAGTTGGTTGAGAGTGTATGGGTTAGAATTAAAGGCAAGACAGGGGAAGGAGATATTACTGTGGGGGTCTCCTACAGGCCACCTGACCAGCAGAACCAAGCAGATGAGGCCCTCCACAGGCAAATAGAAGCGGCTTCCAGGTCACAAGCCCTGGTCCTCATGGGGGATTTCAACCACCCTGACATCTGCTGGAGGGACAGCACAGCAAGGCATCAGCAATCCAGGATGTTCCTGGACTGCATAGAAGACAACTTCCTCCTCCAAATGGTAGAGGAACCAACAAGAAAAGGTGCTCTGCTGGACCTTGTTCTCACCAACAGGGAAGGGCTGGTAACCAATGAGAGGCTCAGAGACGGCCTTGGCTGCAGTGACCATGAAGCAGTTGAATTTAATCTCCTCAGGGCAATCAGGAGGACGTATTCTAAGCTTATGACCCCAGACTTTAGGCGTGCAGACTTCGACCGCTGCAGGGATCTGCTAGCCAAAGTGTCGTGGGACGGAGCCCTGGAGGGAAGAGGGACCCAGGACAGCTGGTCAGTATTCAAGGACCACCTCCTCTGTGTCCAGGAGCTATGTATACCTATAAGGAGAAAAGCAGGAAGGAATGCTAGGAGGCCTGCCTGGATGAGCAAGGAGCTGCTGGACACACTATCACGTAAAAAGAAACTCTACAGGAAGTGGAGGGAAGGACAGCTAGAACAGGGGGAGATAAGGAAGCTGCCCGAGCAGCAAGAGGCCTGGTTAGGAAAGCCAAAGCAGAGTTTGAACTGAATCTAGCCAGGGGGTTAAAGGGAACACTAAGAATTTCTATAGGTATGTTAATGGCAAGAAGAAGCCCAGGGAAGGTGTGGGCCCCCTCAGAAAGGAAAGTGGTGAGTTAGTCACAAGGGATGTGGCAAAGGCTGAGGTACTCAATCACTTCTTGACCTCAGTCTTCACTGCAAGGGCCTCCAGCCACACTCCTGGTGTCATGGCAGACGATGCCAGGGACGGGGAGGAAGAACTGCCCATGGTAAGAGAAGCTCAGGTTGGTGATCACCTGAAGAACCTGAAAGTGTTCAAGTCCATGGGACCCGACGGGATACACCCACGGGTGCTGAGAGAACTGGCAGAGGAGGTTGCCAAGCCCCTCTCTATTATATTCCAGAAGTCCTGGCAGCCTGGGGCAGTCCCCACAGACTGGAAAAGGGGAAACATTACTGTGCCAGGGGAGGTTGAGGCTGGAGGTGAGGAAGAAATTCTTCCCAGCAAGAGAGATTGGCCCTTGGGATGTGCTGTCCAGGGAGGTGGTGGAGTCCCCATCCCTGGGGGTGTTTAGGAAGAGCCTGGATGAGGCCCTTGGTGCCATGGTCTAGTTGATTAGGTGGTGCTGGGTGAGAGGTTGGACTTGGTGATCTCTGAGGTCTCTTCCAACCTGGTTAATTCTATTCTATTCTATTCTATTCTATTCTATTCTATTCTATTCTATTCTATTCTATTCTATTCTATTCTATTCTATTCTATTCTATTCCATTCCATTCCATTCCATTCCATTCCATTCCATTCCATTCCATTCCATTCTATCAGCATGGATGGCAGGATATGGCCCTACCCTGGGCACATATCAGGGCAGGTGCCACTTGGGAAGAGACACAGGCACAGGTGCCCACCAGGATGGGCTCCAGGGGATCAGGGAGGCCTCTCCAGCTCAGGGCTGAGGGTGGGAGACACAACCTGATGGACTTCCTGCAGTGCTGCAGCAAATCAGCCTCCATTTGGCTTCCCCAGATAAATCAATCTGAACGGCTCAGGGGCTGCTGGGAGCATCAGAGGCTCCTGAAGCCTCCTCCTGAGGACCAGCATAAAGAACCAGGCCCCAGGACAGGGTGAACCCTAACGGCATGGCCCCAGAAAGGGCTGAAGCTGCTGTGGCAGCCGGCGGGCTCTGGCCATGCACGGGGGGAAGGGTCAGTGCTGCTCATCTCAGCCCAGTGGAAAGCTCAGCGCTGCTGCAGGCAAGGTGCCAGTGGTCCCCTCTGCCCTGGGCTGCCCAGAGCCTGCCTGCTGCAGGGATCTGTGAGGGTCTGGCCACGGCCTGATGGCCCCAAAGAACGCAAGCCTCACATCCAGGCCTGAGGCACCACAGCACCAAGCCAAGGGCGGAGGACCTTGTGCCTCTCTGCTGCTGTGGGCATCGCTTTGGATCGGGAAGGGAATCTTCGGCTGCCCAGGGTGTCCCTCAGGGCCTCATCTCCTGAGCCCACAGCATAAAGCCAGGAAGGGAAGGAAGGAAGGACCAAGATTCGTCTTTTTCTCGGTCACCCTGAAGTTTGCAAGCCATTTTTAAACCCTTGAGGGTGTTTGGGGATGCTGTGGGTGCTCTCCTCTCAGCCTACAGTGGCACAGCTGAGGGGGTTGGCACAGCTGGAAACAGGTCGGGGCCAGAGCTCTTCTGGCACCTCAGCCACCCTCAGAGCCTCCTGTGGTATGCAGCAAACCATCTTCTGTGGAAGGAGCAGAGGGAGCTCAGCCTCAGCCAGCTGCTGCTCTCCCGTCCCCAGCCTGGCTCGGGGCATGCCCAGCCCTGTGTGCCAGGGGGCAGTGGGGGACAGAGGGCTGCCACAGCACCCCTGACCTGCTCACTGCTGGCACACTGCCTGCTGGCACAGGGGCAGGAGCCAGCTCTGACCTCTGGTGCTCTCTGGGAAGCTTCACCAAGGTTGTGCTGTCTGCTAGGTGAGTGCAGCTGGAGTGGTGCAGGGGTCTCTGGAGGGCATGCAGAGTGGCATTGCCAGAGCTGGACTCAGCCAGGACACATGGAGGAGGGAAGCAGAGGGTAGGGTGAAGGACTTTCAACAGAAGGACTCAGGGGCAGTGCCCAAGGTGGCAGTGCCCACAGGGGCAGTGCCCAAGGTGCCATCCATCCAGCTGGGGAAGCAGCCAGCACAGCCAAGGGTGTGACAGCATCTGCCCCAGCAGCCTCACCGCTGGCCTGAGGCAGTGTGCTCTGGAGCATCCAGGAGTGAGGTGAATGGGAACTGGCTGAAAGAGAGAGCTCAGAGGGCTGTGGTCAATGGCACAAGAAGCACAGCCTCCTGCACATGGGGGGCATGGGCTGAGAACTCGTTGCTGGAGTAGGGAAAGGGCTGGAGCGGAGGGGGTGGGCAGCAGGTTGGACATGAGCAAGCTGCTCCAAAGCGTGGCCAGGGCCAGGGGCAGTTACTCAGCCTCACCAGCAGCAGTGTGGAGGCCATGCCAGGGGAAGAGGAAGATGAGGTGGAATCTAATCACAGCTGCAGCTCCCCTGGAGCAGCTGTGAGGAAGATAGAGCCCAACACCTCAGCAGTGCCCCAAGATGGAGCAAGGGGCAGGGGTCACACAGGGACCTCCAAAGACTCAGGGGGGACACTAGGAAATGCTGCACCTCTGTCTGGTGCAGCCTCAGACAGGTCTCCACTCATGTGAGATCTCTGCCTTTGGATGGCTTCAAGCCTAGGCAGGCAAAGCTCCAGCTGCCCTGGTCTAGTGCTGGGCACAGTCCTGCCATGAGCAGGCAGCTGGGCAGCAGATCCATCGTGGAGGTCCTTTCATCAGCTCTGCTGGCACCCACAGCACTGCTGCTGCGATCCCTTTGCTCCTGGCTGGAGCCTGCCGTGCTACAGGAACTCTCCCCCTAGCCCTGCAGAGGTCCTGGCTGACTCCCTGCTTGCTGCCTGCAGGCAGGCTTTGGGTACCTTGGGCTCTTTGGCTTACCTTGAGAGACCATAGGATCCTTAAGGTTGGAACAGACCTCTAAGACCATCAGGTCCAACCTTCTACCCAACACCTCCTCCAGCCCATGTCCGGAAGTGCCACATCCACACCTGCAGGGATGGTGACTGCACCACCTTGCTGGGCAGCCTGTCCCACTGCCTGACCACTCTTGCAGTAAAGAAATGGTTCCTAGTATCCAACCTAACCCTCCCCTGGCACAGCTGAGGCCACTACCTCCTGTGCTGGTGTTACCTGGAGGAAGAGGCCAGCACCAGTGTGGTGGTGAAAGTTCTCCCCCCACACACAAAGAAACCAGGACAGCCAGCCTCATTGCAGCCTCCATTCAGGCAGCTGCAGAGAGCAAGGAGGGCTCCTCTCAGCTTCCTCTTCTTCAGGGAAAGCAATCCCAGCTCCCCCAGCCTCTCCTCATGCAGCCCTGTTCTCCAAACCCCTCACCAGCTTCGTTGCCTTTCTCTGGACCTGCTCAGTGTCCTTATACTGCAGTGCCCCAAACTGGACACAGTACTCAAGGTGCAGCCTCACCAGTGCCAGGGGCAGGGGCACCATCGCTTCCTTCCTCTCTTACTGGCCTGCAGATGGACAGAATCACAGCCTGGATGCATCCACTGACCTTTGATGCACCCTGAGCAGTGGGAAGAAGCCAAACATCAGCCATGGTGGGAAGCAAAGCAATAGTCCCTCAAGGGGCCAGGTGCTCCCTGCAGCCCACAGCCCTGGGGCTTCATGCTCGTCACCATGCTGAGCTAACCAGCCCTCTCCAGAGACTGCAGTGAGTAGCCCTTGGCCGTGGAGCTCCTCCTGCCGTTACCCAAAGGCCTTCTGCTTCCTCTCTTTGCCCTCCTGCCCTAAAAGAACCACCCCCAGAGCAGCACCAGCGCTGCCAGGCACACCTCGGGGGTCCCGCTGCGTGCTGCAGGGCTCCCGGGGTGCTGTCAGCACAGGTCTGGGCACCCTGCTCCCATCCCACCGTATCTGTGGCACATCCTTCCTGGCTGCTCCTGCTGTCAGTGCCTGAGATGCTGTCATTTGGATTCTGGCTGTGTTTTGATTGCAAGCTCTCCCAGCCTGCACATTCCAGCGACGAGCACCGGAGCAGCTCATTTGCATGCCAAAGAGCTCCACCAGGACCTGCTTCCACCCGCGAATAAATAAGTAACAAACACATGAAAGGCTGCAGAGCAATCAGCCAAATTAACCAGGGGGGGCGGATGATGACAAGCCCTGACATCCCGAGGAGAGCAGGAGGGGAGGGGGCTGGGACAAGCTTTCCCGGCATTGCCCAGGGCTGCTCAGCGCTCATCCCTCCCCTCTCGCCCCGGGAGCCGGCAGGGAAGTGCAGCCGCGCCAGGAGACAGCGAGCAGGGGCTGGGGCCCGAAGCCCTAGCTTGCGGCTCCATCCCTGCCCCCGCTCCTCGCACCTGCTCTCTGCAGGCATCTGTCACAGGAGCAGCACATCCCCTGGGACGGCGATGGGGACGTCCTAGGCAGCGTGTGGCAAGTGGCCCTGCAGCCTGGCTGTCAGCTGGCACCTCAGGAGCTGCTCTGAGGGCACAGGAGCCACCCCAGCTCCTTGGGGTGTCGAGCAGAGAGCAGGAGGCTTCCCAGCTGCTGCAGACGCCACTGCCTTGGGCAGGGCCTCTCTCTGGGGGGCAGCAGCGCCCTGGCACTGCCAGGCCGCTCTGTGCGGCATGGTTGGACCACCAGTGCCTGCAGCCGCTCCGAGCCGGCCTGCCCGCCCGCCGGCCGCGGGTGGCACGCTGGCTGCTGCGCGTCGGCAGCGGAGCCTGTGCAGGGGCCGGAGCACTGCTGCTCTCCCACCACCTGCCCTGCTGCAGTCACCTAGGGCAGGGACCATGCCCCCGGGCTGGGCACTGCTGAGGCCACACCTTGGGCCCCGGGCTCAGTTTTGGCCTTCTCACTCCATGAAGGACACTGAGGGCTGGAGCAGGGCCAGAGAAGGGCAACAGAGCTGGGGAAGGGTCTGGAGAGCAGGGCTGGGGAGGAGCAGCTGAGGGAGCTGGGGGGGTTGAGCCTGGAGCAGAGCAGGCTGAGAGAGACCTCCTTGCTCTCTGCAGCTCCCTGAGAGGAGGCTGCAGCCAGGGACGGGCTGGGCTCTGCTCCCTAGTGTCAGGTAACAAAAGGAGAGGAAATGTCCTGAAATTGTGCCAGGGGAGGCTGAGGTTGGAGGGGAGGAACAATTTCTTTGCTGCAGGAGTGGTCAGGGGCTGGCAGAGGCTGCCCAGGGAGGTGGTGGAGTCCCCATCCCTGGAGGTGTCCAAGAAACCTGTGGCCATGGCAGCTGGGGCCAGGGTTTGGGGGCCAGGGTGGGGCTGGGCTGATGTTGGGCTGGGTGATCCTGGAGGCCTTTTCCCACCCAAACAATTCCACGATTCCATGATTTGTCACTGTCTCCTGCACAGTGACAGGCAGGTGCTAGCCATTGATCTCTCCTACTCTGGCAGCTCCTGCCTGTCAGCACTCAGCACCCAGGGGATGACCAGCAGGGGAGCATCTCTCCCTGTTGTCTGCTGTCAGACAGCTCCTCTGTGCCTGCAGGCTCTGGGGACACAGGCAGGAAGCTTTTCGTCCATGAATGGGTGCAAGGCTTGCATGGCACTGATCTAGCTGGCACCACCAGGTGGGAGGGCAGCAACAAGGTGAAGAAGATGCCCCATGGCCCATCCTGAAAGGAGGAGGGTTGCTCAGGGTAAAGCTCATCTGGCTCTGGGTCTGCAGCACAGCCAGGAGGCCATCACAGGAGGAATAAATGGTGCAGATGCTCCCAGAGTGCTGGGGCTCCCCACACCCAGGCCTGGGTGTTTGGGGGCTGGCTCTGGTGCTGCTGGGGCTCTGTAGGGCACCTACATTACCTGGCTGCTGCAGGGTACCTCCATCCTCTGCCTTGGGCCTTGCCCCATTCCCTGTCATCTGGGGGACTCTCCTCAGTCATCCTTGCCCCTGCTCCATGCTGGAGCCTGCTGGTGGGATGCTGCTGGACTGATATCAGCAGGGACAACCTGACAGGGCTTCATGAGCCCTTGCACCTTCCACCATGGCTTGGTCCTCACTGAGGTAACAGCCCTCCTGCCTCAGCCTCAGCGAGGACCAGCCCTTGCCCAGCCTGGGGGAAGAGCATTAGTGGCCTCACTGGGGCCGTTTGCAGGAGGCTGCTGATTTGTTCTGGCTCCCAATGCCTGCTGGCCAGGTGTGGAGGCAGAGACAGAACCACAGAACCACAGAAGTGCTGAGGTTAGGAGAGGCCTTTGAGCTCCTCAAGTCCAGCTGCTCACCCGGAGCTCACAAGCACTGCTGCTGAGCCACTGCCACTGCACCACAGCCCTCAGCACCACAGCCAGGGATGAGGACTCCACTCTCCCTGGGCAGCCTGGGACTGTGCCTAAGAACCCTTTCTGGGAAGAAAGTGCTCCCAAAATCCAGCCTGAACCTCCCCTGACACAAGGCCAGGCCTTATCCTCTTGTCACTTGTTGCACGTGGAAAGAGACCAACCCTCACCTTGCTCCATCCTCCTTGGAGGGCTTGTAGAGGGCGATGAGGTCTCCCCCCAGCCTCCTCCCCCCAGACACAACCACCCCAGGTCCCTCAGCTGCTCCTCATACAGCTGTGCTCCACGCCCTTCACCAGCCTGCTTGCCCGTGTGCCTGCTCTGCAGCTGGACGTCCTGCGCTGGGGCCGGGGGGATGCCCGGGGGGTGCCCAGGGGTCTCCCCGTCCGCTGCTGTCGGCGGCTGAGCGCTGCCGGCAGGCGGCACCGGGCATGGCTGAGGCTGCAGCGCCACCTCGTGGCGAGCCCCTGCCGCGCCGGGCACGGCCCTGCGGCGCCGCCCGCCCCGAGGGCACCCCGAGGGCACCCCGAGGGGAAGGAGGAAAGCGCCGGGCTGGGGGGACCTGGGACAGCTGCGCTCTGCAGAAACCCGCGGGACGGCAGCAGGAAGGGCTGGAGCTTCCCAAAAGGAGCTGGGAGCCAGGTGGGGCTCGGCCTGTTCTCCCTAGGAACAAGGGATAGAATGGAAGCAAATGGCCTCAAGGTGCACCCCGGGAGGGTTTAGGTTGGTTTGGCCTCAAACTGCCACAGTTGGACATTGGAAGAAATTTCTTCCCTGAAAGGGTTCTCAGGCACTGGCCCAGGCTGCCCAGGGAGGTGCTTGAATCCTCATCCCTGGAGGTGTTTACAGGAGGCAGAGACGTGGTGCTGAGGGCCATGGTTCAGCCCCAGCCTCGGCAGCGTTAGAGGATGGTTGGACTCAGTGATCTGAAAGATCCTTCCCAACCACAAGGGATTCTGTGATTCCAAGAAGAGGTCACAGCCCCCAGTTTGCTCCCCTGGCACTGCTGCCAGAGGAAGGAGCTGAGGCAGCCCTAGGGGCTCCTCCTGCCCCAGCTGAAGCTGCACACTGCAAGGCTAAAGGAGGCAGCAAAGGCTGTTTCTGTGTCCCAGCTGCAGCTCAAGGGGAGGAGGAGGAGGAGGTGCTCAGGATCACAGATCACAGGGAGAAGAAGGCTTGGCTTGAGCACAGGAACACTGAGAGTCGAATGGAGGTCAGCAGTGCTCAGGAGCGTGAGGCACCTGGAGGAGATGCTGCCTGGGCCAAAAACAGCTTCCAGGAGATGCTGGAAATCCATAACCACCCCCTTGTAAGGCAGCATGGGGTGAAGGGCCAGTCAGGGACACAGGACAGGGGAGCAGCAGGGCACAGCCATCAATCAATCCTGGATGGAATGATGGAGAGGTCTCCTTTGGGCTGGGTGTGAGCAGAGGGCAGGAGGGCAGGAACGCAATTAGTGTCCAGCAGCAGCCTTTGGGGGCTGGGAGGGCCTTCCAAACACACCTGTGATCTTCTCTTGACATGCCTGCAGCTCTGGCTGATGGAGGAACTCCGCTGATAGCACACAGTTGTGTTTCTCCTGTGTGATTAAAAGCTTCTCTTGCATGGCATGGAGAGGGCATCGTCCCTGCATTAGAGACCAGCCAGGGACAGATCTCCACGGGCTGATGGAGATGCACTGCGGAGTGAAGTCCTGCTGGGCAAGGGCCTCCGGGCTGATGGTTGCTTTCAGCCTCCTCATTGCCTTTTTCAGCTGCTTTGGAAACGCTGCCACAGCTTCCTGGGGACTGGTGGTGGGCAAGGGGAACAGAGGGCTTGCCAGCCCCGCCTGGCTCTGAGACCATCCTGCTCTCAGGCTTGCACACCATCCTCTTTCCTTGAGCATCCTCTTCTGGGCTCCAGCTGCTGCTGCCTTTGCTTTGGGCACCCCAGTGCCTCTTCCTCCTCTGCCACAGGGCTCCTGAAAGGAGTCTCCAGGTGGACACGGATCAGAAAGCCTCTCATAGCCACTGCATCCCCCAGGGGTGGCCTGGCTGGGCCCCAGTGTCCCAAGGATGTTCACCTGCTGGGGTCAGCACATCTCATCCCTCTGCTTCCTTCCACAGTGGGACCTGGGCACTGGTGGGGCTTGGGTACTACTTTTGGCTGCTTTTGTGCCAGAGCTGAATGTGCATCCCTGGGCACCGTCCCTGGGCACCGTCCCTGGGTACTGTCCCTGGGCACCATCCCTGGGTACAGTCCCTGGGCACCGTCCCTGGGCACCGTCCCTGGGCATTGTCCCTGGGCACCGTCCCTGGGCACCATCCCTGGGTACAGTCCCTGGGCACCGTCCCTGGGTATTGTCCCTGGGCACCGTCCCTGGCCTCACTGGTGGGATGAGCTTGCAGGTCTGGCCGAGGCTGTGCTCAGCTCCTGGGGTTGCCCAGATCTGGCCTGGGCAAGGCACAGCCACTCAGAGGGGACTGGGAGCAACCTCAGTGCCAGAGACCCTCTGCTACTCTGCTCTGCTACAGAGACAAGGTCCCCAAAGGGCTGGGGCGAGGGCAGCGGGAAGGTGTTCACCAAGGCTTCATGAGGCCCTGCTGAGCCACCCAGGCACTGACAATGCCTTTGCTGGAGCCCTGCCAGGTGCAGAACCTCAGCCCCTAGCAGCAGCGATGCCAGCACCGGGTACCAGTGGCAGCCCACAGCAGGGCCATGACATCTGGGCCCTTGGATGGCCATGCCAGCTGTCCCCTCCTGCGGTGGCATAGCTGTGGCACCCTGCACCCTGGCATTGCTGTGTGCCCAGGCACAGCACCCCTGCTGCAGGGACCATGCTGCTGAGTCAGCCTGGGCCTGCACTTCTGCTGAGCCAGCTCTTCCCTGTGACCAGCACAGCCAGGGTCAGGCATGGAAAGGGGAAGAGAGAGTGAAGAGAAAGTGAAAGCTGGCACTTACCCAGCCTGGGAAAGGGGAAGAGAGTGAAGAGAAAGTGAAATATGAAGTCTGGCATTTCCCCAGCCAGGCAAACCCTGGTGCCTGTGAGCACATCCCCACCCCCATCCTGCTCCTCTTCCTCCCTGCACCCAGGGAAGAGCTTCCAGCAAGCAGCTGCTGCTCAGACTGCTCAGTCTCCAGCCCCAGTGAGGAGGTAAGTCACCCAAATCGCTGGGGACACAGCTCCTCTGCCCCTGCTCTCCAGTCCTTGTTCCCTGTCCCTTTCCTTTCTTCACTTGCCCCCTCCATAAGGGTTTAAGTAGGAAAAGAGGGAGAAGATGTGGGGTAGGAGGGAGGAGGCTGCAGGAATCTGTCCTTGCACCAAGTGGCTGTGGACATCCCTGGGCTCTGCAGGCTTGGCCTGAGCTGAGCACCTCAGCTTTCAGGCCAGGTCTGTGTGCTTAGGTTATGTCTTCCCTGTGATGAGGAGCTGGATCCCTTCTGCCTGGGGATCCCACCCCTGTTTGTCCCTTCCCTGGTGTTCTTCTGCATCCCTTGCTCACTTGTGCTCTCTCTGCACCACTGCTTGCTCCCCCAGTGCTGGAAGCAGCACTCTGCACGCCCCTGATGTGTGCCCAGGACCTGCCCAAAGGCTTTGTGCTGTGCTCCACGTCCTGGCCTTGCAGCCACAGCCTGGCTGTGGGCACATGCCAGAGATCTTCTGTGCCATCAATGATTTCAGATCACAGAAGGAAAGAGCCTCAGAGTCCTTTCGTGCAGTTACTTTCAGCACCAGCTGCGGTGTGCAGCCACCTCTGCTGGGCAGCACCCGGTGCTGTGGCAGATCTGTGCTGGCAGCTGCTGGCGGCACCTGGTACGGCTGTGCCAAGGTGCAGCTGGGGGCCCGCCTCCATCCCCACCTCCCTCACCCCTGTGCTCGCAGGGAGGCAGGATGCAGCCCAGGCTGTGGCTGGTGACTGGCACCCTGGCAGCAGTGCTGGGCACGGTGCTGCTGGAGGACGGCGTGTGTCGGGCACCGGACGGCAAGGACGGGCTCCCCGGAGCCCCTGGCCTCGACGGGAGGCCAGGCCTGAAGGGCGATGTGGGAGAGCCAGGTAAGGGGGTGCCAGGGATGTGTGCTGCAGGTGGCCTCTTGGTGGGAGCACCATGGGCTGGGAAAGCAGCTCAGGAGGGGGCAGACGTGCAGGGAATGCTCCTCCTGAGCAGGGCAGACCTAGGCTGAGGGAGAGCCTCGTGTCCCTCCACAGCTCCCCGCAGGCAGGCTGGCACGGGTGCTGCCCTCCTCTCCCATGCAGCAAGGGCAGAGCCAGAGGGAATGGCCTCGGGGTGCCCCAGGGGAGGTTTAGGAGGGACTTTAGACAAAACATGTCACTGAAAGGGTTGTCAGCACTGGCCCAGGCTGCCCAGGGAGGTGGGGGGGTCCCCGTGCCCGGGGGTGTTTGGAAGCAGTGTAGGTGAGGTGCTTGTGGATGTGGCTTAGGGCTGGGCTTGGTGGAGCAGGGCTGGTGGTTGGACTCAGCGATCTTGAAGGTCTTTTCCCAGCTGAATTGTTCTGTGACTCCGTTCCACCTCTCTCCAGGGAAATCAGTGCACAGCACGGGCGCCCGCGGCCCCAGAGGGGATGCAGGCGAGCCGGGGCCCCCGGCCAGCCGGGGCTGAGGGGCTTGCCAGGGCTGCCCGGCTCCCCCGGGGCGCCAGGGCCGAGGGGGCTGAGAGGCTCGAAGGGGCAAGCTGGCGACGCCATGGATCACCCGCGGCCCGCCTTCTCCGCCTCCCGGAGGTCCCCCCGGCGGGGGCAGGACGGTGGTGTTCGACAACATCATCACCAACGAGGAGAGCCACTACAGCCCCCGCAGCGGGGAGTTCACCTGCCGCATCCCCGGCATCTACTACTTCGCCTACCAGGTGGTGTCGGTGGGGGACCTGTGCCTGAGCATCACCAAGAACGGGGACCCCGTGGCCAGCTTCTGCGACGACAACAGCCGCAGCCTGCGGCAGGTCAACTCCGGCAGCGCCGTGCTCAGCCTGGCCGCGGGCGACCGCATCGCCATCAGCAGCGACCCGGCCCGGAGCGCCATCTACAGCGGCTCCGAGGCCGACAGCGTCTTCAGCGGCTTCCTGCTGTCCCCGCAGCTGGGCTGAGGCGCCCTCGGCTCGGCCCCGCTTAGCTCCGGAGCGTCTCGGTCTGTGCCTGCAGCTTTGCCCCCTGGCCCTGGGGGGTGGGTCGGCGCCACCGCAAACAGGGATGGTCCCAAACCGAGCCACCCCACGGGTCCTGTGTTTCCACCACGGTCACAAAGTGACCAGGCTGTGGGTCACCACCACACCAGTGAGAGCCCTTCTAGCAGTTGCCTCCATGCTGAGCCTGCCTGCTCCATGCTGCAGGCAGAGGAGAGCTGGCCCCAGCAGCCCTGTCTCCTGCCGGGCCGCCACTGGGGGCCACTGCCCAGCTCTGACCCTTCTCTCCTAGCAGGACCTCACTGTGTGCCACTGCTTCTGCTGCCCCAGCCCCTGCAAAGGCCTTGCTGGTGCCTCTCATGGCCTCCCCATCGGTGTGAATAAACTCTTCCATCACAACAGCTGCCTGGGTTTTCTTTCCTGTTCTTGTGCCTTTCCCAAACCATTGATGTCCTGGGCCTCTTCCCACGCTGCCCAGGGACAGCACTGACCCCAGCTTGCCCTTGGCCAAGCACAGACCCCAGCTGCAAAGGCAGAAGGACCTGGGGGAGCTGAGTGTGCAAGCAGAGCTGGGCCTCACAGGGAGGAATGGGAAACCTCTGAGGCAAGCCCGTGTGAGTCCTTTCTCTGAGACGTCCCAGGGCAGCTGTCCTCTGCGGGCAGCAGAGGATGCACCTCCCCCACCAGGTCCTCTGCTGGTACCCAGGCTCTGCCAGGAAGCTGAAAGGCAGCTGTGGTCCTCCAGCCTCCAGCAGGAAGGGCCAGGGCCATCAGGGTGACTGCTGGTGGTGGAATTGTGAGGTGATGCTCTTCCTCTTTGGCTTGGAGTGAGGCTAGTGGGCATCAGGCTAGGCTGGGCACCTGCCCAGACTGGTATCAGGCAGGCAGAAAGCATCAGGGCAGCCATGCAGGTGCCATACCCTGAGACTGCTCCTCGGAGGCAGTCAGATGTCTCCATCCCCAGACTCGTGTGGAGGAGGCCAGGCCATGGGCAAAGAGCAGCGCCCTGCCCTGGGCTGCTGGCACCTCAGCAAATCCAGCACCCAGCAGAGCTGGCAGAGCACAGGGCAAGGTGCAGAGGACACAACCAGTCTGAGGTGAGAAAGCTCAGGGAGAAATGTCCCTCAGTGCCACGGCCTAGGGAGCAGCATCTCCCACCAGAGCCAGGCAGTGGCCTCTTCACTGCACATCTCCAGCTCCATGGAGCCACCACGATGCTCTGCCCACTTCAGGATGGGTGAAAGCAGGAGATTAGAGGAGGGCTGAGTCCCCACTGTGGCTGGAGGGTTTGTGGCACATCTCCTGGCAGAGGCTCATCTCACCTCTGTCCTTCCAGCCCCTGCTGCTGCAGCTGCACAAGCACAGGTCTTGCTGGGCAGCCAGGAAAGTGCTGGCTCAGAGAAAACAACCAGGCAGGAGGATGTGAAACAGGGCTGGGGGCCAGCTGGGGCTTCTGGGTACCCAAGGGCCCTTTCCTAACTCCACAGCTTCCCCTGGGAGAGTGCCACAGAGTCACCTCCGTGGTGCTGTGCCAGCAGGCAGAGCCACAGCACCCAGAGGGCTCAGCAGTGCAGAACTCCAAGCCCTGCTCCCCAGCCAAGGTAAGAGGTGCTGCAGGGTCCTTGTCTTTGGGGAGGCTGCATGGGGTGTGGGGTCCAGCTGCATGGCACAGTGCTGGGCTGTGGAGAGGAGAAGAGAGAAGCAGAGGCACTGCCAGGCTGCACACATTGAGGGGGATGCAGACCTGTCTTTGCTGGGAGAGGATGCAGCCCTTGGGGCCAGGCACTGTCCTGGGTGATCCCCAGCTTCTGGGGACTGGATCCTGTTAGGCAGAGCCAGGGAAGTCAGGACACTGCTGGAGCAGGGCTGAGATCAGCTGGGTGCAGGCAGCTGCAGCACAGCATGGTGCAGTGGGCTGCAGCAGCATCTGCAGCAGGTTTGGGACACCAGGCCAGGAGAGCTTTGGGCTGGCCATGGGTACTGCATCCAGACAGGAGATCCAACCCTCCTTGTGCCATCAGAGGCTGCCCTGGGGATGATGATGAGCCCAGAGCCTGTCTCTGCACCTCTGCCTCCCCACCACCTGGCAGCTGGTGTGGGGGGACCCTGAGGGCACAGCCATGGCAGCCTGGTGCTCCTGGTGTAGCCAGCCCCACAGCATGGAGCCTCCTCTGGCCCATGGTCTGGAAGCCACTCTGCTGTGGCTCCTGCCCCAACACTTTCTTTACCTTTCAGAGCACCAAAATGGGGCAGAGCTCCCGGGAGCAGCTCCATCTGGCCCTTGTCCTTCTGCTCCTGAGTCTGGGGTCCACTGTGGCAGAAGATGCCCCCCACCACTGCTATGGGATTCCAGGCCTGCCAGGCCTGCCAGGGATGCCAGGCAAGGATGGCAGGGATGGACTGAAGGGAGCCAAAGGCGAGCCAGGTGAGTGAGCACGGGAGGAAGGGCGCAGGCTGCTGAGGCAACGCCACTGAGCCCCCGGGGCTGCTCCACCTTGGTCTGCAGCTCTGGAGAGCATCCTCTGTGCAAGGGCAGCAGCAGAGGAGGCTGGAGAGAGGCACCCGCCACCTCCTGCCTGAGGGAAGGGGTTGGAGGAGCCTCTGCTCGCATCCTGCCACTGACTCCTTTTCACTCCCCCTGCCCCACAGGTGTCCCTGCAATGCAAGGGCTCAAGGGCATGAAAGGAGAACCAGGCAGCCCCGGCTTGCCAGGCCCGCCGGGCCCCATGGGCTTGCAGGGCGCCCCTGGAGTGCCGGGGTTACGGGAGCGCCCGGGGCGCCGGGCTCGCCGGGCAGCTACAAGCAGAAGCTGCTGTCGGCGTTTTCCGTGAGGAGGCAGAGCAGGGAGCACCCCCCGAGCGACCTCCCCGTGGTCTTCAGCCAGGTCCTCACCAACACCAACCAGGACTACAACACCACCACGGGCAGCTTCACCTGCAGGCTCCCCGGCCTCTACTACTTTGTCTTCCACACCTCGCTGACAGCCAACCTCTGTGTGAGCCTGCACAAGGACGAGAGGAGGGCTGCCAGCTTCTGCGACCACCGCAGCAACGCGCTGCAGGTCAGCTCCGGCGGCGCCCTGCTGCGCCTGGCCGCGGGCAGCCGCGTCTGGCTGGCGGCCAACGACTACAACGGCATGGCGGCCACCAGCTACTCCGACAGCATCTTCTCGGGCTTCCTGCTCTTCCCGGACTAGAGACCCCCCGAGCCCACCCCAGCACGCCGGCCTCCTGCCCCTGCCCTGCTAACGCTGCTGCTCTCCCCCAGCCTCCCCCCGAGGACGCTCCGGGCCTGGCTGCCGTGGGGGAAGCCCCAGCGCGGGGGCAGCCGCCTCTGCCGGACACCACCTCCTGACCTGGCCACGGGGAAGAGGCAGCCGCTGACCAGGGGTCCCTGCCACTTCTGGATGCAGCTGTGCCCAGAGTGATGGTGCCAAGCCCCCGGGGCTCTGCTGGCACTGCCATGTTCATCCACCCTGATAACCTTCTGCTGCCAGAGTCAGAGGTGTCTCTGTGTCTCGCTGCTTCCCGCCTGGGGCGTTCAGGGGCCCTGGAGGAGGTTTGCAGCAGCACCTTTGCCATGACCTGGCTGTGGAAAGTGTCAATAAAGCCTTCCCCTCTGCACCTGGCCTGGTGTGTGCCTTCCCATGTGTGGGTGGAGGGATGGGTGGGTGGAGGGATGGATGGATGGATGGATGGATGGATGGATGGATGGATGGATGGATGGAGATTGAGGGTTGGGGGGAGGGGGAGGAAGTGCACCTCTGGACATCTGTGTGGCATCAGAATGTCCCCAAGCCCCCAGTGGCTCAGTCTCACCATCAGTGAGCACCACACACCACTGCTTTGCTGGGGAGGGGGATGGGCCCCAGTTGCACTGACTGCAGGGAGGGGACAGTTCCACACACACAGCCCCCACCTAAGGGACGCTAAGGCTCCTCCATCAGACACCTTGACACCCCCTTCCCCTCCAGCTGGATGCAGGTCAGCTGCATAGAGCCCCAGCTCACAGAGCAGAGCTGACAGCCAGGCTCCAGTGGCTGGGACAAGCACAGGCTGCCACAGGACAAGCACCAGGGACAGGGCAGGGCAAGGGCCCTCAGCCAGACTGAAGGAGCCACAGAGACCACCAAGAGACTGTGGAGACTCTTCCTGGTGGCTTAGAGTTTTCAGGTTGGACTGGATGACCTTTAAAGGTCCCTTCCAACCCAAACCATTCTGTGATTGCCCCCTGCCAAAGGAGGTCACCCCCCCTGTGCTCCACCTCTGTAGGGCATCAGCAGAAACCAGGACTTGAGTCCTGTGTCCAGTTCTGGGCTCCTCAGTTTAAGAAGGACATTGAGAGACCTGAAGGTGTCCAGAGAAGGGCAACAAGGCTGGGGAGGGGTCTGGAGCACAGCCCTGGGAGGAGAGGCTGAGGGAGCTGGGGTTGCTTAGCCTGCAGAAGAGGAGGCTCAGGGGAGACCTCATTGCTCTCTGCAACTCCCTGAAGGGAGGCTGTAGCCAGGTGGGGGTTGGTCTCTTCTCCCAGGCCCCCAGCACCAGAACAAGAGGACATAGTTTCAAGCTGTGCCAGGGGAGGTTCAGGCTTGATGTGAGGAGAAAGTTCTTCCCAGCAAGAGAGATTGGCCACTGGGATGTGCTGCCCAGGGAGGTGGTGGAGTCCCCATCCCTGGAGGTGCTCAAGAGGGGATTGGATGTGGCATTTGGAGCCATGGGTTAGTGGTCAGGAGGTGTTGGGTGAGAGGTTGGATTTGATGATCCTTGAGGTCCTTTCCAACCTCACTGATTCTATGATTCTATGACTGGAAATGCCAGAGGGTGAAACCACTTCCCACCCACCAGAGTTAGGAGAGCCTGGGGAGATACATTCAGGGTGCTGGATGCTGAGACCCTGTAGCATCTTCTGGGCCTGCTGGTGCCTCCCAGCAGAGCTGTGTCTGTGTGAGGAAGCCTGAGGGGTGCTAAGTGCATGCACACTTCTGCGCTCCTGAGGGGACCTGCCTGGAGCTCTTGTCTGGAGCCCCCAGCAAGGTTCCCCATAGCAAGCATGCCTGAGGAGATGCCAGGGACCCTGCAGGGCACAGCAGACACCACTCTGCTCCCCAGGGCAGAGCTGCACAGGGGTGGCACATTCTGCTGAGCTGACAGACTGCCTGGTGGATGTGAAAGTGACCCTGAAGAAAGGGCAAGAGCCAAAGAGGAGAAAGGGGATGTGGCCCAGATCCTTTCACAATAACCCTTCCAGCAAACTTCTGCTTCTCCTCAAGGGCATTTCTAAGCAGGAGGCTGCTGGCTCCTGCTCCATCTGCCCTTGCTGGCAAGGAGAAGCTCAAGGTAAGGGCAAGGCTGCGGCTCAGCTCCCCGCGGCAGGTAGGGCACATGGGGAGCCCAGCAGCAGCTGGCACACAGCAGAGAAAGGAGGCTGGGGAGGTGGAGAGCCCTGAGGGCATCCTGACCTCTCCTCCTCCACTGGGCTGGGGGGAGGGGGAGTCGGAAAGGGGAGATGGCAAATGCCCCGAGGGGTGATCAGGCACTGGGCAGCCTGAAAGGTGCCCTGGGGGTGCTCTGCTGCCCTGAGATCTTTTCCCACCTGCCTGGGCATGGGCTGGGAGCCTGTAGGTTGGTCCTGGCCCCTGCCACGTCCAAGCTGCTGTGGCTGGAGGATCCAGCTCACCAAGCTCTTTTCCGGCTGACAGCAGCATTCCAGTGCTGGGCAACTCCAGCTGGGGCCAGAGAATGCAGCTGGGGCTATCTGACATCCAGCTGCAGCCCCCAAATGCCCACAGCTGCACCAGGAGCTGGGGGTGCAGGGAGGGCAGGAGGAAGATGGGAGCCCAGGGACTGGAAGCTCAGGTGACTCTCCCAGGGAGTCTGGTTAGGTGCAGGAACACTCCTGGGAGGTGTGGCAGGACATGAGGGGAGCCCACAGGGGTCAGCAGGGCAGCCTTGGGGATTACATTGCCATCTGCAAGGACTGAAGCTGTCCCTCAGACGTGCTGGCGGGAAGCAAGAGCTATGTCCTTGCAGGTGATGAAGCCTGGGGGAGGGTTTTACCCTGCAGGTGTGCTCCTAAGGTGGGATGCAGAACTCTGAGGGAGCAGTAGGGACCTGCAGCCCGTGTCCATGGCAGGAGCATGGCCAGGCTGGACATCAGAGCCCTGGGACAGGCTAACCTGTCCCCAGCTCCCGACGTGGCTTTGGCAAACTGGGAACCTAAGAGTGAGAAGAGCCTGACCCAGGCTCCCACGCCCGGCTCGGAGGCCACCGGCAGGGCGCCTGTGGCTCTGCAGCAGGATGCTTCCCTCCCTGTGGCTGTCGCCCAGATGTGCTTCTGATCGCCCCCTCCGGAGCCCCCGGTGCCTTTCCCATCCCCCTACTGCCCGAGCCCCTCACCACCCTTCTGTGCTCCAGCAGATGCAGACGGTGTGGCCGCTGCTGCTCTGCCTGGCTGCAGGGCAGCTCGCAGGTGCCAGCCTCTGCGAGACCTACGGCGCCATCCCGGGCATCCCTGGGACACCGGGACTGCCTGGCAGCAACGGCAGGGACGGAGCCCATGGCCCCAAGGGAGAGCCAGGTAAGCAGCAGGCTGCAGGTGGGCACTACGCTGTCTCGGGAACACCAGGAGCAGGGAAAGGCGGTGCCAGGCACGGTCCTGAGAAGGCAGCCCCAGGCCTGCCAGTCCCTTTGGGGCCTTAGCGGGCAGTGGTGATGCCTGGGGACAGAAGGGGCCAGGCAGACACAGGCCCCAAGGGACCTGGGGAGGGAGGAGGCATGAGAGCAATGGGTGGGCAGGGGTCTCTGCTGACCTGCACCCCAGGGCAAGTTCTGGTGTTTTCCATCCCAGTGCCCTCTCCACAGTCCTGTGGAGCTGGACTCTGACCACAGGGACTCTTCCTCTTGCTTTCCAGGTCGCCCTGGGCAGGTGGAGAGCGAAGCAGAGAGGGGAGAGCAGGGAGAACCAGGACTGCCAGGGCACCCCGGGGAGGCCGGGCACAGGGGCATCCCGGGGCCAAGGGGACTGCCAGGTGCCATGGGACCCCCTGGCCTCCCGGGGGACAATGGTGACTACAAGGCCACCCTGAAGTCAGCCTTCTGCGCCGCCAGGTGGCTCACGTCCTACCCGCGGCCGGGGCAGGCTGTGCGCTTCAGCCGCGTCCTGACCAACGAGCAGGGGCACTACGAGAGCCGCTCCGGGCGCTTCACCTGCCGCCTCCCGGGCATCTACTACTTCACCTACCACGTCACCTCCAGGGGCAACCTCTGCCTCAGCCTGAAGAAGGGCCAGGCTGGCAGCAGCGGTGAGAAGGTGGTGACCTTCTGTGACTACGTGAAGGGCAGCTACCAGGTCACCACGGGCGGCGTGGTGCTCAAGCTGGCACGCAATGACTCTGTCTGGCTGGAGCCCACCGAGGAGAACTCCCTGGTGGGGATGGAAGGCTCTGACAGCATCTTCTCTGGCTTCCTCATCTTCCCCGATGCTTAGTGCACTGCAGGAGTCCCTCTGAAGCCCTCCTGCTGCCGGTTGGCTCCCGTGGGGCTGAGCGGTCCCCCGGCAATGACTGCTGCGGGCTCGGTGCCCTGAGTGCACTGCTGCTGGTCCTGCACATTAAACAGCTTCTTGTGCTGCTGCTTTCTTCCTGCCTAGGCTTTGCCTCCTTCTCTGGGACTTTCAGGACCCTCCTGGTTGTGTTCCTGGGTGTCCTGCCCTGGGTGACCCTGCTCTGGCGGGGGGTTGCACTCAATGATCTCTGGAGGCCCCTCCCAGCCCCCACTATTCTATGATTCGCTGACAGGAGCTGAGGCCCCCAAGGGTGTTCCTGTCCCGGGGTGGTGACAATCCAGCACTGTACCCGGGTGGGCTGCCTGCAGCCCCCAGCCCACTCATGGCAGCTGCAGGATGTGAAATCCCCAGGGGTGTAAGCCAGGGTGCTCAGGGCACAGGAGAGGAGAGCTCAGGGGGCCGGGGGGTGGGGGGAAGGGCCAGGATTTAAAAGGGGCTGAATGAAGGGGATGATGATCGGGGGCTTGGGCGGGGGGGGCAGACACGGACTGGGCATCATCACAGGGTCTGCTTGGGCATCCGGTCTGGGCAGCACAGGGCTCCCTGCCCCGGGGCAGACGGTGACCGGCCCAGCCCCAGCGCTCCGGCTCCTGCCCAGGGTCATTGCCGGCAGGGGGCGCTGGAGGCTGGGGCAGGGCTCTCCTCGCCAGCCGGAGCAGCCTTGTGCCACCGGCGGCAAGGACAAAGCCGGCAGGCACCGGGCGGCGGTGTCGGGGGTGAGGCTCAGCCCTGGGAGGAGGCACCGGGCAGGGCTGCTGCTGCCTTTTGTCACCCTGGAGCAGTGGTTTGTCCCCAGCACCTCTGTCCTCCCCTTGCAAACCCCCTGTCCCTAGGGGTGCAGCCAGCCCCTTGTCCCCAGACCTCCACCCCCATCAGAAGTGGGGACAGAGATGTCTGCTGCTGCACCCAAACCCTCCAGGGCAGGAGCTCTGAGCCCTCTTAAAAGGCAGTTGCATTGCTCCTGCCACCTCCCAGCTGCAGACACAGAACCACAGATAAAATCAGGGCAGCAGGGCAGCAGGGCAGGGGCAGGGCAAGAGCAGGGCAGGGGCAGGGCAAGAGCAGGGCAAGAGCAGGGCAGAGGCAGGGCAGGAGCAGGGCAAGAGCAGGGCAGGAGCAGGGCAGGAGCAGGGCAAGAACAGGGCAGGAGCAGGGCAGGAGCAGGGCAAGAGCAGGGCAGGAGCAGGGCAGGAGCAGGGCAAGAGCAGGGCAGGAGCAGGGCAGGAGCAGGGCAAGAGCAGGTGTCTGAGCCCCAGAACAGAGCCTGGGCAGCAGAGACACAGCCACAGGATTTCCTAGACTGGGGAAGACCTTCAGGTGGAGCCCAATCATTACCCAACACTGACAAGTCCTTGACTGAACCCCAGCCCTCAGCTCCACATCTACGCAACTCTTAAGCACCTCCAGGGCTGGGGACTCCACCACCTCCCTGGGCAGCCTGGGCCAGTGCCTGAGAGCCCTTGCTGGGAAGAAATTCTTCCTAACGTCCAACCTGAACCTCCTTTGGTGCAACTTGAGGCCATTTCTTGTCCTGTCGTCCCTGACCTGGCTCCAGCCTCCACTCAGGGAGCTGTAGAGAGCAATGAAGCCTCCCCTCAGCCTCCTCTTCTCCAGACAAAACAACCCCAGGCTCCTCAGCTGCTCCTCCCCAGCCCTGTTCTTCAGACCCTGCCCCAGCTTCATTGCCCTTCCCTGGCCCTGCTCCAGGCTCTTAATGTCCTTCTTGGACTGAGGGCCCCAAAACTGAGCCCAGGACTCCAGGTGCAGCCTCTCCAGTGCCCAGCCCAGGGGCATGATCCCTGCCCTGCTCCTGCTGCCTCACCTTCAGACAGCTGCAGATCAGCACTGGGCAGTTTGCAGCCACTGTGCGCCCAGCCCAGAGCGCTGCCAGGGGGTGTTGTGGTCCAGGGCAGGACCCAGCACTGGGCCTCCTTGCACCACATCCCACTGACCTTAGCTCTGGCTAAGTTTCCTGAGCCCTCATCCTGTCTGCAAGGAGACCAAACCAAGGAGCAGGGGAGGCACTGCAGGACAGGGCTGCCATGCAGAGAGCCCTGACAGGCTGGAGAAATGGGCTGGCAGGAGCCTGCTGACATCTAATGGAGACAAATGTGAAGCCCTTCCTCTGGCAGGGACTAACCCCACACAATAGGATGGGCAGGGGGCAGGAGGCAGCTTTGCAGAGAGGAGCTGGGCAGCTGGGGGAGGGAAATGGAAGCTTTCTGCCTTCCTGAGTAATTGGTGCAATCATTCTGGACTCCTGAAAAGGCCTTTGTCAGGACTCCTCTGGAGTGGGTTTATTTTTCACACCCATGTCAGACCTCACACCAGCACAACCCAGAGAGCTTCTAGGCCCTTGGCTGTCCCTGGAGAGAGTCAGAGGGCAGGGTGGGTACCAACCTGTCTGAAGTCCAGCTCACTGTGCTTCTGCAGCCAGGAAAGAGGTGCCCAGGGCACTGCCTCCTCCCATGGGCAGCAATGACACCTGAGGTGTTAGCTCCACGGGCTGCCAGCTGTCTGCCTCCCCTGCAGCTGATATAACAAAACCAGAACAAGAGCAAGGGCAAGGTCCTGCAGCTGGGGCAGGGCAATCCCAGGCACTGCTCTAGGCTGGGCAGGGACTGGCTGGAGAGCAGCCCTGGACAAAAGGCCTTGGGGGTGCTGGGGGAGGAGAAGCTCAGCAGGAGCCAGCAGGGAGCACTTGCAGCCCAGAGAGCCAAGCAGAGCCTGGGCTGCAGCAAGAGGAGTGTGGCCAGCAGGGCCAGGGAGGGGATTCTGCCCCTCTGCTCCACTCTGCTCAGACCTCCCCTGGAGCTCTGGGTCCAGTTCTGGAGCCTCTGTGCCAGGAAGGATCTGGAGGGGCTGGAAGGGGTCCAGAGCAGGGCCACGAGGAGGAGCAGAGGGCTGGAGCTGCTCTGCTGTGAGCACAGCCTGAGGGAGTTGGGGCTGTGCAGGCTGGAGAGGAGAAGGCTCCCAGGAGACCTCATTGTGGCCTTCCAGGATCTGCAGAGGGCTCCAAGCAAGCTGGGGAGGGACTTGTGAGGGTGTCAGGGAAGGATAGGACTGGGGGGGATGGAGAAGAACTAGAAATGAGTAGATTGAGATTGGCTGTGAGGAAGAAGTTGTTGCCCATGAGGGTGGTGAGAGCCTGGCACAGGCTGCCCAGGGAGGTGGTGGAAGCCTCCTGCCTGGAGGTGTTTGCAGCCAGGCTGGAGGTGGCTGTGAGCAACCTGCTGTGGTGTGAGGTGTCCCTGCCCATGGCAGGGGGTTGGAGCTGGCTGAGCCTTGAGGTCCCTTCCAGCCCTGACACCTCTGTGATCTATGATCCTGTTTTCTGCTGGCAGTCTCTGGACTGTCCCCAGGCAGCAGCCTGTAGCTGTGACAGTCCCCAGCCCCTCCCCAGCCATGGCTGCAGCTGGGGCTCACCTGAACTGCTGTGAGCTGAGGGCTCTCCTCCAGCAGCCCCTTGGTGCCCTGATGGCTTTACCCCATGGGCTGGGCCATGGCAGGGGGGTTGGAAGTGGATGATCTTTGAGGCCCCTTCCATCCCTAACAGTTCTGTGATTCCACACAGGCCAAGCACCTCAGGCACCTCCTCATGGCCAAGCCAGAGCGAGCCCTGGAGCTTCAGCAGGTGGTGCTGTGACCCTTCCGTGGAGCCAGGGCTGCACCACGGCCTGGGATGTGCCCAGAGGCCAGCTGTGGTCAGCAGCTGCCCTGGAGGAAGTCGAGGGCAGTGGTGTTCTGAGGTGACTCCACTTTCAGGGCTGTGTCTTACCAGGGGCAGCCAAGCACCCGTGGGGCACTTTGGTCTCTCAGTGCTGGAGGCTCCATGGACCCTGAGCTGAGAGGAGCTGAGAACTAACCAGGAGCTTAGCCATGTCCCCAGGTCACCCTGCCCCATCCCCTACCCAGTGAAGATGTGCAGTGACACTGGAAAGCAGCTGGAGGAGAGGTCCAGGGACTAGAGACACCCTGCCACCAGGCACTGGTTTGATCCAAAGCTCAGCTGCAGCCAGCCCACTGAGGTGCAAAGTCAGCAGCAGAAGCTGATGGGACTGAGGGGGCAGGGAGAAGTTGAATGAAGTTCAGCAAGGGCAAGGGGAGAGGCTGGCACCTGGGAAAGAACAACCCCAAGGACCAGGACAGGCTGGGCACTGAGCTGTCGGAGAGCAGTGAAGGGGAAAAGGACCCCAGGGACCAGTGCTGGGCCCCAGCCTCTTTAACACCTTCATTGATGATCTGGAGGAGGGGATTGAGACAGTCATCAGCAAATGTGCAGATGACACCAAGCTGGGGACAGATGCCATGGGTTTGTGGCTGTATTCCCAAGCTTTCTTCCTGGTCCTGCCCCTGGGACAGCTTTGTCTGAAGTTGCTCCTGGAATTTGAGGAGAACCTTGGTGTTGGTTGTTGATTTCAGCAGCCCCTGGATCTGCCCTCAAGTGCTTGTGATTCTCTTTACACTTAACACCTCATTAGCTGCAACATCCACTTAGAGAGCACACTTTCGCTGGTCTGAAAGGAAGGGAAACCCTCTGACTCAAGAGCCACACAGATCACTTACCGCAGAGGCTTCGGGACAGTGGTCCTGGAAATCGACTCCACATTAAAACCCAATTGATAAGAAGTCTCCTCCTAAGTAAATCAGGAGCTGATTTGTGTCCTCTCCCCAGTGCCTGCTGAGCAATGTGCTCGGCACAGAGCCAGCCTGGCACATCCCTGCCTCTAGCCCAAGGCTGGAGGCCGCTCTGATTGCTGGGAGCAGATGTTGGTCAGTTAGAGGGCAGGAGGGCTCTGCAGAGGGACCTCGACCGACTGGACAGATGGGCAGAGGCCAACAGGATGGCATTCAACAAGTCCAAGTGCCAGGGGCTGCACTTTGGCCACAGCAACCCCAGGCAGAGCTACAGGCTGGGGGCAGAGTGGCTGAGAGCTGCCAAACAGAGAGGGCCCTGGGGGTGCTGATTGACAGCTGCCTGAACATGAGGCAGCAGTGTGCCCAGGTGGCCAAGAAGGCCAAGGGCATCCTGGCCTGGAGCCGGAACAGTGTGGCCAGCAGGAGCAGGGAGGTCATTGTGCCCTGTGCTCAGCACTGCTTAGGCCACACCTTGAGTCCTGTGTCCAGTTCTGGGCCCTAAGAAGGACATTGAGAGACTTGAAGGTGTCCAGAGAAGGGCAACAAGGCTGGGGAGGGGTCTGGAGCACAGCCCTGTGAGGAGAGGCTGAGGGAGCTGGGGTTGCTGAGCCTGCAGAAGAGGAGGCTCAGGGGAGACCTCATTGCTCTCTACAACTCCCTGAAAGGTGGTTGTAGCCAGGAAGGGGTTGGTCTCTTCTCTCTAGCAACCAGCAGCAGAACAAGAGGACACAGTCTCAAGCTGTGCCAGGGGAGGTTTAGGCTGGAGGTGAGGAGAAAGTTCTTCCCAGAGAGAGTCATTCACCATTGTGATGTGCTGCCCAGGGAGGTGGTGGAGTCACCATCCCTGGAGGTGTTCAAGAGGGGACTGGATGTGGCACTTGGTGCCATGGTCTAGTCATGGGGTCTGTGGTGACAGGTTGGACTCGATGATCTTTGAGGTCTCTTCCAACCTTGGTGATTCTGTGACTCTGATTCCTGGGGCAGGGCTCCAGCCTGTGCTAGCTTTGAGGGCTGCAGACAGCAGTGGGACACAGCAGGAGCAGCTCGGCTCAGGGGCAGGCAGAGGCCACACACAGCTGCTTCACTCCCTGCAGGGCAGGAACTCCCCGAGTGGATCCCCTGGGTGCAATGGCTCCACTGCTGGATGGGGCTGGTTGCAACCCCAGTGGAGCCAGCCTGAGACAGGGAGGGGAGCTCAGACACCACCCCCCATCCCAAAGCTCACCTCAGGGCTTCTCATAAGTGTGTTTCCCCCTTCCTCACCCAGGCTTAGATTCGAATTTGAACGGGAAGGAGCAGTGCCCTTTGCTTGGAGCACTGCATCCTGGCTTGCCTCCCAGGGCCAGCTGGCAGGGGATTCCGGCTTTCCCCGTCCCCTCCACGCCAGCCCTGCTCCACACCAGTTCTTCTCCACGCCAGTTCTGCTCCACGCCAGTTCTGCTCCACACCGCCTCTGCTCCACGCCGCCTCTGCTCCACACCACCTCAGCTCCACGCTGCCTCTGCTCCACGCTGCCTCTGCTCCACGCCGCCTCTGCTCCACACCAGCTCAGCTCCACGCTGCCTCTGCTCCACGCTGCCTCTGCTCCACGCTGCCTCTGCTCCATGCCACCTCTGCTCCACACCGCCTCTGCTCCACACCACCTCAGCTCCACGCTGCCTCTGCTCCACGCTGCCTCTGCTCCACACCGCCTCAGCTCCACGCTGCCTCTGCTCCACGCTGCCTCTGCTCCATGCCACCTCGGCTCCACGCTGCCTCTGCTCCACGCTGCCTCTGCTCCACGCTGCTCTCTGCTCCACGCTGCCTCTGCTCCACGCTCAGCCCACTGCTCCACCACGCTGCCTCTGCTCCATGCCACCTCTGCTCCACGCCGCCTCTGCTCCACACCAGCTCAGCTCCACGCTGCCTCTGCTCCACGCTGCCTCTGCTCCATGCCACCTCTGCTCCACGCCGCTCTGCTCCACACCACCTCAGCTCCACGCTGCCTCTGCTCCACGCTGCCTCTGCTCCACACCGCCTCTGCTCCACACCGCCTCTGCTCCACACCGCCTCAGCTCCACGCTGCCTCTGCTCCATGCCACCTCTGCTCCACGCCACCTCAGCTCCACGCCACCTCTGCTCCACGCTGCCTCTGCTCCATGCTGGCTCTGCTCCACACCGCCTCTGCTCCATGCCGGCCCTGCTCCACGCCGCCTCTGCTCCACGCCACCTCTGCTCCACGCCGCCTCTGCTCCATGTCGGCCCTGCTCCACACCGCCTCGGCTCCACGCCACCTCTGCTCCACGCCGCTCCACACCACCTCAGCACTGCTCCACGCCACCTCTGCTCCACGCCGCCTCTGCTCCACGCCGCTCCACACCGCCCTGCTCCACGCCGCCTCTGCTCCACGCCACCTCTGCTCCACGCCACCACTGCTCCACGCCACCTCTGCTCCACGCCGCCCCTGCTCCACGCTGGCCCTGCTCCACACCGCCTCTGCTCCACGCCGGCCCTGCTCCACGCCGCCCTGCTCCACACCACCTCTGCTCCACGCTGCCCCTGCTCCATGCCGGCCCTGCTCCACACCGCCTCGGCTCCACGCCACCTCTGCTCCACGCCGGCACTGCTCCACGCCACCTCTGCTCCACGCCGCCTCTGCTCCACGCCGGCCCTGCTCCACACCGCCTCTGCTCCACGCTGCCTCTGCTCCACGCCGGCCCTGCTCCACACCGCCTCTGCTCCACGCCGCCTCTGCTCCACGCCGCCTCTGCTCCACGCCGGTTCTGCTCCACGCCGCCTCTGCTCCACACCGCCTCTGCTCCACGCCGGCCCTGCTCCACGCCGGTTCTGCTCCACGCCGCCTCTGCTCCACACCGCCTCTGCTCCACGCCGGCCCTGCTCCACGCCACCTCTGCTCCACGCGGCCTCTGCTCCACGCCACCTCTGCTCCACGCCGGCCCCGCTCCACGCCACCTCTGCTCCACGCCAGCCCTGCTACACGCCACCTCTGCTCCACGCCGGCCCTGCTCCACGCCGGTTCTGCTCCACACCGCCTCTGCTCCACGCCGGCCCTGCTCCACGCCGGTTCTGCTCCACGCCACCTCTGCTCCATGCCGGTTCTGCTCCACGCCAGCCCTGCTCCACACCGCCTCTGCTCCACGCTGCCTCTGCTCCACGCTGCCTCTGCTGCACGCCGGCCCTGCTCCACGCCAGCCCTGTTCTATGCAGGCCCTGCTCCACGCCGCCTCTGCTCCACACCGCCTCTGCTCCACGCCGCCTCTGCTCCACACCGCCTCTGCTCCACGCTGCCTCTGCTCCACGCCGGTTCTGCTCCACGCCGCCTCTGCTCCACACCGCCTCTGCTCCACGCCGGCCCTGCTCCACGCCACCTCTGCTCCACCGCCTCTGCTCCACGCCGCCTCTGCTCCACACACCCGCCTCTGCTCCCACGCCGGCCCTGCTCCACGCCACCTCTGCTCCACGCGGCCTCTGCTCCACGCCACCTCTGCTCCACGCCGGCCCTGCTCCACGCCACCTCTGCTCCACGCCGGCCCTGCTCCACGCCACCTCTGCTCCACGCCGGCCCTGCTCCACGCCACCTCTGCTCCATGCCGGCCCTGCTCCACGCCGGCCCTGCTCCACGCCGGCCCTGCTCCATGCCGGCCCTGCTCCACACCGCCTCTGCTCCAAGCCGCCTCTGCTCCACACCACCTCAGCTCCACGCCGGCCCTGCTCCACGCTACCTCTGCTCCACGCTGCTCCCACGCCGCCTGCTCCACGCCGCCTCTGCTCCACAACGCCTCTGCTCCACGCTGCCTCTGCTCCACAACGCCTCTGCTCCACGCTGCCTCTGCTCCACCCTGCTCCACGCTACCTGCTCCACGCTGCCTCTGTTCCACGCCGCCTGCTCCACGCCGCCTCTGCTCCACAACGCCTCTGCTCCACGCCTCTGCTCCACAACGCCTCTGCTCCACGCTGCCTCTGCTGCACGCCGGCCCTGCTCCACGCCAGCCCTGTTCTATGCAGGCCCTGCTCCACGCCGCCTCTGCTCCACACCGCCTCTGCTCCACGCCGCCTCTGCTCCACACCGCCTCTGCTCCACGCCGCCTCTGCTCCACGCCGCCTGCTCCACGCCGCCTCTGCTCCACGCTACCTCTGCTCCACGCTGCCTATGTTCCACGCCGCCTCTGCTCCACACCGCCTCTCCAAGCCGCCTCTCCACACCACCTCAGCTCCACGCCGGCCCTGCTCCACGCTACCTCTGCTCCACGCTGCCTATGTTCCACGCCGCCTCTGCTCCACGCCGCCTCTGCTCCACAACGCCTCTGCTCCACGCTGCCTCTGCTCCACAACGCCTCTGCTCCACGCCGCCTCTGCTCCACAACGCCTCTGCTCCACGCTGCCTCTGCTGCACGCCGGCCCTGCTCCACGCCAGCCCTGTTCTATGCAGGCCCTGCTCCACGCCGCCTCTGCTCCACACCGCCTCTGCTCCACGCCGCCTCTGCTCCACACCGCCTCTGCTCCACGCCGCCTCTGCTCCACGCCGCCTCTGCTCCACGCCGGCTCTGCTCCACGCCGCCTCTGCTCCACACCGCCTCTGCTCCACACCGCCTCTGCTCCACACCGCCTCTGCTCCACGCCGGCTCTGCTCCACGCCGGTTCTGCTCCAC
Organism: Picus viridis; assembly: GCA_033816785.1. Taxonomy (NCBI): domain Eukaryota; kingdom Metazoa; phylum Chordata; class Aves; order Piciformes; family Picidae; genus Picus; species Picus viridis. The sequence continues at coordinate 10,686,012 of CM066600.1, read as the reverse complement.
ACCGCCTCTGCTCCACGCCAGCCCTGCTCCATGCCACCTCTGCTCCACACCGCCTCTGCTCCACACCACCTCAGCTCCACGCCGGCCCTGCTCCACGCCGCCTCTGCTCCACGCCGGCTCTGCTCCACGCCGCCTCTGCTCCACACCGCCTCTGCTCCACGCCACCTGTGCTCCACGCCGCCTCTGCTCCACACCGCCTCTGCTCCACGCCGCCTCTGCTCCACACCGCCTCTGCTCCACGCCGCCTCTGCTCCACACCGCCTCTGCTCCACACCGCCTCTGCTCCACGCCGGCTCTGCTCCACGCCACCTCTGCTCCACGCCGCCTCTGCTCCACGCCGGCCCTGCTCCACGCCACCTCTGCTCCACTCCACCTCTGGTGCATGCATGCCCTGCTGCACGCCGGCCCTGCTCCACGCCAGCCCTGTTCTATGCCGGCCCTGCTCCACGCCGCCTCTGCTCCACACCGGCCCTGCTCCACACTGCCTCTGCTCCACGCCGCCTCTGCTCCACACCACCTCTGCTCCACGCCGGCCCTGCTCCACGCCACCTCTGCTCCACGCCGCCTCTGCTCCACACCGCCTCTGCTCCACGCCGGCTCTGCTCCACGCCAGCTCTGCTCCACGCCGCCTCTGCTCCACGCCGCCTCTGCTCCACACCGCCTCTGCTCCACACCACCTCTGCTCCACGCCGGCTCTGCTCCACACCACCTCTGCTCCACACCACCTCTGCTCCACACCACCTCTGCTCCACACCGCCTCTGCTCCACACCGCCTCTGCTCCACGCCAGCTCTGCTCCACGCCGCCTCTGCTCCACGCCGGCTCTGCTCCACGCCGCCTCTGCTCCACACCGCCTCTGCTCCACGCCACCTGTGCTCCACGCCGCCTCTGCTCCACGCCGCCTCTGCTCCACGCCGCCTCTGCTCCACACCGCCTCTGCTCCACGCCGGCTGCTCCACGCTCTGCTCCACGCCGCCTCTGCTCCACGCCGCCTCTGCTCCACGCCGCCTCTGCTCCACGCCGCCTCTGCTCCACACCACCTCTGCTCCACGCCGGCTCTGCTCCACACCACCTCTGCTCCACACCACCTCTCTGCTCCACACCGCCTCTGCTCCACACCGCCTCTGCTCCACGCCAGCTCTGCTCCACGCCGCCTCTGCTCCACTCTGCTCACGCCGCCTCTGCTCCACGCCACCTGTGCCTCTGCTCCACGCCGCCTCTGCTCCACGCCGCCTCTGCTCCACACCGCCTCTGCTCCACGCCTGCTCCACGCCGCCTCTGCTCCACGCCGCCTCTGCTCCACGCCGCCTCTGCTCACGCCGCCTCTGCTCCACGCCGCCTCTGCTCCACGCTGCCTCTGCTCCACGCCGCCTCTGCTCCACCCGCCTCTGCTCCACACCGCCTCTGCTCCACGCCGCCTCTGCTCCACACCGCCTCTGCTCCACACCGCCTCTGCTCCACGCCGCCTCTGCTCCACGCCGCCTCTGCTCCACGCCGCCTCTGCTCCACACCGCCTCTGCTCCACACCGCCTCTGCTCCACGCTGCCTCTGCTCCACGCTGCCTCTGCTGCATGCCGGCCCTGCTCCACGCCACCTCTGCTCCACTCCACCTCTGCTGCATGCATGCCCTGCTGCACGCCGGCCCTGCTCCACGCCAGCCCTGTTCTATGCCGGCCCTGCTCCACGCCGCCTCTGCTCCATGCCAGTTCTGCTCCATGCCAGCCACCAAGGGGTTAAGTCTCGGCCCTTTCTCTTCTTCTCTGCCTCCTTATGAGGAGCAGCCTTGGCGTGGCTGCAGAAAGGCTCTTTCTTTCCCCAGCAGATCTCTGGGAATGAAAAGTCTGTGTTCCAGATATTAAATTACTCATAAAATAGTTGGCCTGTCCCCGAGGCGGCTCCGCGCCCCCCCGGCCCCCACTGCCCGCCCTGCCGGGCTGCTGATGTGCATCTGCATGTCACCTCCCGCTACAAGGTCAATCTCTCCAATTTAAAGCAGCAGCGTCGGAAAGCAAACCAGATTTCAGCCGGAATTAGCTTCAAATGGAGCATTCAGGGGACTGGTGCTGGCAAGGCAGCACAGCAGGGGGAGGCCCTGCAGAGCAGGGCTGGGGGGGGCTGGGAGCCTGCTGCTGCAGCACCCCATGGCCCGGACCCCCATGGCCAGGCAGCCCTCACAGCCCCATGCAGGGATGCTGCCTGGGGAGGTGATGCTCAGGCATCCTAACCCTGTGGGGTGGATGCAGGCAGAGGTGGGGGAAGGGCTCAACCACAGACTGGATTGGGTTGGAAGGACCTTGAAGATCATCCAGCTCCAAGCCCCTGCCATGGGCAGGGACACCTCCCACCAGCACAGGCTGCTCAAGGCCTCATCCAGCCTGGCCCTGAATACCTCCAGGCAGGGGACAGCCACAGCCTCCCTGGGCAGCCTGTGCCAGAGTCTCCCCAGCCTCACTCTCAACAATTTCTTCCTCATCTCCAGTCTCAGTCTCCCCTCTCCCAGCTCAAAGCCATTGTTCCTCATCCTGCCACTCCCAGCCCTTGTCCAAAGTCCCTGCCCAGCTCTCCTGCAGCCCTTCAGGTCCTGGAAGGCTGCTCTGAGATCTCCCTGGAGCCTTCTCTTCTCCAGGCTGAACAGCCCCAACTGTCCGAGCCTGTCCCCACAGGGGAGGTTCTCTCCAGCCTCTGATCACCTTTGTGGCCTACTCTGGACCCTCTCCAGCAGCTCCAGGTCCTTCTTGTGCTGGAGGCTCCAGAGCTGGAGGCAGTGCTGCAGGTGGGGTCTGAGCAGAGCAGAGGGGCAGAATCCCCTCCCTGTGCTGCTGCCATGCTTCTGATGCAGCCCAGCACAGGGCTGGCTCTGGGCTGCCAGCTGACATCAAGCACCTCATCCACCAGCACCCCCAAGTCCTTCTCTGCAGGGCTGCTCTCAGCCCACCCTGCCTGGAGCTGTGCTTGGGACTGTCCCAGCCCAGGTGCAGGACCTTGCCCTTTGCCCTGTTCCTCTTCAGGAGGTTGGCTTGGGCCCAATCCTTTGTCCCTCTGCAGCTCTTGCCACCTGGGTCCATGGTCCTGGGTGCTGGGAGCTGCTTCCCCCCTTGTGGGAGGTCTCTCAACCCTACAGTGTGGCAGGGCAAGTGGGGTGGGGTGGGAAGCCAGGCCCCACGCAGCTCCAGGCACATCTCTCCTCCACGTCGGGCTCGGCTCCTTCCGCTCCGCTTCCCACTGCTTCCTCCCTGCTGCAGCCCAGCAGCAGCTCCCAGCCCGCTCCTCAGCCTGCAGCAGCAGCAGGAGGGACGCAGGAGGGGCCTGGGGAAGCATGGCTTGGTCCTGCTTGTCCCAGTGTGTATCCACAGCCCCCTGGGATGTGCACCTCCCCCATGCACGCAGCCTCCATGTGATCCCGAAGCAGTGAGGCAGGAGCAGGCTGCTGGGGGAACCCCAAAACCACTGCTGGAGAGGCAACAGCACAGGCCTGAGACTGCCCCACGCTGCCCTAGGGCTGTGCTGGGGCAATCCCACAGACACAGTCTGGGCAGGGAATGGCTCAAGGAGAAGGCCTTGGGGATGTCAGTTGCTGACAGACTCCCCAAAGCCAGCTGAGTGCTGACCTGCATCCAGAGCAGGGAGAGCAGCAGCACAGGGAGGGGGATTCTGCCCTCTGCTCAGACCCCACCTGCAGCACTGCCTCCAGTTCTGGGGCCCCCAGCACAAGAAGGACCTGGAGCTGCTGGAGAGGGTCCAGAGGAGGTCCCAAAGATGATCAGAGGGCTGCAGAACCTCCCTTGTGGGGCCAGGCTGGGAGAGCTGGGGCTGTTCAGCCTGGAGAGGAGAAGGCTCCAGGGAGACCTCAGAGCAGCCTTGCAGGACCTGAAGGGCTGCAGGATTGCTGGGGAGGGTCTTTGGACAAGGGCTGGGAGTGGCAGGATGAGGAACAATGGCTCTGAGCTGGGAGAGAGCAGATTGAGACTGGAGATGAGGAAGAAATTCTCAATAAGCCCCAAGCCCCATCCTGGTCACACAGGTAGCCTTGTGCCTCACATGATTCGAGTCAGGGCATGGCACAGGCATGGGCACCACCAGCAACCCACTGCAACCTCACACAAAGCACCAGGGCAGGCTGGCAGCCTGCAGGGTGGAAGAGCCCCGGGTTGCTTGCAGCAGCTCCTGAGGCCTCAGACCTTGCATTCACACCCAGAGAGTAAAGGAATAGAAAGGCAAACAAGATCTCTGGGAGTCCCCAGCCATGTGCAGCCCCACCAGAGCTGCTGCACCGCAGGAGGGTCCCCACGGAAATGCCTGCAGTGTGCGTGGGCACAGCCCTGGAGCAGCCACCTGCTCTGGGGATGGGCATTGCCTGAGAGCCTGCGGTCCTGGCAAGAGCTGGGGCTGGAGCCCTAGGGCCAGGGCTCGGAAAGCAGCTCCCCAAGGGCTGGCTGCTGCTGCCCAGCACTCCCTTCTGTTCCCATTATGTGCCAGGAGAGCTTTTGTCTGGGGCCGCTGGCATGTGCAGTCGCCAAGGAGACGGGCACGGGCACGGCGGGGCAGCGGCGGCGCCAGCAGCCCTGCGCGGCCCCGCACGGCCCCGGCACGGGGACCCGGCCCCGCAGCCTGCCGACGGCCGGGGGCGCCGGCTGTGGAGCCAGGCCCTCGGAACGGGAGGGGTTTGTGCAGGGGCTTGGCTCCTGCAGCTAGCAGGAGCAAGCTCCAGCTGTGGGATGTCTCCAGCGCCCAGGAAGACCCGGACCCTGCTCCTGCGATGGGACCAGAGCCCTGCCTAGCACTGAGGTGGTCCTGCCAGTGCCACCAGCTGCCTGCAGTGGAGCACAGCTCCTCAGGATGCATGCAGGGCAGAGTGTGGGCCACGCTGGGTGCAGTGCTCCTCCAGTGCTCCTCAGGCTGGGCACTGGCCCTGCACACAGAAGAGCTCCCTGGAGGCAGGCAGGGATCAGCTGGCCCTGCCCAGCCCTGGGTGGCCTCCTGGGGCAAACTGGGTGGCCAGCAGCAAGTGATTTTCTCTCACACTGTGTGGGCTCATCTGCCTGCACGCCTTGTGGGCCAAGGCAAGGCCCTCTGCAGCAGGCTGTGCAGAAGAAGGTTTAGGTTCAGTGGTCCCTCCTGGCTTGGGACAACATCCATCAGCTGTCAGCAGCCCATGGTGTAGCAAGGGGCACCCTTAGACCTGCAGTAAGGAGTCAGAAATTGCACTGAAACTCTGCAGTGGAGACTTGAATGATCAACCCCTCCAGCCTGTGCTCTCAGGGTGGGTGTTCCCTATCTGCTGAGGTGCTGGAGCTCTTGGTGACACCTTTACACCCTTTGGTTAAACAGTGAGCAGCTGGAGCTGCTACTCACCGAGCCAAGATTGCATTGGGCTGGAAGGGATCCTCCAAGGGCATCTTGTCCAACCCCCTGCAGGCAGCAGGAATACCTCCAGCTGGAGCAGGCTGCCCAGGGACACAGCAAGTTTGACCTTGAATGTCTCCAGGGCTGGGGCCTCCACCACCTCCCTGGGCAGCCTGTTCCAGGGCCTCACCACCCTCGTGGTGCAGAACTTCCTCCTAATGCCCAACCTAAATCTCCCCTGCTCCAGTTTCAGACCCTTGCCCTCATCTTGGAGCTAAGCCTGGCCAGGGAAGTGAAAGACACCAAGAAGGACTTCTTGAAACCCATCAACAGCAGGGGGAAAGTGGATCCAGTGCACAGGGAGAGGGAAGCCCTGGGGCAGAGGATGCAGAGATGGTGGAATTCCTGAAGGGCTTCACTGCCTCAGCCTTAACTGCTCAGACCAGCCCTTAGGAATCCCAGACACTGGGGGTGACAGAGCAGAACCGGGAGGAGGAAGGCTCTGCACTGGTCAGTGTGGCCTGGGTTTGAGATGGCTTGGATGGAATGAACCCACACAGCTCCATGGGCCCTGCTGGCTGCCCCCCACGAGTGCCGAGGGAGCCGCTGAGCGTGCTGCGCCTCTCCATGATTGAAAGCTCACGGAGAAGAGGAGAGGTGCCTGAGGAGTGGCAGAGGGCCAATGTCACTGCAGCCTTCAGAAAGGGCAAGAAGGAAGACTCAAGCAACTTAGCAGTCAGCCTCACCTCCAGCCCTGGAAAGGTGATGGAGCAGCTCGTGCTGGAGGCCATCCCTGACCACATGAAAGAAAAGAGGGTCCTCAAGAGCAGCCAGCATGGACTCACCGAGGGGAAATCTTGCTTGACTCATCTGATAGCCCTCTACAAAGGCAGGACCAAAGGGGTAGATGAAGGGAGAGCAGTAGCTACAGCTTGACCTCAGCAAGGCTTTGGATACCATCTCCCATAATATCCTGATAGGCAAACTCCAGAACAGTGAGTTAGATGACTGGACCCTGAGGTGGGCTGGAAATCAGCTCAGCAGAAGAGTTCAGAGGGTTGTGATCACTGGCACAGAGTCCAGTTGGAAGCCTGTGCCCAGTGGTGTTCCCCAGGGGTCAGTGCTGTTCAATGTCCTCATCAATGACCTCAAGGAGGGGACAGGGTGGGCCCTCAGCAGGTTCACTGATGATACCAAACCTCAGGCTGGGCTGCCATCCAAGAGATCTGGGCAGGCTGAGAGCTGGCTGAAGGAGATCCTTGTGAGGCTCAGCAAGGACGAGGTCAGAGTCCTGCATCTGGGCAGGAACGACCCCAGGCACCAGCCCAGACTGGGGGTGGTCCTGCTGGGAAGCAGCAGCATGGAGAAGGACCTTGGAGTGCTGCTGGGCAGCAAGTTCTGCCATGGGACAGCAATGTGCCCTGGGGGCCAGAGAGCCTGTGGGGTCCTGGGGGCAGCAAGAAGAGAGCCCAGCAGTGCTGGGGAGGGTCTTCTCCTCCTCTGCCCTCCTGGGACCACACCTGGAATATTGTCTCCAGTTTTGGACTCCCCAGTTCAAGAGAGACAGAGACCTGCTGGAGAGAGTCCAGTGGAGGCTATGAGGATGATTTGGGGACTTGAACATCTCTGCTGTGGAGAAAGGCTGAGAGCCCTGGGGGTGTTGTCTGGGGAGGAGAAGGCTGAGAGTGGATCTGATCAATGTCTATCAATATCTGAGGGGTGGGGGTCAGGGTAAAGGGGCCAGGCTCTGTTTGGTGGTGCCCAGTGACAAGGAACAACAGGCACAAGCTGGCACCCAGGAGGTTCCACTTCAATGTGAGGAGACACTTCTGTGTGGTGAGTGATGGAGCCCTGGAGCAGGCTGCACACAGAGGTTGTGGAGTCTCCTGCTCTGGAGTCATTCAGAACCCACCTGGATGTGTTCCTGTGTGACCTGCCCTGGGTGACCCTCCTCTGGCAGGGGGGTTGGACTGGATGAGCTCCAAAGGTCCTTTCCAACCCCTAACATTCTGTGATCCTGTCCCTAAGGCCCTTCTAAGCAGTTCTCTCCTGCAGCTCCTTCATGTACTGGAAGCCTGCTCTAAGGTCTCCCTGGAGCCTTCTCCAGGCTAACCAGTTCCAACTCTCTCAGCCTGTCCCTACAGGAGAGGTTCTCCAGCCTCTGATCATCTTTGTGGCTGCCTCTGGACTCTCTCCAAGAGGCTCATGTCACTCCTGCATTGAAGGCTCCAGAGATGAACACAGGACTGCAGGGGAGGTCTCACAAGAGCAGAGGGGCAGAATCCCCTCCCCTGCCCTGCTGGCCAGGCTGCTTTGGGTGTTGGCCAGCACACAGCTGCCTTCTGGGCACTCGGTCCCAGCGAGTGTGCCACCCCCTGGCAGGACCGCGCAAGCTCAGAGCCCTCCTTAGCTGGGGTGCGACGCCCTGCGAGCCTCCTCAGAGCCACGCTCCGCGGCGCAGGGTCACTTCTGCCCTGGCTGCTGCAATGTTTCTCTGCTCTGAGGCACGGCGCAGGCACTGCCCTGGGCTGGGAGTTTATCCCCACAGAGGATAGCGAGCTGCTTGCGAGCGGCCGGCAGGAGAGGCAGGGGACATGCAGGAGCCAGAGCGGGAGGGGAGGGCGCTAGGCAGGCTTCCATCTGCAGCCCGGGACCGTGCTGGGGGCCCCGAGCGCCCGGGAGGAGGCAGAGGGGTCGGGGCGGGCTGCAGAGGCCAGGGGCTGTCTGCGGCCATGCAAGGGCCAAACGCCGCAGCGGGGGGCGGCCGACATGTTGCCCCTTCCCCAGCTTTGCCGCTAGATGTCACGGCGAAAGCGACAGCGCCGGCCCCGCCGCGCCCCGGCTGCGCGCTGGGCAGGGGGCGTCGGGTCCCCCTTCCACCGCCGGCCGCGCAGCATCTTCCCAGCCTGTGCCCCGCTGCTTTGTCTGTCTGCGGAGCCCCCGCAGAAAGCAGGGCCGGGGATTGAGGCTTCAATGGACATTGAAATGCAACTGAAACCGTTTTCTTTCCCAGCGCCTGGCTAAGCCGCCCCGCTCGGACCCTCCCGGGAGGGAGCCTCACGTCACCCTGCCTCAAAGGGGGCGACGCTGTCCCGCCGGGACCCGCGGCACCTACAGCAGCAGGGTCCCCTCAGCCGAGCCGGACAAACGAGGCCTTTATGGGCACTTTCTTTTCTTCTGGAGTGCAAGAGAGAGGAGCCGGGGAGAGCTCGGGGGCGTCCCACCGCAGCGCAGCAGCACACAAAGGCTCGCCGTGAAAGGGGCGACAGCAAATCCTCTTAGGGGCTTCGCTGTGTGCGCATTCAGACCCCGGCCCCATCTGCCGGGGGGATCCCCGGGAGCGAGGGGGGAGAGAGGCTCTCCCTGCCCCGCCGCCAAAGCAAGCAAAGCGCATTCAGGGAGGGAGAAAGGGATGAAAAGGAAGAAAGGCGCTGCCGTGGCGGTGCGGAGCCTGGCAGTAAATGCGGCTCTGCCGGCGCTGCGGGGAGGGGGTCTCGCTTGTGGGGGGAGGGGGAGGCAGATTTGGCATGGGCTGTGTGAGTGCTGGACCCCCCTTGGCCCCCAGGGATGAGACGGTGGAGGGGCTTGGAGGGGGGAGGTTGGCAAGGCAAGAGCCTGGTGCCTCTGCACGTAGGTGATGCTGGGTCCTTGGGCACAGAGCACCCCCCTCCATGAGTTTCATGGGGCCGTGAGTGGTGGGGCCTGCGGGAGGGTGGGGGTGACCTGGCCCCTGGGAAGCCGATGTGCTCCTGGTGCTGCTTGGTGCCCTGCAAGCCGAGCCGTGCTGGGCCATTGTGCCCCTGCTGCCCAGCTCCTGGAGCACCGGGGAGCCTCGCAGGGCTCTGGGCAGCCTCAAGGGCACCCAGCACCACACATCTCTCAGAGCACAAAGCAATGGCATGGTTCATGCAGAGGAGGTCAGAAGGATGGGGTCCAGCACCCTGCTGGCAGGGTTTAGGCAGCTGCCTGAGGCACCTTCGAAGCCAGCAGTTGTGGGGACCACAGGACCCACGTGTGGGGCCGCAGCAGGCAGTGGGCAGCAGCATCCAGAGCCTGGAACCAGGCACCCAGGCAGGGAAGGGAATCCCCATGGCAGTCAAGGCAGCTCTGAGGCTTTATTTCCCTGGGGGTCCCAGTGCCCATGGAGACCTAGCAAAGCTGACAGGCCTGGAGTTTCTGGAGCACCAGGACAGGGGACAACCAGGGACACTGAGTTCTGTCTGGAGGAACCATCTGTCCCTCTGTAGAAACAGTCAGCAAACACACACTGCTACCCACTGCTGGGTGTTCTCTCCCATGGGTTTGCACTCTTTGGATCTCTCCTTTTTCCTGCTCATCCTGCAGCCTCAGCTCTCCCTGTGCTGTACACTGGTGACTAATGTGCCTAAACTGAGTCAGTCTGCAGCAGGGATTTGCTCTCTGCTTCCCCAGGCTCAGGTGCTCAGACCTGGGCCAGCAGCTCCTGAGTGTTTCTGGAAAGCAAGGCAGGGAACAAAGGCCAAACAGCCTAAGCCCAGCTGAGGCCTTCAGTGTCTCGTGGGGAGGAGGACTGATGGTGCCTGGCTGGTGATACCAGTGGCTTGCCCACAGTGCAGCAGCGTGGGGAGCATGGGGAAGCTGTGATGTGCTCTCTGGGCTGAGCATTTCATCACTGCAGCCAAGGCAGCTTCTGTCTCTTTCTAGCCTGGCACCAGTCCAGTCCAGGGAGTGGTCCTTCCTCTCTGGTGGCCTGGAGCCAGTGCTCCAGGAGCCCTTCCAGTTCTGCTGTGATGTGGTTGGGTCATGCACTGGGAGAACCTCTTTCCTGCAGCTGGGTGGGGATGTCAGGGAAGGAGGAAAAAGTGCTGGAGAAGCAAAGAGGATCAGGGTGCCCCAGGTCTCTTCAGGAGGCAGTGGAGCAGAGATGTGAGCAGGAGTGGGGCTGAGGCTGGATGTGGCTGCTTTGGGCAGTTCCATCAGGGTCATGGTCATAGAAGCACAGAATGCTCTGGGCTGGAAGGGACCTCCAAAGCTCATCCAGTCCAACCCCTGCACTCAGCAGGGACATCCTCCACTGGATCAGGCTGCCCAGAGCCCTGTGCAGCCTCACCTTCAATAGGTCCAGGGATGGGCCCCAACCACCTCCCTGGGCAGCCTGCTGCAGTGTTCCACCACCCTCACAGTAAAGAACTTGTTCCTCACATCCAGTCTCACTCTGCTCTGTCCTAGTTTGAAGCCATTGTCCCTGGTCCTGTCCCTGCAGGCCCTGAGGCTTTCAAGCATGTGGCTGAGGAAAGCATGCAGGGGTGAAGTGGTGCCAGCTGCTTCCAAGCTGGGGAGCTCCAGAGATCAGAGGTGGTTAACAGTGGGCACAGCTGTTATGTGGAGGGTGCTGTTCTCTGCTGCCTGCAGAAATGACTCATGAGCAGGTTGGTTGAGTCCTGGTGCCAAGCTGGTGATGAAGGTCAGACAGTCTGTGCCTGGCTCTCCAGGGTGAGACAGTGTGAGACACAAAGAGCGACAGGCTGAAAGAGATAAGGAAGGTGAAGGATAAACAACCACTCAGGAGGGCACCACAGGCCACCCACACCTGGCTGCTGGGGGCTGTGATGGGGAGGACTGAGCAACATATCCCCTGAGTGCCACCTCTCAGGCTCTGAGGGCTACCTCTGTGCTCATCCAGCTGGCACTGCACAGAGCATTCAAAGTGGGGAAGGAGAGGTGTGTGGGAGGGCTCACAGGTAGGCTCCATTTAGCTGCTGAACACGAGCAGCAGATAACTTGGAGCTGTGGCTGGCCTGGGTGCATTTGGCAGAGCCAGCTGGAGCGGTTCTCCCACGGGCAGAACAAGTTGTGTTTGTCCTGCCTGGCTATTCCCAACCTCGTGGGAGGTGTGTGGGAGGAAGGAGGGGTCCCAGAACATCACTTGGTGACTCTTTGTACAGGGGATCCAGCCTCAGAGCAGTGGGAGCAGTGAAGTGAAGGGAGTGAAGACAGAGAGCCAAACCCACAGCTTGGGCAGAGCTCCTCCCTGCCACACACTGAACTGGTGGAAGCTGCTGATCCATGGAAGATGCCTTTGCAGTTCATCAGCTCTGAGAGCTCCCCTAAGCCATGGCCCAGCACAGGAGGAGGTGGCAGCCCTGCTTTCCAGTTCAGGGTTGCAGGCAGTGCATGAATGCATGACAACACCGCTTGTGAAGGCTGGGGGGGAGACCTCTGGCTCTCTACAACTTCCTGAAAGGAGGCTGGAGCCAGGTGGGGGTTGGTCTGTTCTCCCTAGTAACAAGTGATAGGACAAGAGGAAATGGCCTCAGGTTGCACTCCAGGAGGTTTAGTTTGGACACTGGAAGAAAAATCTTGACTGAAAGGGTTCTCAGGCACTGGCCCAGGCTGCCCAGGGAGGTGCTTGAATCCTCATCCCTGGAGGTGTTTACAGGAGGCAGAGACGTGGTGCTGAGGGCCATGGTTCAGCCCCAGCCTCGGCAGCGTTAGAGGATGGTTGGACTCAGTGATCTGAAAGATCTTTCCCAACCAAAAGGGATTCTGTGATTCCAAGAAGAGGCCACAGCCCCCAGTTTGCTCCCCTGGCACTGCTGCCAGAGGAAGGAGCTGAGGCAGCCCTAGGGGCTCCTCCTGCCCCAGCTGAAGCTGCACACTGCAAGGCTAAAGGAGGCAGCAAAGGTTGAACATTCCTACCTATGGTCCCAGACCTCCTTTCTTCCTAGAGGTGGTCCAAAAGCTCCTAAAGCTGGGAAGCACTCCAAGCTCTTCCTTTCAGCCCCACTCAGTGAAGTTCCCATGCAGAGCAGGCTGTGGCCTGGCAGGGGAGGTGCCCCCAGTCACACAGGAGCTGCTTTGCCAGGCCTCTGCCCTGCTGCCTCCGTGGAGCTGTGCAGCCAGGCAGTGACTGATGCCTTCAACCAGAACAGGGTCACTAAGAGCTGCAGTCAGAGAAATGAAGTTGTTTGCTTTTCTCCCATCTCTCAGTGAAGGTGGGAGAGACCTGGCAGATAAATGTCCACTGAACCAGGAGTGCTGAGGGATGTGCAGGGAGGGAAAGACTCCAGCAGCTCTGCTGCCCTCTGAGTCTTTTGCATGCCCACTGCTCTGCTGAAGCTCAGGCAGCTCATGTGAGTGGAGAACTGTGCTGGTGAGCTGAGGGCTGAGGACTGTGCCCTGGACATCACCAAGTGCCAGCAAGTGGCTTGAGAGCCTTCCATGCACACAGGCCACAGCACCCAGCTCTCGTGCCAGGCTGCACTGATGCCCTTGATGCCCACAAGCTCATGATCAGCACCATCAGGGATTTATTCTCCAGTGCATGTGGATGTCTAACTGCATCATGCCTTCAGCTTCCAGGGAAGCATCCTTTGCAGGACTGAGAACTTTGGTGGTGCTTCAGCCTCATCCACACTGGGCTGGTGCTCTGTGCACCAGGAGGCCCTCTCTGAGAGGGGCAACTTAGTGCCTCAGGGTGAGATTCAGGTTTTGGTGTCATCCATTGCCAAGGGAAGTGTCCTGCCTGTCAGCCCACACGGAAAGAAGGTCCAAGACTCATCAATACCCAGGGTCTGCCTATGGTGGAAGGTGGCATTTTCACTTCTGTTGTTCTGAAGGGAGCACTTTGAGTGTCTTCGGCCTCCACCAAACACAGACAGACCTCTGCAGGTCGTGCAGCACATCCTCTGTGGCAGTGAGCTCCTGTCCAAGTATAGCCCTGATTGAAAGGATCAGAGATTGCACCAGAGACCTGCAAATGCCCCTTCCTGGAGGCCTGCGAATGTCCCCTCCTGGAAGCCAGCAAAGCCTCTACGAGTCGCTGCTGCCTTTTGGCTGCCCGACTCCAGCAGGACGTGGGAGGCTGAGCAGGAGCCGGCGTGCCCGGAGCTGTGCTCGCTGGCACACGCAGCGGGCACGGCTTCCGGGGGCAGGATCCCTGCAGCGCCCCCCAGCCTGTGCCGGACGCTGGAGGTGCAGTGCTCGATGTCTGCGGCAGCTTCCCCTCGCTCCCCTCGCCGGTGCAGGCAGCCTCTGCCTCGCCCTTCGCCCCACCGCTCCCGCAGCCTCTTGTCTTGCAGCTGCAGCATTTCTGGTCCTGGCTCTCCTTCCCCTCCTCCTCCAGGCCTGGACCTGCTGGGAGGAGCAGCTCCTTCCCAGAGCCCCTAAAAGGTCTGCGGGCTGGGCTCCTGCAAGCAAGCCCTGGGGTGTCCCAGCTGCTGCGCGATGCTCTCTCCCCACGCACGCCGCCGTGCCGAGCCGGGGTGACAAGCGGCAGGACCCACCACAGCCTGCCCACCCCGGGACCAGAGCCCCAGCAGGGACTGCGAGAACTGCAGTTGCAGTCCCGCTGGTTTCCACGCCACGCTGGAGCTGGAGCTGGGCTGGAGGCAGCTCCTGGAGGTTTCTGGCACGGCCGAGCCGCTGTTGGCAGCTCCGCGGCGCCGGGGCCGCGCCGGCTGCTTATCTAGAGCCGGGATTTAGCAGAGCCGCAGGAACTCGCACAACTCTCTCTCGGTCTCCTTCAAATTACTTTATTGCTTCCTGTCAACCAGCCGAGCACATCCTGTTAATACACAACCCCAGCCAGCGGCGGTCGCAGCGTAATCCCCCGGGCAGATAAGGCTCCGAGGGCTGCCGGCGCTGGCAGGCACCTCGGGATGCAGGGTCCCAGCACCCGGCAGGTATTTGCCAGCAAAGTGGGAGCTGCTGTCCCTGTTATTTTTGAAGATAAACTGCAGCGCTGCAAGAGGCTCTGGCTGCCTGCCAGCCTTGTCTTGTTTCCAGGGCTCCATCCACCGGTGACCTCTTTCAACCCATGCCAAGAGCTCTCCAGCGCTGCGGTGGCAGTGAGGGTCCTGCTGCTGGAGGCTTTCCCCCAGTTTTTGTGTCCTAGCTGCCCGGGGGGGGCTGTCCTGCTCGGGGGAGGGTCTTTATCCACCTGCAGCAGTGGGGCAGCAAGAGGTTGGGGTGCTCTTGAAGAGCTGCTCCCTCTCCTGCTGCAACCCCAGCATCAGACAGGTGTCAGCCCTGAGGTGGTGGTGGGAACCTGTGCAGGGGCTGTGGCCCAGCCTCCTGCTTGCAGCAGGACCAGGGTGGAGCTGGCTGTGCTTGGCCAAGTCCTGGAAACTCTCCAGGGGATGTCCTGCATCCCCAGGTTGCTGCAGCCCTCGAATGAGTCTTGAAGCTGATGGTGTCCTACCGTCATCTACCCCCACAAGGGTACTGTGAGCTCTCAGCATCACTTGGTGATGTCCACCCAGCAGGGTATCTCTCAAAGGTTGTTTTGAGGCTACCTGCTGTGTTTCTCCTGCATCTTTCTGATCCTCACCTACCATGCTTGAGTTCCATGCTGAGCCACCCGTGTCCTGACACTGCATCCGTAGGACCTGCACACTGCTCTGCCCCTTCTGCCTCCTTCAGCCTCCTCACAGCCTCCCTCCCTAACCTTGGTGCCCATCTGACGTGCCAGCTGAGCCTGCGACCATGGTGTGAGGTTCAGGAGACCCCTTCCAGAAAAGACCCTCGTGGTTTTGTGGTTCTGTGTGGTGGAAGTGTCCTCAGGACCAGGTCACTGCAAAGCCCAGTGTGTGCCATTGGCATTGCCCTTGCCTTGGTGGTGCCAGGTGGTGCCAGGCCTCGCTGGTCCCGGACTGCCAGTAGAGGCAAACAGGCAGCGCTGTGGCAGGGTGGAGGGGACAGATGCCCTCTGCTGCTGAGGGACAGAGCTGCTGAGCCTGGCTGCAGCTGGGCTTTTGGGCAAGCAAAGGTGGCAGATGATGAATTTGCCTTCCAGGCTGATGACCAAGCAAGGTGTGTGGCTCAGTCCCAGCCAAGCCTCTCTTCTCCCTGGGGAGCAGGTGCCTGTGCTGAACCTCCCTGGCACAATCCACTACATCTCCTGGGGGCATTTCTTAAGCAACCTGTGGCAAACTGTTGGTCTCTTCTCCCAGGCAAACGGCACCAGAACAAGAGGACACAGTCTCAAGCTGTGCCAGGGGAAGTTTAGGCTGGAGGTGAGGAGAAAGTTCTTCCCAGAGAGAGTTGTTAGCCATTGGGATGTGCTGCCCAGGGAGGTGGTGGAGTCCCCATCCCTGGAGGTGTTCAAGAGGGGATTGGATGTGGCCCTTGGAGCCATGGGTTAGCTGTCAGGAGGTGTTGGGTGGCAGGTTGGACTTGGTGATCCTTGAGGTCTTTTCCAGCCTTGCTGATTCTATGCTTTCAGGGCTCCAGAGGCTGTTCCCAGCTGTGCCCCTGCTGTGCTGTCTCCAGGCACAGCTCGTCCCCAGGCTCCCCAGGATAGGGCACAGAGGCAGGCACAGGACACGGCTGTCCCATGCCACACAGCCATGGGTTTGTGGCTGTATTCCCAAGCTTTCTTCCTGGTCCTGCCCCTGGGACAGCTTTGTCTGAAGTTGCTCCTGGAATTTGAGGAGAACCTTGGTGTTGGTTGTTGATTTCAGCAGCCCCTGGATCTGCCCTCAAGTGCTTGTGATTCTCTTTACACTTAACACCTCATTAGCTGCAACATCCACTTAGAGAGCACACTTTCGCTGGTCTGAAAGGAAGGGAAACCCTCTGACTCAAGAGCCACACAGATCACTTACCGCAGAGGCTTCGGGACAGTGGTCCTGGAAATCGACTCCACATTAAAACCCAATTGATAAGAAGTCTCCTCCTAAGTAAATCAGGAGCTGATTTGTGTCCTCTCCCCAGTGCCTGCTGAGCAATGTGCTCGGCACAGAGCCAGCCTGGCACATCCCTGCCTCTAGCCCAAGGCTGGAGGCCGCTCTGATTGCTGGGAGCAGATGTTGGTCAGTTAGAGGGCAGGAGGGCTCTGCAGAGGGACCTCGACCGACTGGACAGATGGGCAGAGGCCAACAGGATGGCATTCAACAAGTCCAAGTGCCAGGGGCTGCACTTTGGCCACAGCAACCCCAGGCAGAGCTACAGGCTGGGGGCAGAGTGGCTGAGAGCTGCCAAACAGAGAGGGCCCTGGGGGTGCTGATTGACAGCTGCCTGAACATGAGGCAGCAGTGTGCCCAGGTGGCCAAGAAGGCCAAGGGCATCCTGGCCTGGAGCCGGAACAGTGTGGCCAGCAGGAGCAGGGAGGTCATTGTGCCCTGTGCTCAGCACTGCTTAGGCCACACCTTGAGTCCTGTGTCCAGTTCTGGGCCCTAAGAAGGACATTGAGAGACTTGAAGGTGTCCAGAGAAGGGCAACAAGGCTGGGGAGGGGTCTGGAGCACAGCCCTGGGAGGAGAGGCTGAGGGAGCTGGGGTTGCTGAGCCTGCAGAAGAGGAGGCTCAGGGGAGACCTCATTGCTCTCTACAACTCCCTGAAGGGAGGTTGTAGCCAGGTGGGGGTTGGCCTCTTCTCCCAGGCAACCAGCACCAGAACAAGAGGACACAGTCTCAAGCTGTGCCAGGGGAGGTTTAGGCTGGGGGTGAGGAGAAAGTTCTTCACCGAGAGAGTCATTGGCCATTGGGATGTGCTGCCCAGGGAGGTGGTGGAGTCACTGTCCCTGGAGGTGTTCAAGAGGGGACTGGATGTGGCACTTGGTGCCATGGTCTAGTCATGAGGTCTGTGGTGCCAGGTTGGACTTGATGATCTTTGAGGTCTCTTCCAGCCTTGGTGAGACTGTGAGACTGTGAGACTGTGCGACTGTGCCTCCCGGGGCTGGAGCACCCGTGGTGGCCGTGCAGCTCCTGCTGCTCCCCTCCAGCAGCCCCTCCAGCTCCTCTGGCCCTGCTCTGGCCCTGCTGTGGGAGTTTCAGGCTTTGCTTTCCACAGATCTTGAGCAGAGAGTGGTAGAATGTAAATAAATCCCTGCAGGGTGTCAAAAGGAAAACAATGCTAAGTTCTAAGCAGTCCATTGGAGAGATTACAGACATCAGCTGGCTGGGTAGGTTAACTTTTCCTCTCTCTTGACTCCCTGGCTCTGCCTGGGGCTTCTGCTGGCTCTTTGCTGCCCTTGGCTGCGTTGCTTTGCTGTGGCTAAGTACTAACAAAACAGCTCTCTGCTCTTGCTCTCGTCCTGTGTACAGGGGTAGAGGGAAGGGGAGCAGAGAGCAGGGGAAGCTGTTAGCTCCCCTGGTTTTGTCCAGGGTGGTTCTCGTGCTGTCTATCAACTGTAAGCCCCTGGCAATGCTGTGTGTTTGCTACACATTTGTTGCATTTCATTTAGATTTAGGTTTGCTTGCAAATGCAGCTCCATCTGCTTCCAGCTGAGCTGGTCTGGCACAGCCCTGCTGGGGGACTTTTCAACCCACCGCACCCACAGAGGGTCTTAATGGCAGAAAGGAGGCTGGGGGGAACTGCACTGGGCCAGAAAGATCTTTACTGAAGACTTGGATTTGGATTTCAGGGAAATTTTCCTTCCTGCCAGAGTGGTCAGGGGCTGGCAGAGGCTGCCCAGGGAGGTGGTGGAGTCCCCAGCCCTGGAGGCGTTCAAGAAACCTGTGGCCATGGCACCTGGGGACAGGGTTTGGTGGCCAGGGTGGTCTGAGGCTGGTGGTTGGACTCAGTCTTGGAGGTCTTTTCTAACCCAGACCAATTCTTTGACTTCCCAACTCCTGTCATTTCCATAGGTTTCCTTCTGTGTGTTGCATTCTTGGACCTCTCTCCCAAGAACTTCTCCAGGCTTCGCCTGACTCCCTGTGGGTTTTGTGTAGCCACGGAATCCTCTCCACAGCTCGTCTCCCATCCCTGTGGGGTCACCTCCTTGACTCCTCAACCCTCCTCCTCCTGGCCCTGAAACCCACAGGCGTTTCGTTTGGTGGCCTTGGTGTGTCCATGGGAGAAGGCAGTGAGCAGCCAGCTTGCTGCTGGCAAGTGGAGTTGTGGCTGTCTTCCCCATGTGCCTCCTGTCACCTCCCTGCTCCATTTCTGGCTCTGTTGAAGAGGATAGGTCCCAGCTCAGACCCTACAGGGCTGGCTGGCGACCTCACTCTGCTTGCAGCACTTGCTGCTTACTCCTCCTCTGCTGCCATCTCTTCGGCAATTAGCACAAGGAGCTTCCCTCCCAGCCCCTGGCTGCTTGCTTTCCCTAAAAACTTTTGGCAAGAGGCTTAATGGAAACCCTTTGGAAACCCCAGCAGATGACATGAACAGATTGCAGTGACTCACGTGTGTCTGGCAGCTCTGAAGGGCTCCAGGGGGCTGTGGAGCAGGACTGCCCTTTGCAGAAGCCCCAGAGGCTGTCCCCTGGCAGGCAGCACTTACCCAGGAGTGCACTAACCCAGGTGTCTTCACCTCTCTTCACTCCCAACACCCTCTGCCTGATACCAGCAGCCTCAGGCTGCAGCCCTGAGGTCCTCTCTGCCTTTTTGGCACTTATCCCACAGGCTGGTGCCACCGTGGCCACCACAGAACCCCTCATGATACCCAGTCCCCTCCTGGTGCCAGGAAAACGTGGTGAGGAACCCGAGGCTCAGGCTGTGGCAGTGCAGGAGCAGAGGCACACCCCACGGGTGCACCACGCTCAGCAGCCCCAGGGGTTCACAAGCGTCCCCCAAGGGAGCACTCGAGGAGGTTTCTCAGGCACCAGCCAGGAGGCTGACACCAGTGGGCCAAGGGTGTCCCAGCAGCTGCAGGGATCAAGTCTTGTGTGGAAAACTGCAAAGAGCCTCTTCCGTCAGCACCACCGATGGAAGGCTGAGACCATGACCCTCCTGGGCGAGCAGCCCTGTGCTTGGTGTGCTGGGACCCGTGCAGCACCCTCCCCACCAGCTCTGCTGTGCTCCAGCCCTGCAATGCCAGCGTGTCAGGGGGTGGGAGTCACCTGAGTGCTTTTGTGTTGGCAAGTGCCTGGTGCCAGCAGGGCAGCAGCCCAAGGGGCAGACGTGCCAGGCTGCTGCAGGGGCAGCCACGCTCCATCTGCCTCGCTTCCCTCCCACTCCCTGCCAGGCACAGCTCCTGCTGGGGGCAAACAGAGCAGGGCTCTGCTGCTGTGCCACGGCCAGCACTCCTGAAGCCCTGCAGGGATGCCTCCTCTCCCCTCCTGCTCACATTGTCAGTATGAACCCTTTGCTCTACTTCCTCCACCTCTCTGCCCACCACCTCCATGGTGCCTGTGCACCCTCAGTGCTGCCCCAGCCTGCAGCTGCCTCTGCCCTCTGGGTGCTGCTCCCTGCACACACCCCAAGGAATCGCAGAACCGTTGGGGCTGGAAGAGACCTTTGAGACCATCGAGTCCAACGGCTCACCTGGAGCCCGTGCCCAGCCCCAGGTGCCCCCGGGCGGAAGAGGATAACTTGGTGCTGGAGTTTATTACCCTGATGAGTCTCCAATTAAGCAAAGGAAAGTAAGTAAACATTAGCTGGTGCCCGGCTCTGCTGGCACCCGGCAGCTCTCTCCTGCGGGACCTGCTCCACTCAGTCAGGTTCAGCCCCGAGCTCACGGAGTGGAGGTTCTCCGCCTCCAGCAGGGCCGTGAGCTGCCTGGCACGCAGCGTGCGGCACCGTTCCTGACCTTGGCTCTCCAGCCCTCGCAGGGGTCCTGCCTGCGCACCGCTCTGCTTTCCCCACATCTCCCTTCGTTTGCCTGCCCTTGGCAAGCCTCAGCCGCCGCCGCGGAGGGCGGTGCGCTGATCGCCTGCTGCAGCTCAGCCCCTCTGCAGCGCTCCCCTGCGAGGAGGCAGCGAGCAGCGCTCTCGCCGCGGCCCTCGCCTTTGATCCTTATTTGCCTTCTCGTAAACCTCAGGGCTTACGGCTCAGGGCAGCAGAGGACTCTGCCGCTGAATGCTTTGAACCCAACACCTGAGGTGGCCTTTCCTTCCCCCCCCCCCCCCGGCGTCGATAAGCGTTCGCGAGGCTCCGATTTGTCACACCGGCAGCGACAAAAGCCGGGTCGTTTTCTCCCCAGCTGCCTGCTCGGTGCCGTTTCAGCATTCTCAGTGGCAAGGATGCCACCCTGTAATTTTGTACTATTAAACAGAGACCTGAATTTGTCTCTTCAGCTCTTCTAGCTCCCTTTGAACGACTTTAAACCTATTTTCCAGAGGACTTCTGGACTGTGGATGCCCTGCCACAAAACAGCTTTATGGGTTACATCCTTCCCTTTTACAAACCTTTGAAAATGAGAGCAATCAAAACCGTGCATTCTTTGATGTCCTTTACCTCTGTCAGTGCCTAATGCCTGGCAGGTTCTCATCAGAGGTTACCTACTGGGCAGTTTTATTCTCTAACAGTTGCTATTTCTGGCTAACTGTGAAAATAATCAAAGACTAACATGAATATATTTTCCAGAACACAAATCCCACCTTCTCCCAGCGGCTGGAAAGCCTCCTGGATTAGATTTACATCCCTGGGATGATATTCTGCTCACTCCTCCATCTAGATATTTGTTTTCGGGGTGTATTTTCCCAAGCACAGAGCAGTGACTTCGATTCTTGCCGGCTGCATTTCTCTGCGTGCTGGGAAATCGGCAGCTCCTCGGTACCTGTGTGCGTGGGTTTGCACTTGCCTCCTACATTTGCATCACAGAGTGCTCTGGGCTGGAAGGGAGCTGCACAGCTCACCCACTCCAGCCCCTGCCCTCAGCAGGGACATCCTCCACTGCAGCAGGCTGCCCACAGCCCTCTCCAGCCTCCCCTTCAACAGCTCCAGGGATGGAGCCCAACCCCCTCCCTGGGCAACCTGCTGCAGTCTTCCAGCAGCCTCCTGCTGCACAACTTGTTCCTCACATCCAAGCTCAATCTGCTCTGCTCTGCTCTGCTCTGAAGCCACTGTCCCTGGGCCTGGCCCTGCAGGCCTTTGCCAACAGTCCCTCTGCAGCCTTCCTGCAGCCCCTTCAGGTACTGGGAGGTTGCTCTGAGGTCTGCCTGGAGCCTTCTCTTCTCCAGGCTGAGCACCCCCAGCTCCCTCAGCCTGTTCCCACAGCAGAGCTGCTCCAACCCCCTGAGCATCTTTGTGGCTTCCTCTGGACCCTCTCCACCAGCTCCAGGTCCTTCCTGTGTTGAGGGCTCCAGAGCTGGCCCCAGGCCTGCAGGTGAGGTCTGAGAGAGCAGAGCAGAGGGGCAGGATCCTCTCTCTCCAGCTCTGGCCACACTGCTCTGGATGCAGCCCAGGCTGCCCTTGGCCTCCCGTGCTGCAGCTCACCCTGCCTGCTCCTGGCCAGCTTCTCCCCCCAGCACCCCCAAGTCCTTCTCCTCAGGGCTGCTTTCCACCCCCTGCTCCCCCAGCCTGCACTGACAGTGAGGATTGTTCCAGCCCTCACTATCATCGTTTCTACCTTCCCTCGGGACCTCCTGTTTCTATCTCCCTAGCTCTGTGAGTTTCTGCCTCTTCATGGTGTCAACTTTTCCAGAGGGCCTGTCCTGCAGGAGCTACCTTTATAAACTTTCCCTCTTCAGAAGTTTCTTTGTGACTCTCCAGGCAGCTAACAGCCAGGGTGGGAGAACTTCCACCGCGGCTCATGGAGGTCAACCTTAGGTCTCACCTAGGCTTTACCTGCCTGGGCCTGGCTCTGTCATCATCATCAGCTGGGTTCAAGTTAGCTGGTGAACAAAACAGCCAAATTTCCCTGCCCAGTTCTGGAGTTCTGAATCTATTTTAAGTGCTTCCAAAGTGCCTCTTTAATTTGTTCCCATGGATACCATTCAAAAGTTTCATTCATGTTGGGAGTGCAACACTCTTCAGATCCTTAGTTCAATCTACCAGTTGACTTTTGCTTCCCCATTTAGCTGCAGGCTCTGAGCCCTAGCACTGCAGATCTTCCACCAGCAGCAGAATCAAGCACAGCTTGGAAAAGACCTTAACATCACTGACTCCAACCACAGCCCAACATCTCCCTGTGCACAGCTGCTAGGCCGCAGCCCTCAGCTCCTCATCCAGATGTCTTTTGAACACCTGCAGGGATGGGGACTCCACCACCTCCCTGGGCAGCCTCTGCCAGTGCCCCATGACCCTTTGGGTGAAGAAATTGCTCCAAATATCCAGCCTGAACCTAACCCTGGTGCAACTTGAGGCTGCTTCCTCTCATCCTATCTCTTGTTACCTGAGAGAAGAGGCTGCCCCCACCTGTCTCCAGCCTCCTTTCAGGGAGCTGTAGAGAGCAGTGAGGACTCCTCTCAGCCTCCTCTTCTCCAGACTAAAGAAGCTCAGCTCCCTTTCACAGCACAGTTCAGGACGCCTCACCAGCCTTGTTGCCCTTCTCTTGACCCACTCCATCACCTCAGTGTCCCTCCTGCAGTGAGGAGCTACCTTCCACTTCCTTGCTCCTCTCTGCAGCCACCCTTGTCTCCCTGAAGAGATTAAATCCTTGCCTGAAGCTTATCTGGGGCTCTGCTGTGTTCCTGGGGGTCCCAGCACAGGACAGTGCTCATCTGATCAGTGCCATCTGTCCTCTTACCTTCCTCCTTTCCTCTCTGTCTCATTCCTGCTGCTGGTAGCAGGTAGCATCAGAGTTCACGAGGTCCATGAATCTTTCAGTCGGCAAGAGATGAGCTCAGGAGTGCTGGGGGAAAGAGCTGAAGGAGAGAGGGAGCTGCTGGCTGCTCTCCCGCTGGGCAGGACCCTGCAACAAGCTAAACAGGTTGAGTGAGGTGGGCTCCCCAGTGTCACGTTTCAGCCAGGTACCCTCTCAAAGAGCAGAGGGATGTAAAAGCCTTATCTGGATTTACCTCTGCACAGGGAAGCCTCCCCACGGTGTCACCTGTGGGGTGGGGAGGGCACCGCCTGCCTGCTTGGTGGTGGGAGCCCAGCACAACTGGCAAAGATGCAGGCTCAGTCTGGGGAGTGGGGTGGGGTGGGATGGATTGGGGTCGGGGAGAAGCCTGAGGTCCCCCCAAAATGTGTCTGTACCGTAAAGATCAGGGCCTGGGGATCCAGAGCTGCAAGGTGCTGGGCAGCACCCAGGGCACAGCCCCTGGAGGGTGGAGAGCCCCTTCTGCTCCCAGCCTTCCTCCCGAAGGCCCAGCCCTGCTCCTCCAGCAGACTGCAGAGCATTTGGGGTGACAGGGGAAAGGCAGAGAAGGACAGAGGGAGGCGGTTCCTGCTGACAGCCTGCAATCACATCTATCCGCAGGGTTCCTTGCTGTTCACACACCCTTCACAGAGGTTACACAAACCCACGGCTGGGAGCAGCTCCTCCGTCCCTGCTGAGCTGGGGAACATCAAGAAGGTGATAATAAGAGGTCCCTGAGCAGGAGGGCCTCGTCCCCCTTTGGAAAGTGCTGCTCCAGACAATTTACCCTTCAGACAAAGGGGGGAAAAGGGTTAAACGCCACCCGGCCCCGGCAGCCAGCGGTGGCTTTGGTTATCTGCAGCATGGCTGCAGGGCTACACGGTGCCTGTACATGCTTGGGGATCAGGAGTTAAGTGTTCCAGTGCTAAGTGATAGCTTACAAGCAGAAGCTGAGCGATGAATCCCTGCCGCCAGTCCTGAGCTATTCCTTAATGGGCAGAATTAACGCCCTGGCCCGGGGCCAGGCTCAGTCACCGCCAGCACCACGACAGCTGAAGCTGCTTTGCACTTGGGCTTCACTTTTATGGCATTTGCTGCTGCAGGGAGACTCCAATTGCTGTACAAACAGCCTCGTGTTTTCCTCCTCCCAACCTGCCCCTTGAAGTGGAGCCTCCTCGGAGCCTGAGGGATTCAGCCAGGAGCTGGAGAGCTTTGCTTTCACACATAGAGATAGGAGCCAGGGTGCCCATCCCACACAGGGTGCCCATCCCACACAGGGTGCCCATCCCACACAGGGTGCCCATCTCCCACAGGGTGCCCATCTCCCACAGGGTGTCCCTCCATGGCCCTGACCTGGCCTGCCTGCCCCTGCTGGGTCATCACAGGCAGATTACTGCTCTAGGTGCCACCAAGGGACTCACTGCCCACCCCTCCCATCCAAAATCAACTGCCCTCTCCCTTGGTTAGGGGTCTGAGCTTGGTCAAGGAGCTCCAGGGGATGGAGCTTCCCTGGATCCCAAGAAGCAGCAGCCTCTTCTGGATCCTTCTGGTAGGTGAGGCTGCTTGGGTGATGCTTCCTCCCACTCCTGCTCCTGGGATGGCTGCACCAAGCCTCGAGCATGTGCACGACAGCTCCATACCCCCCACTGCAGGGCTGCTGCTTCATTCCTGCTGCTTCCCTTTGCATCTCCCTTGACTCCTGGCTGTGGCCTGCTGCACCTCTGCAGCCCTGCAGAGCATGAGAGGAAGCCACCTCCTCCAGGTGTGATGAGCCAAGGGCTTCATGTGCAAATGAAAGGAAACCTGTTCTACCTGCACCAGGAACTGAAAGTGCTGCACCGAGTGCGTCACCACCAAACCCGGGGGAATGTCCCCTGGATGTCATCTGCCTTGGCTCTGCCTGCCTGGGAACCCTCTCCTGGTGGGAACCAGCACCTGGGAGCCACTGCAGTGCTGGCTGCCTTGCTCTTGGAACCCCAGTGCTGCCTTTCCTTTTGGTGCCAGGCGAGGCTTTACCTAATGCTCTTGGCAGCAGGGTTTGGGCATCCTAGCACGGTGCTGCCCAAGGGCTGGAGGTGGGCAGCAACTCCCAGCACCACCAACGCACCCTGGCTGCCAGGGTGGGACCTGCTGCCCGGCGGTGCCCAGGTCCGTGTGGCACAGTGCTGCGGCCACTTGTCACCAGATGGCAGCAAGGAGAGCAGCAGCTCCCGGCGTGGTGGCTGGTAGAGGACAGCGGCGAGGATGTGCAAGCGCTCCTCGGGCCACGGCCGTCCTCCACCGAGGCCACGAACTCCGGCGCAGAGTGAGGGGAAGGTGCACAGAAGGACATGGGAGGAGGCCCAGCCTCACTCGCCGTGGCATGGTGCTTGTGCCACCTGTTAGGCTGCTCAGAGCTTCTGGCTTGGTGACCAGAGAAGCTCGTGGGCATCAGGACAGGAGGTGGGAGCTGGTGGCACTCCCTGCATCGACAGCAGTGAGTTTGTGAGGGTAACTGTGCAGCCCTGGCAGCCTTCCAGTGCGTGCCAGAGGGATGCAGAAGTCATAGAAAGCCCTTTCTGGGAGCAGAGTGAAGGCATGAGGTGGGACCTGTGCTCACAGTCCATCACTGACTCTGAAGAGTGTCTTCAAG
This sequence comes from Picus viridis, assembly GCA_033816785.1. Classification (NCBI taxonomy): domain Eukaryota; kingdom Metazoa; phylum Chordata; class Aves; order Piciformes; family Picidae; genus Picus; species Picus viridis. The sequence continues at coordinate 10,660,654 of CM066600.1, read as the reverse complement.
GGGCAAACTGGACTCCAAGAACGCAGAATTCAAAGTCACTGAGGCAGTCACACAATAAGTCTATGCAGTCCTTTGTCACCAACAGCCTAAAGGGGTGCTCCGAGGAACTGAAGAAGGAAGGACTCCACTGATAGTTCCCTTGGGACAAAATCCCTTCTGCCTCTACCAGTGCAGCCCTGGAGAGCTGCAAGAAAGTCCTGAGGGTCTGGGTAGACTCTAGCAAGGCTGCTGCTTGCTCATGGAGCTGATTGCTCTGGGTCATAACTGTCCAGGGCCCTGCAGGACACAAACCCAGCCCTGGGATCTGGGAGCACTGAAATAACAGTTTGAGGAAACTGGGAATGCTGAGTGCTCTCTGACACCTGATGGAAATGCTGGATGCTCCAGGGCAGCAGGGAGCCAGGGCACCACTGCAGAGGCTGGGAGATGAAGAAGCCCTGGGAAAGCACTGGGATGCCTGGATCCCTGCAGGGATACCTGTGCTCCCTGCCCTGCGGAGGAACACATCCAGAGGCAGAAGCAGCAAGGCCACGGGCTGGCTCTGGCCCTTCTGCCTCCTTCTGTAATGAACTGAGCACCCTCCATGCAAGAGTGAACCCTAAGGAGGCTCTGAAGAGGAAAGGTTCCCCAGATACGATGGAGCTGGGCCACAGGATTCTCTGGAGACTGCTGCACTGGATGTGGGGCTAACCAGTATGACCAGCAACACCTCCAGTGACAGCAGCTCCCAAATGGAATCAGCCTGCAGCTGGCCACACCAAGCTGGAGAAGTGCATCTGGCTCATGCCTATGGCCAGCAGCACCAGGGAGCCTCAGCCTCTTCCAGAGACACCCGTGGCTGGCTGGGAATGTCACTGGTGGTGGGCCAAGGCGAGGAACCCAAGATGTTCAAGCTCTTGGTGCAGTACAGGGACAAGGCACAGTGAGCCAAGAGTGTTTTCAGTGTCTTAAGACACTCTGGTGAGTTTAGGGGCAGGGATCCATCCTGGCAGCCCAGTGGCTCTTCAGCTTTGGGCCTATCAACCTTGCCCAGCTCATACAGAGCTTCCTGTGCAGGGTATGACCTTCCCTGAGAAGGTCCTCCAGGACACAGGTGCAGAATGCATTTGATCCTCTCTCCTGGAATCACAGAATATTAGGGGTTGGAAGGCACCTCAAAAGCTCATCCAGTCCAACCCCCTGCCAGAGCAGGGTCACCTGGAGCAGAGCACACAGGAACTCATCCAGGAGGGTTTTGAATACTTCCAGAGAAGGAGAGTCCACAACCCCTGGGGCAGCCTGCTCCGCAAGACACAGAGGCACAGCTACAGAGCTGGCGAGGGCATGGCTGGGCCCAGCGAACCCTGGCAGGATAGATGGGGTGAGGAGATGGCAGGGTGGTGGCAGAGGGGAGAACAGTCCAGGTAACAGTTGCACATGTCCTGGAGAGGGCTTGGCTCATGAGGTGTCCAGAGGGCAGATCTGGCTGCCAGGCACAGGGAAGTCAGGGGTGCTGGGTGGTGTCACGGGAGGGTGGGGCTGGCACTCAGCTTGCCCCGTGTGTGAAAGTCCCGGACCCCAGCTCGTGTGACCGGGGCTGGCACCTGGCCCAAAACTGCCCCACATGGGAAATGAGCTAGCTCCTGCTCCTGCCTCAGCCGGGGTGGCTCCGGGGGTCCTGAGGGGGTCAGGGTTGTCCGGAGCATGTCACCAACAAGCCGGCCCCTTGGTTTTTGTTTGTCCCGCCGGTCGTGTCCCTTTCTCCTGCCGGGCGCTGCTCGGGGCCAGCGCACTCCCCGCCGCCGCCTTCCCCCGCCCGGAACGCTCCACGCCCGCCCCGGTGGGCAGCGGCGGGGGGCGAGAGGCGCAGCCCCGGACGGAGGATGCTGAGCGCGGGGCCAGCGCGGGGCCGCAGGCGGAGGGAAGGGCGGAGGCGGGGGCATCCCTCCGGGAACCCCCCCGCCCCCTCCGCTCCCACCTCCGCCGCTCCCCCTCCCCGGTTTGCGCGGCGCGCAGCCAGCCCCGGCGAGGCGGATTTGGGCTGAAATCACAGCTTTCTGCGGGTGATCGACAGCTCCGGGACAAACCATCGCCGGGCGGGGGGAGCCGCCGCCCGCCGCCCTCCCGCCGCCCCCGCCGCGCCGCCGGCTCCCCGCCGCCCCCGCCCCGCCGCCGCCCGCCCGCCGCCGCCGCCCGCCTCCCGCCGCCCCCGCCGGCAGCGCGGCTCCCCGGGGCGGGGCGGGAGGCGCGGGGCTCTCCCCTGCGCGGCGGCGGCGGTGGCTCGGCCCGGCCGCGGCGGCGGGGCCGGCGGTGAGCTCCGTGCCCGCGGCCGTGCCCGCGCCGGCGGCGGCCCCAGCGAGGGGGCTTGGGCTCTGCGCTCCGCCGCTCCCCGCCGCCTCCATGGAGCGCCGGCCGCGCCGCCTCTGATGCCCGGCCCGGCGCGCACCATGGGGCCGCTGTGGCTCTGCTGCCTGCCCCTCGCCCTGCTGCCCCTGCTCGCCGCCGTGGAAGGTAAGGGGGGCGCGGGGCCGTGCTGGGGCAGGGCGAGCCCCCTCGGGGCTTTTCTCCACCTTAGGGATATTTGGGGAGGGGGGGAGGGGTGGCACTTTGTGTCCCCCCTCCCGCCGCACCCTCCGCAGCGCCGAGGGCAGGCGAAGTTTCGGGGAAGTGCTGCCCCACCGGAGGTGCTGCCGCCGGAGCCCGGTGCGGAGCTGGGGGGCCCCTGCTGTGCCGGTGTCTGCTCCCCGTCCCCACACCCTCCCGGTCGCCTCCTTGCTCCGCTCGCCGCCGTCCCCCCGCCCGGGCGGGCATCCCTCGCCCGCAGCCCGGCACCCCCGCAGCAGGTCCCCGCAGCCGGGCTGGGCACCGCCGAGCTCCCCTGCCGGGGATGCCCAGCCCTCGCCACGCCGTGCCCGCTGCCGGTGCCCGGGAGAGGCGTTCGGGCGCAGCTCGGCAAGGCCTCGCCGGCATCCTGGAGCTCATGGCCGGCTCCTCGGCGGCGGCGTGGCTTTCCCGGCGGCCCCGGGAGTTCCCCGGTGCTGAGACAAAGCAGCGCCCGGCGGCAGGTGGGAGCCCGGCGCAGGGCTTTGGGCGAGGGGGGCCTCGCCTGCCTGCTCCCGGGGCCATCGCGGCCACGGCGCCGCCGGCCGCCCGCTGCATGGGCGCCCTGGGAAGCGCCGGAGAACCGGGCTGGGCTGGCGAGAACCGGGAGGTGCCAGGCCAAAACCGGGCTGCCCCGTGGGCCGTGGGTGCCTGCCCGTGGCGGGAGGACCCAGGACCCAGCCGGCTCGGGGCCGGGTGGCCCTGCCGCCCCCTCGGCGTCGCCGGGCCGGTGGGGCAGGCTGGGTGGCCACCGCCGGCCTTGGGCGTGGAGGTGCCGGTCGGCGGGAGCTGCGGGGCCGGTGCTGGTGTGGAACACGGATGAGGCACCATTTCTGAAGTTGGAGTTTTGGGAGGTGACTCATGGGTTGGCCGGCTGTACATCGTGATATTTACAATATGGGAGCTTGGCATAAATAGGACTATTTACGTTGCAGAGCGGAGCGCTCGCCAGCGATGCGACTCCAGTGAGCCCTGTATGGTTTTAATTACGGGGGGAGGGCTGGGGTGATGAGTGCCTCGGTGGGAGCACACGTGTCCGGGTGGGACGCCCGGCCTGGTCAGCTGGCGCCAGGGACGCTTACAGTGGGCTTGGTGCTCGTCCAGCGGGGCCCGAGCGAGCTTGGCCGCGCAGAGCCGATGCCGCTCTGCCCGTGGCGGTGGAGGGAACCAGGCACCTTGTTCAGGGATGAGGTGATGCCCCCAGCCGCCCCGACCTCCCCACATGCCCACTGGAGCTGCTGGGTGGTCAGGGGTCGGCTCCGGGGGCTCTTGAAGACGTGAATGACCTTCCCACCGTCATGGCAGAAGCAGTGGGCACTGGATGCGTGATCCCAAGGATATACACATGGGGATGGGGAGGTGGCCAGTACCGTCCAGGGGTTTCTCCAACCTGAGATGTGTGCTCCTCCATGGAAGGGGACCTTCCCAGGGGCTGGCCAGCAGGGTCTCTGACCCCAGCTAGGGCTGAGCACGTCGATGTGGGTTCGGCGCTGGCCCCTGTGCGCCCTGCTGCTGTCCCTTCTCCCTTGCCGTGCGTGTGTCACAGGGCTGTGATGGTGGCTTGCAGCGCTGGTGTGGGCAACCAGCCGCCATGTCCCAGCCTTCCCCTCCTTGAAAGGCTCCTGGAGATGCAGCAAGGCCAAAGCGTGCGGGACGCGGCTCCTTGGGCGCGCCTCTGCTCCTTGCTCCGCGTTGGGAGCTCCCCGGAGATCTCCGTCATCCCTGGACACGGTGTCCGTCTGCATCTCCGGGTGCTCTGTGCCACACTGGTGTGGGCACGCTGACCCAACAGCAGCCGCTGGCCAAGGAGGAGGCAGCTGGACCCCGCTGCATCCCCGGGCCACCAGGCACCGGCGTGGTGGCGCTGCCCTCCGCGCTGCCATCGCCAGCTCCGGCGCGTTCCCAGGGCCAAAACGGGGGCCAAAAAAGACTGGTTTGGGGGTTAAAAAAACCCAGCCCAAACCACCCTGGCTTCTGGTGGCTTGCCCGGGGACCCTGCCTCTCGAGCCCTGTTTGCTGGGAGGCTTGGCTGTCAGGCCGGCAGCTTCACTTCGCCGTGCCTCAGTTTCCCTAACGGCGAGGCGCGGAGCAGCCCTCGCGCCGTCCCCGGGGGAGCCGCGAGGCTTTGGTAATGAACGTGACAAAGTGCTGTGGGATCCGCGGCTGGAGGCGCAGCCCCGGCCGGCGCGCCCGGCTGCGGGCTGTTTATTTATCTACATGCTCTCTGTTTTCTCCCTGCACCCTACATCCACTTGCATTTAGCAAACCTTAATTAGAAACAAAGCCGATAGGGGAGGAAATATAAACAGGAGCGTGCATGGAAATTGGAAGTTGATTACTCGCCGGCCAGCAGAATGCGTGTCTGGGGCTCGGGAGGGAAGGGGGTTTGGGGAAGAGGGAAGGGGAAGGGGGGGAAACTGGCTCTGTTAAAAGGAAATGTGAAAAAGGAGGTAAAACATAAATCAGGGTGGAAGGCAGGGAGGTGGATGACAGCCTACAGAAAGCAGAGGTTAAGAGCCGCGGCCGCTCGGCGGGGCGGTTCCAAGGGAACCTCTCTGCTGCTGAGAAAGTTCAGGATCAGAAAAGGAAAGTTGGTTTGTTCTACAAAGAAAAAAAACCAAAAGCCAACAAACCAAACCCCCAAAAGCAAACCAAACAGCAAAACCCCAGCGAGCCCAACGGCAGAACGCCAAGAACAAAGGAGTCCTGGCAGGGTCTGGATCCTGCACCGCTCGGTAGCGGTGCTGCCATCGCTGCCGGCTCCCTTTGTGTGCCTGCCGGCCTGCGCCGCACCGCTCTGGGGTGCTGGTGCTGCCCAGGTGCTTTGGGGGGGGAGCTGGGAAGGGCACTTCGGGATTTTCCAATCAGCTTGCCAGCCAGAGGGGAAGGGAACCCCGAAGGCGCTCTGCACCCCGCTGGAGTTCACTCTGCACAACCCTTGCCGCGCTGGCAGGTTTCCCAAGGGCTGGAGGACAGCCAGCCCTGTGCCAAAGGAGCTGGAGATGGCCCCAATGTCTGCCAGGGTGCTGGCAGCATGGAGGCACCCCTGGGCTCTGATGGGGGAGGGAGCAGTGCCCGGCACGAGTTCTGCTGGGCAGTGGCATCGTGGGTGAGGGGACTTGATGTCGAGCATCTTCCTGTACTGGGTGGCTGAGATCCTGAGCTTGGCCCTGGGTGTGGAGAGGGATGCTGGGGTGGGAGGGCTGCATCCTCTCCTGGGGTGGGCATCCCCAGGGCATGCTGTGGCTGAGGTGCTGGACACGAGTCGGCTGGGGACAGGAGCTCTGCCTTTCTGCTTGGTGAACAATGTGCCAGGAGCTGCTGTGCATTGGTTCTGTTGGCCGTGCACAGCATCACCCTGGGTTGTATTTGAGGGCTGCTGTGACCTATTTCAGTGTTAGAATGTGGTCACCTCTCTTCTACAGGTGGTCATGACCTGCTGCTGAGTACCCCTGCAGCCTCCCCTGGGCCCAGGGCTTAGTTTATGCCTCCTTGTCCAGCTTCAGGGTCACAGTGGAGGAAGCCATCAAAGGCATCAGCTCTGGGGTCACACCAGGGCAGCTGCTTTGACCTTGGTGCTCCAGGGAGGAGGTGCCTGCCCAGGGTGTGCCAGAGCTGCAGGAGCATCGTGGTGAACTCAGTGCAGTCTGGAGGGATGCAAGAGAGCAGCAGGTCCAGGGAAAAGCAGAGGATGGGTCAGGAAGCTGAGCTGGCCGTCAGCTTGAGCTCCAGACCTGCAAACGCTCTCCTGAGTGCAGGCTGGAGACAAAGTTCTGACAAACAGGTCTGAGGTGTGGAGAAGAGGATGTGGTTTTGGGTCGATTTGTGCTGCTCCTGGCTGCTGCCTCCCTCCTGGCCCTGTTCCCTGGGTTAATTTTTGACCAGGCACATTCTTTGTGCCCTCTGTGTTCTGGGGGCAGCAGCAGGGAGGGCTGCTTCTGGAGGCCAAATAAAGTGGTGCCTGATTTAAACGTGTGTTTAGCTGCCCTTGCAGCTCTGCTCTGCAGCTTCTCCTGGCTGGAGGCAGCAGTTGCTCCCTGCCCCTGCTGTATTTCCAGCTTCTCTGGGTGGTAAAAGCTGAGGGAGCAGACGCTGGAGGGAAATGTTGAGGGAACAGGGTAGGGAAGGACTAAGGCTTGGGGCTGGTGTGGCCATCGGTGGCCCCCCCAGCTCCTCAGGACACGCTGCAGAGGGGTCTGGCGGTGCGGAGGGGTTTTGGGGCTGTCCCCAAGGGTGGGAGCGGCAGTGGTCCCCGTAGCAGACTGCCTGAGGACCTGCCCGCACTAGCCGGCAGCCGTTTGTGTGCACATACCTGAGCCGGCTGGGAAGAGGGGTGGGCAGCAGCGGGGCTGCGAAACCGGCCTGAGGAGCTGGGTAAACACTGAGCGCCGAGAAACCTCCCAGGCCCCAGCGCCTTTGTGCCGCTGCAGCTGGGGCTGTGAGAAACGAGAGCCTGAGCCCCCTGCTCCTGCCCCGGGGTGCCTGCTCCCCGCACACCGACCCTGCCGGCGTGGGCGCTGGTGCCTGGCTCGGCCGGGAGCGGGCGTGGGGTTCCCATCCCGCAGCGAGCCCTTTGTGACCAGGAGGGACTCCGGTCTGCTCCCGTCGCAGTTTGCAGTCCCTCCCAAGCCTCCCCCTGGCTCGCAGGGATGCCGGAGCGAAGCTGCTCGCTGGTTCAGTCGGCCTGGGGGGAGCGGGGGGGGGTCCTGGGAGGCAAAAGTTCAGCGGCTGATAAGGGGAAACGTGGGGCCTCCCGCGATAAGGCAGAGACGTGCGGGGCGGGCGGCAGAGAGAGGCAGCGCCCTGCGCCAGGGTGCGGAGGGGCTCGTCCCTGGCTGGGACCCACGGATGCAGGGAGGATGGGACTGGGGATGCTGGGGGCAGGCAGGGACCCCTCGGGGCTCAGGAGGGGGCAGCTGGGAGGCTGTGAGGAAGGAGCAGTGCCCAGCACGCTCTCCAGGGCTGCATCGACACCCCCTTGGGCTCAGTAGTGGATGTTCAGGAGCGTGCTGGGTGGATGGCACTTTGTGCCAGGCTGCTGGCACAGGGTTGGCTGTGCAGGGTGTGTGGCCCCCCCCCCTGAGCAGAGCAGGGTTGTGCCCTCTCTGCCCTTCCATGCTCAGGAAAGGAAGCAGCATTAGGACTCTGCTCCCCGCAAGCCTGACCGCCAGATGGGAAGGGAGAAGGAACAGGCCACAGGGGCAGCAAACGCAGCCCTAGCTGTGGGTGATCCGTGCCTCCGTGAGCGTCACAGAGGGAGACTGCTCAGAAATTATAGTTTGAGTGACTGTGAGGAACTGCAGCTCCTTGGAGAGCCATCAGAGCAGCAGCTCTTGATTTAGACCCGAGCATGACGTGCCATGGGGGCGAGGCGTGGGGCTGGCTCGGGGGGAGCCAGGGGACCTCCTGGCAGGCACGGGAAGGGGCTGGAGAGCCCCAGAAGTTGGTGAATCTTTATCTGATAAATGCTGTTCTTTCCACCTTGCCTCCCTCAGGGGCAGACCGTGGCCTGGGTCAGATGACCAGCGCTTGGGAGTGCCTGGCAGCAAGGATCTGTGAGCCAGGCAGAAGGAGGGAGGTGGCCGAGTGGAGCGGCTGAAGTGGTGGAAGTGGCGTAGGAAATGGTATCAAAGCTCAGAATAAATGACCAGGGCTGTTCAATGGATGAGGTTTAAGACAAAAACCACCCCCAGAAAGCTAAATAATCTTGATGAAATGGCAAATTGCAGGAGGTCAGCAGAGGTAAAACGATGCTTAGAAAGTGGAAGTGGTGTCTGAAAGGGGAAAACAGGAAAACCTCCCGAAGGGTGGCAAGGCGAACGTGAAACCATATATGGCAGGCTGAGAGGGACAGAAGGGAACTCTCCCCTCGGGCTCCCCCTCAGCAAATGAGAATCAGGAGGTTAAGCCCAGCCAGGAGGGAGCACCTGGGGAGATGGAAGTGACAGCACAAGGGGCAATGGTGGAATCTGAGGCATGGAAACAGGAGGGAAAATTGATTCCCTGTGCGGGTGACGGAGCCCTGGAGCAGGCTGCCCAGGGGGGTTGTGGAGTCTCCCTCTCTGGAACCCTGCTGGATGTGTTCCTGTGTGATCTGCTCTAAGTGGTCCTGCTCTGGCAGGAGGGTTGGACTTTCAAGGTCCCTTCCAACCCCTAGCATCCTGTGATTCTGTGAGGTCACTGTCCTCCAAAACATCCACAGTCGAGGATCTGCCCTCCCCAGGGCAGCCCTGAGGCACTGAAGTGAGGGCAGAAGAGCTTCGACGGAGAACAAATGGCTAAGAGGAATATCTGGGCAGAGCAAACGGGGACAAGCATCCTTTAGAAGAACTCCTTGGGTGATCCAGGAGACCCCAGAGCAGTAGTTTTGGAGAAAGGGCTCTCTCGTGGCTTCAGATCTGTTTAAAGAGGGGCAGACAAAGAGGAGGTTTTCCCAGCGGCCGGGGGTCAGCGCGGGGCCGGCGCTGCGCAGGCAGCGGAGAGGGGCTGGGGGCTCGCAGGGGCAGCAGGTTTGCAGATCAGAGCAAATTATTCAGGGTGGCAAACCCAAACCCAAACCCAAACCCAAACACAAACAGTTGTCTCGAAAGCACTGGGAAAGGATCTCATGACAGCGGGTAAGCAGGCCAGAAAGTGGCAGATTAAATGTAGGCAGCGGTGAATGGAGAGGGATTCAGATGGCGACAAAAATGAGCCTAAACCCCGCGTGCAGGGTGGCAGAGCTTTAAATTACTGATTAGCATTGGGAGAAAGAGATCTTAAAGTCATTGTGGATGGCTCTTTGAAAGCATCCACTCCTTGAGAGCAGGTCTTGGGAGGAGGGGCTGAGGGAGCTGGGGCTGTTTAGTCTGGAGAAGAGGAGGCTGAGGGAGACCTCATTGCCCTCTGCAGCTCCCTGAGAGGAGGCTGGAGCCAGGTGGGGGTTGGGCTCTTTTCCTTAGTCTCAGGTGATAGAAGGAGGGGAAATGGCCTGAAATTGTGCCAGGGGAGGCTGAGGCTGGAGATGAGGCACAATTTCTTTGCTGCAGGAGTGGTCAGGGACTGGCAGAGGCTGCCCGGGAAGGTGGTGGAGTCCCCATGCCTGGAGGTGTTCCAGAAGGGTGTGGCCATGGCACCCGGGGCCGGGGTTGGGTGGCCATGGTGGGGCTGGGTTGGTGCTGGGCTGGTGCTGGGCTGGGGGGTCTGAGAAGGCTTTTCCTGCCCAAACAATTCTGTGATTCTGTGATCGACTCAGAACTGTGAGAGGAAGTGAAGGTGCTTGTGCTGGAGAGGTACAGGGGCGAGGGGGCTTCAGGAGAGATGCAGTGTGGGGGGCACAGGAGTGCGTCACCCCTGGGAGGTGTGGAGAAGCAGCTGGTGAAGGGCTGCCGAGGAATCATCTCAACTCACTCTTGGGTTCTCAAGCAGAAGATTTAAAACCAGGAGCAATGGTGTGCTGGGCAGGGTCAGCCCACCTCAGCCCACCTGGCAGCCCTTGGTGCTGGGCTGCAGAGCCCAGGATGCTTTCTGCACCTCCTCCCTGAGCATCCCCCTGGTGTGCAATCCAGGAATCCCTTTGGCTCAGCCTCTGCGGTAGATGTCGTCTGTCCCAAAGGGAGAGGTGTCTTCTCCAGGCTCCCATGCTTGGTGGGAATGCTCCTAGCATGGATTCCAAGCTTTCTGCAGCTTCCAAGGCAGAGTACTGTGAGGGGTGCACGTTGCTGCAGCTGCTCGTCGCCTCGGCCACGGTGGGCGACCCTGCCGGTGTGGCAGCACCTTCCAGGATCATGCAAGCTCTTGGTTTTGGCAGGGCAGCCGGGGAGAGGGCCGGGCGAGGGAGAGGTCCCCTGGAGCACCTCCTGGCGCCCACCTCTGCCCTTCCCGGCTTGGTGAGGGTGGGAGCTGGGGGAGCAGCGGCGCTCCGGTCCGGCCGCTCGGTGGTGGGGTGAGGACGGTGTCTGGGGGTTGCTGGCCCCGTGCCCGTCGGTGCGGGGGTGGCGGCGGCGGCCCGGCCGGTGGAGGTCCGCGCGGCGCGGGGCTGGCCCGGAGCGGCGCTCGGCAGGGCAGACAAAGGGAACAATGGCCCCGCGCCGGGCAGCCTGCGGCCGGGGACCCGGCACGGCACGGCACGGCGCTGGGGCGGGCCCTGCCGGACCTGGCTCCCTTTGCTCCCAGCCAGGCGCTGGGGACACTCAGTCCACAAACTGTCCCAGCTGGGGGATGGCACACACGGAGCAGCTCTCTGCCTGCGCCCAGCTGCGCCCTGGACCCGGGGCCAGCCGGCCCCAGGAGGGGGCTGAGACCTGCTCCAGGGGAGAGCAGGACCTGGGGACCTGCTCCAGGGGAGAACAGGACCTGCTCAGGGGGACCTGCTCCAGGGGAGAGCAGGATCTGGGGACCTGCTCCAGGGGAGAACAGGACCTGCTCAGGGGGACCTGCTCCAGGGGAGAGCAGGACCTGGGGACCTGCTCCAGGGGAGAACAGGACCTGCTCAGGGGGACCTGCTCCAGGGGAGAGCAGGACCTGGGGACCTGCTCCAGGGGAGAACAGGACCTGCTCAGGGGGACCTGCTCCAGGGGAGAGCAGGACCTGGGGACCTGCTCCAGGGGAGAACAGGACCTGCTCAGGGGGGACCTGCTCCAGGGGAGAGCAGGACCTGGGGACCTGCTCCAGGGGAGAGCAGGACCTGCTCAGGGGGACCTGCTCCAGGGGAGAACAGGACCTGCTCAGGGGGGACCTGCTCCAGGGGAGAACAGGACCTGCTCAGGGGGGACCTGCTCCAGGGGAGAACAGGACCTGGGGACCTGCTGCAGGGGAGAACAGGACCTGCTCAGGGGGACCTGCTCCAGGGGAGAACAGGACCTGGGGACCTGCTGCAGGGGAGAACAGGACCTGCTCAGGGGGGACCTGCTCCAGGGGAGAACAGGACCTGGGGACCTGCTGCAGGGGAGAACAGGACCTGCTCAGGGGGACCTGCTCCAGGGAAACTGTCAGCTCAGCTCCCAGAACCTGTCCCAAGAGCATGTGATGCTCTGCCAGAGCCTGGTGAGCTCTGGTGACACAACCCAGCCATGGCTGGCAGGGACCCTGGGTGGGAGTCTGCTGTGAGGCAGAGGAAGAGGAGAGCCAGGGAGGGTGAGGAGGATTCAAACAGGGGCTGGACCCTCCAGCCCTGTGGTGAGCCTGGCCAGCTTCAGCAGGAGGGTGCAGAGAAGGCCTCTCCATCCTCTGCAGCCTTGGTGCTCAGGCTCTGCAGGAGGCTGTGATGAGAGGCATCATTTGTGGCAGGGCAAGTTCCTTGTTCCCCAGAGTCTCCTGGGGCAAAGAGGACCAACTGGAGCACTCTGTCCTGCAGCAGGGTGCAGGGAGTCCTCGGGTGCTCTTTGGTCTGCAGAGGACATCCCAGCCCCTTCATGTGGGGTGGTGCTGAACTCAAGTGCTTTGGCTCGGTTGCTGAGATGAGAGGGTTGGGCATGGTGTGTCTGAGGATGAACTGGGCAGGAGCAGGCTGTCCAGATGCCCCCAGGTGTTTGCCTTCACCCAGGAGGCTGCTGTGTGTGTCCTACCAAGGCCTGTATCTGCTTGCATCTGCTGCTCTGCACTGTGGCTGGGCTGCTGGCCGTGGCCGGTGCCCCTGGAGGGGGCTGGCAGCGTCCCTGCCTGCCGCTGGCTCCGGGGCTCTGCAGCTCCTTCTCCCCGAGTCTGGGCAAGATGCTGCCTCTGTGAGCTTGGCTTCCAGCCTTTCTGTCAGGAGATGCATCTCTCCTGCAAGCTCAGCCTGTTGTCCAGGTATGGCTGAGCTCCTGGGACTCACCAGTCTGACCCAGGAGGAGGGCTTGGCCCTGGGACATGTCTGAGAACGATGCTTTTAGCCACCCACCTGCCACCTGCTCTTGGGGATGTGTCCAAAGAAGCATTTTCTGGCCTAGAATAAAAGCTGGGAGAGCTCTGGACTGGGACTGACAAAGATGTGTCCAGCTGGGCTGAGGCAAGGTGCAGCAGGCAGTCTGCTGAAGATTGGGGCTGAGCCAGCAGAGTGAGCTGAGAGCAGCAGAGGGGAGGCCGAAGGAGCCCTGGGCTGCCGTGGAGAGCTTGGGTGGTGGTGAGCAGCTGTGAGCTGGCTGGCTGTGCTGGGTTCACCCTTGCTGGATGCCCCATGGGTGCTTGGGCATGGGATGGGCTGCAGCACAGGAGGTCACCCCTGGCCCTGCAGAGGTCAGGGACACAATTTGTGAGTTCCTTTACCTGCAATCCTGCTCCCAGGCTCCACAGCTGCAGCTCAGAAGCCTTCCTGGTGAGCCTCACCTCCTAAATCTTTGCCTTGTTTGGCTTGGAAGCCTGGTTGGTGTCAGGGGACAAAGGCAGCAGGAGGAAGATGTGAATCTGGGGGGCAGAGGCCTCACTGCTGTCTGCAGTACCTGAAAGGAGGTTGGAGGCAGGTGGGGGCAGCCTCTTCTCCTCTTCACCCAGTGGTAGGGTGAGAGGAAACAGCCTCAAGCTGCGCCAGGGGAGCTTCAGGTTGGACATTGGGAACAATTCCTTCATCCAGAGGGTCGTGGGGTGCTGGCACAGGCTGCCCAGGGAGCTGGTGGAGTCCCCATCCCTGCAGGTGTTGGAAAGATGTCTGGATGAAGCTGAGGGCCATGGTCTGGCAGCTGTGCACAGCCAGATGTTGGGCTGTGGTTGGACTCCTCCAGCCAGGAGGTTCTGTGGCCTGCAGGGTGCAGGAGCTGCTGGAGCAGTGCCTGTGGGGCTGCCCCTGCTGCAGTTAGCTGGGACAGGGCAGCTCTGGGGAGAGCATTTCCTCTGCAGCTCTCCTGCAGGACCCCCACCACCTCCAGGCTGCCTGGCAGTGCCCTTGCAGGTGGCTGTGCTGGTCCCCAGCCTTGGCTTGCTGCCCTTGCAGTGCCCAGAGAGCAGCAGCGTGGCGAGTGCCAGTGGGCAGCTGGCTGCCTCTCTGCTCTGGCATGGGAGTGGGCACAGCCTGCTGGAGGGCTTTGTGCTTTGCCCTGAGGAGCAGAGTGCCACAGGCTTGGGCATGGGGGATGGCTGGCAGCAGGGTATTTGCCTGGTGCTGGAGAATGCCAGGTGGTGGGGTGGAGCTGTCTGCTGCTCCGAGCTGGGCATGGGGCAGCAGATAGAGGCAGAGCAGAGTGCCCCCAGCAGGCACAGGTTGCAGCCAGGCTGGCTGACACAGGGCAGAGCAGGCACAGGGCAGAGCTGACACAGGGCAGAGCAGACACAGGGCAGAACTGGCACAGGGCAGAGCTGGCACAGGGCAGAACTGGCACAGGGCAGAGCTGACACAGGGCAGAGCAGACACAGGGCAGAGCTGGCACAGGGCAGAGCTGGCACAGGGCAGAGCAGGCACAGGGCAGAGCTGACACAGGGCAGAGCAGACACAGGGCAGAGCAGGCACAGGGCAGAGCTGGCACAGGGCAGAGCAGGCACAGGGCAGAGCTGGCACAGGGCAGAGCAGACACAGGGCAGAGCTGACACAGGGCAGAGCTGGCACAGGGCAGAGCAGGCACAGGGCAGAGCAGGCACAGGGCAGAGCAGGCACAGGGCAGAGCTGGCACAGGGCAGAGCAGGCACAGGGCAGAGCTGGCACAGGGCAGAGCAGGCACAGGGCAGAGCTGGCACAGGGCAGAGCTGGCACAGGGCAGAGCAGACACAGGGCAGAGCTGGCACAGGGCAGAGCTGGCACAGGGCAGAGCAGACACAGGGCAGAGCAGGCACAGGGCAGAGCTGGCACAGGGCAGAGCTGACACAGGGCAGAGCTGGCACAGGGCAGAGCAGGCACAGGGCAGAGCTGGCACAGGGCAGAGCAGGCACAGGGCAGAGCTGGCACAGGGCAGAGCTGACACAGGGCAGAGCAGGCACAGGGCAGAGCTGGCACAGGGCAGAGCAGGCACAGGGCAGAGCAGGCACAGGGCAGAGCTGGCACAGGGCAGAGCAGGCACAGGGCAGGCTGGCAGAGCAGGCACAGGGCAGAGCTGGCACAGGGCAGAGCAGGCACAGGGCAGAGCTGGCACAGGGCAGAGCAGGCACAGGGCAGAGCAGGCACAGGGCAGAGCTGACACAGGGCAGAGCTGGCACAGGGCAGAGCAGGCACAGGGCAGAGCAGACACAGGGCAGAGCTGGCACAGGGCAGAGCAGGCACAGGGCAGAGCTGGCACAGGGCAGAGCTGGCACAGGGCAGAGCAGGCACAGGGCAGAGCTGGCACAGGGCAGAGCTGGCACAGGGCAGAGCAGGCACAGGGCAGAGCTGGCACAGGGCAGAGCTGACACAGGGCAGAGCTGGCACAGGGCAGAGCTGGCACAGGGCAGAGCAGACACAGGGCAGAGCTGACACAGGGCAGAGCTGGCACAGGGCAGAGCTGGCACAGGGCAGAGCAGGCACAGGGCAGAGCTGGCACAGGGCAGAGCAGACACAGGGCAGAGCAGGCACAGGGCAGAGCAGGCACAGGGCAGAGCTGGCACAGGGCAGAGCAGGCACAGGGCAGAGCTGGCACAGGGCAGAGCAGGCACAGGGCAGAGCTGGCACAGGGCAGAGCTGGCACAGGGCAGAGCAGGCACAGGGCAGAGCTGGCACAGGGCAGAGCAGGCACAGGGCAGAGCTGGCACAGGGCAGAGCTGGCACAGGGCAGAGCAGGCACAGGGCAGAGCTGGCACAGGGCAGAGCAGACACAGGGCAGAGCAGGCACAGGGCAGAGCAGGCACAGGGCAGAGCTGGCACAGGGCAGAGCTGGCACAGGGCAGAGCAGGCACAGGGCAGAGCTGACACAGGGCAGAGCTGGCACAGGGCAGAGCAGACACAGGGCAGAGCTGGCACAGGGCAGAGCTGGCACAGGGCAGAGCAGGCACAGGGCAGAGCAGGCACAGGGCAGAGCTGGCACAGGGCAGAGCTGGCACAGGGCAGAGCAGACACAGGGCAGAGCAGGCACAGGGCAGAGCTGGCACAGGGCAGAGCAGGCACAGGGCAGAGCTGGCACAGGGCAGAGCAGACACAGGGCAGAGCTGGCACAGGGCAGAGCTGGCACAGGGCAGAGCAGGCACAGGGCAGAGCTGGCACAGGGCAGAGCAGACACAG
Organism: Picus viridis; assembly: GCA_033816785.1. Classification (NCBI taxonomy): domain Eukaryota; kingdom Metazoa; phylum Chordata; class Aves; order Piciformes; family Picidae; genus Picus; species Picus viridis. Next base: position 10,645,002 of record CM066600.1, on the reverse strand, counting down.
GGCAGAGCAGGCACAGGGCAGAGCAGGCACAGGGCAGAGCTGGCACAGGGCAGAGCTGACACAGGGCAGAGCTGGCACAGGGCAGAGCAGGCACAGGGCAGAGCTGGCACAGGGCAGAGCAGGCACAGGGCAGAGCTGGCACAGGGCAGAGCTGGCACAGGGCAGAGCAGACACAGGGCAGAGCTGGCACAGGGCAGAGCAGGCACAGGGCAGAGCTGGCACAGGGCAGAGCTGGCACAGGGCAGAGCAGACACAGGGCAGAGCTGGCACAGGGCAGAGCAGGCACAGGGCAGAGCAGGCACAGGGCAGAGCTGGCACAGGGCAGAGCAGGCACAGGGCAGAGCTGGCACAGGGCAGAGCAGGCACAGGGCAGAGCTGACACAGGGCAGAGCAGGCACAGGGCAGAGCTGACACAGGGCAGAGCAGGCACAGGGCAGACCTGGCACAGGGCAGAGCAGGCACAGGGCAGAGCAGGCACAGGGCAGAGCTGGCACAGGGCAGAGCTGGCACAGGGCAGAGGAGACACAGGGCAGAGCTGGCACAGGGCAGAGCAGGCACAGGGCAGAGCTGGCACAGGGCAGAGCTGGCACAGGGCAGAGCTGGCACAGGGCAGAGGAGACACAGGGCAGAGCAGGCACAGGGCAGAGGAGACACAGGGCAGAGCTGGCACAGGGCAGAGCAGGCACAGGGCAGAGCAGGCACAGGGCAGAGCAGGCACAGGGCAGAGCTGGCACAGGGCAGAGCTGACACAGGGCAGAGCAGGCACAGGGCAGAGCAGGCACAGGGCAGAGGAGACACAGGGCAGAGCAGGCACAGGGCAGAGGAGACACAGGGCAGAGCTGGCACAGGGCAGAGCTGGCACAGGGCAGAGCTGACACAGGGCAGAGCAGGCACAGGGCAGAGCTGACACAGGGCAGAGCAGGCACAGGGCAGAGCAGGCACAGGGCAGAGGAGACACAGGGCAGAGCAGGCACAGGGCAGAGCAGGCACAGGGCAGAGGAGACACAGGGCAGAGCAGGCACAGGGCAGAGGAGACACAGGGCAGAGCTGGCACAGGGCAGAGCTGGCACAGGGCAGAGCTGACACAGGGCAGAGCAGGCACAGGGCAGAGCTGACACAGGGCAGAGCAGACACAGGGCAGAGCTGGCACAGGGCAGAGCTGACACAGGGCAGAGCTGACACAGGGCAGAGCAGGCACAGGGCAGAGCTGGCACAGGGCAGAGCAGGCACAGGGCAGAGCTGGCACAGGGCAGAGCAGGCACAGGGCAGAGGAGACACAGGGCAGAGCAGGCACAGGGCAGAGGAGACACAGGGCAGAGCTGGCACAGGGCAGAGCTGGCACAGGGCAGAGGAGACACAGGGCAGAGCAGGCACAGGGCAGAGGAGACACAGGGCAGAGCAGGCACAGGGCAGAGCAGGCACAGGGCAGAGCTGGCACAGGGCAGAGCAGGCACAGGGCAGAGCTGGCACAGGGCAGAGCTGACACAGGGCAGAGCTGGCACAGGGCAGAGCAGGCACAGGGCAGAGCAGGCACAGGGCAGAGCAGGCACAGGGCAGAGCAGGCACAGGGCAGAGGAGACACAGGGCAGAGCTGGCACAGGGCAGAGCAGACACAGGGCAGAGCAGGCACAGGGCAGAGCTGGCACAGGGCAGAGCAGGCACAGGGCAGAGCTGGCACAGGGCAGAGCAGCAGGCTGCTGGCATGGGCTGGGGAGCAGGCTGTGCCCGCTGCTCAGGAGGGGAAGCACCTCCAGGACTCGCTGTCGTCACCTTCCTCATCTTCCATCCTCCCCAGTTTGTCTGCTCTGCCTTCAGGGAAGCTCTGAGAGGGTCCTTGGCCAGCTGCAGAGCAGTGGGGAGCAGGGGGCACCGCAGAGGTGCTCAGGAGGGAGCTGGCAGCAGGAGCAGGGCTGGGCTGTGGCTGTGGGGGGTGTTGGGCAGGGGCTGCTCCGTGTCCAGCTGGGTGTAGAGCTCCCAGCAGCAGCTAAGGAGGCCGTGGGTGGGGTGAGGCCAGCTGGGGTTTGCCATGGAGCCCCGGGGCAGCTGCTTGGAGCCCTCCCTTGGCAGCTGGGTGGTGGTCAGGATGGGGCCAGATCTGCTGGGAGCATCTCCTGGTGCTGGGGAGATGTCTGCTGCAGGTGGCTGTGCTGCTGCTGCTTCCTCCCGGGGTTCTGCTGCTGGCTCTGCACTTCCCTTCTGCAAGGCTGCAGGCGAGGAGGAGGGCAGGGAGGTTGCTCCCCAGGCCTTGCTGGCCCCGGTGCCAAACCCTGGTGCCTTCAGCCTGAGTGGCTGCCAGGAGGCTGTGCTGTGACTGACAGCTGCTCTGGGGAGAGCAGCAGCTCCTGGTGAGCACAGATCCTCTGCAGGCACCAAGTCTGCTGCAGCTGCTCCCATTTGTGCTCTGCTCCCTGTCCCTGGCTTTAGCTGAGCCTTGCTCCCCTCCTGGAGGGTGCTGAGGCTCCTCCTGGGGTCGAGCAGTGGCTGGGGAGGGCTCCTGGGCACCTTGGAACAGGCAGGAGGTGCAGACTCGTGCAAGGACTCTGCTGGGGACTGAAGAGAATAGAACAGAATCAACCAGGTTGGAAAAGACCTTTGAGATCATTGAGTGCAACCTGTCTGCAGCAGGAACAGTGTGGCCAGCAGGGAGCTCATCCTGCCCTGTGCTCAGCACTGCTGAGGCCACACCTGGAGTCCTGTGTCCAGTTCTGGGTCCCTCAGGTCAGGAAAGATGTTGAGCTGCTGGAAGGTGTCCAGAAAAGGGCAACAAGGCTGGGGAGGGGTCTGGAGCACAGCCCTGTGAGGAGAGGCTGAGGGAGCTGGGGGTGCTGAGCCTGCAGAAGAGGAGGCTCAGGGGAGACCTCATTGCTCTCTACAACTCCCTGCAGGGAGGTTGGAGCCAGGTGGGGGTTGGTCTCTTCTCTCTATCAACCAGCATCAGAACAAGAGGACACAGTCTCCAGCTGTGCCAGGGGAGGTTGAGGCTGGAGGTGAGGAGAAAGTTCTTCCCAGCAAGAGAGATTGGCCCTTGGGATGTGCTGCCCAGGGAGGTGGTGGAGTCCCCATCCCTGGAGGTGTTGAGGAGGAGCCTGGGTGAGGCACTTGGAGCCAGGGTTTAGTTGGTTAGATGGTGCTGGGCTGGTCCCTCTGGGCCAAGCACCAGGGCTGAGCAAGTGGCTGTCCTCTTCCTGGTGGTCCATGGCTCAGGGGTGGGCGTGTGGGGGGCACACAGGCTTGTGCCAAAGCTGAGTGAGCCAGCTGGTCCCTGGCACTTGCCTTCACCCCTTGGCATAGCAGAAGGCCAGCCCTGGTGACCTGTGAGGCTGGGGGTGCAGTGCCACCCTGCCAGGCACTGCTGTGCTGCTCCCTGTCTCCATCCCTGGCTGTGCAAGGGGAGGAGGAGCTGCAGTGGGGAGAAGGAGGTGCAGTGGGGAGAAGGAGGTGCAGTGGGGAGGAGGAGCTGCAGTGGGGAGGAGGAGCTGCAGTGGGGAGGAGGAGGTGCAGTGGGGAGGAGGAGCTGCCCTGGGGGCTTGCATGTTGCCCTGGGCAGGGGACAGTGCCAGGGGCTGTGGTAGGTTTGGGAGTGGCACATCTGGGGGCCCAGAGGAGGGGCTGCTGGGGGCTGCTGGGTGGCACGGCAGGGCTGCCCCCGTGGCTGGGTGCTGGGGGTGCTGCAGGGCCTTGCCCTGTAATTTGAGTGGCCTAACTATGACCTGAGCTGCTGCTTGTGGGTGCTGAGCCTGGGGCAGCTGGCTCAGCACTGCCCTGTGCCTGGGAGGTCCTCGGTGTGTGGGCTGCAGGGGAGAGGCTGTGTGGGGGCAGCCCTGGGGGGGGGTGGCCAGCAGCCTCCAGTCACTCCCTGGCCAGGGAAGGGCTTGGCCTCTGCCCTGGGTGCCCCAGGGGCTGTGTGGCCGTCCAGGTGCCCATCACCCATCCAGCTTCGTGCTGCCTGTGCTGGGAGGACGCCTGGGGACAGGCTCAGGTGATGGCATCCAAACCCCCTCAGGGTCTCCTTCCCCCTGGCAGCAGGAGCCTGCTGCAGCTTCTGCAGGGCCACATCAAAGGGCTGGCAAAGTCTCTGCCCCAGAGGAGCCTGGCTGTGCCCCCGGGACAGGTCCCTCTGCTGCCTGCTGCGGCTGGGGGTGCTCGGGGCAGGGCTCCTGGGCTGGTGCTGCCCTTGCTTTGCCTCGGGAGAAGGATCTGAGCTCTGTGGGCTCTTGGTGTGCTGCAGGGCTCCAGCTCAGAGAGGCCACCTGGGCTGGCTGTGGGCTGAGGGGGGCATTGGGGACCCACCTGGAGTGAGAGCCTGGTGGCTGTGAGGGAGATGCTGCACGGTGCCAGGGGGCATCATGAGGGCAGTCAGACAGTCTGGTGGATGAGTCAACAATGCAACAAGAGATAAAACAAACCCCAAGCAGCCAGCAAATCCTTGGTGCTGTTCCAGCTCCACAACAATGAACTGAAACAAGCTTCCTGCTCAAAAGGCCTGAAGAAATCCCACCCTCCACTGGCACCCAGGGAGCCCCTGCTGGGCTGGCAGGAGGCACCCCCCACAGCCCCCTGGGGCCTCGCAGCAAGGGGGTCCCTGCCCCAGCACCCCACCTCCTGTCCCCTCTCCAGCTGAGCTGAGGGTCTGCAGCTGGAGCTTTGCTGTTCTGCCCCAGCCTGGGCTTGGTGTGACCCTGTGCCAAGCCTGGCCAGCAAGAGCAGGGCAGGGACTGTGCCCCTGGGCTCAGCTCTGGTGAGCCTGCACCCTCAGAACTGGGGTCAGCTTTGGAGCCCACACCTCAAGAAGGACATTGAGAGGCTGGAGCAGGGCCAGAGAAGGGCAACAGAGCTGGGGAAGGGTCTGGAGAAGAGGGCTGGGGAGAAGCAGCTGAGGGAGCTGGGGGTGTTGAGGCTGGAGAAGAGGAGGCTGAGGGAGACCTCCTTGCTCTCTGCAGCTCCCTGAGAGGAGGCTGGAGTGAGGTGGATGTCAGCCTCTTCTCCCAAGGAAGAGGAAATAGCTTCAGGTTGCACTAATGGAGGCTGAGGCTGGATCAGAGGATCAGAGTAGGGGTTGGGAAGGACCTCTGGAGATCCTCCAGTCCAACCCCTGCCAGAGCAGGACCCAGAATCCAGCACAGGTCACACAGAACACATCCAGACAGGGCTGGGAAGGCTCCAGAGAAGGAGACTCCACAACCTCTCTGGGCAGCCTGCTCCAGGCCTCTGGGACCCTCACAGGGAAGAAGTTCCTCCTCATGCTGAGCTGCAACCTCCTGGGCTGCAGTTTCCATCCACTGCCCCTTGGCCTCCCCCAGGGCACAGTGAGCAGAGCCTGGCCCTGTCCCTCCCTGCTGACCCCCAGCCCTCAGCTCTTGATAGCCATTGACCAGATCCCTCTCAGCCTTCTCCTCTGCAGACTGAACACCCCCAGGGCTCTCAGCCTCTCCTCCCCAGGCAGTGCTCCAGGCCCTGCAGCAGCCTTGCAGCCTCCCTTGGGCTCTCCCCAGCAGCTCCCTGTCCCTCCTGAGCTGGGCAGCCCAGAGCTGGCTGCAATCTTCCAGGGGAGGTCTCAGCAGGGCAGAGCAGAGGGGGAGGAGAAGCTCCCTGGCTCTGCTGCCACACTCTGCCGAATGCCCCCAGGACCCCCTTGGCCTCTTGGCCCCCAGGGCACATTGCTGTCCCCTGCAGAACTTGCTGCCCCCAGCACTCCCAGGTGCTTCTCCTTGGGGCTGCTCCCCAGCAGATCCCCTCCAGCCTCAACTGCTGCAGTTTGTTCCTCCTGCCCAGGACTCTGCTCTCCTCCTGGCTGAGCCTCAGCAGGTTCCTCTCTGCCAGCTCTCCATTCCACAAGCAGCTTATCCACAGGGCTGAGGATTCCCATTTTTCCAGTCCCTCCCCTTCAGAGCACCCTGGGGGTGGTTTGTCCCAGGTGGGCATTGGGGTTCCTGGGTCAACATTGCTTGAGCCAGCTGGAGCCTGGCTCCTGGGATGACTTTGTCCAGGCTGGGGCCACAGTCTCTGCTCCAGCCGTGGAGTGGCAGCCTGGCAGAGGCAGCAGGGACACAGCTTGGATCATCTCAGCTTAGTGAGAGTGGCTCCAAAGCAGGTTTGACAGTGCTCAGGAAGCACTGCTGCAGGATTTATCCAGTGTCTGAGGGGGTGGAGGAGGCTCTGTGCTGCTCCTGGGACTGCCTCTGGGAGAGCAGGATGCTGAAGCCTGCTGCTGAGAGCAGATTCTTGCAAGGGCATCTCCTGCACCCAGCCTCTGGGACCCAGGACAGGTCCTGAGGGAGTGGACGTGACCTATGGGGAGGAGCTGAGGGAGCTGGGGGGTTCAGGCTGGAGCAGAGGAGGCTGAGGGAGACCTCCTTGCTCTCTGCAGCTGCCTGCAGGGAGGTTGGGCTGAGGAGGGGGCAGCCTCTGCTCCTTGGTGCCAAGGGACAGGAGCAGAGGCAATGGCTCCAAGCTGCCCCAGGGGAGGCTCAGGCTGCAATCAGGAAGGATTTCTGCCCTGGCAGGGATCTCAGCCCTGGAATGCTCTGCCCAGGGCAGTGCTGCAGTGCCCAGCCCTGGGGGGGTTCCAGTCTCACAGTCTCACAGTATCACTAAGGTTGGAAGAGACCTCAAAGATCATCGAGTCCAACCTGTCACCACAGACCCCATGACTAGACCATGGCACCAAGTGCCACATCCAGTCCCCTCTTGAACACCTCCAGGGATGGTGACTCCACCACCTCCCTGGGCAGCACATTCCAATGGTGAATGACTCTCTCTGGGAAGAACTTTCTCCTCACCTCCAGCCTGAACCTCCCTGGTGCAGCTTGAGACTGTGTCCTCTTGTTCTGGGGCTGGTTGCTCAAGAGAAGAGGCCAACCCCTTCCTGGCTACAACCTCCCTGCAGGGAGTTGGAGAGAGCAATGAGGTCTCCCCCTGAGCCTCCTCTTCTGCAGGCTCAGCAACCCCAGCTCCCTCAGCCTCTCCTCCCAGGGCTGTGCTCCAGACCCCTCCCCAGCCTTGTTGCCCTTCTCTGGACACCTTCAAGTGTCTCGATGTCCTTCTTAGACTGAGGAGCCCAGAACTGGACACAGGACTCAAGGTGTGGCCTAACCAAAGCAGAGTCCAGGGGCACAATGAGCTCCCTGCTCCTGCTGGCCACACCGTTCCTGATGCAGGCCAGCAGGGTTCCAGCAGCTGTGGGCCTGGTGCTTAGGGCCATGGTTTGGTGCTGAGCCTGCAGTGCTGGGGGGAGGGCTGGACTGGCTGAGCCTGGAGGTCTCTTGCAAGCAGCTCTGCTCTGTGAGTCTTTGCCCTGTTGTGGCCTGCAGCAGGGCTGAATCCTCCGCAGAGGTCAGAGGCTGCTGTGGCTTCGGTGCCTGCAGGCAGCGCTGCTGCTGGAGCTGCGGGCAGGGCCGGCCCGGCGGCAGCCAGGGAGCAGCTCGGTGCCCTTCGGGGCTTGCAGAAGTTCCTCTGGCTGCTGCTGCAGGGCTCCAGCAGGGATGAACCTTGCTGGTCCCCATGGTTTGATGTGCCGTGGGACTGTGCCAACAGCTTAATCACAGCCGTAGCCTCGTGGAGCGGCATAAAAGAGGCTGTGGCTGGGATTAGGTTTCCCTTGCCTCTGTGAAAGACTCCTAAAGAGTCCATCAGCAGCGGCGCTCCCCGGCGCCGCCAGCGCCCTGCCCTGTGCCCCTGCCCTGCCCCGCCAGCGCCCTGCCCTGTGCCCCTGCCCTGCCCCGCCAGTGCCTTGCCCTGTGCCCCTGCCCTGCCCCGCCAGTGCCTTGCCCTGTGCCCCTGCCCTGCCCCGCCAGCGCCTTGCCCTGTGCCCCTGCCCTGCCCCGCCAGTGCCTTGCCCTGTGCCCCTGCCCTGCCCCGCCAGCGCCTTGCCCTGTGCCCCTGCCCTGCCCCGCCAGCGCCTTGCCCTGTGCCCCTGCCCTGCCCCGCCAGCGCCTTGCCCTGTGCCCCTGCCCTGCCCCGCCAGCGCCCTGCCCTGTGCCCCTGCCCTGCCCCGCCAGTGCCTTGCCCTGTGCCCCTGCCCTGCCCCGCCAGCGCCTTGCCCTGTGCCCCTGCCCTGCCCCGCCAGCGCCTTGCCCTGTGCCCCTGCCCTGCCCCGCCAGCGCCCTGCCCTGTGCCCCTGCCCTGCCCCGCCAGCGCCCTGCCCTGTGCCCCTGCCCTGCCCCGCCAGTGCCTTGCCCTGTGCCCCTGCCCTGCCCCGCCAGTGCCTTGCCCTGTGCCCCTGCCCTGCCCCGCCAGCGCCTTGCCCTGTGCCCCTGCCCTGCCCCCGCCAGCGCCCTGCCCTGCGCCCCTGCCCTGTGCCCCTGCCCTGCGCCCCTGCCCTGTGCCCCTGCCCTGTGCCCCTGCCCTGCCCCGCCAGCGCCTTGCCCTGTGCCCCTGCCCTGCCCCGCCAGCGCCTTGCCCTGTGCCCCTGCCCTGTGCCCCTGCCCTGTGCCCCTGCCCTGTGCCCCTGCCCTGCCCCGCCAGCGCCCCTGCCCTGCGCCCCTGCCCTGCGCCCCTGCCCTGTGCCCCTGCCCTGCGCTCCTGCCCTGTGCCCCTGCCCTGCGCCCCTGCCCTGCGCCCCTGCCCTGCGCCCCCTGCCCTGTGCCCCTGCCCTGCGCCCCTGCCCTGTGCCCCTGCCCTGTGCCCCTGCCCTGCGCTCAGCCTGCTGCGCCCGGGGGCAGGCACCGCTCTAAGGGCGCCCCCCCAAGGCTGCTGTCCTGCTGGCAGCAGTGGGGGCGCCCAGCCCGGCCGGGGGCAGTGGTGGCCTTGGATGGCAAAGGGTCTGCCTGGGAGGCACCGAGGAGCAGCTGCTGCCTCCCTGCTGCTCAGGGCTTTGCTGCCTGCATTTGCCCATTGCAGGGCACTGGGAGTGCTCCCTGCCCCTGGGTGCCTCTCCCATCTCCCAGCCAGGCCTGGCTCAGCTCTGCTGCGGCTTCAGCAAGTTCCCAGAAGGTACCAAAGGCTCTAAAGCTGAGCACCAAATGGTTTCCTTCTAGCCATGGCTGTGCTCCCACCCTCTCCTGCACTTTCACCCTCACCCTCACCTTCATCTTCACCCTCACCTTCACCTTCACCCTCACTTTCACCTTCACCCTCACCCTCTCCTGCACCTTCACCCTCACCTTCACCCTTACCTTCACCCTCACCTTCACCCTCACCTTCACCCTCACCCTCACCTTCACCCTCACCTTCACCCTCACCTTTGCCTTCACCCTCACCCTCACCTTCACCTTCACCCTCATCATCTCCTTCACCCTCACCTTCACCCTCACCTTCACCCTCACCTTTGCCTTCACCCTCACCCTCACCTTCACCTTCACCCTCATCATCTCCTTCACCCTCACCTTCACCCTCACCTTCACCCTCACCTTCATCATCTCCTTCACCCTCACCTTCGCCTTCACCCTCATCATCTCCTTCACCCTCACCCTCACCTTCACCCTCACCTTCACCCTCACCTTCATCCTCACCTTCACCCTCACCTTCACCCTCACCCTCACCTTCACCTTTGCCTTCACCCTCACCCTCACCTTCACCTTCACCCTCATCATCTCCTTCACCCTCACCTTCACCCTCACCTTCGTCCTCACCTTCATCCTCACCTCCCCCTCCCCCTCCCCTGTGCTGCCTGTCATGGCACAGCTCCCAGTTTATCACCACAGAATCCTGGAGCGGTTTAGTCTCCTCCAGCTCCAGCCCCCTGCCACGAGCAGGGACACCTCCCCCAGCCCAGGCTGCTCAGGGCCTCATCCAGCCTGGCCCTGAACACCTCCAGGCAGGGGGCAGCCACAGCCTCCCTGAGCAGCCTGTGCCAGAGTCTCCCCAGCCTCACTCTCAACAATTTCTTCCTCCTCTCCAGTCTCAGTCTGCTCTCTCCCAGCTCAGAGCCATTGTTCCTCACCCTGTCACTCCCAGCTCTTGTCCAAAGTCCCTCCCCAACTCTCCTGGAGCCCTTCAGGTCCTGGAAGGCTGCTCTGAGGTCTCCCTGGAGACCCTCCTGGGGACTTGCTGTGGTGCTTTGGGTTTTGAAGCTCCCCTTTCGGGGGGCTCTGGGTGGAGGCAGTGCTGAGGATGTTCCTCGTGCTGGCTGCTGCATCCCTGAGCTCTGCACTCCTCAGCCTGGGGCAGGTCATCTCTGGGACCTTGGGGGCAGTCACCTTCTCTCTGCTGAAAGCCTTAGGCCTGTGGTGGTGCTCCTGCTCTGCCAGCAGTGGGGGGCAGGAGGAGAGGGGCTGGCATGCATTTGCACCCCCAGGCCTAGCTCTCATCCTGCTGGCTGCCAAGCAGGGCCAGGCTGTGGTGGCAGCTCTGCCCCGCTGGGAGAGGGCTGGAGCTGTGCTGCTGCTCCATGCACAGCAAGTGGCTGCTGGGTGGCATCTGTGCCGCTGTGCCAGAGCTGGGCACAGGGTGCTGGCCCTGCCCAGTGCCACTGTGCCACTGGGACCAGGGGAGCTTGCATCTGGAGGGCATGGCTGGGGCAGAGCAGCCTCCCAGGGCTTTCCCTGCCAGAGTTGGGTTTCAGGACTGTGCTCTCCCCTCCTCCCCTTCCCCTTGGAGGTGATTTGGTCAATCGAATCAGCAGCACCCAAGTGGAGCTGCAGCGGAAGCTGCTGGCAGCACCTCCTCCCCCAGCATCCTGCCGAGGGCCATCCAGGCCCCCTGGGCTGGCTGCTTCAGGTCCTCTGCCTTGTCCTGGGAGGCCTTTTCCTCTCTGTCCTTGCTGCCTGCAGCAGAGCAACTCCTGCATGGAAGCAGCAGCAGCGGTTGTCCATACAGCAAGCACCAAGGCAGGGCACTTCTGTCTGCCTGGGCGTGCTCTGCAAGCCTGGGGGAGCGGCACAGACCCAGCCTGGGCTTCCTTCACCCCTCTCCAGCCTGCTGGCTGTCAGACAGACATGCACCAGGGGCTGGTCCCAGCAGAGCCCACTGGGGTCCAGTGCTGGGAGCTGTCGCTCCAACCCTGCCAGCTCCTGCCCAGGATCACAGAATTGGTTTGGTTGGAAAAGACCTCTGAGGTCATGGAGTCCAAACAGCCTCCCAGCCCCACCCTGGCCACCAAACCCTGGCCCCAGGTGCCATGGCCACAGGGTTCTGGAACACCTCCAGGCATGGGGACTCCACCACCTCCCTGGGCAGCCTCTGCCAGTCCCTGACCACTCTGGCAGCAAAGACATTGTTCCTCATCTCCAGCCTGACCCTCCCCTGGCACGGTTTCAGGCCCTCTCCTCTTCTTCTGTCACCTGATCCTAGGGAGAAGAGGCCAAGCCTGATGCCCTTGGCATGCTGAGGGCGCTGGGGAGCTGTGTGCCCAGGCAGTGCTGGCACAGGCAGCTCTGCTCCTGGAGCTGCCCTCACCTCTGCCTGGGGTGCCTGGCAGCCTGGGGCAGGGCTGCCCTCAGCAGAGAGCCTGAGTGAGGAGCGGGCTGCGCCGAGCCCTGCGCCCTGCAGCCCCGTGTTGGCTGCTGCTAGTTGCACTGCTGCTCTTGAATTCTGGGTGAGTTGGATCCAGCAGTATCCCCATTCTCCTCCCAGCAGCGATTCCAGGCTGAGGCAGGCCTTGAGTGCTGCCCCTCCATCCTGCTCCCATCCTGCTGCATCTGCTCAGCGTCATCCTCCTGCCCCGAGATGCTTCTGCAGCTCTGTCTTCAAGGACTTCCCAGCTGGCTGCTTCTCCCAGGCCTCCCCTAGGCTCCTGCTTGCTAATTCTGGAAGGCTCTGAGCCTGTCCCTGGGAAATGTGTTTGTTTTTCTTAGCTCTCCCTCTGCCCATCCCACTGAGCTCTGATTCCTCTCAGGCAGAAGCTGTCCCCTGCCTCATGATCTCCACTGGCTGGTGGTGCTCATGGACCTGGAGCCTCTGTGCCAGGAAGGATCTGGAGGTGCTGGAAGGTGTCCAGAGCAGGGCCATGAGGAGGAACAGAGGGCTGGAGCTGCTCTGCTGTGAGCACAGATGAGAGAGTTGGGGTTGTGCAGGCTGGAGAGGAGAAGGCTCCCAGGAGACCTCATTGTGGCCTTCCAGGATCTGCAGGGGGCTCCAGGAAAGCTGGGGAGGGACTTTTGAGGGTGTCAGGGAGGGATAGGACTGGGAGGGATGGAGCAGAACTAGAAGTGGGGAGATTGAGATTGGATGTGAGGAAGAAGTTGTTGGCCAGGAGGGTGGTGAGAGCCTGGCACAGGCTGCCCAGGGAGGTGGTGGCAGCCTCCTGGCTGGAGGTGTTTGCAGCCAGGCTGGAGGTGGCTGTGAGCAACCTGCTGTGGTGTGAGGTGTCCCTGCCCGTGGCAGGGGGTTGGAGCTGGATGATCCTTGAGGTCCCTTTCAAGCCTGACAGTTCTGTTGTGGCAAGCGACAAAGAGCTTCTTAAAGTCTTCTCCTGCCTCCCAAAGTGCTTCTGGCCTCAGCTCTGCCCTCCTTGGCTAAGGAGATGTGGAGACTCTGTAGACATGGTCCTGGGGAGAGCTGCTGAGGTTGCCTGCAGTGCTCAGTGGGTCCTGCAGGCAGTGGCTGGTGCTGGAACCAGGCTGTGGAGCTCTCTGGTGGTTCTCTTCCAGTTTGGTGTTAATGTCCAGTCCCAGAATTTCCCTTTTTCAGCCTGTTGGGGAGGGACTGCTCAGGCTCTCAGGGAGTGATAGGACTAGGGGGATGGACTGAAGCTGGAGGTGGGGAGATTCAGGCTGGAGGGGGAGGAGGAAGTTCTTCCCCAGGAGAGTGGTGAAGCCCTGGGATGGGTTGTGCAGGGAGGTGGTTGAGGCCCCGTCCCTGGAGGTGTTTCAGCCCAGGCTGGATGAGGCTCTGGGCAGCCTGATCTAGTGTGGGGTGTCCCTGCCCATGGCAGGGGGTTGGAACTGGCTGATCCTTGTGGTCCCTTCCAACCCTGACTGATACTATGATACTGCCCAGGAACTTCATGTCCTGGCCTTGTGCATGGAAGTGCCAGAGCTGGGCAGCCCAGAGGTGAGGAGAAGTGGTGGCTGTGGCTTCCCCCTGCCAGCCTTGTGGAGGAGGGGCAGTGTTTGGCCACCAGATGATCAGGAGGTGTCCACGCAGGGGGGCTGAACAGGAAGACCTTTGAGGGTCCCTTCTCACCTGAGGCATTCTGTGACTCTAAGCAAGATCCTTGGGGTGCTCTGGAGTCTGTCACTGAAACAGAGCTCTGTAGCTTCCTGAGCAGAAGTTCCTGACTCTTGATTCCCTTTTCCTCATGCCATGGACACCCAGTTGTGAAGGAAGGGCCAGGATCTGATGCCAACAGCCTCAGATTTTACTCAGAGAGCCAAATGATCAGAAATGTTTAGAGTGTAGAAAGGAAGGGTGCAGGAGTGGCAGCTTCTGGTCCTCTGCTGCTTTGGTCTCATCACAGCTGTCAGAGTTTGCTCTCCAGGCTCCCTTCTCATCCTCAGTGTCTGGAGGTTTGTCACTTCAGGCTGTGCCTGTGGCTAGGAGGCATGTCTGTCTGCTGGAAACCTCTGGCACTAAGGTCTCAGCCTGCTGGCCCCTGCTGGGTGTGACAAGAGAGGTTGGATCAGATCATCCTTGAGGTCCTTTTCAGCCTGTGACTCGGTGCTTGCATGACTGAGCTGCGCCCCAAGCCTTGGCTCTTTGCTGGGCACTTGCAAACAGTGCTTGGGGCTGGGAAGGGACTTCCAGCCCAGGTCCCAGGGCTGTGGGCTGTGTAGCAGCTGAGGAAGACAGCAGCCCTGTCCTGAGGGCTGTGGAGCTCACAGCTGGCAGATGCCCACAGCCCTGCTTCACACACAGGGCAGGGAAGGGCTGGTTGCCTGTAGGGCCCAGAAGGGGAACTCCTCCCCCTGCAGGTGGTGAAGCAGGGCTCAGAAGCTGGCAGCAGCTCATCCCTGGGCACTGGCCCTGCTCTTCTCTGTGTTTCTGTGCATTTTACCACCTTGACATAGTTGCTGTGCTCAGAAGAGCAGCAGCAGCTCTCCTGCTCCCCCACCACGCCAGGCCTGGCTTTGCCTCCTCTCTCCCCTGCTGACCTCCGCTCCATGCCAACCACGACAAGTGCGGGCTGCCTGCTCCTCCTCCTTCCACTCCTCCTTCCCCTTCCTCTCCTCATGCCTCTCCTTTGCCTCTGCAGTTGTCACCAATGGCTCTGGCTGGGCTCAAGCTGTTGTCTTCTCAGGTTGTCAAACTGACTGGAAAAAACCCAAAGAAACCAAAGGAAACTCTTCCTCTGAGCTGGAGGATCCCAGCAGGGTTTGGGTTGGAAGGGCTCTCCAGAGCCCCTCTGAGTTCCACCTGTGCTTTGCTGCTCTGTTCTGCCTGCCCCTGCCTGGGGATTTGCTGAGGTTTGGGCACTCAGAGGGTTTGGAGCAGTGAGTGAAGCTGCTCCTGGGCTGGTGGTGGCTCTGTGGGCAGCACAGGCTGTGAGCCCCAGTGCTGGGCTTGCTCCCAGGCATGGAATGACAGAACCACAGAGCTGTCAGGGCTGGAAGGGACCTCAAGGCTCAGCCAGCTCCAGCCCCCTGCCATGGGCAGGGACACCTCACACCACAGCAGGTTGCTCACAGCCACCTCCAGCCTGGCTGCAAACACCTCCAGCCAGGAGGCTTCCACCCCTCCCTGGGCAGCCTGTGCCAGGCTCTCACCACCCTCCTGGGCAACAACTTCTTCCTCACATCCAATCTCAATCTCCCCACTTCTAGTTCTGCTCCATCCCCCAGTCCTATCCCTCCCTCACACCCTCAAAAGTCCCTCCCCAGCTTGCTTGGAGCCCCCTGCAGATCCTGGAAGGCCACAATGAGGTCTCCTGGGAGCCTTCTCCTCTCCAGCCTGCACAGCCCCAACTCTCTCAGGCTGTGCTCACAGCAGAGCAGCTCCAGCCCTCTGTTCCTCCTCGTGGCCCTGCTCTGGACACCTTCCAGCCCCTCCAGATCCTTCTTGGCACAGAGGCTCCAGGACTGGACCCAGAGCTCCAGGGGAGTCTGAGCAGAGTGGAGCAGAGGGGCAGAATCCCCTCCCTGGCCCTGCTGGCCACACTTCTCTTGCTGCAGCCCAGGCTCTGCTTGGCTCTCTGGGCTGCAAGTGCTCCCTGCTGGCTCCTGCTGAGCTTCTCCTCCCCCAGCACCCCCAAGGCCTTTTGTCCAGGGCTGCTCTCCAGCCAGTCCCTGCCCAGCCTGTGTCAGTGCTGGGCTCAGCCCTTGTGTGTGTTGTGAGGAGGTCCCAGAGTGCAGGGCTCAGGGGCTCTAATGCCCTTTGTGCATTGGTTCTGTAGCTGGGAGCTGTCCTCAGCCAGGGCAGGGGAGGCTGCAGGCTGCTGCTGGCAGGTAGCCACAGGGGCAGGGCACCAGGGCTGCCAGGCAGGGGGCAAGCAGACATCTGCTGGGGAGCCCTGGGCCACGGTGGTGGGTTTAGGAATTACCCCCCCCCCCCCATAAATTTGGAGAATTACCCCCAGAATGAGTCCCCAGAGGAGCTCAGGAGGTGTGGAAGCAAATGCAGCTCTGCTTGGAAGCAAACTCTGGGAAGTATGGAATGCAAGGAACAGCTACAGCCGTTTACCCAGGGTTACAATTCCTCTCCAGCACAAGGACCCCACTGGGCAAGCCAGGAGGGGGCTACCAACAGCCTCCTTCCCTCCCCTCCCTTCCCCCTGCCCATTGTACAGGGGAAGAGGAGAAAGCAGTTAGTGAAGCCCTGCTGGTACTGAGCCACAGCCAGGAATGAAGCCAAGGTCAGCAAAACCAAGCAGAGGCAGCAGCTGGGAGCAGCCAGAGTGGAGAGGCAGAAGTGTTGCTTCCATCCCTGTTAGCAAGGCAAAGGAATCCTTCAGAGCTGAGCACTGCTCTCTGCCAGGCCAGGGGTAATTTATTGACCAATCCCAGCCTGGGCTGCAGCAAGAGGAGTGTGGCCAGCAGGGCAGGGAGGGGATTCTGCCCCTCTGCTCCACTCTGCTGAGACCTCCCTGGAGCTCTGGGTCCAGTCCTGGAGCCTCTGTGCCAGGAAGGATCTGGAGGGGCTGAAGGTGTCCAGAGCAGGGCCAGGAGGAGGAGCAGAGGGCTGGAGCTGCTCTGCTGTGAGCACAGATGAGAGAGTTGGGGTTGTGCAGGCTGGAGAGGAGAAGGCTCCCAGGAGACCTCATTGTGGCCTCCCAGTGTCTGCAGGGGGCTCCAAGCAAGCTGGGGAGGGACTTGTGAGGGTGTCAGGGAGGGATAGGACTTGGGGGGATGGAGCAGAACTAGAAGTGGGGAGATTGAGATTGGATGTGAGGAAGAAGTTGTTGCCCAGGAGGGTGGTGAGAGCCTGGCACAGGCTGCCCAGGGAGGGGGTGGCAGCCTCCTGGCTGGAGGTGTTTGCAGCCAGGCTGGAGGTGGCTGTGAGCAACCTGCTGTGGTGTGAGGTGTCCCTGCCCATGGCAGGGGGTTGGAGCTGGCTGAGCCTTGAGGTCCCTTCCAGCCCTGACACCTCTGTGATCTATGATCCTGTTTTCTGCTGGCAGTCTCTGGACTGTCCCCAGGCAGCAGCCTGTAGCTGTGACAGTCCCCAGCCCCTCCCCAGCCATGGCTGCAGCTGGGGCTCACCTGAACTGCTGTGAGCTGAGGGCTCTCCTCCAGCAGCCCCTTGGTGCCCTGATGGCTTTACCCCATGGGCTGGGGCTGGTGCCAGCTGGTGGGCATGGGGGTCACAGAGTGCTAGACTGCTCTGGGTTGGAAGGGACCCTGAAGATCATCCAGTGCCAACCCCTGCCATGGGCAGGGACACCTCCACCAGCCCAGGCTGCTCAGGGCCTCATCCAGCCTGGCCTTGAACTGCTCCCTGGGCACCCTGTGCCAGGCTCTCCCCAGCCTCACTCTCAAGAGCTTCTTCCTAATGTCCAATCTAAGTCTCCCCTGCTCTAGTTTCAAATCCTTGTCTCTTGTCCTGTCACCACAGACCCTTCCATAAAAGTCCCTCCCCAGCTCTCCTGGAGGCCCTTCAGGTACTGGAAGCTGCTCTGAGGTCTCCCTGCAGCCTTCTCTTCCCCAGGCTGAACAGCCCCAGCCCCTCTGGGGAGGTTCTCCAGCCCTCTGATCATCTTCGTGGCTTCCCCTAGACCCTCTCCAGCAGATTTATGTCCTTGTGCTGGGGGCTCCAGAGCTGACAAAGTACTCTAGGTGAGGTCTGACAAGAGCAGGATCCCCTCCCCTGACCTGCTGCCCACACCTCTGGGTGCAGCCCAGGGCTCTGGTGGCTTTTTGGGTGGTTCATGTCAAGCTCCTCATCCAGCAGCTCCCCAGGGTCCTTCTCTGCAGGGCTGCTCTCAGTCCACTCATCACCCAGCCTGGAGCTGTGCTTGGGATGGTCCTGACCCTGATGTCCTGGCTGGAGCCCTCCTGTGTGGACAAGCTAAGGGCTGGAGCAGGCATGGTTTGGGGAGGTGACAGCAGAGTCTGATGTTGAGAGAGGCTGGGTTGGGCCTGCTGGTGCCCCTGCCTCTCACCATCCTCCTCCTCAGCAGCACTGGCCACATCTCTTGCTAGAGTGGAGAATGGCAGCCAGGGCTGCTGGGTTAGTGCAGCCTCAGGTGAGCTGAGCAGGATGGTCTGGGACTGGAGAAAGGCCACTTGGAGCTGGCTGTGGCAGTGACAGTAACAGCAGTGACAGTGAGAGCAGTCACAGTGACAGTGAGAGCAGTCACAGTGACAGCAGTAACAGTGGCAGTGACAGCAGTGACAGTGACAGTGACAGCAGTGACAGAGCAGTGACAGTGGCAGTGAGAGCAGTGACAGTGACAGAGCAGTGACAGAGCAGTGACAGCAGTGACAGTGGCAGTGAGAGCAGTGACAGTGACAGCAGTGGCAGTGACAGCAGTGAGAGCAGTGACAGAGCAGTGACAGTGAGAGCAGTGACAGTGACAGAGCAGTGACAGTGACAGAGCACTGACAGTGACAGTGAGAGCAGTGACAGTGACAGAGCAGTGAGAGTGGCAGTGAGAGCAGTGAGAGTGGCAGTGGGAGCAGTGGCAGTGGCAGTGGGGGCAGTGGCAGTGGCAGTGGGGGCAGTGAGAGTGGCAGTGGGAGCAGTGGCAGCGGCAGTGGGGGCAGTGAGAGTGGCAGTGGGAGCAGTGGCAGTGGCAGTGGGGGCAGTGGCAGTGGCAGTAGGGGCAGTGAGAGTGGCAGTGGGAGCAGTGGCAGTGGCAGTGGGGGCAGTGGCAGCGGCAGTGGGGGCAGTGAGAGTGGCAGTGGGAGCAGTGGCAGTGGCAGTGGGGGCAGAGGCAGGGGCAGTGGCAGTAGGGGCAGTGAGAGTGGCAGTGGGAGCAGTGGCAGTGGCAGTGGGGGCAGTGGCAGTGGCAGGGGCAGTGAGAGTGGCAGTGGGAGCAGTGGCAGCGGCAGTGGGGGCAGTGGCAGTGGCAGTGGGGGCAGTGGCAGCGGCAGTAGGGGCAGTGAGAGTGGCAGTGGGAGCAGTGGCAGCGGCAGTGGGGGCAGTGGCAGTGGGGGCAGTGAGAGTGGCAGTGGGGGCAGTGGCAGCGGCAGTGGGGGCAGTGGCAGTGGGGGCAGTGAGTGGCAGTGGGAGCAGTGGGAGTGGGGGCAGTGGGAGTGGGGGCAGTGGCAGTGGGGGCAGTGAGTGGCAGTGGGAGCAGTGGGAGTGGGGGCAGTGGCAGTGGGGGCAGTGGCAGTGGGAGCAGTGAGAGTGGCAGTGGGAGCAGTGGCAGTGGGGGCAGTGGCAGTGGGGGCAGTGGCAGTGGGAGCAGTGGCAGCGGCAGTGGGGGCAGTGGCAGTGGGGGCAGTGAGAGTGGCAGTGGGAGCAGTGGCAGCGGCAGTGGGAGCAGTGGCAGCGGCAGTGGGGGCAGTGGCAGTGGCAGTGGGAGCAGTGGCAGCGGCAGTGGGGGCAGTGAGTGGCAGTGGGAGCAGTGGCAGCGGCAGTGGGGGCAGTGGCAGCGGCAGTGGGGGCAGTGGCAGTGGCAGTGGGAGCAGTGGCAGCGGCAGTGGGGGCAGTGAGAGTGGCAGTGGGGGCAGTGGCAGTGGCAGTGGGGGCAGTGGCAGTGGGGGCAGTGAGAGTGGCAGTGGGAGCAGTGGCAGTGGGGGCAGTGGCAGTGGGAGCAGTGGCAGCGGCAGTGGGGGCAGTGGCAGTGGCAGTGGGGGCAGTGGCAGTGGCAGTGGGGGCAGTGGCAGCGGCAGTGGGAGCAGTGGCAGCGGCAGTGGGGGCAGTGGCAGTGGCAGTGGGGGCAGTGGCAGCGGCAGTGGGAGAGTGGCAGCGGCAGTGGGGGCAGTGGCAGCGGCAGTGGGGGCAGTGGCAGTGGGGGCAGTGAGAGTGGCAGTGGGAGCAGTGGCAGTGGGGGCAGTGGCAGTGGGAGCAGTGGCAGCGGCAGTGGGGGCAGTGGCAGTGGCAGTGGGAGCAGTGGCAGCGGCAGTGGGGGCAGTGGCAGCGGCAGTGGGGGCAGTGGCAGTGGCAGTGGGGGCAGTGGCAGTGGCAGTGGGGGAAGTGGCAGCGGCAGTGGGGGCAGTGGCAGCGACAGTGGGGGCAGTGAGTGGCAGTGGGGGCAGTGGCAGCGGCAGTGGGGGCAGTGGCAGTGGGGGCAGTGAGAGTGGCAGTGGGGGCAGTGGCAGCGGCAGTGGGGGCAGTGGCAGTGGGGGCAGTGAGAGTGGCAGTGGGAGCAATGGCAGTGGGGGCAGTGGCAGTGGGAGCAGTGAGAGTGGCAGTGGGAGCAGTGGCAGTGGGGGCAGCGGCAGTGGGGGCAGTGGCAGTGGGAGCAGTGGCAGCGGCAGTGGGGGCAGTGGCAGTGGCAGGTGGGGGCAGTGAGTGGCAGTGGGAGCATTGGCAGCGGCAGTGGGGGCAGTGGCAGCGGCAGTGGGGGCAGTGGCAGTGGCAGTGGGAGCATTGGCAGCGGCAGTGGGGGCAGTGGCAGCGGCAGTGGGAGCAGTGGCAGTGGGAGCAGTGGCAGCGGCAGTGGGGGCAGTGGCAGTGGCAGTGGGGGCAGTGAGAGTGGCAGTGGGGGCAGTAGCAGCGGCAGTGGGGGCAGTGGCAGCGGCAGTGGGGGCAGTGGCAGTGGGGGCAGTGAGTGGCAGTGGGAGCAGTGGCAGTGGGGGCAGTGGCAATGGGGGCAGTGGCAGTGGGAGCAGTGGCAGCGGCAGTGGGGGCAGTGGCAGTGGCAGTGGGGGCAGTGAGAGTGGCAGTGGGAGCAGTGGCAGCGGCAGTGTGAGCAGTGGCAGCGGCAGTGGGGGCAGTGGCAGTGGCAGTGGGGGCAGTGGCAGCGGCAGTGGGAGCAGTGGCAGCGGCAGTGGGGGCAGTGGCAGCGACAGTGGGGGCAGTGAGAGCGACAGTGGGAGCAGTGGCAGTGGGGGCAGTGGCAGTGGGGGCAGTGGCAGTGGGGGCAGTGGCAGTGGGAGCAGTGAGTGGCAGTGGGAGCAGTGGCAGTGGGGGCAGTGGCAGTGGGGGCAGTGGCAGTGGGAGCAGTGGCAGCGGCAGTGGGGGCAGTGGCAGTGGCAGTGGGGGCAGTGAGAGTGGCAGTGGGGGCAGTGGCAGCGGCAGTGGGGGCAGTGGCAGCGGCAGTGGGGGCAGTGAGAGCGGGATCCCTGCTCTGCTGGTGGCGAGGGCGCCCTCCCTGCGCGGCAGCTCTCCCCTCAGAGGGTGGCTCCTGCTCCAGGAGCTGCTGGCTCCGTGGGCCTGGGGCTGTGCTGACCCTGGCCAGGGAAGGAGACTCCTTCTGGTGCCCACTGCAGGGGGCGGGCAAGGCTCTGAGTCTGCAGGGTGGGTGCCAAGGTGCAGAGCCCCCTGCCTGCAGCCTGGTGCCGGAGCAGGGGCACCTCTCCTTGCCCCTCGCTGCCCGGCAGCTGGGAGCCCTCTGCTCCGCAGCACAGGAAGAGCAGTGCCAGGGGCTGCTCCCACCTGGCCCTCCTGCTACGCAGATGGGCTCTGGGAGGGGGCAGGGAGGCGCTGCGCTGCCCCTGGGAGGGCGTGGCTCCTGGCTCGTGGGTGTTTGATGCGGAGGTGGGGCTGGAGGGGGGCCAGGACTGCTTCCCAGCCTGTGTTTGCAGCCAGCAAAGCTCAGAGCTGAGGCCTGAAGCTCCACTTGCAGCAGAAAGGAGCACCGGGGTGGCAGACAGGGCTCTGGAGGAGGCAGTGGCTTGCAGGGCAGGGAGGCATTGCACTGGAGGAGTGGTTTGTGTCCTGCCCTGCCTGCTCACCTCCCAGGAGGAGGCTTTCAACCCCAGCAGCACACAGGAGCTCTGCAGCTCTGTCCAGAGGAGGGTCCAGCTCTATTGTCCTCTGTCCCTCAGGGTCCCACTGCCTGAGGGTGGCTGTGGATTTACCCAGGCAAGTCCTGGAAGCCCCAGGGCTGGAGGTCCCCTCCTCTGGTGGGCTGCCTCAGGGCTGCCACCCTCCCAAGGAAGCAACGTCCTAAATCATCTCTAAGTGTCCAGCCTGAGCCTCCCAGGTCAGAGTTTGTCCTGTGCAAAGGTCTGCCCTGGGCCCAGGAGTCCCTCTGCAGCCACCTCTGCAGGATGAGAAGCTCAGCTGGGAGGGGAGCTGGGTTCCCCTTCTGCTTCCAGCCAGGGAACAGCCAGGTTCAGGTTCAAACCCTGCCTGTGCTCTTCATCCTGGGGTGACTGCCCCAGCTGGCTGTGACCCATGGGGGCATTGCCCTGGGGGTGGTGACTTTGGCCACGGATGCTCTCTGCACCAGAGCTCCTGTGCTGGGGTCTGGACTGGAGCACCCAGCCCCAGCCTGCCTTGGTTTGTCTCCAGGCCTGGCTGGGCGGCACACTGCTGCCTGGGCCTGCACATCTGTGCTCAGGGGAGTGATGCTGAACTGAACCCCAGGCAGAGCTTCTCGGCCAGCAGGAGCAGGAGCTCATCCTGCCCTGTGCTCAACTGCCTTGACCACACCTGGAGTCCTGTGTCCAGCTCTGGGCCCTGTCCAGCTCTGGGCCCCTCAGGTCAGGAAAGATGTTGAGCTGCTGGAAGGTGTCAGAGAAGGGCAACAAGGCTGGGGAGGGGTCTGGAGCACAGATGCCACTTCAGTTCCGGTTGCATTGCTGGAGCTGCCAGGGGTGCTGGGCTTGACCACACAGCTGCTTGGGTGCCACCCACAGGCACTGCCCTCAGCCCCGTCTGCTGTGAGTGCCAGGCAGCAACTGAGGCACCGGGGACAGACACAGTGGCCTTGGCCCTTGGTTTCTGCCCCTCCCTGACCTGCAAGTGGCTGCAGGGCAGCTGGGGGGAGAGGCTGCTCCCAAGCACCATGCTGGCAGGGTGAGCACTGCACCCCCCAGCCCCGGGCTGCTCTGCAGGTGTCCCCTCCCAGAAGACCCCTGGAGCCCTCAGCTCTGCTCCTCCCCTGTGCTCCACTGAGACCTCTCCACGTGGCCAAGGCACTCTGCTTCGGGGGCTGGCTTTGCCGGGTCAAAGCATCTCTGTTCCCGTGCAGCAGGAGACCCCAGAGCAGGCCCCAGCCCCCCGGGCCAGCAGCAGACTCACCCCTGAGGGAGGATGCACTGTCCAGCCCAGCTCGGCCGTGGCTGTGGTGGAGTCCATCAGAGTCTCTGCAGGGAGAGGAAAGAAGGAGTCAGAGGCTGTGTGGGGAATGAGCTCAGGCTGCTGAGGGGGAGAGAGGTGGGGAGCAGCCCAGGACGGCAGCCACGGAGCCCAGGCTGCACCCAGCTCCCAGCCAGGCTTCACTCCCTCCACACACCAGGGGAGGCTCAGGCTGCAATCAGGAAGGATTTCTGCCCTGGCAGGGATCTCAGCCCTGGAATGCTCTGCCCAGGGCAGTGCTGCAGTGCCCAGCCCTGGGGGGGTTCCAGCAGCGGTGGGCCTGGTGCTTAGGGCCATGGTTCGGTGCTGAGCCTGCAGTGCTGGGGGGAGGGCTGGACTGGCTGAGCCTGGAGGTCTCTTCCAGCCAGCTCTGTTCTGATTGTTTCCCCTCCCCCTTCCCATTGCTCCCTGGCCCTCCTGCCTCCTGCAGTGCATGGGGGCCCTTGCCCTCCTGCCTGCCCAGCTGGACCTTCCTCCTCAAACCCCATGATCAGGGCACCACAGGCGAGGAGCCAGGCCTGAGCAGGTTTCCTCCATGGCCTTCCCATTGCTTTTACCACAGGTGGGTACTTCTCCCTCAGCAGCCCCACGGCAGGCAGGATCCTTGGCAGGGGCAAGGAGCAGCACTGGCAGGACTGGAAAGCAGTGGGAAGTGGAAGCTGAGTTCCCAGCTGATCGGGGCTGGAATAGGCCTCCAGGGACCAGCACGGAGGAGAAGCTTCCCTGAGCCACAGGGGCAGCAAAGCACAGAATCAGAACTGTTTGGGTTGGAGAAGACCTCTAAGATGAATGGAATGGAATGGAATGGAATGGAATGGAATGGAATGGAATGGAATGGAATGGAATGGAATGGAATGGAATGGAATGGAATGGGATGGAATGGAATGGAATGGGATGGAATGGAATGGGATGAATGGAATGGGATGGAATGGAATGGAATGGAATGGAATGGAATGGAATGGAATGGATGGAATGGGATGGAATGGAATGGAATGGAATGGGATGGAATGGAATGGGATGGAATGGAATGGGATGGAATGGAATGGAATGGAATGGGATGGGATGGAATGGGATGGAATGGAATGGAATGGAATGGAATGGAATGGGATGGAATGGGATGGAATGCAATAGAATAGAATAGAATAGAATAGAATAGAATAGAATAGAATAGAATAGAATAGAATAGAATAGAATAGAATAGAATAGAATCAACCAGGCTGGAAGAGACCTTTGAGATCACCAAGTCCAACCTCTCCCCCAGCACCATCTGATCAACTCAACCATGGCACCAAGGGCCTCATCCAGGCTCTTCCTATACACCTCACCAAGTCCAAACTTCAACCTGAGAGTCGGGAGCAGAACCCAACCCCCACCTCACCCCAGCCTCCTCTCAGGGAGCTGCAGAGAGCAAGGAGGTCTCCCTCAGCCTCCACTTCTCCAGGCTGAAGACTCCCAGCTCTCTCAGCTGCTCCTCATCCTCTCTGCAGCTCATCAGCCTCCCAGCACCGAGGAAGTGCCATTCCCAGCAGCAGCAGGTTGGGCCTAGCTGCACTGGTGGCACTGGAAGGGGTGTCCAGGTCATGGCACCCCAGTGAGTCACAGACCAGGCCAGACAGCCCCACCAGAGCCACACTGGACAGACACCTCCAGGGGTGGTGCCCCAGCCTGGGCAGCTCTCCAGCCTCCAGGTCTGCCCTCACAATCTCACTGCAGCCTGGGGGCTTTTCTGCACCATGCCCACTGCTGGCAAGCTCAGAAGAGAGGACACCAGTCCAGGGCTCAGGAGAGGGAGGTTGGAAACCATGCCCAAAGGGCTCAGCACACTGAGGCTGGACACAGGCAAAGTGGCACAGACAGTCCAGGCCAGTGGTCCTATGGCTGAGACCAAGGTGGTGCCCACAGAAGAAATGCCAGCCCCTGATGCCAGCACCTGCACACAGGATGCCACCTGAGTCTGGAGGGATGCTGGAAAGCATCCACTGCACAGCTGCCACCTTCCCTGCCCCCCCAGCTGGTGCAGGAGAGGCAGGGGAACAGCCCTGGGTTAGGGCTCTGCAGCTCCCAACACAGCACCTCCTGCACAGGGTCAGTGCCCACTCTGTGCCAGCTCACTGGCAGTGAACAACCAGAAGGCCAACAGGGTCAGGGTCTCCAGCCACCACCTCCCCATAACCCCACAACCAGTGCCACCTGCCACAGCCAGCACAGGGATGGAGACTTGCTGGCTGTGACCACATCCTGCAGCTGCTCCTCACCCCTGGCACCCTGCAGGAATTCCCCCAAGGCATCATCTGCACCTTCTCCACCTTGATGAAACAGGTTCAGAGGGCTGGAGCTGCTGTGAGGCAGGCTGAGGGAGCTGGGGCTGCTCAGCCTGGAGAGGAGAAGGCTCCAGGGGGGCCTCAGAGCAGCCTTCCAGGACCTGAAGGGCTCCAGGAGAGCTGGGGAGGGACTTTGGACAGGGGCTGGGGGTGCCAGGGTGAGGACAATGGCTCTGAGCTGGGAGAGGAGAGACTGAGACTGGAGATGAGGAAGAAATTGTTGGCAGTGAGGCTGGGGAGACTCTGGCACAGGCTGCCCAGGGATGCTGTGGCTGTCCTCTGCCTGGAGGTGTCCAAGGCCAGGCTGGATGAGGCCCTGAGCAGCCTGTGCTGGTGGGAGGTGTCCCTGCCCATGGCTGGATGAGCTTTGAGGTCCCTTCCAACCCAAACCTTTCAGTGGTGCTATGGAGAGCAAGGAGTGGAAGGCTCAGCCTTGAGCAGCCCCAGCAGTCAGGAGGGAAGCAGCTCCTGGGACCCCCTCCCCCCATGCCCCCCGGGAAGCCAAGGAGTGCCTGGGCAGAGGCAGGCTGCCTGCACCTACTGCTGGCACTGAGTCACTTCCAGCCCGTGGGATGCTCACTGCTGCTGCCTGCAGCCAGCAGTTTCCAGCTCACAGGAAACCAGGATTGCAAAGCTTGGGTTTGCTCCAAGAGTGAAAAGGCCAAAATAGTTCTTTTCACATTTTCCCACTAGGAAAACTGGCTCTGGAAAGAGCTCATCCAGCAGCACTCCCAGCCAGGGGTTGTGAAATCCCTTCCCAAGCCGGCTGCTTCTTGACGCCGCTCCAGGACGGGCCTGATCTTAGCACAGGGCCTCGCACCGCCAGGGAAAGCAACATGGTCCCCCCAGCTGCCCAGCAGCTGCAGGTGGCACCAGGCTGGAGGCTCTGCAGAGGCTGCTGGCCAGGCTGGATCAGGGCCGAGGGCAATGGGAGGAGGTTCAGCAAGGCCAAGGGCTGGAGTGCAACACCTGGGCCACAACAACCCCCACAAAGGCTCCAGGCTGGGGGCAGGTGGCTGCAAACTGCCTGGTGGGAAAGGCCCTGGGGTGCTGGGTGCCAGCAGCTGGAGAGGAGCCAGCAGTGCCCAGGTGGGCAGAAGGGCACCAGCAGCGGTGTGAGACGTAGCAGCGGTGTGGGCAGCAGCAGCAGGGCAGGGATTGTGCCCCTTGATTGGAGGTGGGGGAGGCTGGAACTCAAATCCAGCTTTTCAGCTTTTGGGTCCTCACTCCAAGGACACTGAGGAGCTGGAGCAGGGCCAGAGAGAAGGGCAACAGAGCTGGGGAAGGGTCTGGGGAACAGGGCTGGGGAGCAGCTGAGGGAGCTGGGGTGTTGAGCTTGGAGCAGAGGAGGCTGGGAGACCTCCTTGCTCTCTGCAGCTCCCTGGGGAGGAGGCTGGAGCTGGGTGGGGGTTGGGCTCTTCTGCCTAGTCTCAGGTGATAGAAGAAGAGGAAGTGGCTTCAGGTAGCACCAGGGAGGTTCAGGATGGGTACCAGAATATTTTGGTTGCTGCAGGAGTGGTCAGGGACTGGAAGAGGCTATCCAGGGAGGTGCTGGAGTCACCATAGACTACAGAGTCTCTGGGCTGGAAGGGACCTCCCCAGCTCATCCACTCCAAGCCCTGCACTCAGCAGGGACATCCTCCACTGCAGCAGGCTGCCCACAGCCCTCTCCAGCCTCCCCTTCAACAGCTCCAGGGATGGAGCCCAACCCCCCTCCCTGGGCAACCTGCTGCAGTCTTTCAGCAGCCTCCTGCTGCACAACTTGTTCCTCACATCCAAGCTCCATCTGCTCTGCTCTGCTCTGAAGCCATTGTCCCTGGAGGTGTTCCAGAAACCTGTGGCCATGGCACTTGTGGCCATGGTTTAGTGGCCTAGTGTGGTGCTGGGTTGAAGGTTGGACTCCATGCTCCCTGAAGGCTTTCCCAGCCTAACCAACTCCGTGATTCTACTGCCAAAACCCCTTTCACTTGTTGCTTTCTCTCAGCTCTCACTGCCAGTGGTGCAGAGGAGTCCATCCACAGCACTGATACCAGGTGAGCTCCAAACCTGCACAAAGCATTCCCCAGACTGAAGGAAGCTTGGAAGCCTTCTGCATCCTGAAAGCCTTTGCTTTAAGGAGAGCTCAGAGCAGTGGGGACCTTGTGCTGGGCGCACCACTGCAGAGCAGGCTGCCTGCAGCCCTCCCTGCTGCCCCTGCAGCACTGTGCAGCTCCTTGGAGCTACACATCTGTCCCAGCAGGAGAGGAGAGAGCTAGGGATGGGAAGGGTTGAAGCAGCTGGGTGTTCTTTTCCCATGGTCAATTGATCTTCCTCAAAAAAGATCTCCATGAAGTCCCACTCTGACCTCACCCCATTCAGATGCCAGCCCAGCAGAGTTCCTTTCAGCTGCACAGGATCTCTGCTCCCCCAGGCCCTTCCCTCCCTCCTGTGCTGCTCAAGGGTGGCAAAAGAATCACCTCACCCACCTGAAGGGCTGAGCCTCCTTATTCCTCCATCCTGAAACAAGCTCCTTCCTCTCAGGCTCCTCTTTCTCCACCTTCTTTGTGCAGCCTGGACCCCAAGGCTGAGCTCCCAAGGCTGAGCTCCCCAGGGCTGAGAGCTCCCCACTGCACACAGCCCAACACAGCCCTCTCTGAGCAGCTTTGCCACCAAGCTGCTGCCCTGGTTGAGGCCCACATGAGGTGGGTTGGGTTGGCACATCAGCACTCAGCAGCAGCTGCCTGAACTACAGAGAACTGGCACTAAGTGGTGCCCTCCAAGCAGAGGCACCTGGTTGGCTGCCCTGCCTGCAAACCTGGGTGTGAAGGCAGGAGGGGTTCCGTGCTGGGGGTGCGGGTTTGCTCCATCCTGCCCTTGGGCAGCCTGCCAAGTTCTCTCACCCAGACACCTGCCCAGGACCACCTCAGCTGAGGCTGAGGCCATGCAGTCTGCAGAGCCAGATCACTGCCTCCTCCCTGCTCCTGATGAAAGCAGCAGCACAGGAGGAAGCAAAAGCAGAGTAATGCCCACAGCACCCCTGTGAGGGTGACAGAGCCTGGAGCAGGCTGCCCAGGGGGCTGTGGAGTCTCCTCCAGAGATATTCAGGACCCACCTGGATGTGTTCCTCTGTGAGCTGCTCTGGGTGACCTGCTCTGCAGGGGGTTGGACTGGATGAGCTTTGGAGGTCCCTTCCAGCCCCTGGCACTCTGTGACTGATACCACCGCCCTCAGCTACGCAGCAGAAGGGCTGAGACTCCCCTGGGGTCAATTCCTTCTGCATCTGGATGGCTTTTACTGCTGCAGAGGGACTGTGGAAGCTCCTCACAGAGGAGCCTGCAAAGGTGATTGATTGTGGTCTGCAAGGGCAGGACTCAGCAGTGAACAGAGCTCCTAAGCCCATAGGAAACTGCAGCTGCAGCAGGCCTGGGAGCTGCCTCAGGGAAACAAGATCAAGTGTTAGCAGGGGCAGCGACTGCTGCTGAAGAGCATCATGGAACCACCACAGAATGGCTTCACTTGGAAGGGACCTCAAAGCCCAACCAGCTCCAACCCCCTGCCACGGGCAGCGACACCCCCTCCCACCAGCACAGGCTGCTCAGGGCCTCATCCAGCCTGGCCCTGAACACCTCAGGCAGGAGGCAGCCACAGCCTCCCTGGGCAGCCTGTGCCAGGCTCTCCCCCAGCCTCACTCTCAACAACTTCTTCCTCACCTCCAGTCTCAGTCTCCTCTCTCCCAGCTCAAAGCCATTGTTCCTCATCCTGGCACCCCCAGCCCTTGTCCAAAGTCCCTCCCCAGCTCTCCTGGAGCTCCTTCAGGTACTGGAAGCTGCTCTGAGGTCTCCCTGGAGCTTTCTCTTCTCCAGGCTGTAACATCCAACTCCCTCAGCCAGTCCCTGTAGGGCAGGTGCCCCAGCCCCTTTGTGTCCTCCTCAGAACCCTCTCCAGCAGGTCCATGTCCTTGTGCTGGGGGCTCCAGAGCTGGATGCAGTGCTGCAAGTGGGGACTCACAAGTGATTGCCAGTAGCTGCAGACCTTGCACTGTTTGCATCTTTCTCCATCCCAGGTGAGCCATGAGATGCAGAAGCTCCCTGAAGGAGCACACACTGGGCAGGAGGCCTCCTCGGCTCCTTCCAGCCACCAGTGATGCCCAAGGAGATACTCATGGACTGCTCTGAGGGATGTGTGGCTGCAGGCACCAAGATGTCAGCTGTGCAGGGCTCCCATGCAGGTGCAAGCCCCACGTGAGCTGTGCCAAGGCCCAGGGAATGGGAACCCTCCATGCCCAGAGGCAGCTTCTCCCCCTGCAGCAGCCCCAGTGCTGCCCTCAGCACACTCAGTCCCCTGCAGCTTCTGCACCCAACAGTGGTCCCTGGTGGGCTGCCACGGCCACATCTCACCCAGCAGGCCTCCTGAACCCTCCTGCCCCCTGCCCAGGCACCCAAATGGACCAACTCCTGTGCTGGGGACAACAGAGCCAGAACCATTTCTGCAGAGGCAAGCCCAAGCCCAGCTGTGAATTCCCTGCCAGCTACGGAGAGGAGAAGATGCCTGCTTCAACCAGCAAGCTCAGCAGCCCCTCTCAGTGCCACAGCCAAGGCTTTCACGGTGCCACCCTGCTGCTCTGGCAGCACCAAGGAACAGGGTGAGGAGCTGGTGCCCTGGCAGCCGCCTGAAGAGCCCCAGGGCAGAGCAAGCCCTTGGCAGCCACAAACTCACAGAGCAGTGGGGTTGGAAAGTTCCTCTGGAGACCATCCAGTCCAACCCCCTGCCAGGGCAGGGCACCCAGGGCAGGGCACCCAGGAACACATCCAGGTGGGCTGGAAAGTCTCAGGGCAGGAGACTCCCACAGCCTCCCTGGGCAGCCTGCTCCAGGCTCCAGCAGCCTCACACCAAAGGATTTTCTCCTCATGTTGAGGTGGAACCTGCTGGGTTCCAGTCTGTGCTCATTGCCCTTTGTGCTGCCACAGGGCACCACTGGGCAGAGCCTGGCCCAGCCTGGCCCCTTCTTGCCCCCCCACCCCTCAGATATTTGTAACCACTGCTCAGATCTCCTCTCAGGCTGCTCCTCTGCAGCCCAACCGGCCCCAGGGCCCTCAGCCTCTCCTCCTCACACAGGTCCCAGTCCCTTCAGCATCCTCATAGCCTGCCTTGGCCTCTCTCCAGTACATCCCTGTCCCTCTGGAGCTGGGGATGACCTGGAGCCCAGCCACGTGGGGGTGGCAGTGCCTGGCCCCAGGCCCCTCCCTGGGGGCTGTGGGTAGCTGCAGCTCTGTCCCTGCTCTCTGGGAGCAGCCTTTCCCCAGTGTTGTTGTTTGTGTTCCTCCCCTCCCCTGTGTTTATCTCATTCTGCCCACGGCGTCAGAAATAAATCCGCAGCTGCTCGGCAGCAGCAGCAGCAGCCACAGCCCTGGCCAGCTTCCCACCAGCAAGCACCAGGCTGCTCCCCACGGGACAGTTAGGAGATAAGTGCCTGTCCTTTTTCACTTTGAAGATGCTTTCAATAAGCAACTCCCTGCCAGCGCCGAGGCTCAGCACCAGCGCCGCTGCTCCCTGCCAGGGCACGCAGGGCTCCAGCTCCAGCACTTCACACCCACAGAGGCTTCACCACCACCAGACCACCACCCCCAGGGCTCAACAGCCAAGCTAAGACACCGCCGAGCCGCCCGCTGCTCTGCCAGTGACCCCGGGCGGGGAGGGCTCTGGGCCTCTGCAGTCTTCCTGCCGCTCAGCCCCGGGCAGAATGAGCTGCACCCAGTCCTTCCCAGCTGCCCAGGGCAGGTCTGGGACCGCTGAGCAGACCTGGGAGGGGAGGACAGGCCGGGATCATGCTGGCTGATGGCAAAGTGACTGGAAACCAGCCTGGGATGGCCAGGAGCAGAGGCGGAGAGTGACAGCACCAAGGGAGAGTGTCAGAGAGGCAGGGGCAAGGGCTGAGCAGAGAGCTGTGACGGTGCAGACACTTCCCTGCGACTGCCTTGGAGGTTTGCCAACAGCTCAGAGCATCTGGCCCCCAGTTTCTCAGAAGTCCTGGCAAGCCCTCCACAGTCTGAGCTCCAAACACATCCAGACCGAGGAGCAGCTGGACAAACAAACAGCCCCACAGATAGCTGCAGCCTCCACCCTCATTTTTCCACCCACAACTTTCCCTTCCCCTTCTCGGGCCAGCTCCTCCCTCGGGGGCAGGAGCGGCGCCCTTCCAACCCGGTGCGATGCTGCTGACACAGGGCCGGAGCTGCTGGGGCCGACCCGGGACCGCCGCAGCCGCAGCCTGCGCGGGACGTGCGGAGCAGGCGAGGAGCTGCCCAGACCTCTCCGATGGGCTGGGGAGCAGAGCATCCCAAGGCAGACACGGGGAGGAGGCCACTCGTCCCGCTTGTCATCACCATCGCCTAGACGTGACCTGCAAGCCCACCCAAGACACCTCCCCAGGTCAGTGCGAGCTGGAGGGATGCTGGAGAGCAGGCTCGGCGCCGAGCCCGGCCGGGTGGAGCAAGCCCGAGCCGTTCACCGGAGGTGTCCCAGACAGGGACAAACCCTGAGCAGAGGCACCAGCGCTGCTGCCACCGCCACGGCCACCGCAGCCCTGCCCGGGGGCAGCTAATGAGAACCACGGCTGCCCCCCGCCCCAAGCAGACCCTGCGCAGCTCCGTTTGCCCTCCCAGAAGCTGGAAGGCCTCTCGCTGCCTCCCGTGCGTTCCTGGAGCCTCATTATAATGTTTTTGCCAGCGTGAGCCGAGCAGGGCTGAGAGCCCCGCGGCTCCTGCGCAGCCCCCGCTCTGCTTTGCCTGGCCGGGGGCCAGCGCGCAGCCTGAAACAAGGCGGGCCCGGGCGCGGCGGCAGCAGCGCAGCACTGCGAGCCCCGGCCCAGGGGATCCGCTCCGGCTCCAAGAGGACAGCGATGGACAGGGGAGCGAGAAGAGGCGCCGGGGACGGGCACCGCCCGCCTGTGCCCTCGGCACCGAAGGCCGCTTCGAGGGCAAGGGAGAGCCGGGGCTGAGCGTGGTGCTGACCCAAAGCCGCCACACCGCGAGGAGCAGCTCCACAGCATCTCTGCCCAGCTCCTCTCCTCCTTCCGCTCCGAAGCCTCTGGGTGCCGCAGGTGCTGCCCCTGCGCGGGGCCGGCAGCTCCGCTGCCCGGAAAGCTCAAAAACGAGGGGAAAGCCCGAGGCAGCCGCCCAGGGCTTCGCAGGTCAGCCAAGCACTTCTGCCGCTCCCTGGGCGCCTCGCTGAACGTGAGCCTGCCCGGCCACCGGCACCGCGGGCACACGAGGCTCCAGGACTGCGCCTCGCCCCCGCCCGGCCGGGGGCATCGGCCAGCTCCGGCTCTCAGCTGGGAGGGGCTGGGGCTGGGAATTCAGATGCTGCCACCCTTCAGCCTGCAGCTTGTGCCGAGGCAGCAGGGCAGGCTGGATGCCAGGCAGGACCATGCTCCGGCCTGCTGCCACCCCCGCCCCCACTCATCTTCTGCGGCCCCAGCGTCCTGGCATCATCTGCCCCAGAGGTCAGCAGAGACCCCAGAGAGCTGCTCCAGCAGCACCAGGGACCCCCGGTCCTTGCCGGCAGCAGCTGGCACTTGCAGGTCTGGGTTGAGCCGCGGGCAGGCGGCCGGGAGGAGACGCCGCCGATGCTAAACGCCAGCGAGCAGGGAGCCTGCCCCGGCGCACGGCGGCCAGAGGCGGCCCAGAGGCACCGCTGCTGGCCCTGCTGCTGGCCCCGCTGCTGGCACTGCTGCTGGCCCCGCTGCTGGCACTGCTGCTGGCCCCGCTGCTGGCCCTGCTGCTGGCCGCTGCTGGCACTGCTGCTGGCCCCGCTGCTGGCACTGCTGCTGGCCCCGCTGCTGGCACTGCTGCTGGCCTGCCCCTGCCACCCCCACCGCCGGCCAGACACCGCGCCAGAGGAATCCCAGTGCTCAGCAGGTGCATGCAGCTCGTCCAGCCCCCCAGGACAGCCCCAGACTGAAGTGCCCACCCAGCCCCCTGCCCGGCAGATGGAGCAGGGCCGTGGCCCTCCCAGCAGCCTCCAGCTCCCTCTTCCTCTCCAGAGGCCACAGGGGTCCTGCAGGAGATCGGAGACCCCAGGCCCATGAGCTCCTCCTGCAGATGCTCCATCCTGGAGGAGCCACCAGCCTCCACCGTGTGCTGCCCTGCTCCACAGACAGGGCTCAAGGCTGGCCCTGCAGCATGCACGGAGCTCAGCCATGCAGCCACTACCAGTGGTGCCAGCAGCAGATGCCCTGGGCACCTCCTGACGCTGCAGCCAGGGGAAAGAGCTGCTTCAGAGCACAGCAGCCTGCTCCCACCACTGTCCCCTGGGGCCAGCTGGGACAAGGTCGAACTTTCAGGGTGCAGGGCCACATGACCTAGCCCCCAGACCCACAGCATCCTGCATCTCCAGCCCCACTCCCCTGTGTCCCAGGCACAGCATCCTGCAGCTCCAGCCCCACTCCCCTGTGTCCCAGGCACAGCATCCTGCAGCTCAGCCCCACTCCCCTGCACTCCAGGCACAGCATCCTGCATCTCCAGCCCCACTCCCCTGCACTCCAGGCACAGCATCCTGCATCTCAGCCCCACTCCCCTGTGTCCCAGGCACAGCATCCTGCAACTCCAGCCCCACTCCCTGTGTCCCAGGCACAGCATCCTGCATCTCCAGCCCCACTCCCTGCACTCCAGGCACAGCATCCTGCAGCTCCAGCCCCACTCCCCTGTGTCCCAGGCACAGCATCCTGCATCTCCAGCCCCACTCCCCTGCACTCAGGCACAGCATCCTGCAGCTCCAGCCCCACTCCCCTGTGTCCCAGGCACAGCATCCTGCATCTCAGCCCCACTCCCCTGCACTCCAGGCACAGCATCCTGCATCTCCAGACCCACTCCCCTGTGTCCCAGGCACAGCATCCTGCAACTCCAGCCCCACTACCCTGCACTCCAGGCACAGCATCCTGCATCTCCAGACCCACTCCCCTGTGTCCCAGGCACAGCATCCAGCATCTCCAGACCCACTCCCCTGCACTCCAGGCACAGCATCCTGCATCTCCAGCCCCCACTCCCCTGTGTCCCAGGCACAGCATCCACTGCATCTCCAGACCCACTCCCCTGCACTCCAGGCACAGCATCCTGCATCTCAGACCCACTCCCCTGCACTCCAGGCACAGCATCCTGCATCTCCAGCCCCACTCCCCTGTGTCCCAGGCACAGCATCCTGCATCTCCAGACCCACTCCCCTGCACTCCAGGCACAGCATCCTGCATCTCCAGACCCACTCCCCTGCACTCCAGGCACAGCATCCTGCATCTCCAGACCCACTCCCCTGTGTCCCAAGCACAGAGGGTGAGGCACTCCCAGGAGATTTGGGATGCAGCAGGAGCCTGGATGCTGCAGGACATCCCCAGGAGCAGGTGCTGGGCCCTCACAGGACATCCATCCCCTCCCTTCGCCATCCCCTGCCCATCATCCTATGTGCATGAGCCCAGGGCACAGGGGTTTGGCCACCTCTGCCTCCCACTCCCCCTGGGGATGCTGTCACTGGCCAGCCCCACCCAGAGCAGCTCCATCCACCTCCCAGCCCTGCTGGTACCCAGTGAGGCTCTGTCCCCCTGCCTGGTGGTGTGGGCTGCAAGCCTTGCTCCCAGCAGGCCCCAGAGCCCTGCTCAGCATCCCAATCGAGCTGTCCTTAATGGGCTTCCATTTTAATTTGCTTTTATTGGCACTCACAGATGGTGATCCCCCCCTCCCCCAGCCCCAGCACTCACAGGGCACTAACATTTATGGGGGACAGACATGAGCTCCACACAGCTCCAGCCAAAGCCCCCACCAGGCAGCTGCAGCACTGCGGCCTGTGCCTGGCTCGTAAAGGCAGGGCCAGGGCCACCCCAGAGCCTCCCTGGCATGGCAGGGTGAGGGCAGGCAGGACCCGGGTCCAGCACAGGAGCAGCCAGCCTGGTGCAGCCAGGCCTGGCAGCTTCACCTGGGCAACTTCTGCCATGGCCAAAGCTCTGCACAGTGCCACAGGGGGGCTCAGAGCGGAGGGTGCCCAGAGCTGCTGCCCAGGGCTGTGCTGCTGCAACCCCCAGGCCAGAGCCAGGGCCAGAGCCAGGGCCAGAGCCAGCCCCTCCTGCAGCCTGGGGGCTGCTCCCTGCATGCTTGGCTCCAGCCACCCACAGAATCATTCAGCTGGGAAAAGACCTTCAAGGCCACCAAGCCATCAGCCCTGCTCTGGCAGGTCCCCCCACTAAGCCCTGCCCACAAGCACCTCATCCACACTGCTCCTGACCCCCCAGGGCTGGGGACTCCCTCACCTCCCCAGGCAGCCTCAGGACCCTTCCAGTGCCTGCAACCAGCTCATGCTGGTGGCTGCAGGGACGTGACAGCAAGGCAGGGCCAGGCAGGTGCTGCTGCGCAGGCAGCCAGGCTGCAGCAGCCCGGCGAGCAAACCAGGAGCACCAGGCAGCCCCTGAGGCGCAGCAGAGGCACCCAGGCACCCAGCCCTGGATGCTGGCGCTGCCCACAGGGCCCTGCTGCCAGCCTGCCCAGCTCAGGCAGGGTCCCTGCACAGGCAGCTGGCAGCCAGGCCTGGCTGCTCTGCCCTGCTGGCCCTGGCAGGCTGCAGGTTTGCTGCTGGGTGGCAGCTGCAGGAGGGACCAGCTCGGGCGGCGCCACAGGGCCAGCTGCAGCCTTGCTTTTGCCCAGCCACGGGGGTGCCCGTGCCCCAGGCCTGGCTCTGGGGGCAGGGAGCCTCAGGTCAGGCTCCCCCCAGGGGAAGCCCCCAGGACACAGGCAGGAAATCCCTCGATTGCCACCAGGAGCTTGGCTTTCTGCCAGCCCCTCCGGGCCCACAGCAGCTCTCCACCACCCATCCCTTTGGGGGTCTCCTGGGGGCTGCTCACAGCCACACCAGGAACACACAGCCCCCCTCCCCCTCCCCCAGCACCTCTGTAGAGCAGCAGCTGGGAGCATTCTTAGCAAGCTGGGAAAGCCCTTCCCTGGAAAGCCTCTCCTTCTGCCCCCCCCACCATGGAGAGAGCTTCCCCATGCCTCAGCCATCCCCTGCACACCAACACAACCTCACAGGCAGCAGCTTGAACCATGAGGATGCTTCACTGGGGGATGCCACGAGGCTCCTGCTCGTGGGTGGCCCTAGGCAAGGGAGGTCCTTGCTCCATCCCTCCCTCCATCGCTCCATCCATTCCCCCTCCCTCCCTCCATTCATCACAGAACCACAGAGTCAACCAGGTTGGAAGAGACCTCCAAGGTCACCAAGTCCAACCCATCACCCAACCCCAACTGATCAACCAGACCCTGGCACAAGGGCCTCATCCAGGCTCTGCTTAAACACCTCCAGGGACCCCAACCCCACCCCACCTCAGGCAGCACATCCCAGAGGAATCTCTCTGTCTGGGAAGAACTTCTTGCTAAGCTAAACCTCCCCTGGCACAGCTTGAGACTGTGTCCTCTTGTTCTGGTGCTGTGTGCCTGGCAGAAGAGCCCAACCCCCCACATGGCTACAACCTCCCTGCAGGGAGTTGTACAGAGCAAGAAGGTCTCCCCTGAGCCTCCTCTTCTCCAGGCTCAGCAACCCCAGCTCCCTCAGCCTCTCCTCCCAGGGCTGTGCTCCAGACCCTCCCCCAGCCTTGTTGCCCTTCTCTGGACACCTTCCCAGCAGCTCAACATCTTTCCTGACCTGAGGGGCCCAGAGCTGGACAGGGGCCCAGAGCTGGACACAGGACTCCAGGTGTGGCCTGAGCAGTGCTGAGCACAGGGCAGGATGAGCTCCCTGCTCCTGCTGGCCTGAGAAGCTCTGGGGTTCAGTTCAGCATCACTCCCCTGAGCACACAGGATGTGCAGCTCAGGCAGCAGCAGTGCTGCCAGCCAGGCCTGGAGACAAACCAAGGCAGGCTGGGGCTGGGTGCTCCAGTCCAGACCCCAGCACAGGAGCTCTGGTGCAGAGAGCATCCGTGGCCAAAGTCACCACCCCCAGGGCAATGCCCCCATGGGTCACAGCCAGCTGGGGCAGTCACCCCAGGATGAAGAGCACAGGCAGGGTTTGGACCTGAACCTGGCTGTTCCCTGGCTGGAAGCAGTGAAGGGGGAACCCAGCTCCCCCTCCCAGCTGAGCTTCTCATCCTGCAGAGGTGGCTGCAGAGGGACTCCTGGGCCCAGGGCAGACCTTTGCACAGGACAAACTCTGACCTGGGGAGGCTCAGGCTGGACACTTAGAGATGATTTAGGACGTTGCTTCCTTGGGAGGGTGGCACAGCCTGAGGCAGCCCACCAGAGGAGGGGGACCTCCAGCCCTGGGGGCTTCAGGACTTGCCTGGGTAAATCCACAGCCACCCTCAGGCAGTGGGACCTTAGGGACAGAGACACCAGAGCTGGACCTCTCCTCTGGACAGAGCTGCAGAGCTCCTGTGTGCTGCTGGGGTTGAAAGCCTCCTCCCTGGGAGGTGAGCAGGCAGGGCAGGACACAAGCCACTCCTCCAGTGCAATGCCTCCTGCCCTGCAAGCCACTGCCTCCTCCAGAGCCCTGTCTGCCACCCCGGTGCTCCTTTCTGCTGCAAGTGGAGCTTCAGGCCTCAGCTCTGAGCTTTGCTGGCTGCAAACACAGGCTGGGAAGCAGTCCTGGCCCCCCTCCAGCCCCACCTCCGCATCAAACACCCACGAGCCAGGAGCCACGCCCTCCCAGGGGCAGCGCAGCGCCTCTGCCCCTCCCAGAGCCCATCTGCGTAGCAGAGGGCCAGGTGGGAGCAGCCCCTGGCACTGCTCTTCCCTGTGCTGCGGAGCAGGGGCTCCCAGCTGCCCGGAGCAGCGAGGGGCAAGGGAGGTGCCCCTGCTCCGGCACCAGGCTGCAGGCAGGGGCTCTGCACCTTTGGCACCCACCCTGCAGACTCAGAGCCTTGCCCGCCCTGCAGTGGGCACCAGAAGGAGTCTCCTTCCCTGGCCAGGGTCAGCACAGCCCCAGGCCCACAGAGCCAGCAGCTCCTGGAGCAGGAGCCACCCTCTGAGGGGAGAGCTGCCGCGCAGGGAGGGCGCCCTCGCCACCAGCAGAGCAGGGATCCCGCTCTCACTGCCCCCACTGCCGCTGCCACTGCCCCCACTGCCGCTGCCACTGCCCCACTGCCACTCTCACTGCCCCCACTGCCACTGCCCCTGCCCCACTGCCGCTGCCACTTTCTCCACTGCTCCCACTGCCACTGCCCCCACTGCCACTGCCCCCACTGCCACTGCTCCCACTGCCACTCTCCACTGCTCCCACTGCCACTGCCCCCACTGCCACTGCCCCCACTGTCCCACTGCCCCACCCGCTGCCACTGCTCCCACTGTCGCTCTCACTGCCCCCACTGTCGCTGCCACTGCCCCCACTGCCGCTGCCACTGCTCCCACTGCCGCTGCCACTGCCCCCACTGCCACTGCCACTGCCCCACTGCATTCGCCACTATCCTGCCACTGCCCCCATTGCCACTGCCCCACTGCCACTGCTCCCCACTGCCACTCTCACTGCCCCCACTGCCACTGCCCCCATAGCTGCCACTGCCCCCACTGCTGCTGCTGCCCCCACTCGCCCTCCACTGCCCCACTGCCATGCCACTGCCCCCACTGCGCTGCCACTGCTCCCCCTGCCACTGCTCCCACTGCCTGCTGCCACTGCCCCCCTGCCGCTGCCAGTGCTCCCACTGCCACTACTTTCTGCCCCACTGCGCTGCCACTGCCCCCACTGCCGGCTGCCAATGCTCCACTGCCACTCTCACTGCCCCCACCTGCCACTGCCCTGCCCCCACTGCGCTGCCACTGCTCCCACTGCCACTGCCCCCACTGCCGCTGCCCCCACTGCCACTGCTCCTGCCCATCTCCACTGGCTCCACTGCCACTGCCCCCCACTTTCGTTATCCCCATATTAAATATCATATTTTATGTACTCTTTATAACGTTGTACTTATTTTTACTGTAAATATCACTTATTCACTGTGCATATTTACAATGTATGTAGCAGCCCCCACCTGTAAAAATATCATATTTTACTTTCAGTGAACATTACTTTCTTCCCACTCTTGTTCTTAAGGCTACCACTGTACATTACAGCCCCCATGTACCTTACTTAGCCCACTGTGCATTCATGCTGCATTTACTGCGTGTCACTGTCCCATATAAAAGCTCTTACTCTTCCCACTGTAAACAGCCATAATCCCACTCTGTATAGCCCCCATAGCCGCTGTCCACTTTCGCCATCTCTTTCTTCACTTTCTTCTTTCTCCCCACTCTAGCATTCTTACTGTACTCGCATTTGTAAGATATCCTGCGCTCTTACTCTTACCCACTGCCACTCTCACTGCCCACTCGTATTAGCCATATCCACTCTTGCATTTCTATATATTTTACTATTATGTGTATTTGCTCTTAAGCTCTTTCTTACTCTTGCTCATATATCCCTCTTTTTCTTCCCACTGCTTACTCTGTCCACTCTTATCATATTTTACTCTTTTTGCCCCCACTGCCACTCTGCTGCCCCCACTGTATCTCGCAGCCCCCCACTCCCAGGCTGCCATATCCCACTCTTCACTGCCACTCGCCCCCACTCTTCGCTGCCACTCTTACTCGCATTCCTCATCCCCCACTCGCCGCTCTCACTGCCCCCCACTGCGGCTTAGCCATATCCCCACTGCCACTCCCACTGCCCCCACTGCGGCTGCCACCCACTCCCACTGCTCCCGCTGCCACTCCCCACCTGGCCCCCACTGCCAGCTGCCCGCCACTCCTGGTTCGCCCCCACTCGCGCTGCCCCACTGATCCACTTTCGCCACTAGCCCCCACTGCCACTAGCCCCCACTGCTAGCCGCTCACCGCCCCGTACATGCCACCATCACTCCTTTTTGTCTCCCCATAGCCGCTGTCCCCCGCTCCCACTGCCATCCACTGCCCCAATACCGCCGCCGCCACGTGGCCACCGGCCCCCGCCACTGCCCCCACCATGCCGCTGCCACCTAATGCCAGCACTGCCCCCGCTCGCCACCGCCCCCGCTGCCGACCGCCACCGCCCCCACCGCCAACCTCCTTAGCCCCCACCGCCACCGCCCCACGGCCTCTGCCATAATCCTGTACACCAAAACAGCCCTCTTTCTTTGTGCTCACTTGCCCCCACTGCCATAACCACTGCCCCCACTCTTGTCCGCCTGCATATCCCCACTCGCCATCTCACAGCCTCGCCATAGCCATAGCCCCCACTGCTTATGCCATAGTACATAGCCACTCACTTAGCCCCTCTTATTACAAGCAGCATATCTCTTACTGCTCAATGCAGCAATACGTAAATATCACTTGCCCCCATAGCGACTCGCCGCCTGCCCCCACTCTAGCCACTGCTTCACTGTCCCCATAGCCATCATAGCCCCTCTGCCACTGCCACTCGCCCACTCTTGACAACATATCCCCACTGCCGGCTGCCATTTGCGCCCATTCGCCACTGCACTGCCCCCACTGCCACTCGCCACTGCCCCCACCGCCACTGCCACTGCTCCCACTGCCATCTCACTGCTCTCACTGCCACTCTCACTGCTCTGTCACTGTCACTGCTCTCACTGTCACTGTCAGTGCTCTGTCACTGTCACTGCTCTGTCACTGTCACTGCATCTCACTGTCTCAACTGCTCTGTCACTGCTCTCACTGCTGTCACTGCCACTGCTGTCACTGTCACTGCTCTCACTGCCACTGTCCCTGCTGTCACTGCTCTGTCACTGCTCTGTCACTGTCACTGCTCTCACTGCCACTGTCACTGCTCTGTCACTGCTGTCACTGTCACTGTCACTGCTGTCACTGCCACTGTTACTGCTGTCACTGTGACTGCTCTCACTGTCCTTGTGACTGCTCTCACTGTCACTGCTGTTACTGTCACTGCCACAGCCAGCTCCAGTGGCCTTTCTCCAGTCCCAGACCATCCTGCTCAGCTCACCTGAGGCTGCACTAACCCAGCAGCCCTGGCTGCCATTCTCCACTCTAGCAAGAGATGTGGCCAGTGCTGCTGAGGAGGAGGATGGTGAGAGGCGAGGAGCACCAGCAGGCCCAACCCAACCTCTCTCAACATCAGACTCTGCTGTCACCTCCCCAAACCATGCCTGCTCCAGCCCTTAGCTTGTCCACACAGGAGGGCTCCAGCCAGGACATCAGGGTCAGGACCATCCCAAGCACAGCTCCAGGCTGGGTGATGAGTGGACTGAGAGCAGCCCTGCAGAGAAGGACCCTGGGGAGCTGCTGGATGAGGAGCTTGACATGAACCACCCAAAAAGCCACCAGAGCCCTGCGCTGCACACCAGAGGTGTGGGCAGCATGGTCAGAGGAGGGGATCCTGCTCTGTCAGACCTCACCTAGAGTACTTTGTCAGCCTCTGGAGCCCCACAGCACAAGGACATAAATCTGCTGGAGAGGGTCTAGGGAAGCCACGAAGATGATCAGAAGGGCTGGGAGAACCTCCCCAGAGGGGCTGGGGCTGTTCAGCCTGGGGAAGAGAAGGCTGCAGGAGACCTCAGAGCAGCTTCCAGTACCTGAAGGGCCTCCAGGAGAGCTGGGGGAGGGACTTTTATGGAAAGGGTCTGTGGTGACAGGACAAGAGACAAGGATTTGAAACTAGAGCAGGGGAGACTTAGATTGGACTTAGGAAGAAGCTCTTGAGAGTGAGGCTGGGGAGAGCCTGGCACAGGGTGCCCAGGGAGCAGTTCAAGGCCAGGCTGGATTGAGGCCCTGAGCAGCCTGGGCTGGTGGAGGTGTCCCTGCCCATGGAGGTTGGCCACTGGATGATCTTCAGGGTCCCTTCCAACCCCAGAGCAGTCTAGCACTCTGAGCCCTTGCCCACCAGCTGGCACCAACCCCAGCCCATGGGGTAAAGCCATCAGGGCACCAAGGGGCTGCTGGAGGAAGCCCTCAGCTCACAGCAGTTCAGGTGAGCCCCAGCTGCAGCCATGGCTGGGGAGGGGCTGGGGACTGTCACAGCTACAGGCTGCTGCCTGGGGACAGTCCAGGGCTGCCAGCCAGAAAACAGGATCATAGATCACAGAGGTGTCAGGGCTGGAAGGGACCTCAGAAACCTGACCAGCTCCAACCCCCTGCCATGGGCAGGGACACCTCCACCACAGCAGGTTGCTCACAGCCACCTCAGCCTGGCTGCAAACACCTCCAGCCAGGAGGCTGCCACCCCTCCCTGGGCAGCCTGTGCCAGGCTCTCACCACCCTCCTGGGCAACAACTTCTTCCTCACATCCAATCTCAATCTCCCCACTTCTAGTTCTGCTCCATCCCCCAAGTCCTATCCCTCCCTGACACCCTCACAAGTCCCTCCCCAGCTTGCTTGGAGCCCCCTGCAGACACTGGAAGGCCACAATGAGGTCTCCTGGGAGCCTTCTCCTCTCCAGCCTGCACAACCCCAACTCCCTCATCTGTGCTCACAGCAGAGCAGCTCCAGCCCTCTGCTCCTCCTCCTGGCCCTGCTCTGGACACCTTTCAGCCCCTCCAGATCCTTCCCGGCACAGAGGCTCCAGGACTGGACCCAGAGCCCAGGGGAGGGTCGCTGGACTTTGATGAGACCTCCCTGGGCTGGGTCCCAGTCTAGGCCTCTGTGCCAGGAAAGCTGGAGAGGCTGAAGTGTCCAAGAAGCAGATGACAGAGGGCTAATTTCTACTAAGTTGTGGAGAAGAAAGGCTCCCAGGAGGTTTGCCCGAGTATCCAGCAAGCTGAGAGACTATTGAGGGTGTCAGAGGATTGTTAAGAAACCGAGTGAGATTGAGATTAGTTGAGGGAAGAAGTTAAGAGAGATTGGTGAAGAGCCTGGCACAGAGTGGTGTTGCAGCCGGGCTGAGAGGTGACGTGAGCAACTGCTGGTGGTTGTGAGACTGATCCTGCCCATGGCAGAGGGTGGAGCTGGCTGAGCCTGAGGTCCCTTCCAGCCCTGACACCTCTGTGGCAAATCTCTGTCCCAGGCTTGTGATCCCCAGCCCTCCCGGCCGTGACGAGGTGAGTTTGGTGAGCTGAGGAGTTCTCACCCAGCGACCTTGGTGCACGATGGCACCCCAGGCTGGGGCTGGTAGCTGTGAGCATGGGGCTGCAAGAGTGCTAGACTCTCTGTCGGTGGAGAGAGGGACCTGAAGATAAATCCAGTAACCGGGTTTACCAGCCCAGGCAGTGGCTTGTAGTTCCCTGGGCCTTGTGTAGCCTCACTCTCAGAGCTCTCTAATGTCCAATCATTTCTCCCCTGCTCAAATCCTTGTCTGTCCTGTCACCACAAAAGTCCCCAGCTACTCCTGGAACTGGGCTGCTCTGTCTCCCCTGCACTTCTTCTTTCCCAGGCTGAACAGCCCCAGCCTCTGGGGGGGGTGCTCCAGTCATCTTGGTGACCACTGGGTCCAGCTGGAACCCCCTCTGTCCTTTTATTAACTGTGTTTTCACCCAGGTGAGGTGACGGCAGGATCCCTCCTGACACCAACGCACCCCTCTGGGTGCAGCCCAGAGGCTCTGGTAGCTGAGTGGTTCATGTCAAGCTCTCATCCAGCAGCGTCCCTTCTCTCACAGGGCTGCTCTCAGTCCGCCATCACCGGCCTGGGCTGGTAACAGCTAGTGGTCCTGACTACATTTCTGGCTAAGTGTGGACAAGC
This sequence comes from Picus viridis, assembly GCA_033816785.1. NCBI lineage: Eukaryota > Metazoa > Chordata > Aves > Piciformes > Picidae > Picus > Picus viridis. Next base: position 10,601,632 of record CM066600.1, on the reverse strand, counting down.
TAAGAGCTGGAGCAGGCCTGGTCTGATGTTGAGAGAACAATTTGAATTACTGAGATGCCCTCTCACCATCCTCCTCCTCAGCACCCAATACATCTGCTGCTAGAGTGGAGAATGTCAGAAACTACTGGAGTATGGAGTGGACTGGAAGAAAGCCACTTGAATTTGTTGAAGTGGCTGTCACAGTGACGGCTGAGCAGCAGTGGCGCAGTAGTGACAGTGACGTGACTGTAGTATTTAAATAAATGACAATATTTAGCCAATGTTAGTATATTAAACAAACTGTGATATAATGTCTTTAGCTCTTTGTGACAGTACCTTTGTAGTGTGTGCTTGGTGAGAACGAGTAGAAGAGAAGCGAATGACAGTGACAAGAGTGACTGATTTGTATTTAGTGAGAAGCGAAAGTATGATGCAGTGACAAACCGTGAAGGCAGTGGGCAGTGAAGAGTGGCAGTGAAACATGGCGAATGGGCAATGGCGCAGTGGAAGCGCGTAGGTTGTGCAGTGGCTGCGTAGAGAGGCGAGTGAAATTATAGCGAGGCTGTGAAATTAACACGAATGAAAAAGTAATCAACAGAGTCAATCTTTGTGAGCTGTGGCGTGTGTGAAACACGAAATGGAAATATGTGATGTCTTTGAAATGGGGCGAAGTGCCGTAAGTGGCCGTGGAAGCCCCGAAGTGGAGGTGAATTCAGCTCAATCAAATCGTAAAATCCGAAGTGGCATGGGAGTGTAAGTGGCAGTGGGAGATGGGATGGCAGTGGGGGCAGTGGCAGTGGGGGCAGTGAGCAGTGAAGGCTGAACGGGGGCAGTGGCAGTGGGGGCAGTGAGGTGGCAGTGGGCTAGCATCAATAACTTTGCGCAGTGGGGGTAGTGGCGCTGGGAAGCAGTCTTATGGGGGCAGTGGAGTGGCAGTGGGGTGTGGCAGCGGCTTGAGTGGGGGCAGTGGGGGTTTGTGATCAATGCTCCAGTGGAGACTACATGGGGCAGTGAGGAGAGGTGGCAGTGGGGAAATTTAGTAGTGGCAGTGGGAAACGGCAGTGACTAATGGCATGTAGTGGGGGCAGTGTATGAGAGGCAGTGGCAGTGGCTGTGGGCCCAGGCAGTGGGAGCTGTCTTCACTTGCGAAATGGGGGCAGTAGGGGTAGTAATGATGGCGAGTGGGATGGCCAGTGCGCAGCTAATGGCTGAGGGGCAAATGAAACAACCTTGAGAACAGCTCTTTGCGTTTAGTGGGGGCAGTGTGGCAGTGTCTTGAGTGGGAAGTGGCAGCGTGTGGCAGTGAAGAGTGGCAGTGGCGGGCAGGCCCCGTGGGCGGCAGTGGAGTGGCCGAATTAGGGCAGCAGTGGCAGCGTGCAGTGGGAACACAATGACGGGGCAGTGGCAGTGGGCCTGGCCGAGTGGCAGTGGCAGTGCTGCCCCGGCCTGGCGCTCAGTGGCAGTGGCAGCGGCAGTGGGGGCAGTGGCAGTGGCAGTGGGGGCAGTGAGAGTGGCAGTGGGAGCAGTGGGGGCAGTGGCAATGGGGGCAGTGGCAGTGGGAGCAGTGGCAGCGGCAGTGGGGGCAGTGGCAGTGGCAGTGGGGGCAGTGAGAGTGGCAGTGGGAGCAGTGGCAGCGGCAGTGTGAGCAGTGGCAGCGGCAGTGGGGGGCAGTGGCAGTGGCAGTGGGGGCAGTGGCAGCGGCAGTGGGAGCAGTGGCAGCGGCAGTGGGGGCAGTGGCAGCGACAGTGGGGGCAGTGAGAGCGACAGTGGGAGCAGTGGCAGTGGGGGCAGTGGCAGTGGGGGCAGTGGCAGGGGGCAGTGGCAGTGGGAGCAGTGAGGAGTGGCAGGCAGGAGCAGTGGCAGTGGGGGGCAGTGGGGGCAGTGGCAGTGGGAGCAGTGGCAGCGGCAGTGGGGGCAGTGGCAGTGGCAGTGGGGGCAGTGAGTGGCAGGGGGCAGTGGCAGCGGCAGTGGGGGCAGTGGCAGCGGCAGTGGGGGCAGAGAGAGCGGGATCCCTGCTCTGCTGGTGGCGAGGGCGCCCTCCCTGCGCGGCAGCTCTCCCCTCAGAGGGTGGCTCCTGCTCCAGGAGCTGCTGGCTCCGTGGGGCCTGGGGCTGTGCTGACCCTGGCCAGGGAAGGAGACTCCTTCTGGTGCCCACTGCAGGGCGGGCAAGGCTCTGAGTCTGCAGGGTGGGTGCCAAGGTGCAGAGCCCCTGCCTGCAGCCTGGTGCCGGAGCAGGGGCACCTCTCCTGCCCTCGCTGCCCGGCAGCTGGGAGCCCTGCTGCTCCGCAGCAGGAAGAGCAGTGCCAGGGGCTGCTCCCACCTGGCCCTCCTGCTACGCAGATGGGCTCTGGGAGGGCAGGAGGCGCTGCGCTGCCCCTGGGAGGGCGTGGCTCCTGGCTCGTGGGTGTTTGATGCGGAGGTGGGGCTGGAGGGGCCAGGACTGCTTCCCAGCCTGTGTTTGCAGCCAGCAAAGCTCAGAGCTGAGGCCTGAAGCTCCACTTGCAGCAGAAAGGAGCACCGGGGTGGCAGACAGGGCTCTGAGGAGGCAGTGGCTTGCAGGGCAGGAGGCATTGCACTGGAGGAGTGGTTTGTGTCCTGCCCTGCCTGCTCACCTCCCAGGAGGAGGCTTTCAACCCCAGCAGCACACAGGAGCTCTGCAGCTCTGTCCAGAGGAGAGGTCCAGCTCTGGTGTCTCTGTCCCTAAGGTCCCACTGCCTGAGGGTGGCTGTGGATTTACCCAGGCAAGTCCTGGAAGCCCCCAGGGCTGGAGGTCCCCTCCTCTGGTGGGCTGCCTCAGGGCTGTGCCACCCTCCCAAGGAAGCAACGTCCTAAATCATCTCTAAGTGTCCAGCCTGAGCCTCCCAGGTCAGAGTTTGTCCTGTGCAAAGGTCTGCCCTGGGCCCAGGAGTCCCTCTGCAGCCACCTCTGCAGGATGAGAAGCTCAGCTGGGAGGGGGAGCTGGGTTCCCCTTCACTGCTTCCAGCCAGGGAACAGCCAGGTTCAGGGTTCAAACCCTGCCTGTGCTCTTCATCCTGGGGTGACTGCCCCAGCTGGCTGTGACCCATGGGGGGCATTGCCCTGGGGGTGGTGACTTTGGCCACGGATGCTCTCTGCACCAGAGCTCCTGTGCTGGGGTCTGGACTGAGCACCCAGCCCCAGCCTGCCTTGGTTTGTCTCCAGGCCTGGCTGGCAGCACTGCTGCTGCCTGAGCTGCACATCCTGTGTGCTCAGGGGAGTGATGCTGAACTGAACCCCAGAGCTTCTCAGGCCAGCAGGAGCAGGGAGCTCATCCTGCCCTGTGCTCAGCACTGCTCAGGCCACACCTGGAGTCCTGTGTCCAGCTCTGGGCCCCTGTCCAGCTCTGGGCCCCTCAGGTCAGGAAAGATGTTGAGCTGCTGGAAGGTGTCCAGAGAAGGGCAACAAGGCTGGGGAGGGGTCTGGAGCACAGCCCTGGGAGGAGAGGCTGAGGGAGCTGGGGTTGCTGAGCCTGGAGAAGAGGAGGCTCAGGGGAGACCTTCTTGCTCTGTACAACTCCCTGCAGGAGGTTGTAGCCATGTGGGGGTTGGGCTCTTCTGCCAGGCACACAGCACCAGAACAAGAGGACACAGTCTCAAGCTGTGCCAGGGGAGGTTTAGCTTAGCAAGAAGTTCTTCCCAGACAGAGAGATTCCCTCTGGGATGTGCTGCCTGAGGTGGGGGTGGGGTTGGGGTCCCTGGAGGTGTTTAAGCAGAGCCTGGATGAGGCCCTTGGTGCCAGGGTCTGGTTGATCAGTTGGGGTTGGGTGATGGGTTGGACTTGGTGACCTTGGAGGTCTCTTCCAACCTGGTTGACTCTGTGGTTCTGTGATGAATGGAGGGAGGGAGGGGGAATGGATGGAGCGATGGAGGGAGGGATGGAGCAAGGACCTCCCTTGCCTAGGGCCACCCACGAGCAGGAGCCTCGTGGCATCCCCCAGTGAAGCATCCTCATGGTTCAAGCTGCTGCCTGTGAGGTTGTGTTGGTGTGCAGGGGATGGCTGAGGCATGGGGAAGCTCTCTCCATGGTGGGGGGCAGAAGGAGAGGCTTTCCCAGGGAAGGGCTTTCCCAGCTTGCTAAGAATGCTCCCAGCTGCTGCTCTACAGAGGTGCTGGGGGAGGGGAGGGGGGGCTGTGTGTTCCTGGTGTGGCTGTGAGCAGCCCCCAGGAGACCCCAAAGGGATGGTGGTGGAGAGCTGCTGTGGGCCCGGAGGGGCTGGCAGAAAGCCAAGCTCCTGGTGGCAATCGAGGGATTTCCTGCCTGTGTCCTGGGGGCTTCCCTGGGGAGCCTGATCTGAGGCTCCCTGCCCCCAGAGCCAGCCTGGGGCACGGGCACCCGTGGCTGGGCAAAAGCAAGGCTGCAGCTGGCCCCTGCGGCGCCGCCCGAGCTGGTCCCCTCCTGCAGCTGCCACCCAGCAGCAAACCTGCAGCCTGCCAGGGCCAGCAGGGCAGAGCAGCCAGGCCTGGCTGCCAGCTGCCTGTGCAGGGACCCTGCCTGAGCTGGGCAGGCTGGCAGCAGGGCCCTGTGGGCAGCGCCAGCATCCAGGGCTGGGTGCCTGGGTGCCTCTGCTGCGCCTCAGGGGCTGCCTGGTGCTCCTGGTTTGCTCGCCGGGCTGCTGCAGCCTGGCTGCCTGCGCAGCAGCACCTGCCTGGCCCTGCCTTGCTGTCACGTCCCTGCAGCCACCAGCATGAGCTGGTTGCAGGCACTGGAAGGGTCCTGAGGCTGCCTGGGGAGGTGAGGGAGTCCCCAGCCCTGGGGGGGGGGGGTCAGGAGCAGTGTGGATGAGGTGCTTGTGGGCAGGGCTTAGTGGGGGACCTGCCAGAGCAGGGCTGATGGCTTGGTGGCCTTGAAGGTCTTTTCCCAGCTGAATGATTCTGTGGGTGGCTGGAGCCAAGCATGCAGGGAGCAGCCCCCAGGCTGCAGGAGGGGCTGGCTCTGGCCCTGGCTCTGGCCCTGGCTCTGGCCTGGGGGTTGCAGCAGCACAGCCCTGGGCAGCAGCTCTGGGCACCCTCCGCTCTGAGCCCTCCCTGTGGCACTGTGCAGAGCTTTGGCCATGGCAGAAGTTGCCCAGGTGAAGCTGCCAGGCCTGGCTGCACCAGGGGCTGGCTGCTCCTGTGCTGGACCCGGTCCTGCCTGCCCCTCACCCTGCCATGCCAGGGAGGCTCTGGTGGCCCTGGCCCTGCCTTTACGAGCCAGGCACAGGCCGTGTGCTGCAGCTGCCTGGTGGGGGGCTTTGGCTGGAGCTGTGTGGAGCTCATGTCTGTCCCCCATAAATGTTAGTGCCCTGTGAGTGCTGGGGCTGGGGGAGGGGGATCACCATCTGTGAGTGCCAATAAAAGCAAATTAAAATGGAAGCCCATTAAGGACAGCTCGATTGGGATGCTGAGCAGGGCTCTGGGGCCTGCTGGGAGCAAGTTGCTTGCAGCCCACACCACCAGGCAGGGGGACAGAGCCTCACTGGGTACCAGCAGGGCTGGGAGGTGGGATGGGAGCTGCTCTGGGTGGGGCTGGCCAGTGACAGCATCCCCAGGGGGAGTGGGAGGCAGAGGTGGCCAAACCCCTGTGCCCTGGGCTCATGCACATAGGATGATGGGCAGGGGATGGCGAAGGGAGGGGATGGATGTCCTGTGAGGGCCCAGCACCTGCTCCTGGGGATGTCCTGCAGCATCCAGGCTCCTGCTGCATCCCAAATCTCCTGGGAGTGCCTCACCTCTGTGCTTGGGACACAGGGGAGTGGGTCTGGAGATGCAGGATGCTGTGCCTGGAGTGCAGGGGAGTGGGTCTGGAGATGCAGGATGCTGTGCCTGGAGTGCAGGGGAGTGGGTCTGGAGATGCAGGATGCTGTGCCTGGGACACAGGGGAGTGGGGCTGGAGATGCAGGATGCTGTGCCTGGAGTGCAGGGGAGTGGGTCTGGAGATGCAGGATGCTGTGCCTGGAGTGCAGGGGAGTGGGTCTGGAGATGCAGGATGCTGTGCCTGGGACACAGGGGAGTGGGGCTGGAGATGCAGGATGCTGTGCCTGGAGTGCAGGGGAGTGGGTCTGGAGATGCTGGATGCTGTGCCTGGGACACAGGGGAGTGGGTCTGGAGATGCAGGATGCTGTGCCTGGAGTGCAGGGTAGTGGGGCTGGAGCTGCAGGATGCTGTGCCTGGGACACAGGGGAGTGGGTCTGGAGATGCAGGATGCTGTGCCTGGAGTGCAGGGGAGTGGGGCTGGAGATGCAGGATGCTGTGCCTGGGACACAGGGGAGTGGGGCTGGAGCTGCAGGATGCTGTGCCTGGAGTGCAGGGGAGTGGGGCTGGAGATGCAGGATGCTGTGCCTGGGACACAGGGGAGTGGGGCTGGAGCTGCAGGATGCTGTGCCTGGAGTGCAGGGGAGTGGGGCTGAGATGCAGGATGCTGTGCCTGGGACACAGGGGATGCTGTGCCTGGGACACAGGGGAGTGGGGCTGGAGATGCAGGATGCTGTGCCTGGAGTGCAGGGGAGTGGGGCTGGAGATGCAGGATGCTGTGCCTGGAGTGCAGGGGAGTGGGGCTGGAGCTGCAGGATGCTGTGCCTGGGACACAGGGGAGTGGGGCTGGAGCTGCAGGATGCTGTGCCTGGGACACAGGGGAGTGGGGCTGGAGATGCAGGATGCTGTGGGTCTGGGGCTAGGTCATGTGGCCCTGCACCCTGAAAGTTCGACCTTGTCCCAGCTGGCCCCAGGGGACAGTGGTGGGAGCAGGCTGCTGTGCTCTGAAGCAGCTCTTTCCCCTGGCTGCAGCGGTCAGGAGGTGCCCAGGGCATCTGCTGCTGGCACCACTGGTAGTGGCTGCATGGCTGAGCTCCGTGCATGCTGCAGGGCCAGCCTTGAGCCCTGTCTGTGGAGCAGGGCAGCACACGGTGGAGGCTGGTGGCTCCTCCAGGGATGGAGCATCTGCAGGAGGAGCTCATGGGCCTGGGGTCTCCGATCTCCTGCAGGACCCCTGTGGCCTCTGGAGAGGAAGAGGGAGCTGGAGGCTGTTGGGAGGGCCACGGCCCTGCTCCATCTGCCGGGCAGGGGGCTGGGTGGGCACTTCAGTCTGGGGCTGTCCTGGGGGGCTGGACGAGCTGCATGCACCTGCTGAGCACTGGGATTCCTCTGGCGCGGTGTCTGGCCGGCGGTGGGGGTGGCAGGGGCAGGCCAGCAGCAGTGCCAGCAGCGGGGCCAGCAGCAGTGCCAGCAGCGGGCCAGCAGCAGTGCCAGCAGCGGGGCCAGCAGCAGGGCCAGCAGCGGGGCCAGCAGCAGTGCCAGCAGCGGGGCCAGCAGCAGTGCCAGCAGCGGGGCCAGCAGCAGGGCCAGCAGCGGTGCCTCTGGGCCGCCTCTGGCCGCCGTGCCGGGGCAGGCTCCCTGCTCGCTGGCGTTTAGCATCGGCGGCGTCTCCTCCCGGCCGCCTGCCCGCGGCTCAACCCAGACCTGCAAGTGCCAGCTGCTGCCGGCAAGGACCGGGGTCCCTGGTGCTGCTGGAGCAGCTCTCTGGGGTCTCTGCTGACCTCTGGGGCAGATGATGCCAGGACGCTGGGGCCGCAGAAGATGAGTGGGGGGGGGTGGCAGCAGGCCGGAGCATGGTCCTGCCTGGCATCCAGCCTGCCCTGCTGCCTCGGCACAAGCTGCAGGCTGAAGGGTGGCAGCATCTGAATTCCCAGCCCCAGCCCCTCCCAGCTGAGAGCCGGAGCTGGGCCGGATGCCCCCGGCCGGGCGGGGGGGAGGAGGCGCAGTCCTGAGCCTCGTGTGCCCGCGGTGCCGGTGGCCGGGCAGGCTCACGTTCAGCGAGGCGCCCAGGGAGCGGCAGAAGTGCTTGGCTGACCTGCGAAGCCCCGGGGGCGGCTGCCTCGGGCTTTCCCCTCGCTTTTGAGCTTTCCGGCAGCGGAGCTGCCGGCCCCGCGCAGGGCAGCACCTGCGGCACCCAGAGGCTTCGGCGGAAGGAGGAGAGGAGCTGGGCAGAGATGCTGTGGAGCTGCTCCTCGCGGTGTGGCGGCTTTGGGTCAGCACCACGCTCAGCCCCGGCTCTCCCTTGCCCTCGAAGCGGCCTTCGGTGCCGAGGGCACAGGCGGGCGGTGCCCGTCCCCGGCGCCTCTTCTCGCTCCCTGTCCATCGCTGTCTCTCTTGGAGCCGGAGCGGATCCCTGGGCCGGGGCTCGCAGTGCTGCGCTGCTGCCGCGCCCGGGCCCGCCTTGGGTTTCAGGCTGCGCCGCTGGCCCCCGGCCAGGCAAAGCAGAGCGGGGGCTGCGCAGGAGCCGCGGGGCTCTCAGCCCTGCTCGGCTCACGCTGGCAAAAACATTATAATGAGGCTCCAGGAACGCACGGGAGGCAGCGAGAGGCCTTCCAGCTTCTGGGAGGGCAAACGGAGCTGCGCAGGGTCTGCTTGGGGCGGGGGCAGCCGCGGTTCTCATTAGCTGCCCCCGGGCAGGGCTGCGGTGGCCGTGGCGGTGGCAGCAGCGCTGGTGCCTCTGCTCAGGGTTTGTCCCCGTCTGGGACACCTCCGGTGAACGGCTCGGGCTTGCTCCACCCGGCTGGGCTCGGCGCCGAGCCTGCTCTCCAGCATCCCTCCAGCTCGCACTGACCTGGGGAGGTGTCTTGGGTGGGCTTGCAGGTCACGTCTAGGCGATGGTGATGACAAGCGGGACGAGTGGCCTCCTCCCCGTGTCTGCCTTGGGATGCTCTGCTCCCAGCCCATCGGAGAGGTCTGGGCAGCTCCTCGCCTGCTCCGCACGTCCCGCGCAGGCTGCGGCTGCGGCGGTCCCGGGTCGGCCCCAGCAGCTCCGGCCCTGTGTCAGCAGCATCGCACCGGGTTGGAAGCGCTGGCGCCGCTCCTGCCCCCGAGGGAGGAGCTGGCCCGAGAAGGGGAAGGGAAAAAGTTGTGGGTGGAAAAATGAGGGTGGAGGCTGCAGCTATCTGTGGGGCTGTTTGTTTGTCCAGCTGCTCCTCGGTCTGGATGTGTTTGGAGCCTGTGACTGTGGAGGGCTTGCCAGGACTTCTGAGAAACTGGGGGCCAGATGCTCTGAGCTGTTGGCAAACCTCCAAGGCAGTCGCAGGGAAGTGTCTGCACCGTCACAGCTCTCTGCTCAGCCCTTGCCCCCCTGCCTCTCTGACACTCTCCCTTGGTGCTGTCACTCTCCGCCTCTGCTCCTGGCCATCCCAGGCTGGTTTCCCCAGTCACTGCCATCAGCCAGCATGATCCCGGCCTTGTCCTCCCCTCCCAGGTCTGCTCAGCGGTCCCAGACCTGCCCTGGGCAGCTGGGAAGGACTGGTGCAGCTCATCTTGCCCGGGGCTGAGCGGCAGGAAGACTGCAGAGGCCCAGGAGCCCTCCCCCGCCCGGGGTCACTGGCAGAGCAGCGGGGCGGCTCGGCGGTGTCTTAGCTTGGCTGTTGAGCCCTGGGGTGGTGGTCTGGTGGTGGTGAAGCCTCTGTGGGTGTGAAGTGCTGGAGCCGGAGCCCTGCGTGCCCTGGCAGGGAGCAGCGGCGCTGGTGCTGAGCCTCGGCGCTGGCAGGGAGTTGCTTATTGAAAGCATCTTCAAAGTGAAAAGGACAGGCACTTATCTCCTAACTGTCCCGTGGGGAGCAGCCTGGTGCTTGCTGGTGGGAAGCTGGCCAGGGCTGTGGCTGCTGCTGCTGCTGCCGAGCAGCTGCGGATTTATTTCTGACGCCGTGGGCAGAATGAGATAAACACAGGAGGGAGGAACACAAACAACAACACTGGGGAAAGGCTGCTCCCAGAGAGCAGGGACAGAGCTGCAGCTACCCACAGCCCCCAGGGAGGGGCCTGGGGCCAGGCACTGCCACCCCCACGTGGCTGGGCTCCAGGTCATCCCCAGCTCCAGAGGGACAGGGATGTACTGGAGAGAGGCCAAGGCAGGCTATGAGGATGCTGAAGGGACTGGGACCTGTGTGAGGAGGAGAGGCTGAGGGCCCTGGGGCCGGTTGGGCTGCAGAGGAGCAGCCTGAGAGGAGATCTGAGCAGTGGTTACAAATATCTGAGGGGTGGGGGGCAAGAAGGGGCCAGGCTGGGCCAGGCTCTGCTCAGTGGTGCCCTGTGGCAGCACAAAGGGCAATGAGCACAGACTGGAACCCAGCAGGTTCCACCTCAACATGAGGAGAAAATCCTTTGGTGTGAGGCTGCTGGAGCCTGGAGCAGGCTGCCCAGGAGGCTGTGGAGTCTCCTGCCCTGGAGACTTTCCAGCCCACCTGGATGTGTTCCTGGGTGCCCTGCCCTGGGTGCCCTGCCCTGGCAGGGGTTGGACTGGATGGTCTCCAGAGGAACTTTCCAACCCCCACTGCTCTGTGAGTTTGTGGCTGCCAAGGGCTTGCTCTGCCCTGGGGCTCTTCAGGTGGCTGCCAGGGCACCAGCTCCTCACCCTGTTCCTTGGTGCTGCCAGAGCAGCAGGGTGGCACCGTGAAAGCCTTGGCTGTGGCACTGAGAGGGGCTGCTGAGCTTGCTGGTTGAAGCAGGCATCTTCTCCTCTCCGTAGCTGGCAGGGAATTCACAGCTGGGCTTGGGCTTGCCTCTGCAGAAATGGTTCTGGCTCTGTTGTCCCCAGCACAGGAGTTGGTCCATTTGGGTGCCTGGGCAGGGGGCAGGAGGGTTCAGGAGGCCTGCTGGGTGAGATGTGGCCGTGGCAGCCCACCAGGGACCACTGTTGGGTGCAGAAGCTGCAGGGGACTGAGTGTGCTGAGGGCAGCACTGGGGCTGCTGCAGGGGGAGAAGCTGCCTCTGGGCATGGAGGGTTCCCATTCCCTGGGCCTTGGCACAGCTCACGTGGGGCTTGCACCTGCATGGGAGCCCTGCACAGCTGACATCTTGGTGCCTGCAGCCACACATCCCTCAGAGCAGTCCATGAGTATCTCCTTGGGCATCACTGGTGGCTGGAAGGAGCCGAGGAGGCCTCCTGCCCAGTGTGTGCTCCTTCAGCAGGAGCTTCTGCATCTCATGGCTCACCTGGGATGGAGAAAGATGCAAACAGTGCAAGGTCTGCAGCTACTGGCAATCACTTGTGAGTCCCCACTTGCAGCACTGCATCCAGCTCTGGAGCCCCCAGCACAAGGACATGGACCTGCTGGAGAGGGTTCTGAGGAGGACACAAAGGGCTGGGGCACCTGCCCTACAGGGACTGGCTGAGGGAGTTGGATGTGTTACAGCCTGGAGAAGAGAAAGCTCCAGGGAGACCTCAGAGCAGCTTCCAGTACCTGAAGGAGCTCCAGGAGAGCTGGGGAGGGACTTTGGACAAGGGCTGGGGGTGCCAGGATGAGGAACAATGGCTTTGAGCTGGGAGAGAGGAGACTGAGACTGGAGGTGAGGAAGAAGTTGTTGAGAGTGAGGCTGGGGAGAGCCTGGCACAGGCTGCCCAGGGAGGCTGTGGCTGCCTCCTGCCTGGAGGTGTTCAGGGCCAGGCTGGATGAGGCCCTGAGCAGCCTGTGCTGGTGGGAGGTGTCGCTGCCCGTGGCAGGGGGTTGGAGCTGGTTGGGCTTTGAGGTCCCTTCCAAGTGAAGCCATTCTGTGGTGGTTCCATGATGCTCTTCAGCAGCAGTCGCTGCCCCTGCTAACACTTGATCTTGGTTTCCCCCTGAGTGCAGCTCCCAGGCCAAGCTGCAGCTGCAGTTTCCCACATGGGCTTAGGAGCTCTGTTCACTGCTGAGTCCTGCCCTTGCAGACCACAATCAATCACCTTTGCAGGCTCCTCTGTGAGGAGCTTCCACAGTCCCTCTGCAGCAGTAAAAAGCCATCCAGATGCAGAAGGAATTGACCCCAGGGGAGTCTCAGCCCTTCTGCTGCGTAGCTGAGGGCGGTGGTATCAGTCACAGAGTGCCAGGGGCTGGAAGGGACCTCCAAAGCTCATCCAGTCCAACCCCCCTGCAGAGCAGGTCACCCAGAGCAGCTCACAGAGGAACACATCCAGGTGGGTCCTGAATATCTCTGGAGGAGACTCCACAGCCCCCCTGGGCAGCCTGCTCCAGGCTCTGTCACCCTCACAGGGGTGCTGTGGGCATTACTCTGCTTTTGCTTCCTCCTGTGCTGCTTTCATCAGGAGAGCAGGGAGGAGGCAGTGATCTGCTCTGCAGGACCGCATGGCCTCAGCCTCAGCTGAGGTGGTCCTGGGCAGGTGTCTGGGTGAGAGAACTCTCTGGCAGGCTGCTCCAAGGGCAGGATGGAGCAAACCCACCCCCAGCACGGAACCCCTCCCTGCCTTCACACCCAGGTTTGCAGGCAGGGCAGCTAACCAGGTGCCCTCTGCTTGGAGGGCACCACTTAGTGCCAGTTCTCTGTAGTTCAGGCAGCTGCTGCTGAGTGCTGATGTGCCAACCCAACCCACCTCATGTGGGCCTCAACCAGGGCAGCAGCTTGGTGGCAAAGCTGCTCAGAGAGGGCTGTGTTGGGCTGTGTGCAGTGGGGAGCTCAGCCCTGGGGAGCTCAGCCTTGGGGAGCTCAGCCTTGGGGTCCAGGCTGCACAAAGAAGGTGGAGAAAGAGGAGCCTGAGAGGAAGGAGCTTGTTTCAGGATGGAGGAATAAGGAGGCTCAGCTCCTTCAGGTGCGGTGGAGGTGATTCTTTTGCCACCCTTGAGCAGCACAGGAGGGAGGGAAGGGCCTGGGGAGCAGAGATCCTGTGCAGCTGAAAGGAACTCTGCTGGCTGGCATCTGAATGGGGTGAGGTCAGAGTGGACTTCATGGAGGATCTTTTTTGAGTGAAGATCAATTGACCATGGGAAAAGAACACCCAGCTGCTTCAACCCTTCCCATCCCTGCTCCTCCCTCTCCTGCTGGGACAGATGTGTAGCTCCAAGGAGCTGCACAGTGCTGCAGGGGCAGCAGGGAGGGCTGCAGGCAGCCTGCTCTGCAGTGGTGCGCCCAGCACAAGGTCCCCACTGCTCTGAGCTCTCCTTAAAGCAAAGGCTTTCAGGATGCAGAAGGCTTCCCAAGCTTCCTTCAGTCTGGGGAATGCTTTGTGCAGGTTTGGAGCTCACCTGGTATCAGTGCTGTGGATGGACTCCCTCTGCACCACTGGCAGTGAGAGCTGAGAGAAAGCAACAAGTGAAAGGGGTTTTGGCAGTAGAATCACGGAGTTGGTTAGGCTGGGAAAGCCTTCAGGGAGCATGGAGTCCAACCTTCAACCCAGCACCACCAGGGCCACTAAACCATGGCCACAAGTGCCATGGCCACAGGTTTCTGGAACACCTCCAGGGACAATGGCTTCAGAGCAGAGCAGAGCAGATGGAGCTTGGATGTGAGGAACAAGTTGTGCAGCAGGAGGCTGCTGGAAGACTGCAGCAGGTTGCCCAGGGAGGGGGTTGGGCTCCATCCCTGGAGCTGTTGAAGGGGAGGCTGGAGAGGGCTGTGGGCAGCCTGCTGCAGTGGAGGATGTCCCTGCTGAGTGCAGGGCTTGGAGTGGATGAGCTGTGGAGGTCCCTTCCAGCCCAGAGCACTCTGTGAGTCTATGGTGACTCCAGCACCTCCCTGGATAGCCTCTTCCAGTCCCTGACCACTCCTGCAGCAACCAAAATATTCTGGTACCCATCCTGAACCTCCCCTGGTGCTACCTGAAGCCACTTCCTCTTCTTCTATCACCTGAGACTAGGCAGAAGAGCCCAACCCCCACCCAGCTCCAGCCTCCTCCCAGGGAGCTGCAGAGAGCAAGGAGGTCTCCCTCAGCCTCCTCTGCTCCAAGCTCAACACCCCCAGCTCCCTCAGCTGCTCCCCAGCCCTGTTCCCCAGACCCTTCCCCAGCTCTGTTGCCCTTCTCTGGCCCTGCTCCAGCTCCTCAGTGTCCTTGGAGTGAGGACCCAAAAGCTGAAAGCTGGATTTGAGTTCCAGCCTCCCCAATTCCACCGAAGGGGCACAATCCCTGCCCTGCTGCTGCTGCCCACACCGCTGCTACTGCCCACACCGCTGCTGGTGCCCTTCTTGCCCACCTGGGCACTGCTGGCTCCTCTCCAGCTGCTGGCACCCAGCACCCCCAGGGCCTTTCCCACCAGGCAGTTTGCAGCCACTCTGCCCCCAGCCTGGAGCCTTTGTGGGGTTGTTGTGGCCCAGGTGCTGCACCCAGCCCTTGGCCTTGCTGAACCTCCTCCCATTGCCCTCGGCCCTGGATCCAGCCCGGCCAGCAGCCTCTGCAGAGCCTCCAGCCTGGTGCCATCTGCAGCTGCTGGGTAGCTGGGGGGACCATGTTGTTTTCCCCCTGGCGGTGCGAGGCCCTGTGCTAAGATCAGGCCCGTCCTGGAGCGGCGTCAAGAAGCAGCCGGCTTGGGAAGGGATTTCACAACCCCTGGCTGGGAGTGCTGCTGGATGAGCTCTTTTCCAGAGCCAGTTTTCCTAGTGGGAAAATGTGAAAAGAACTATTTTGGCCTTTTTTTCACTCTTGGAGCAAACCCAAGCTTTGCAATCCTGGTTTCCTGTGAGCTGGAAACTGCTGGCTGCAGGCAGCAGCAGTGAGCATCCCACGGGCTGGAAGTGACTCAGTGCCAGCAGTAGGTGCAGGCAGCCTGCCTCTGCCCAGGCACTCCTTGGCTTCCCGGGGGCATGGGGGGAGGGGGTCCCAGGAGCTGCTTCCCTCCTGACTGCTGGGGCTGCTCAAGGCTGAGCCTTCCACTCCTTGCTCTCCATAGCACCACTGAAAGGTTTGGGTTGGAAGGGACCTCAAAGCTCATCCAGCCATGGGCAGGGACACCTCCCACCAGCACAGGCTGCTCAGGGCCTCATCCAGCCTGGCCTTGGACACCTCCAGGCAGAGGACAGCCACAGCATCCCTGGGCAGCCTGTGCCAGAGTCTCCCCAGCCTCACTGCCAACAATTTCTTCCTCATCTCCAGTCTCAGTCTCTCCTCTCCCAGCTCAGAGCCATTGTCCTCACCCTGGCACCCCCAGCCCCTGTCCAAAGTCCCTCCCCAGCTCTCCTGGAGCCCTTCAGGTCCTGGAAGGCTGCTCTGAGGCCCCCTGGAGCCTTCTCCTCTCCAGGCTGAGCAGCCCCAGCTCCCTCAGCCTGCCTCACAGCAGCTCCAGCCCTCTGAACCTGTTTCATCAAGGTGGAGAAGGTGCAGATGATGCCTTGGGGGAATTCCTGCAGGGTGCCAGGGGTGAGGAGCAGCTGCAGGATGTGGTCACAGCCAGCAAGTCTCCATCCCTGTGCTGGCTGTGGCAGGTGGCACTGGTTGTGGGGTTATGGGGAGGTGGTGGCTGGAGACCCTGACCCTGTTGGCCTTCTGGTTGTTCACTGCCAGTGAGCTGGCACAGAGTGGGCACTGACCCTGTGCAGGAGGTGCTGTGTTGGGAGCTGCAGAGCCCTAACCCAGGGCTGTTCCCCTGCCTCTCCTGCACCAGCTGGGGGGCAGGGAAGGTGGCAGCTGTGCAGTGGATGCTTTCCAGCATCCCTCCAGACTCAGGTGGCATCCTGTGTGCAGGTGCTGGCATCAGGGGCTGGCATTTCTTCTGTGGGCACCACCTTGGTCTCAGCCATAGGACCACTGGCCTGGACTGTCTGTGCCACTTTGCCTGTGTCCAGCCTCAGTGTGCTGAGCCCTTTGGGCATGGTTTCCAACCTCCCTCTCCTGAGCCCTGGACTGGTGTCCTCTCTTCTGAGCTTGCCAGCAGTGGGCATGGTGCAGAAAAGCCCCCAGGCTGCAGTGAGATTGTGAGGGCAGACCTGAGGCTGGAGAGCTGCCCAGGCTGGGGGCACCACCCCTGGAGGTGTCTGTCCAGTGTGGCTCTGGTGGGGCTGTCTGGCCTGGTCTGTGACTCACTGGGGTGCCATGACCTGGACACCCCTTCCAGTGCCACCAGTGCAGCTAGGCCCAACCTGCTGCTGCTGGGAATGGCACTTCCTCGGTGCTGGGAGGCTGATGAGCTGCAGAGAGGATGAGGAGCAGCTGAGAGAGCTGGGAGTCTTCAGCCTGGAGAAGTGGAGGCTGAGGGAGACCTCCTTGCTCTCTGCAGCTCCCTGAGAGGAGGCTGGGGTGAGGTGGGGGTTGGGTTCTGCTCCCGACTCTCAGGTTGAAGTTTGGACTTGGTGAGGTGTATAGGAAGAGCCTGGATGAGGCCCTTGGTGCCATGGTTGAGTTGATCAGATGGTGCTGGGGGAGAGGTTGGACTTGGTGATCTCAAAGGTCTCTTCCAGCCTGGTTGATTCTATTCTATTCTATTCTATTCTATTCTATTCTATTCTATTCTATTCTATTCTATTCTATTCTATTCTATTCTATTCTATTGCATTCCATCCCATTCCATCCCATTCCATTCCATTCCATTCCATTCCATTCCATTCCATTCCATTCCATTCCATCCCATTCCATCCCATCCCATTCCATTCCATTCCATTCCATCCCATTCCATTCCATCCCATTCCATTCCATCCATTCCATTCCATTCCATTTCCATTCCATCCCATTCCATTCCATTCCATTCCATTCCATTCCATTCCATTTCCATTCCATTCCATCCATTCCATTCCATCCCATTCCATTCCATTCCATCCATTCCATTCCATTCCATTCCATTCCATTCCATTCCATTCCATTCCATTCCATTCCATTCCATTCCATTCCATTCCATTCCATTCATCTTAGAGGTCTTCTCCAACCCAAACAGTTCTGATTCTGTGCTTTGCTGCCCCTGTGGCTCAGGGAAGCTTCTCCTCCGTGCTGGTCCCTGGAGGCCTATTCCAGCCCCGATCAGCTGGGAACTCAGCTTCCACTTCCCACTGCTTTCCAGTCCTGCCAGTGCTGCTCCTTGCCCCTGCCAAGGATCCTGCCTGCCGTGGGGCTGCTGAGGGAGAAGTACCCACCTGTGGTAAAAGCAATGGGAAGGCCATGGAGGAAACCTGCTCAGGCCTGGCTCCTCGCCTGTGGTGCCCTGATCATGGGGTTTGAGGAGGAAGGTCCAGCTGGGCAGGCAGGAGGGCAAGGGCCCCCATGCACTGCAGGAGGCAGGAGGGCCAGGGAGCAATGGGAAGGGGGAGGGGAAACAATCAGAACAGAGCTGGCTGGAAGAGACCTCCAGGCTCAGCCAGTCCAGCCCCCCCCCAGCACTGCAGGCTCAGCACCGAACCATGGCCCTAAGCACCAGGCCCACCGCTGCTGGAACCCCCCCAGGGCTGGGCACTGCAGCACTGCCCTGGGCAGAGCATTCCAGGGCTGAGATCCCTGCCAGGGCAGAAATCCTTCCTGATTGCAGCCTGAGCCTCCCCTGGTGTGTGGAGGGAGTGAAGCCTGGCTGGGAGCTGGGTGCAGCCTGGGCTCCGTGGCTGCCGTCCTGGGCTGCTCCCCACCTCTCTCCCCCTCAGCAGCCTGAGCTCATTCCCCACACAGCCTCTGACTCCTTCTTTCCTCTCCCTGCAGAGACTCTGATGGACTCCACCACAGCCACGGCCGAGCTGGGCTGGACAGTGCATCCTCCCTCAGGGGTGAGTCTGCTGCTGGCCCGGGGGCTGGGGCCTGCTCTGGGGTCTCCTGCTGCACGGGAACAGAGATGCTTTGACCCGGCAAAAGCCAGCCCCCGAAGCAGAGTGCCTTGGCCACGTGGAGAGGTCTCAGTGGAGCACAGGGGAGGAGCAGAGCTGAGGGCTCCAGGGGTCTTCTGGGAGGGGACACCTGCAGAGCAGCCCGGGGCTGGGGGTGCAGTGCTCACCCTGCCAGCATGGTGCTTGGGAGCAGCCTCTCCCCCCAGCTGCCCTGCAGCCACTTGCAGGTCAGGGAGGGGCAGAAACCAAGGGCCAAGGCCACTGTGTCTGTCCCCGGTGCCTCAGTTGCTGCCTGGCACTCACAGCAGACGGGGCTGAGGGCAGTGCCTGTGGGTGGCACCCAAGCAGCTGTGTGGTCAAGCCCAGCACCCCTGGCAGCTCCGGGAGGGACATTTGATGGCTCAGCAGCGGCTGTGCCTCTGCTTTAGCAGTGCCAAGAGGGCCCTGAGCTGCATGCCAAGGCCACCCAGAGCAGAGTGCTTTGGAGGAGAGCTGGGACAAGGCTGTGCCCCTCTGCTCCTCCCATGCCACAAACCTGGAGCCCCTGCAGCCCCCTGCATGACCCACAGGGCCCGCGGGGGCACGGGGGTGCTGAGAGCCTCCTGCCCAGCTCTGCCTGTGCCAGCTGGCAGCAGCATGGAACCCACTGCCCTGCTCCCTTGTGCCTGGGGGCAAAGCCTGGTGCTGCTGCCCAGCCCTGTGTGCAGAGCTGCTGGCTCAGGCTGCCCCCTGCCCACCCCCTGCAGAGGATGGGGGAAGGTTTGTGCAGACCTCACCCGAGGCTTGCAGCCAGCCCCCACCCCAGGCTGACCTGGCAGGGGCAGAGATGGGGCCAAGAAAAGCCTCCATGGAGGAGATGAAAGCTGCTGCTGGGCAGCCTGGCACTGCCACTGCCACCCTGCTCCCCCAGTGCCAGGCTGAAACCCTACCCTGAGCACGGCCCAGCTGCCAAGGGGGTCTGATGGGCACTCAGAGGGGATGATGGGCACGCAGAGTGGGTGTTGGGCACTCAGAGGGGGTGTTGGGCACTCAGAGGGGGTATTGGGCATGCAGAGGGGGTGATGGGCACTCAGAGGGGGTGATGGGCACTCAGAGGGGGTGATGGGCACGCAGAGTGGGTGTTGGGCACGCAGAGGGGGTGATGGGCACACAGAGGGGGGTGTTGGGCACGCAGAGGGGGTGATGGGCACGCAGAGGGGGGTGATGGGCACTCAGAGGGGGTGATGGGCACGCAGAGGGGGGTGTTGGGCACGCAGAGTGGGTGTTGGGCACGCAGAGGGGGGTGTTGGGCACGCAGAGTGGGTGTTGGGCACTCAGAGGGGGTGATGGGCACGCAGAGGGGGTGTTGGGCACGCAGAGGGGGGTGTTTGGCACGCAGAGTGGGTGTTGGGCACGCAGAGGGGGTGTTGGGCACCCAGAGGGGGTGTTTGGCACGCAGAGTGGGTGTTGGGCACGCAGAGTGGGTGTTGGGCACTCAGAGGGGGTGATGGGCATGCAGAGGGGGTGATGGGCACGCAGAGGGGGGTGTTGGGCACGCAGAGGGGGTGTTGGGCACGCAGAGGGGGGTGTTAGGCACGCAGAGTGGGTGTTGGGCACACAATGCAGAGGGGGTGATGGGCACGCAGAGGGGGTGTTGGGCACGCAGAGGGGGGTGTTGGGCACGCAGAGGGGGTGATGGGCACACAGAGGGGGGTGTTGGGCACGCAGAGGGGGGTGTTGGGCACACAGAGGGGGTGTTGGGCACTCAGAGGGGGTGATGGGCACACAGAGGGGGTGTTGGGCACGCAGAGGGGGTGTTGGGCACGCTGAGGGGGGGGGTGTTGGGCCCGCAGCGGGGGTGTTGGGCACACAATGGGCGGGGGCAGGGGTCAAGTCTTTTTCTCTCCCGGCCCAGCCTCTCCTGTCGGCAGCCTTTCCATCTGTGCGGCGCGGCCGCTGCCGGCTGCCGGCCCCGCGTAATGAGCCCCGCGGCTGCCGGGGGCCGGCTCCCCGGCCATTGTGCTGCTGCCTGCCTTTGAGCTGCCGGCGCTTAATTAGAGAGCCGGCAGCAAGGGAGAGGCTGCTCATTAAGCGGCGAGGACGCGCAGGGGCTGCCGTGCGGGGCTGACTTTGTCTCCCAGCTGAGAGGAGGGAGCTGGGGAGCCCCCCCGCCCTGCTCCCTGCTGCAGGGGGTGGGAGGATGCTGCGGGCCGCTCCCAGGGCCCCTGTCCCTCTATCAGGGGGGAGATGCCCAGCTGGAAAGTCCAACGCTGCTGGTGGCATCGTCTGGGTCCCCACCTGCAGGCAGGTGCCCAGGGGGATGCGGCACTGGTGGTGCCCTGCAGGGTGCCAGGCTCGGGTGGTGACGCTGCTCTGCCTTCAGAGCTGCTCCCGGGGGCAGGACAGGGCAGGGCATCCCCCCAGTGGGGCAGTGGCAAGGCTGGGTGCAGCCAGCATCCCCTGGACCATGAAAGCTGCTGGGTGCTCCTCTGGTTTATTGCCTCTTTGGCCATTCTCAGAGGTCCCAAAGCCCAAGCAGTTGTTTTCCCCTGCTGCCATGGCACTGGCAGGTGTCCCCATGGCACTGGCAGGTGTCCCCATGGCGCTGGCAGGTGTCCCCAGGCCCTGCCTGCATCATCCCTGAGCTGCAGACTCCCCTTCCACTGTGTGCCAAGGGCTGAGCTCGCGAGGCTCCTGTCCTGAGCCCTCCCTGGGTTCCACGGCTGGGGACAGGGCAGCACTGGGCACCCCTGCCCGTGGGGGCTGAGCTGCTGCCTGGGAGCAGGTGTCAGGAGGGCTCCAGGTGAGGCAGAGGCAGGGCAGAAGCAGGGCAGGGCAGGAATTGCTTCCCTGTGCCTTGCCCTCAATGTTTCCATCCCCCTCCCAACCAGTGCCCTAAAATCCGGGGAGATCCTGCGGTTTTCCACGGGCACAACAAATGCATTTGTGCCAAGCAGGCAGCTGCTGCCTCTGTGGCTCGTGAGGATGCTCTCCTCCTCCCCCAGCCGTGGCAGCCGCTGCCAGTCGGAAGTGGTTGGAGCTGTTTGGGGATCTTCCCTGACAGCCTTCTGTTGGGCTGTTAGCCTTGATGTGCGAGGAGCAATCTGTCTCCCATCTCCTGGGCCTCCCTCTGCAGTCCTGGATGCCCTTGTGAGGCTGTTTGCAGGCTGAGGGGCTGGGGGTGCTCTGCTTCTGCGGGGTCTTCCTTGCAGACCTCGCTCCCGGGGCTGGTGCTGGACCCAGGCTGTGCTGCCACCCTGCCCTGCCCTGCCCTGCCCTGGGTGTCGTGGTCCAGGGGAAGGCTGTGCCCAGGGTTTCAGGTCCGTGGGAAACAGCTCAGCTTCCACTTGAGCAGTTCTGTGAACAAGTTCCTGAGCCGTTCCAGCTGGCTGGGGCTGTGCCACAGGCTGGCTGCACCCTGCCGCCTCCTGCCAGCGTCACGAGGGTGCTGTGCCTGGGGAGGGGGCAGCACGGGGAGGTGCTCTGCCTGCCAGAAAGGGGAGAGGTGCTCTGGGGAGCCGAGTGAAAGGTTCTCCCATGAAAGACCCTTTCCTGTCGGTGCTTACCGCAGGGGAGTGCTGGCTGTTGCTGCAGGGCTGCCCTTGGCTGCTGCATCACCTGCCCCAAGGTCTCCCCCGAGCGTGGAGGCAACATCAGGCACTGAAGGATCTGGGGAAGGGCAGAGAGCTGGAGGGGGCTGGGAGGTGTCACACCAGCCCAGAGCTCTGTGCAGAGTCCTCCCGAGTTGGCAGTCAGCTGTTAGTCAGCCTGGGGAGCCTCGGCTGAGCTTCAGCTGCGAGCTCTTGCTGAGGTTGTTGCCGCAGCTTGCAGGACATCCACCGGGGCCAGTTCAGGACAGCTGGGGCTGGGGCCTGTGCACACCTGCAGGAGGGACCCCAAAGCATGGTGACTCTTGAAGGGGAAGGGGTGAGGGCTACCAACAGCCCAGCATCTCCCTTTCTGGATACTCAGTGGGGTCAAAGAGTCTCCCATAAAGCTTCCTCTGGGGCTAGGCTGCCGGCTGCCAGCCCAGGGCCCTGCTGCCACCCCTGGTGCAGTTTGTGCTGCTGAGCTGCAGGTGCTGCCTGCCGCGGCTGTAACAGCAGCCCTGGGAGCACCTCTGCCAGGGGCATCCTGTGCTCTGCCCTGGGCAGGAGCCCTGCTAAAGACATTCCTGCCTCCAGAGGAGGGGCATGGCCCTGCCATGCCCTGCCCCCTGGCAGAGGTGCTCTACCCGAGCCCCGGGCACGGTGCTGCTGGCAGGGAGATGGCCCCGAGCTCTGCTGGGGGCTGGGTTCACCTTGTGCCCGCAGTGTGGAGCCTGCCTGGGGTGCAGTGTGGGTCACAGCCTGCCAGAGCCAGGCAGAGGCGTGTGGGCACTGGGTGCTGCTGGAGCTGGGCCAGGCAGAGGCGCTGGGCACCAGTGGGGCTGCCTGTTGTGAGGAGTCTCAGGGGAGACCTTATTGCTGTCCACAACTCCCTGAAGGGAGGCTGTAGCCAGGTGGGGGTTGGCCTCTTCTCCCAGGCCCCCAGCGCCAGAACAAGAGGACCCAGTCTCAAGCTCTCTTCCCATCAAGAGATTGGCCACTGGGATGTGCTGCCCAGGGAGGTGGTGGAGTCCCCGTCCCTGGAGGTGTTTAGGAAGAGCCTGGATGAGGCACTTGGAGCCAGGGTTTAGTTCACAGCTCACAGGATGTTAGGGGTTGGAAGGGACCTCTGAAGATCACCGAGTCCAGCCCCTCTGCCAGAGCAGCTGATGAGGCGGTGCTGGGCGAGAGGTTGGCCTGGATGCCCTCGAAGGTCTTTTCCAACCTGCCCGAACCCTGTGCTGGTTCTGTGCCGGACTGGGCAGGAGGTGGGGCGGCCGGGCCGGGCCGGGCCGGGCCGGGCCCGGGGGCGGGGGCGGGGGCGGGGAGGGTGCGGAAGCCGCGCTGGGAGCAGCCCTTTGACGCCGTGTGTCCTGCCGGCAGTGGGAGGAGGTGAGCGGCTACGACGAGAACATGAACACCATCCGCACCTACCAGGTGTGCAACGTCTTCGAGTCCAGCCAGAACAACTGGCTGCGCACCAACTACATCCGGCGGCGCGGCGCCCACCGCATCCACGTCGAGATGAAGTTCTCGGTCCGCGACTGCAGCAGCATCCCCAACGTCCCCGGCTCCTGCAAGGAGACCTTCAACCTCTACTACTTCGAGTCGGACTTTGACTCGGCCACCAAGACCTTCCCGAGCTGGATGGAGAACCCCTGGATGAAGGTGGACACCATCGCGGCCGACGAGAGCTTCTCGCAGGTGGACCTGGGCGGCCGGGTGATGAAGATCAACACGGAGGTGCGCAGCTTCGGGCCCGTCTCCAGGAGCGGCTTCTACTTGGCCTTCCAGGACTACGGGGGCTGCATGTCGCTGATCGCCGTCCGCGTCTTCTACCGCAAGTGCCCGCGGGTCATCCAGAACGGCGCCGTCTTCCAGGAGACCCTCTCGGGCGCCGAGAGCACCTCGCTGGTGGCGGCGCGGGGCACCTGCATCGCCAACGCCGAGGAGGTGGACGTGCCCATCAAGCTCTACTGCAACGGCGACGGCGAGTGGCTGGTGCCCATCGGGCGCTGCATGTGCCGCCCGGGCTACGAGTCGGCCGAGAACGGAACCGTCTGCAGAGGTAACCTGCGGCCCGGCCCCGCGCTCCGGCCCCGCGCTCCCGCCCCGCGCTCCGGCCCCGCGCTCCGGCCCTGCGCTCCCGGCTCTGCGCTCCCGGCCCTGCGCTCCCGGCCCCGCTCCTGCTGCTCACTGCTGAGCCTCCCAGCAGGCACCTCCCTGGGCACGGTGGGGAGAGGAGAGTGTCTGGGACCTTCCTCAGCTCCTCGCGTCCTGCCCTGGGCTCATCCGTCCATTGCAGAGGCTCTGCGTTGCCTCTGGGCCCTCAGTGCCACCAGGTCCAGGGATGCTGGCCTGGGCTCTCAGTGCCACCAGGTCCAGGGATGCTGGCCTGGGCTCTCAGTGCCACCAGGTCCAGGGATGCTGGCCTGGGCTCTCAGTGCCACCAGGTCCAGGGATGCTGGCCTGGGCTCTCAGTGCCACCAGGTCCAGGGATGCTGGCCTGGGCTCTCAGTGCCACCAGGTCCAGGGATGCTGGCCTGGGCTCTCAGTGCCACCAGGTCCAGGGATGCTGGCCTGGGTCCTCAGTGCCACCAGGTCCAGGGATGCTGGCCTGGGCTCTCAGTGCCACCAGGTCCAGGGATGCTGGCCTGGGTCCTCAGTGCCACCAGGTCCAGGGATGCTGGCCTGGGCTCTCAGTGCCACCAGGTCCAGGGATGCTGGCCTGGGCTCTCAGTGCCACCAGGTCCAGGGATGCTGGCCTGGGCTCTCAGTGCCACCAGGTCCAGGGATGCTGGCCTGGGCTCTCAGTGACACCGGGTCCAGGGATGCTGGCCTGGGCCCTCAGTGCCACCAGGTCCAGGGATGCTGGCCTGGGCTCTCAGTGCCACCAGGTCCAGGGATGCTGGCCTGGGCTCTCAGTGACACCGGGTCCAGGGATGCTGGCCTGGGCTCTCAGTGCCACCAGGTCCAGGGATGCTGGCCTGGGCTCTCAGTGCCACCAGGTCCAGGGATGCTGGCCTGGGCTCTCAGTGCCACCAGGTCCAGGGATGCTGGCCTGGGCTCTCAGTGACACCGGGTCCAGGGATGCTGGCCTGGGCTCTCAGTGCCACCAGGTCCAGGGATGCTGGCCTGGGCTCTCAGTGCCACCAGGTCCAGGGATGCTGGCCTGGGCTCTCAGTGACACCGGGTCCAGGGATGCTGGCCTGGGCTCTCAGTGCCACCAGGTCCAGGGATGCTGGCCTGGGCTCTCAGTGCCACCAGGTCCAGGGATGCTGGCCTGGGCTCTCAGTGACACCGGGTCCAGGGATGCTGGCCTGTTGCTGCTGTCCTCTGTCCAGGTCTCACAGGGACATACCTGTGTGTAGCCCTGGTGCCTGTTTGTACCCTGTGTCTTGGTGTGGGCTGAAATGCTTCTGGGGTGAGTGGAGCAGGGGTGCAGGTACCCAAAGGTGATGTGGTGAGAGGGAGCAAGCTCTCTGCAGCTTTTCTCTGGTGATGACCCAGGGTGGGACGTGGTCACAGGTTGTTCAGGCACAGGCTCTCCAGCATGGGAGCCTCTGGTCCCTGAGCTCCCTCAGCTGTCAGAGGTCTCCTGCCCTGTAGACGTTGTCCTGCCCCTGTAGACGTTGTCCAATGCCAGTGTTGTTGGCACTGAGCAGGGCTGGGCAGCCTCTGGCAGCAGGTCCAGAGGGGTTGGTGGTTACTGCAGAGCACAAGGAGGGAGCTGCCTCCTCCTGTCTTGCAGTGGGAAGAGGCAGCCAGGCAGCTTCAAGCAGGCATGGGGAAGGTGCTGGTGGTGCGGAGGTGGACTCTGCAGAGAGGGGAAGGGGCAGTCTCTGGCATGCTTGGTTGGGACTGCAGGTCGGGTGGTCCCCTTGGAGGCTGTACCACGTCTTCTGCTGGTGCCTGGGTGCTCGTGCACCAAGCTCCAGGTCCTGACGTGCCGTGAGTGTCATTTCCTGTGTGTGCTGTGAGCTGCTCCTGGCTGGGCCGCTGCTCGTCTCTTGGCCCCGAGCTGGGGCTGATCAAGTGTCGTCCAGCGGCGGCAGGGGCAGTGCCGGGGCCGGGGGGCAGCCGTGCCTGCGCTCCGCCGGCAGGCAGGACAGAGGTTTTGCGGTGCCTGAGTGGAGCATTCCCAACAACCCCAGAAAGCCGAAGTGATTGATGTCAGCTTTTCCATCCCACCCTGGCCTTTCCCTCCCGAGCAGCCTTGGCCCTGCCCAGCTCTTTGCTCTGATGCAGCTACGGCTTCGCGGGGCTGCCTGCCCCTGCTGCCGGCCCGGCCAAGGGCCGGTCCTGCGTGTGCCCCGCGGCTCCCGGGACTCCGTGTGCGGAGCCGGAGGGGCCGGGAGGGGAGGCAGAGCGGGCGGGAGCTGGGGGCCGAGGTGGAGGGAAGGCAGAGCGGGAGGGAGAGTCCAGGTCTCGTCTTTGTCTGTGCAGCAGCCGCAGCAGCAGGATTTTGGGAGGTCCGGTACCTCGGCAGCTGCTGCTGCAGCCGGTGCTGGCGTGCGCCCGGCCCCGCGCTCCCCGCACTCATCAATCACACCGCGGCCGGCAGACCACCGTCTCCATGGGGCAGCTGGCTCCGGGGCCGCCCTGCCTCCCCCTTCCCCTCCCCTCCCGTTCGCCTTCGCCTTCTTCCCTTTCCCCTTCCCCGTCCCGTGTGGAGCTGTGCGCTCAGGGCAGGATGGGACCGCAGGGCTGTGCCGGGCCGGGACACCCCCTCCAGCTTCCCCCGGCATCCCCCAGAAGGGGAGTGAGGCCTGGGAGAGGAGCCAGCCCTGAGGCTGGCAGGACAGATTTAGCATCCCCAGCCTCGCCCAGCCCCCACAGCGAGCCCCGCCGAGGGCTGGGGAAGGGGCTGGTCACCTCGACTTGGTCGGGCAGAGGAGGGGCTCCGCGGCCCAGCTCAGCCGGACAAAGGGGTGCGGGGGGGGTGTGGGGAGGGTGTGCAGCCCTGCGTCCTGCGCAGCTCCCCTGCTCTGCCCGCCCCGGTCCCCGCGGCCGAGCCGTGCTGTGGGGGCTCCTTCGTACATGTGGCCGGCAGGTTTGGTCGTGTTCGCGGGGCTGGGAGGGAATCTGGGCCCCCTTCCAGAAGCAAAACAAAGGCAAATCCGAGCTGGCTCGGGCGGCGGAGCGCTCTCACACGGCTCGGGCACCCAGGCGGCCGCGCTGCGGAGCGTGGGGAGCCGGCTCCCGGTGCCTGCCCCCGAGGGGTCCCGGCGGCCGCGGGCACGGCGAGCGGCGGCTGTGCCCTCGGGGAGGCCGGGGGCGCTGGCGGGAGCCGCTGGGCTTTCTGCGGAGGGCTGCTCCGCGCCGGGAGCCTGCGGGGGGATATTTATGGGGGAAGTTCATGCATCTAACAGCTTAAGCTCCCCTAAGCTTGCGGCCCCAGCACAAAAGGATTTGGGAGCAGTTAACAATTCTGTGTGGTTAAGAGATTTTCATTTCGCTAGGCCTTGCTGGCCAACCCCGCAGGGCCCTGCGAGGGGCTGCCTGCCGCTTCCCCCTCCCCACCTCCCCATCCCCCCCCCGCTCCTTTCTGCTGCGCTGGCGAGGGGCTCCATGCGCCTCCCCCAGCCCCATCCTCCCGCTTCTCCGCTTCACCTTCCCCTGCTCCCTGCCTGCCTCTTTCTTCTCCATCTCCCTGTTCTTTGTCTGCTGCCTCCCCCTCACCCCGCCCGTCCCTCCCA
Organism: Picus viridis; assembly: GCA_033816785.1. Lineage (NCBI taxonomy): Eukaryota > Metazoa > Chordata > Aves > Piciformes > Picidae > Picus > Picus viridis. The sequence continues at coordinate 10,574,914 of CM066600.1, read as the reverse complement.
TGCAGCACACCGAGCGCATTGGCTCCGCTCCGCAGCGCGGCAGAGCCATTGTGCTGCTGCTCCCTGCTTGGGCTGGACGGGGGCGAGAGCTGCTTGCCAGGGTCTCTGCCTGCTCAGAGGGGCTGGTCCCAATTCTCCAACCCTGCCTCCAGCTCCTCTCCATCTTTGGAGGTCATCTGCCCCTGCGTCTGCTCGCAGTGCTGGCAGCAGCCTCTCCTTTGTTGCACTGACGCAGCACAGAGTGCAGGGAGCCCTGCTCCTGCTGTGGGGGCAGGGGATGGGGCTTGCCCTGCAGGGCTGCCTGTGACGCTGTCTGGCTGTCAGAGCCGTGTCAGAGCCGTGTGCCACCATCCCTGAGGGTCACTGGGGAGGAGGGGAGCTTCTGGTGTGCTGGGCACAGGGGAGACCTGTCCACGGAGGTGGTCTGTAGGAGATCCAGGCTGCCACCTGCCTTCTCCAGCTCAAGGTGGAGCTGGGCCACCCCTGTGCAGAGCCTGAGGCCCCTTTGGAGCCTGCACTGCCTTCCTCCTGTTCCTTCCCTGGGCAGCAGGGCCAGGAGAGAGGATCTGAGCACGGCTCCAGCACCCAGCCTGGTGCTGGTCTTGTCAAGCTCCACCACCACCACAGCCCAGTCCCACCACCCCCCAGCTGGGTGCTCCTGGCCCAAGCCCGTGTCTAAAGGGAGAAGGGTGACCTGCAGGGTGGTTGCTGCAGCAGGCTGGTACCTGGGCACCCCAGCCTGGGGCTGCGCAGGGCTGGCTGGTAGCTTTTGGTAGGGCTGTGCCCCTGGGTGTGAGTCCTGCAGGTGATGGCCTTCCTTGCTGCTGCTTTCCTGTTGGTCTGAGGTCCAGCACAGCAGATCTGCCATCACCCTGCTGTGTGCTGGGGCTGTGGGTGCAGAAGCAGTGGTGCCAGGGACTCACAGAGTTGGGTTGGGTGGAAAGGGACCTCAAGCATCATCCAGTTCCAAGCCCCTGCTGTGGGCTCAGAGCATTTCCGCCGCTGCAGAGGTGTGGGAGGCAGTGGGGATCTGTCCCAGCTGTGCTGTGCTTGGGTGTCAGAGTGGGGCAGGGCTGTGCCAAGGGCTGGGGGGGCTGTGCAGCTCTCTGCTGTGTCCTGGCTGCCTTACACTCACATCCCATCAGTCTGGGAGGCTGTTTGTGGCCCCATGCCTGGCTTGGGTCAGACAGTGCTGGACCCAGCCACAGACTGCAAGCCCCATGGGCTGCTGAAGCCCTTGCAGGCAGCAGTGCAGGCAGAGCTGCTGCAGGCACTGCCACTTGTGGTGCAAGAAGGTTTCCAGAGATGGAGAACTGCTCAGTGAAGCTTCCCTGTGCTCCCCCTGCCCTCCTGCCCCGGGCTGCTCCTCGCCCTTGTGTCTCAGGGAACTTGACCCATCTCCACACCTCTGCTTTCTCTGCGCCTGTTTAAGAGTACTCCTTGGCCCCTGCTCCTCTGGTAGGGTTTTTGCTCTTCCCAGGCTTGGCACTGCTGGAGCAGAAGCACTGTGCCCCAGTGAGCAGCTGGGTGCCAGGGGGGATGCTGAGATTTCCCTCCTCACCCCCCCCCTCCCCCTTTTGCTTGAACCATTTGGGCAGTGATGTTTCTCTGGGTCCTCTTGAAGGATCCTCATCCTTCCCAGTGGGCCTGGGAGCAGATCAGGGCTGTGGTCCAGATCCTTGTCCCTGGAGGTGTGAGCAGCCCCATGCTGGTGGTGCAGTGCACATCCCTTGCCCTGCACCCCCAGCTGTGCCCCAGGAGCTCATCAGCTTCGGTGTTCAGCACACTGCAGCCTCCATGGCATCAGCTGAATTGGTTGGGAAGGTTCTGGATGTTCTCCTGGGTCATTGCCACGCCAGCAGGGCCAGGAGGTGACCATCCCCCTGTGCTCAGCACTGGGCAGGCCACAGCTGGAGTGCTGTGCTCAGCTCTGGGCCCTCCCTGCAGGAAGGACCCTGAGGGGCTGGAGGTGTCCAGAGCAGGGCAGCCAGGCTGGAGCAGGGCCTGGAGCCCCTGGGCTAGAGGAGGGCTGAGGGAGCTGGGGGTGGGTCAGGCTGGAGCAGAGGAGGCTGAGGGAGACCTCCTTGCTCTCTGCAGCTGCCTGCAGGGAGGTTGGGCTGAGGAGGGGGCAGCCTCTGCTCCTTGGTGCCAAGGGACAGGAGCAGAGGCAATGGTTCCAAGCTGCCCCAGGGGAGGCTCAGGCTGCAATCAGGAAGGATTTCTGCCCTGGCAGGGATCTCAGCCCTGGAATGCTCTGCCCAGGGCAGTGCTGCAGTGCCCAGCCCTGGGGGGTTCCAGCAGCTGTGGGCCTGGGGCTTAGGGCCATGGTTTGGTGCTGAGCCTGCAGTGCTGGGTGCAGGCTTGGGCTGGCTGAGCCTGGAGATCTCTTCCAAGCAGCTCTGCTCTGTGAGTCTGTGATTTTGTGATCCTGTGACTGAGAACAAGGTGGAGCAGCCCAGAGGCAGGGTCCAGCTCTGCTGGCTGGAGCAGAAGCAGCTCTGCCCTGCAGACCCCTGCCCGGAGCTCAGAGTGCAGCAGGGGTCTGCTGGCCAGGCCTGAGTGTGCTGAGTGTGCTCAGTCCCAGGGGGGGCTGAGCTCTGAGCTGCTGTGCAGGCAGGTGTGTGGCTGTGCCCTGGTACCTCTCTGCCACTCTGGGCATTGCACCAGCCCCCAGCCCAGGCTGAGCTGCCCTGCTCTGTGTCCCACAGCCACATGCAGGTCAGTGCCACTCCTCCCACCTCCCTGCCAGCCTTTCTTTTGCCACTGGGAGGGTGGCAGAGCCCTGGAGCAGGCTGCCCAGAGAGGTTGTGGAGTCTCCTACTCTGGGGAGCTTCAGAGCCCTGTGTGACCTGCCCTGGGTGGTCCTGCTTTGCAGGGGGCTCGGGGTGGATGATCTGTGGGGGTCTCTTCCGACCCCACCGTGCTGTGGTGTGCTGGGCCGAGCCTGGGGCTGGCACAGCCTCATTTGCCTGGCACTGAGGCTGCTGTGGCAGCCCTAAAATAGCCAAGGCTGCCTGCTGTGACAAATGGCTTCCTCCAGCCTCTCTGGGCACCCCACGGCCTCCCAGCTGTGCAGGGGAGCCTCAGCCGTCCCCTGCTCCACCAGCCACCTCCTTAGCAGCCCTGGGCCGGGTGCCACCCTGACACACTGGTTTAGCAGTGTTCAGCTTCAGGAGCTGCTGGTTGACATCTTGAGCTGCTGCTGGAATGGAAAGCATTCCCCCATCCTCCTGGAAGCTGCTGACATCACCTGGCTCCCCCCAGCCCGGAGCAGGAATTCCTCTGCCCGTGCTGCAGGCTCCCTGGCGAGCGGAACGCGGCCGGCCTCGGCTCCTGCTCGCTGGGCATGCCGCTCCCTGGGCTTCTCCCTCTCCTCCCTCTCTGTCTGGGACGTGTCTTTCTTCCCCTTGCTTTGATTCCTCTCCCTCCTGCTTCTTGCTGACCCCTCCACGTGGTGCATGCAGTCAGGGCTGCGGCGGGGGCTGCAGCTGCTGGGGATTAGCTGCTCCCGGCCTGGGGCTGCTGCCAGCCTGCCCTCTGCGCGCCGCTGCCCGCTGCTCGGCCTTCTGGGGGAGGCTGCCAGGGCGAGGAGGGGGCAGAGAGGGGGCTGAGGCATCCGTTGCCTGGCAGGCTGAAGGCCCAGGAGGTGCTGCCCGTGCAGGGATGGTCGCAGGGGGGCCAGGGGTGGGGTGAGGCATCTCCTGCCGATGCCCTGCCTGACCTGCCTGTGGACAGCCCAGCTCAGGGCAGGAGGTGCTGCCTCTGGGGGACTAGACCTGCATGGCCCACAGCAGGCAAAGGGAATGAGAGCTGCTTCCAGGGCCAGGGATGGGCTGAGGCCTTCCACAGAAGGCTTTTCATAGCATCACAGAATCAGCCAGGTTAGAAAAGACCTCAGAGATGATCAAGTCCCAGCCTCTCTCAGTAGAGAAAGGGAGGAGATGAGGTTCTGCAGGACGTGAGTGCTGCTTGTGAGCAGCAGGAGCCTGACAGAGCCCTCCCAGCCCTGCTGTGAAGGCGTAGGAAGGAGCCCAGCAGGCTGCAGAAGGGAATCCAAGAAGTGTGGAGGGGAGCAGCAGATTCTCATTTGTGAGTGTGGGCAGGGCAGGAGGTCCTGCTGCTGGGGGGGAGATCTGAAACCCAGCACAACCTCCTGGGGGTTCCCTGGTGGAGCTGGTGGCCATCCCCAGGGTTTCTGGAGAGTCATGGTGACTCTCAGAGTGTTGCCACTCTGTGCCTCATCCCTGTGCCTCATCCCTGTGCCTCATCCCTGTGTGCTGTGCCTCATCTCCCTGTGCCTCATCATCCCTGTGCCTCATCTGTGCCTCATCTCTGTGCCTCATCTCCATCCCTGTGCCTCATCCCTGTGCCTCATCTCTGTGCCTCATCTCCGTGCCTCATCCCTGTGCCTCATCTCTGTGCCTCATCTCTGTGCCTCATCCCTGTGCCTCATCCCTGTGCCTCATCCCTGTGCCTCATCTCTGTGCCTCATCCCTGTGCCTCATCCCTGTGCCTCATCCCTGTGCCTCATCTCTGTGCCTCATCCCTGTGCCTCATCCCTGTGCCTCATCCCTGTGCCTCATCCCTGTGCCTCATCCCTGTGCCTCATCCCTGTGCCTCATCCCTGTGCCTCATCCCTGTGCCTCATCCCTGTGCCTCATCCCTGTGCCTCATCTCTGTGCCTCATCCCTGTGCCTCATCCCTGTGCCTCATCTCTGTGCATCCCTGTGCCTCATCCCTGTGCCTCATCTCTGTGCCTCATCCCTGTGCCTCATCTCTGTGCCTCATCTCTGTGCCTCATCCCTGTGCCTCATCCCTGTGCCTCATCCCTGTGCCTCATCTCTGTGCCTCAGCCCTGTGCCTCATCTCTGTGCCTCATCCCTGTGCCTCATCCCTGTGCCTCATCTCTGTGCCTCATCTCTGTGCCTCAGCCCTGTGCCTCATCCCTGTGCCTCATCCCTGTGCCTCATCCCTGTGCCTCTGTGCCTGTGCCTCATCCCTGTGCCTCATCCCTGTGCCTCATCCCTGTGCCTCATCTCTGTGCCTCATCTCTGCCTGCCCTGTGCCTCATCTCATCTCTGTGCCTCATCCCTGTGCCTCATCCCTGTGCCTCATCTCTGTGCCTCATCCCTGTGCCTCAGCCCTGTGCCTCATCATCCTGTGCCTCATCCCTGTGCCTCATCTCTGTGCCTCATCTCTGTGCCTCATCTCTGTGCTCTCATCCCTGTGCCTCATCTCTGTGCCTCATCATCCTGTGCCTCATCTCTGTGCCTCATCTCTGTGCCTCATCTCTGTGCCTCATCCCTGTGCCTCATCCCTGTGCCTCATCTCTGTGCCTCATCCCTGTGCCTCATCCCTGTGCCTCATCCCTGTGCCTCATCCCTGTGCCTCATCTCTGTGCCTCATCCCTGTGCCTCATCCCTGTGCCTCATCCCTGTGCCTCATCTCTGTGCCTCATCTCTGTGCCTCATCTCTGTGCCTCATCCCTGTGCCTCATCTCTGTGCCTCATCCCTGTGCCTCATCTCTGTGCCTGCTGTGCCTCATCCCTGTGCCTCATCCCTGTGCCTCATCCCTGTGCCTCATCCCTGTGCCTCATCTCTGTGCCTCATCATCCCTGTGCCTCAGCCCTGTGCCTCATCTCTGTGCCTCATCCCTGTGCCTCATCCCTGTGCCTCATCTCTGTGCCTCATCATCCTGTGCCTCATCCCTGTGCCTCATCCCTGTGCCTCATCTCTGTGCCTCATCCCTGTGCCTCATCCTCTGTGCCTCATCTCTGTGCCTCATCCCTGTGCCTCCTCATGCCTCAGCCCTGTGCCTCATCTCTGTGCCTCATCTCTGTGCCTCATCCCTGTGCCTCATCCCTGTGCCTCATCTCTGTGCCTCATCCCTGTGCCTCATCTCTGTGCCTCATCCCTGTGCCTCATCCCTGTGCCTCATCTCTGTGCCTCATCTCTGTGCCTCATCCCTGTGCCTCATCCCTGTGCCTCATCTCTGTGCCTCATCTCTGTGCCTCATCTCTGTGCCTCATCATCTCTGTGCCTCATCCCTGTGCCTCATCTCTGTGCCTCATCTCTGTGCCTCATCCCTGTGCCTCATCTCTGTGCCTCATCTCTGTGCCTCATCTCTGTGCCTCATCCCTGTGCCTCATCTCTGTGCCTCATCTCTGTGCCTCAGCCCTGTGCCTCATCTCTGTGCCTCATCTCTGTGCCTCATCTCTGTGCCTCATCCCTGTGCCTCATCTCTGTGCCTCATCTCTGTGCCTCATCCCTGTGCCTCATCTCTGTGCCTCAGCCCTGTGCCTCATCTCTGTGCCTCATCCCTGTGCCTCATCCCTGTGCCTCATCCCTGTGCCTCATCTCTGTCCCTGTGCCTCATCCCTGTGCCTCATCCCTGTGCCTCATCTCTGTGCCTCATCCCTGTGCCTCATCCCTGTGCCTCATCTCTGTGCCTCATCCCTGTGCCTCATCTCTGTGCCTCATCTCTGTGCCTCAGCCCTGTGCCTCATCTCTGTGCCTCATCCCTGTGCCTCATCTCTGTGCCTCATCCCTGTGCCTCATCTCTGTGCCTCATCTCTGTGCCTCATCCCTGTGCCTCATCTCTGTGCCTCATCTCTGTGCCTCATCTCTGTGCCTCATCTCTGTGCCTCATCTCTGTGCCTCAGCCCTGTGCCTCATCTCTGTGCCTCATCCCTGTGCCTCATCTCTGTGCCTCATCTCTGTGCCTCATCCCTGTGCCTCATCTCTGTGCCTCATCTCTGTGCCTCAGCCCTGTGCCTCATCTCTGTGCCTCAGCCCTGTGCCTCATCTCTGTGCCTCATCTCTGTGCCTCATCTCTGTGCCTCAGCCCTGTGCCTCATCCCTGTGCCTCATCCCTGTGCCTCATCTCTGTGCCTCATCTCTGTGCCTCATCTCTGTGCCTCATCCCTGTGCCTCATCTCTGTGCCTCATCTCTGTGCCTCATCCCTGTGCCTCAGCCCTGTGCCTCATCTCTGTGCCTCATCCTCATCTCTGTGCCTCATCTCTGTGCCTCATCCCTGTGCCTCATCTCTGTGCCTCATCTCTGTGCCTCAGCCCTGTGCCTCATCCTGTGCCTCATCCCTGTGCCTCAGCCCTGTGCCTCATCTCTGTGCCTCATCTCTGTGCCTCATCCCTGTGCCTCATCTCTGTGCCTCATCTCTGTGCCTCATCCCTGTGCCTCATCCCTGTGCCTCATCTCTGTGCCTCATCCCTGTGCCTCATCTCTGTGCCTCATCTCTGTGCCTCATCCCTGTGCCTCATCTCTGTGCCTCATCTCTGTGCCTCATCCCTGTGCCTCATCTCTGTGCCTCATCTCTGTGCCTCATCCCTGTGCCTCAGCCCTGTGCCTCATCCCTGTGCCTCATCCCTGTGCCTCATCTCCGTGCCTCATCCCTGTGCCTCATCTCTGTGCCTCATCTCTGTGCCTCAGCCCTGTGCCTCATCTCTGTGCCTCATCCTCATCCCTGTGCCTCATCCCTGTGCCTCATCTCTGTGCCTCATCATCCTGTGCCTCATCTCTGTGCCTCATCCCTGTGCCTCATCTCTGTGCCTCATCCCTGTGCCTCATCTCTGTGCCTCATCTCTGTGCCTCAGCCCTGTGCCTCATCTCTGTGCCTCATCCCTGTGCCTCAGCCCTGTGCCTCATCATCCCTGTGCCTCATCTCTGTGCCTCATCCCTGTGCCTCATCCCTGTGCCTCATCCCTGTGCCTCATCTCTGTGCCTCATCCCTGTGCCTCATCCCTGTGCCTCATCTCTGTGCCTCAGCCCTGTGCCTCAGCCCTGTGCCTCATCTCTGTGCCTCATCCCTGTGCTGTGCCTCAGCCCTGTGCCTCAGCCCTGTGCCTCATCCCTGTGCCTCAGCCCTGTGCCTCAGCCCTGTGCCTCATCTCTGTGCCTCATCTCTGTGCCTCATCTCTGTGCCTCAGCCCTGTGCCTCATCTCTGTGCCTCATCTCTGTGCCTCAGCCCTGTGCCTCATCCCTGTGCCTCATCTCTGTGCCTCATCTCTGTGCCTCAGCCCTGTGCCTCATCTCTGTGCCTCATCTCTGTGCCTCATCTCTGTGCCTCATCTCTGTGCCTCATCTCTGTGCCTCATCTCTGTGCCTCATCTCTGTGCCTCATCCCTGTGCCTCATCTCTGTGCCTCATCCCTGTGCCTCATCCCTGTGCCTCATCCCTGTGCCTCATCCCTGTGCCTCATCCCTGTGCCTCATCTCTGTGCCTCATCCCTGTGCCTCAGCCCTGTGCCTCATCTCTGTGCCTCATCCCTGTGCCTCATCCCTGTGCCTCATCTCTGTGCCTCATCTCTGTGCCTCATCTCTGTGCCTCATCTCTGTGCCTCATCCCTGTGCCTCATCTCTGTGCCTCATCCCTGTGCCTCATCTCTGTGCCTCAGCCCTGTGCCTCATCCCTGTGCCTCAGCCCTGTGCCTCATCCTGTGCCTCATCCCTGTGCCTCATCCCTGTGCCTCATCCCTGTGCCTCAGCCCTGTGCCTCATCCCTGTGCCTCATCTCTGTGCCTCATCCCTGTGCCTCAGCCCTGTGCCTCATCTCTGTGCCTCATCCCTGTGCCTCATCCCTGTGCCTCAGCCCTGTGCCTCATCCCTGTGCCTCAGCCCTGTGCCTCATCTCTGTGCCTCATCCCTGTGCCTCATCCCTGTGCCTCATCTCTGTGCCTCATCCCTGTGCCTCAGCCCTGTGCCTCATCTCTGTGCCTCATCCCTGTGCCTCATCCCTGTGCCTCAGCCCTGTGCCTCATCCCTGTGCCTCAGCCCTGTGCCTCATCTCTGTGCCTCATCCCTGTGCCTCAGCCCTGTGCCTCATCCCTGTGCCTCATCTCTGTGCCTCATCCCTGTGCCTCAGCCCTGTGCCTCATCCCTGTGCCTCATCCCTGTGCCTCAGCCCTGTGCCTCATCTCTGTGCCTCATCCCTGTGCCTCAGCCCTGTGCCTCATCCCTGTGCCTCATCTCTGTGCCTCATCTCTGTGCCTCATCTCTGTGCCTCAGCCCTGTGCCTCATCTCTGTGCCTCATCCCTGTGCCTCATCTCTGTGCCTCATCTCTGTGCCTCATCCCTGTGCCTCATATCTGTGCCTCATCTCTGTGCCTCATCTCTGTGCCTCAGCCCTGTGCCTCATCTCTGTGCCTCATCTCTGTGCCTGAGCCCTGTGCCTCATCTCTGTGCCTCATCTCTGTGCCTCATCTCTGTGCCTCAGCCCTGTGCCTCATCTCTGTGCCTCATCTCTGTGCCTGAGCCCTGTGCCTCATCTCTGTGCCTCAGCCCTGTGCCTCATCTCTGTGCCTCAGCCCTGTGCCTCATCTCTGTGCCTCATCTCTGTGCCTGAGCCCTGTGCCTCAGCCCTTCCTTCACTCTGCTGAAGGTCTTCTGCCACAGAGCTGCAGGGGAAGCCTCTGCTCCCCTCCGTGCTCTGGGGCAGGTTGCTGCCCCATCCATGTCCTGGCTCCCCCTCCCCTTTCCTGGGTCCCCCATGCCCCAGACCTTTCACTGTGGGCTTAGAGAGCAGAGGGCAGGGGGTCGGTGAGGGCAGCCCGGGGGGCTCCACTGGGGGAGGATGGTGTCCCCTCTGCCCCTCCACCTGCCCTGTGGCAGCCCTGTGCAGCAGGAGGCCTCTGCTGGAGCTGCTGGCTGCAGCAGCCAGGAATCTGCCCCTGGCTGAGTGCTGCAGCTGAAGCAGCAGTTTGGATCAAAGAGCACATTCCTGCTCTGGCTACACCCTTGCAGTGGGGAAGGGCTCCTCTGGCAGCAGCCCCCTGCCTCTCCTCCTGCCTCTCCTCCTTCCCAGGCCTCCCTTTCTTCTCTTTGCTTGCCTTTTTTCCCCTTTTCTGAGAGAAGTGCTAAACATTCATAGGACCTGGAATGAATAGCTGGGACCCAGGCCCGGGCTCCCAGGATGTTAACCCTTCCTTGCCTTCAGATGGAGGCAACCTGCTGCTTTGCCCTGGTTTGGTTGGGGTTTTTTTCCCTTTCAATCAGGGTGCTCAGAGGTCAGGGGGGGCAGGGAGAGGCCTCCCCTGGTGCAGTGATTTGGTAGTGCTGGAGCTTGGTGGAGCCACAAGAGGAATGTTCTTCATCGTCCTTCAGTTGTGCTCAGGCAATCCCCAGCACAAATCCAGGGCTGGAGAGCAGCCCTGTGGAGGAGGAGGACTTGGAGGTGCTGGGTGATGAGAGGCTCACCATGGGCCAGCACTGAGAGCTGCCAGCCCAGCCCCAGCCTGGGCTGAACCCCAGCAGGGTGGGCAGCAGGGGCAGGGAGGGGATTCTGCCCCTCTGCTGTGCTCTGCTGAGACCTCCTTGCAGTGCTGGGGCAGCTCTGGATCCCTCAGCACAGACAGGGACCAGGGGAGGCCACAGCAGTGCTGGCAGGGCTGGAAGCCCTCTGCTGTGAGGCCAGGCTGAGAGAGTTGGGCTTGGGCAGGCTGGAGAGGAGAAGGCTCCAGGGAGACCTTAGAGCAGCCTCCAGTACCTGAAGGGGCTGCAGGAGAGCTGGGGAGGGACTTTGGACAAGGCCTGGGGGTGCCAGGCTGAGGAGTGATGGTTTGACACTAGGAGAAGCTGGGGTTAGATATCAGGAGGAGATTCTTCCCTGCTGGGGGTTGTGCAGAGAGGATGTGGAGGCTTCCAGCCTGGAAGTGCTGGAGGATGGAGCAGGCTGCTCAGCCTGGGCTGGTGGGAGGTGTCCCTGCCCGTGGCAGGGGGTTGGAACTCCAGCTGGCAGCCAGTCACTAGTGGTGTGCCCCAGGGATCAGTGCTGGGCCCCATGCTGTTCAACATCTTTACTGATGATCTGGATGAGGGCATTGAGTCCACCAGCAGTAAATTTGCAGCTGACACCAAGCTGGGGGCAGGAGTTGATCTGCTGGAGGGCAGAGAGGCTCTGCAGAGGGACCTCGACAGGCTGGACAGATGGGCAGAGGCCAAGGGCAGGAGACTGAACACATCCCAGTGCCAGGTGCTGCACATTGGCCACAGCAACCCCAGGCAGTGCCACAGGCTGGGGGCAGAATGGCTGAGAGCAGCCAGGCAGAGAGGGACCTGGGGGTGCTGGTTGATGGTAGGCTGAACATGAGCCTGCAGTGTGCCCAGGGGGCCAAGAGGGCCAATGGCATCCTGGCCTGCATCAGGAGCAGTGTGGCCAGCAGGAGCAGGGAGGTCATTCTGCCCCTGTACACTGCACTGGTTAGGCCACACCTTGAGTCCTGTGTCCAGTTCTGGGCCCCTCAGTGCAGGAAGGAGGTTGAGCTGCTGGAAGGTGTCCAGAGAAGGGCAACAAGGCTGGGGAGGGGTCTGGAGCACAGCCCTGGGAGGAGAGGCTGAGGGAGCTGGGGTTGCTTAGCCTGCAGAAGAGGAGGCTCAGGGGAGACCTCATTGCTCTCTACAACTCCCTGAAGGGAGGTTGTAGCCAGGCAGAGGTTGGTCTGTTCTCCCAGGCAGCCAGCACCAGAACAAGAGGACACAGTCTCAAGCTGTGCCAGGGGAGGTTTAGGCTGGATGTTAGGAAGAAGTTCCATACAGAGAGAGTGATTGCCCATTGGGATGGGCTGCCCATGGAGGTGGTGGAGTCACCATCATTGGAGGTGCTCAGGAGGAGCCTTGATGGGTGCTGGGTGCCATGGGTTAGTTGTTGGGTGGGTTGGATTGGTTGATGGGTTGGACACGATGATCTTGAAGGTCTCTTCCAACCTGGTGTATTGTAGTGTATTGCATTGCATTGTATTGTATTGTATTGTATTGCATTGTATTGTATTGCATTGTATTGTATTGTGTTGTATTAACTGGCTGAGCCTGAAGGTCCCTTCCACCCCAGCCCACTCTGACTTGAGGAGAATCGGGCAGAATTCTGCTTCTGAGGATTTGTTTTCTTCCTCTGAGCCTTTTCTGTGGGCTGGAGCCAGCCCCAGAGGTTGTTTTGAGCACCTGCTGGGGGCAGTGGCCTCGGCCAGCCGTGGAGCAGGGGGGCTGCTGTCAGGTGCTGCCCCTGGAGGAGCACAGTGGCTCTGGCCCAGGGACACAAGGTAAAGATCTTGCAGAAAAATTCGATCTAGGAGCTGTCATTAAGCTTAATTAGCTCCAGGGAAACTCTTCACTCTTCCCCACGTGCCTCAGAGCCATCCTCTGCCACTGGGAAGCAGGGATTGAAGCCCCCATAAAGGGGAGGGAATGGCAGCAGAGGGTCTGGCAGCTCAGCCAGGGCTGTGTGTGCACAGAGCAAGCTTCAGACAACCTCAGGCTGGGTTGGACCCAGCAGGATCCACAGGGATTGCACTCTGGGAAGGAGACCTCCAGCTGAGGAGCACTGGCTGAGGTACCCAGACCTGGCTGGGGGTTGGACACCGTGGGGAAGGAGCTGTGAGGAGGAGGCTTCATGAGAGACAGGACAAGGGGGAAGTGTTTGGAGCTGAGGCAGAGCAGGGGTAGAGTGGAGCTGAGGAAGAAGTTCTTCAGTAGGAGGCTGGGGAGGCTCTGGCACAGGGAGGCTGTGGCTGCCTCCTGCCTGGGGGTGTTCAAGGCCGGGCTGGATGAGGCCCTGAGCAGCTGAGCCTGGCTGAGAGGTGTCCCTGGCCAGGGCAGGGGTTGGAACTGGATGATCTTCAAGGTCCCTTCCAACCCAACCCATTCTGTGAATCTGCTCTCTGCTGGGGCTGAGGCTTCCTCACCTCCATCCCCTGGCATCTGGGGCAGTGGTGTCCAGGGAAAGGAAACATCTCCTGTGAGGCTGAGAGCTGGGGCTGGGAGCTGGGAGCAGAGCAGCCTGAGGGCTGCCCTCATGGCTGGGGATAAAGCTGTGCAGGGCTGCAGCCAGGCTCTGCTCAGGGCTGGCCAAGGACAGCACAAGGGGCACTGGGGGCAAGCTGGAACAGAGGGGGAGCCACAGGAACAGGAGGGAAAACTTTGTCCCTGTGAGGGTGGCAGAGCCTGGAGCAGGCTGCCCAGAGAGCTTGTGGAGTCTCCTGCTCTGGAGAGCTTCCAGCCCCTCCTGGATGTGTTCCTGTGCCCTGCCCTGGGGGCTCTGCCCTGGCAGGGGCTGGGTGAGCTCTGGAGGTCCCTCCCAGCACTCTGTGATTTCAAACCAGCAGCAGGCTCAGAGCCTCAGCAGCAGCAGGAGCTGAAGTGGAGGCCATCAGCAGTATCCTGGGTGCTGGGCTGCAGCTGGCATTGCTGCTGCCCTGGGTGGCTCTGGGGAAGCTGCTGCTGACTTCTGAGGTGCCTGCAGGGGCAGCTGATGCAGTTCCAGCAGCGAACAGCACAGGCAGTGCAGGCAGCTGCCTCGCCCCAGCCCCAGCGCGCCAGGAGGCTGTCTGCAGGGACACAGCCAGGGGCGGTGCAGTGCCAGGGGCGGTGCAGTGCCAGGGGCTGTGCAGTGCCAGTGCAGTGCCAGGGGTTTTTTTGCTCTCAGGTGGTTTCCATCTCACCTCCCACCCTCTCCCTGCCCTTCAGGAGAGCCTCCTGAGCATGGGCTCTGCACCCCCTGGGGCCTGCAGTGCCAGTGGTACAGGCCGGTGCCCAGGCAGTGAACATGAGCCTGCAGCAGCGAGGGACAGGCAGGGTGAGGCCCAGTGCTGGGCATCAGACCCTTGCCCAGCCCCAGAGAGCTGCTGCCCTCTCCCCAGGGACATTGCAGTGGCAACCAACTGCTTGTCCTGAGCCTTCCTCTGCTCCTTTCCCTCCCCTCCCTTGGGCACAGGGGGTGGGGAGCTGCCACCTGTGCCCTTCGCAAGTGCAGTGCCTGTGCCCTCGCCTGCACCAGCCTGGGCACTGCTGCCCCAGGCACTGATGCCTGAGGCTGACTCTCACTTGACTCCCCAGGAGAGGGCCTGAGGCACTGAGTGAAGCCTGGAGCTGGGGAGCTGTGGTAGGAAAGCCATCCCCAGGCCTTCTGGAGCTCAGCCTGGCAGCTGCAGCCCCCGGCCCAGCCTGGGCACCTGGAGAAGGTCTGAGGGGCTGGAAGTGGCAGAGGCCACCCTGCACCCCCGGGCACTGCTGGTGGTGGCTCTGCTGCCTAAAGCCCCAAGGGGAGCTTCCCCCTGCCCACTGCCACCATCAGTGGGGTCCGTGTGCAGAGGGGGGCAGATCCCAGGCTGTGTCTCTTCGGGAGCCCTGCAGTGAGAGCTGGGCTCTTTGCTTCCTGCTTCTGGAGAGGTTTCTGCTCTCTGCCCCAGGTGGAAGTGATCCCAAGCTGGTTTTGTTCCTCTTGACTTGGAGCCTGGCTTCTCTTCCAGGGTGTCCCAGGCAAGAGTATGCAGCTGGGGTCCTGCCCACCACAGCTGGTGGCTCCTCCAGGACGTGCTGAGCCCAGGGCACGTGCAGGTTGCAGGCAGGCTGAGCACTGAGCACGCTGCACAGCTGCACCTTGGCAGAGACCCTGGTGGGGAATTGGCCACCTGCAGGGGCTGCTTCCAGCTGCAGGGCAGAGGTCATCGACTCACAGAGTCACTTAGGTTGGAAAAGACCTTCAAGCCTCCTGCCTGGAGGTGTTTGCAGCCAGGCTGGAGGTGGCTGTGAGCAACCTGCTGTAGTGGAGGTGTCCCTGCCCATGGCAGGGGGTTGGAACTGGCTGAGCCTTGGGGTCCCTTCCAGCCCTGACAGCTCTGTGGTTCTCTGATCCAGTGGAGGATGTCCCTGCTGACTGCAGAGGGCTTGGAGGGCTTGAACTGGATGAGCTTTGGAGGTCCCTTCCAACCCAGACCATTCTATGACCATCGAGTCCAACCCTGCTCCACCGAGTCCACCACTGAGCCACATCCACCACATCTGCACAGCCTGCAAGCCCCCCAGGGATGAGGACTCCCTCCCTGGGCAGCCTGGACAGTGCCTGAGAACCTGTCCAGTGAAACACATCTCTCCTAATCTCCAGCCCAAACCTCCCCTGGGGCAGCTGGAGGCCATTCCCTCTGGTTCTGTCCCTTGTCACCTGGGAGAAGAGTGTGTGTGGGATGTCCAGAGAAGGGCAAGGAGGCTGGGGAGGGGTCTGGAGCACAGCCCTGTGAGGAGAGGCTGAGGGAGCTGGGGTTGCTGAGCCTGCAGAAGAGGAGACTCAGGGGAGACCTTCTTGCTCTCTCCAACTCCCTGCAGGGAGGTTGTAGCCAGGTGGGGGTTGGTCTCTTCTCCCAGGCCCCCAGCACCAGAACAAGAGGACACAGTCTCAAGCTGTGCCAGGGGAGGTTTAGGCTGGAGGTGAGGAGAAAGTTCTTCCCAAAGAGAGTTGTTAGCCCCTGGGATGTGCTGCCCAGGGAGGTGGTGGAGTCTCCATCCCTGGAGGTGTTCAGGAGGGGCTTGGATGTGGCACTTGGAGCCATGGGTTAGCTGTCAGGAGATGTTGGGTGCTGGGTGATAGGTTGGACTTGATAAGCTCTGAGGTCTTTTCCAGCCTGGTTGGTTCTGTGACTCTCTGTTGGCACAGGGGGCAGGAGTGGGAAGCAGTCAGAGCAGAAGGGGCAGAGCTGAGCAGGGGCTGCAGATGTTGAGGCTGGGTGCAAGCTGCTCAGCCCTGCTGCAAGTGAGCTCAGCACAGCACACTGCCCTGGCAGCAGCAGTCCTCCCTCCAGACTGGGTTGCCTGAGCCCAGGAGGGGACAGAAGGGCTCTGGTGGAAGGCAGGGCTGGGGGAGCAGGGCAGGTGGCACTGCTGCTGCACTGGGCTGGGGCAGGCTGAGGTGAGGCCTCCATGGAAAGAGAGCTGTGCTTCCCTGCACACCTCCGTGCGCGGCCGAAAGCCAGCTCGGGAGGGAGGCAGGGAGCGCTGTGGGCACTTCAGCCAGCCCTGAGGCACGGAGCAGCATCCCTCAGGTACCTGGGCAAGGGCCAGCCCTGGCAGAGGCCTCTGGGAGGGCAACATCCAGAGGTCTGAGTGTCCAAGCCAGCTGTGCTAACCCAGCTGTGCTCCAGCTGTGCTGAGGGCTGCGGAGCCCAACAGGAGCTTGCAGGACTGCAGCATCGTAGGAGCGCTGCACACAGCCCAGGCTGCTCCTAATGACCTGGATGCAGGAGGCAGCCTGGGAGGCCCTGAGCAGTAGCACCCCTGGCACTTGGGCTGTAGCCTCTGCCTGTGGGCATCAGCTCCGTGTGGGCATCCGCTCCGAGTGGGCCTCAGCTCCGGGTGGGCGTCAGCTCCGAGTGGGCATCCGCTCCGAGTGGGCGTCAGCTCCGGGTGGGCGTCAGCTCCCGAGTGGGCGTCATCTCCGGGTGGGCTTCAGCTCCGAGTGGGCGTCAGCTCCGGGTGGGCATCAGCTCGGAGTGGGCATCCGCTCTGAGTGGGCGTCAGCTCCGGGTGGGCGTCAGCTCCGAGTGGGCGTCAGCTCCGGGTGGGCGTCAGCTCCGAGTGGGCGTCAGCTCCGGGTGGGCGTCAGCTCCGTGTGGGCGTCAGATCCGAGTGGGCGTCAGCTCCGGGTGGGCGTCAGCTCCGAGTGGGCGTCAGCTCCGTGTGGGCGTCAGCTCCGAGTGGGCATCAGCTCCGGGTGGGCATCAGCTCCGTGTGGGCGTCAGCTCCAGGTGGGCGTCAGCTCCGAGTGGGCATCAGCTCAGAGTGGGCGTCAGCTCCGGGTGGGCGTCAGCTCCGGGTGGGCGTCAGCTCCGAGTGGGCGTCAGCTCAGAGTGGGCGTCAGCTCCGGGTGGGCGTCAGCTCCGGGTGGGCGTCAGCTCCGGGTGGGCATCAGCTCAGAGTGGGCGTCAGCTCCGAGTGGGCGTCAGCTCCGGGTGGGCGTCAGCTCAGAGTGGGCGTCAGCTCCGAGTGGGCGTCAGCGGGTCCGTGTGGGCGTCAGCTCCGGGTGGGCGTCAGCTCAGAGTGGGCGTCAGCTCCGAGTGGGCGTCAGCTCAGAGTGGGCGTCAGCTCCGTGTGGGCGTCAGCTCCAGGTGGGCGTCAGCTCCGAGTGGGCGTCAGCTCCGGGTGGGCGTCAGCTCAGAGTGGGCGTCAGCTCCGGGTGGGCGTCAGCTCAGAGTGGGCATCAGCTCCGGGTGGGCATCAGCTCCGGGTGGGCATCCGCTCCGGGTGGGCGTCAGCTCCGAGTGGGCGTCAGCTCCGGGTGGGCATCAGCTCCCGGGTGGGCATCCGCTCCGTGTGGGCGTCAGCTCCGAGTGGGCGTCAGCTCCGTGTGGGCGTCAGCTCCGAGTGGGCGTCAGCTCCGGGTGGGCGTCAGCTCCGAGTGGGCGTCATCTCCGGGTGGGCGTCAGCTCCGAGTGGGCATCCGCTCCGAGTGGGCGTCAGCTCCGTGTGGGCGTCAGCTCCGAGTGGGCGTCAGCTCCGAGTGGGCGTCAGCTCCGGGTGGGCGTCAGCTCCGAGTGGGCGTCAGCTCCGGGTGGGCGTCAGCTCCGTGTGGGCGTCAGCTCCGAGTGGGCGTCAGCTCCGAGTGGGCATCAGCTCCGGGTGGGCGTCAGCTCCGTGTGGGCGTCAGCTCAGAGTGGGCGTCAGCTCCGAGTGGGCGTCAGCTCCGTGTGGGCGTCTGCTCCGAGTGGGCGTCAGCTCCGGGTGGGCGTCTGCTCCGAGTGGGCGTCAGCTCCGTGTGGGCGTCAGCTCCGGGTGGGCGTCAGCTCCGTGTGGGCGTCAGCTCCCGGGTGGGCATCAGCTCAGAGTGGGTGTCAGCTCCGTGTGGGCGTCAGCTCTGAGTGGGCGTCAGCTCCGAGTGGGCATCAGCTCCGGGTGGGCGTCAGCTCTGGGTGGGCGTCAGCTCCGTGTGGGCATCAGCTCAGAGTGGGCGTCAGCTCCGTGTGGGCGTCAGCTCCGGGTGGGTGTCAGCTCAGAGTGGGCATCAGCTCCGGGTGGGCGTCTGCTCCGAGTGGGCGTCAGCTCCGTGTGGGCGTCAGCTCCGGGTGGGCGTCAGCTCCGTGTGGGCGTCAGCTCCGGGTGGGCGTCAGCTCAGAGTGGGTGTCAGCTCCGTGTGGGCGTCAGCTCCGAGTGGGCGTCAGCTCCAGTGGGCATCAGCTCCGGGTGGGCGTCAGCTCTGGGTGGGCGTCAGCTCCGTGTGGGCATCAGCTCAGAGTGGGCGTCAGCTCCGTGTGGGCGTCAGCTCCCGGGTGGGTGTCAGCTCAGAGTGGGCATCAGCTCCGGGTGGGCATCCGCTCCGTGTGGGCGTCAGCTCTGAGTGGGCATCAGCTCCGAGTGGGCGTCAGCTCCGGGTGGGCGTCAGCTCCGAGTGGGCGTCAGCTCCGAGTGGGCATCAGCTCCGAGTGGGCGTCAGCTCCGGGTGGGCGTCAGCTCCGAGTGGGCGTCAGCTCCGAGTGGGCATCAGCTCCGAGTGGGCGTCAGCTCCGGGTGGGCGTCAGCTCCGAGTGGGCGTCAGCTCCGGGTGGGCATCAGCTCCGAGTGGGCGTCAGCTCCGAGTAGTCATCAGCTCCGGGTGGGCATCAGCTGTGTGTGCCCTGCAGCTTCCCTAGCGAGGCACCAGGGCTGTGGGTACCACTGCAGGGGGGTGATGAGAGCCGGTCAGAACAGGGGTGAGGCAGCAGCCCTGGGCACAGAGGGGCAGCCTGGGCAGGCAGGAGGTGATTCCTTCCAGACAGCTGCTGGGGCCTGGCACAGGCACAGCTGGCTCCGAGCTGTGGGAAGGCTGCTGGGGGTCGCAGGGATTGTGTCCTGCTGGCAGCTACCCTGCTGCATGCTGCCGGGGCTGCAGGTGTGCCCAGCCGTGCCTGCCGTGCCCCGTGCTCGTGTGGCACTGCCCTGGCACCGCCGGGGCTGCAGGTGTGCCCAGCCGTGCCTGCCGTGCCCCGTGCTTGTGTGGCACTGCCCTGGCACCGCCGGGGCTGCAGGTGTGCCCAGCCGTGCCTGCCGTGCCCCGTGCTTGTGTGGCACTGCCCTGGCACGGCTCGGCCGGCCCCTGGGCTGCCCCCGTGGCGCCGGTCAGCGGCTTCGAGGCGCGGGCAGGGCTGCGGCAGCGCCGGAGCTGCGAGCCGCCCGGAGCTGTCTTTGTCGCAGGCTGAGCTGCCTCCAAGCTCCTTTAATTAAAGACAATTACTGCTTTCAGGCCTCTCGGCGGCTCCGCCGCGCTGTTTGCAAACACACAGCTGCGGGAGGTGCTGCGCCCCGCGCCCGGCCCTGCCTCCCCGGAGACCAGCACCGCCCGCGGCGTGCGCGGCGCCAGCGACCCCCGCAGCTGGGGGGAGGGGCAGAGCCTGCGGGGGTCGGAGCTGCAGCGCAGACTCTGCAGGGCAGCCTGGAGCGGCCCTCCCCTGCCCGTGTCCAGACCCCCCCATGCTGTGCCCAGCCTCCCCTGCCCATGTCCAGCCTCCCCTGCCCGTGTCCAGACCCCCCCATGCTGTGTCCAGCCTCCCCTGCCCATGTCCAGCCTCCCCTGCCCGTGTCCAGCCTCCCCTGCCCTGCCCTGCTCCTGAATGACCTTTGCCCTCTTACTGCCCTGTGGCACTCAGTACCCTCAGCCCTGTGGCACTCAGTACCCTCAGTCCGTGCCTGTGGCTTGGGCTGGGGCAGGCCTGGCTGGGGCTGTGAGGCCACTCAGTGAGACCTGGCGAGACTGAGAGCTGGGCAGAGGCTCAGCCAGGAGGAGAGCAGAGTCCTGGGCAGGAGGAACAAACTGCAGCAGTTGAGGCTGGAGGGGATCTGCTGGGGAGCAGCCCCAAGGAGAAGCACCTGGGAGTGCTGGGGGGCAGCAAGTTCTGCAGGGGACAGCAATGTGCCCTGGGGGCCAAGAGGCCAAGGGGGTCCTGGGGGGCATTCGGCAGAGTGTGGCAGCAGAGCCAGGGAGCTTCTCCTCCCCCTCTGCTCTGCCCTGCTGAGACCTCCCCTGGAAGATTGCAGCCAGCTCTGGGCTGCCCAGCTCAGGAGGGACAGGGAGCTGCTGGGGAGAGCCCAAGGGAGGCTGCAAGGCTGCTGCAGGGCCTGGAGCACTGCCTGGGGAGGAGAGGCTGAGAGCCCTGGGGGTGTTCAGTCTGGGGAGGAGAAGGCTGAGAGGGATCTGGTCAATGGCTATCAAGAGCTGAGGGCTGGGGGTCAGCAGGGAGGGTCAGGGCCAGGCTCTGCTCACTGTGCCCTGGGGGAGGCCAAGGGGCAGGGGATGGAAACTGCAGCCCAGGAGGTTGCAGCTCACCCTGAGGAGGAACTTCTTCCCTGTGAGGGTCCCAGAGGCCTGGAGCAGGCTGCCCAGAGAGGTTGTGGAGTCTCCTTCTCTGGAGCCTTCCCAGCCCTGTCTGGATGTGTTCTGTGTGACCTGTGCTGGATTCTGGGTCCTGCTCTGGCAGGGGTTGGACTCAAGGCTCTCCAGAGGTCCCTTCCAGCCCCTGACATCCTCTGAGCCTGAGATCCTGTGACATCAGGAGGCTGAGACACATCAGGAGGTCAGGGACATGTCACTGTCAGCCCTGCTCCTGCCTGCAGCTGGCTGCTCAGGGCAGCTGCTTGTCCTGGCATTCTCAGCCCCTGTGCCAACCCTGCACAGTAGCTGGGCACCCCTGGGGGCCCTGAGCTCTGGATGCCACCAGGGCCTGAGTCACACTGCTGGCATTTCCTGGCTGGGTGGTGGTTTTGTTGGATATGTTGAGCACTGTTCCAAATCTCAGGGTGCTTTCTACCAGGCTAGCAGAGCCACTTCCTCTCTGGTCTCAGGAGGCTCTTTCCCTGCATCCCAGCAGGCAGCAGGGAAGGTGCAGCAGGGGAGGGTTGCAGCAGGGCGGGGTTAGTATCATAGCATCATAGTATCAGTCAGGGTTGGAAGGGACCACAAGGATCAGCCAGTTCCAACCCCCCTGCCATGGGCAGGGACACCCCACACTACATCAGGCTGCCCACAGCCTCATCCAGCCTGGGCTGAAACACCTCCAGGGACGGGGCCTCAACCACCTCCCTGCACAACCCATTCCAGGGCTTCACCACTCTCCTGGGGAAGAACTTCCTCCTCCCCTCCAGCCTGAATCTCCCCACCTCCAGCTTCAGTCCATCCCCCCTAGTCCTATCACTCCCTGAGATCCTGAGCAGTCCCTCCCCAGCCTTCCTGTAGGTCGCAGCAGGGCAGGGTAGCAGCAGGGCAGCGTTGCAGCAGGGCAGCGTTGCAGCAGGGCAGGGTAGCAGCAGGGCAGCGTTGCAGCAGGGCAGGGTAACAGCAGGGCAGGGTAGCAGCAGGGCAGGGTTGCAGCAGGGCAGGGTTGCAGCAGGGCAGGGTAGCAGCAGGGCAGGGTAGCAGCAGGGCAGGGTTGCAGCAGGGCAGGGTAGCAGCAGGGCAGGGTTGCAGCAGGGCAGGGTAGCAGCAGGGCAGGGTTGCAGCAGGGCAGGGTAGCAGCAGGGCAGGGTTGCAGCAGGGCAGGGTTGCAGCAGGGCAGGGTTGCAGCAGGGCAGGGTAGCAGCAGGGCAGGGTTGCAGCAGGGCAGGGTGCTGCTGAGCTCCTGAGAAGAAGTTCAGTGTAAAATGTGACTCTTGTGTAGACTGAGGTCAGAAAGCTCCCAGCAGCCACCCAGGCCCCATCCCTGCACACCTGCAGCCCCCCCCGGCCCCATCTCTGCACACCTGCAGCCCCCCCAGGCCCCATCCCTGCACACCAGCAGCCCACCCTGCTCCCCTCCATCCCTGCACACCAGCAGCCCACCCTGCTCCCCTCCATCCCT
Source organism: Picus viridis (assembly GCA_033816785.1). Lineage (NCBI taxonomy): Eukaryota > Metazoa > Chordata > Aves > Piciformes > Picidae > Picus > Picus viridis. Next base: position 10,553,338 of record CM066600.1, on the reverse strand, counting down.
GCACACCAGCAGCCCACTCTGCTCCCCTCCATCCCTGCACACCAGCAGCCCCCTGCTCTGCATGGCTCCAGGGGAAGGTGGAACACAGAGCTAGAGCAACACTGCAGAGAAACACCAACGTGGTCCCAGGAGCCATGGCAGTGCCCTTCCAGCAGGGACTGGAAGAGCTCAATAGCTCCTCAAAGAGAAGCTTAAGAGGTGAGATGATTACCAGGAGGAAACTGCAGCCTCTGAAGAGCCTTTTAATCTGGCCGAGAGCAGCTCCTCCGGAGGGGCAGGGTTAAATGGAAGCAAGACAAATGGAGAGCGTTGTGCTTGCGCTTCCAAGTGATTAACCAGCAGAGCAAGCTAATGAGCTGAGAGGGACTCCCCCACCTTCGGGACTGTGTCAGGCGAGGTGGTTCATTCCTCCAGCTGAGGACCAGCCATCGGCTTCATCGGGGGCCACCTGGGTGAAGTGCAGGACGCTGGGGTGCAGAGCCCCCAGATCCGTACAGGGCTGTGGAGGGAGCTGGCGGCCATGGAAGGGCTGAGAGGAGCCAGCAGTGCCTGTGGGAGAGGGGAGCGGTGCCTGTGGGAGAGGGGAGCAGTTCTGTGGGAGAGGGGAGCGATGCCTGTGGGAGAGGGGAGCGGTGCCTGTGGGAGAGGGGAGCAGTTCTGTGGGAGAGGAGAGCAGTTCTGTGGGAGAGGGGAGCAGTTCTGTGGGAGAGGGGAGCAGTTCTGTGGGAGAGGAGAGCAGTTCTGTGGGAGAGGGGAGCAGTTCTGTGGGAGAGGGGAGCAGTTCTGTGGGGGAGGGGAGCAGTTCTGTGGGAGAGGGGAGCAGTTCTGTGGGAGAGGGGAGCAGTTCTGTGGGGGAGGGGAGCAGTTCTGTGGGAGAGGGGAGCAGTTCTGTGGGAGAGGGGAGCAGTTCTGTGGGAGAGGGGAGCGGTGCCTGTGGGAGAGGGGAGCAGTTCTGTGGGAGAGGGGAGCGATGCCTGTGGGAGAGGGGAGCAGTTCTGTGGGAGAGGGGAGCAGTTCTGTGGGAGAGGGGAGCGGTGCCTGTGGGAGAGGGGAGCAGTTCTGTGGGAGAGGGGAGCAGTGCCTGTGGGAGAGGGGAGCAGTTCTGTGGGAGAGGGGAGCAGTTCTGTGGGGGAGGGGAGCAGTTCTGTGGGAGAGGGGAGCAGTTCTGTGGGAGAGGGGAGCGGTGCCTGTGGGAGAGGGGAGCAGTTCTGTGGGAGAGGGGAGCAGTTCTGTGGGAGAGGGGAGCGGTGCCTGTGGGAGAGGGGAGCAGTTCTGTGGGAGAGGGGAGCAGTTCTGTGGGAGAGGAGAGTGGTGCCTGTGGGAGAGGGGAGCAGTTCTGTGGGGGAGGGGAGCAGTTCTGTGGGAGAGGGGAGCAGTTCTGTGGGAGAGGGGAGCAATTCGGTGGGAGAGGGGAGCAGTTCTGTGGGAGAGGGGAGCAGTTCTGTGGGGGAGGGGAGCAGTTCTGTGGGAGAGGGGAGCAGTTCTGTGGGGGAGGGGAGCAGTTCTGTGGGAGAGGGGAGCAGTTCTGTGGGAGAGGGGAGCAGTTCTGTGGGAGAGGGGAGCAGTTCTGTGGGAGAGGGGAGCAGTTCTGTGGGAGAGGGGAGCAATTCGGTGGGAGAGGGGAGCAGTTCTGTGGGAGAGGGGAGCAGTTCTGTGGGGGAGGGGAGCAGTTCTGTGGGGGAGGGGAGCGGTGCCTGTGGGAGAGGGGAGCAGTTCTGTGGGAGAGGAGAGTGGTGCCTGTGGGAGAGGGGAGCGGTGCCTGTGGGAGAGGGGAGCAGTTCTGTGGGGGAGAGGGGAGCGGTGCCTGTGGGAGAGGGGAGCAGTTCTGTGGGAGAGGGGAGCAGTTCTGTGGGAGAGGGGAGCAGTTCTGTGGGAGAGGGGAGCGGTGCCTGTGGGAGAGGGGAGCAGTTCTGTGGGAGAGGAGAGTGGTGCCTGTGGGAGAGGGGAGCAGTTCTGTGGGAGAGGAGAGTGGTGCCTGTGGGAGAGGGGAGCAGTTCTGTGGGAGAGGGGAGCGGTGCCTGTGGGAGAGGGGAGCAGTTCTGTGGGAGAGGGGAGCGATGCCTGTGGGAGAGGGGAGCAGTTCTGTGGGAGAGGAGAGTGGTGCCTGTGGGAGAGGGGAGCAGTTCTGTGGGAGAGGGGAGCGGTGCCTGTGGGAGAGGGGAGCAGTTCTGTGGGAGAGGGGAGCAGTTCTGTGGGAGAGGGGAGCAGTTCTGTGGGAGAGGGGAGCGGTGCCTGTGGGAGAGGGGAGCAGTTCTGTGGGAGAGGGGAGCAGTTCTGTGGGGGAGGGGAGCGGTGCCTGTGGGAGAGGGGAGCAGTTCTGTGGGAGAGGGGAGCAGTTCTGTGGGAGAGGGGAGCAGTTCTGTGGGAGAGGGGAGCAGTTCTGTGGGGGAGGGGAGCAGTGCCTGTGGGAGAGGGGAGCAGTTCTGTGGGAGAGGGGAGCAGTTCTGTGGGAGAGGGGAGCAGTTCTGTGGGGGGAGGGGAGCAGTTCTGTGGGAGAGGGGAGCAGTTCTGTGGGGGAGGGGAGCAGTTCTGTGGGAGAGGGGAGCAGTTCTGTGGGAGAGGGGAGCAGTTCTGTGGGAGAGGGGAGCAGTTCTGTGGGAGAGGAGAGTGGTGCCTGTGGGAGAGGGGAGCAGTTCTGTGGGAGAGGGGAGCGGTGCCTGTGGGAGAGGGGAGCAGTTCTGTGGGAGAGGGGAGCGATGCCTGTGGGAGAGGGGAGCAGTTCTGTGGGAGAGGAGAGTGGTGCCTGTGGGAGAGGGGAGCAGTTCTGTGGGAGAGGAGAGTGGTGCCTGTGGGAGAGGGGAGCAGTTCTGTGGGAGAGGGGAGCGGTGCCTGTGGGAGAGGGGAGCAGTTCTGTGGGAGAGGGGAGCGGTGCCTGTGGGAGAGGGGAGCAGTTCTGTGGGAGAGGGGAGCAGTTCTGTGGGAGAGGGGAGCAGTTCTGTGGGAGAGGGGAGCAGTTCTGTGGGAGAGGGGAGCAGTGCCTGTGGGAGAGGGGAGCAGTTCTGTGGGGGAGGGGAGCGGTGCCTGTGGGAGAGGGGAGCAGTTCTGTGGGGAGGGGAGCGGTGCCTGTGGGAGAGGGGAGCAGTGCCTGTGGGAGAGGGGAGCAGTTCTGTGGGAGAGGGGAGCGGTGCCTGTGGGAGAGGGGAGCAGTTCTGTGGGAGAGGGGAGCAGTTCTGTGGGAGAGGGGAGCAGTTCTGTGGGGAGGGGAGCAGTTCTGTGGGAGAGGGGAGCAGTTCTGTGGGAGAGGGGAGCAGTTCTGTGGGAGAGGGGAGCAGTGGGAGAGGGGAGTGGTCTGTGGGAGAGGGGAGCAGTTCTGTGGGAGAGGGGAGCGGTGCCTGTGGGAGAGGGGAGCAGTTCTGTGGGAGAGGCAGTTCTGTGGGAGAGGGGAGCAGTTCTGTGGGAGAGGGGAGCAGTTCTGTGGGAGAGGGGAGCAGTTCTGTGGGGGAGGGGAGCAGTTCTGTGGGAGAGGGGAGCAGTTCTGTGGGGAGGGGAGCAGTTCTGTGGGAGAGGGGAGCAGTTCTGTGGGAGAGGGGAGCGGTGCCTGTGGGAGAGGGGAGCAGTTCTGTGGGAGAGGGGAGCAGTTCTGTGGGAGAGGGAGCAGTTCTGTGGGGAGGGGAGCGGTGCCTGTGGGAGGGGAGCAGTTCTGTGGGAGGGAGCAGTTCTGTGGGAGAGGGGAGCAGTTCTGTGGGAGAGGGGAGCAGTTCTGTGGGAGAGGGGAGCAGTTCTGTGGGAGAGGGGAGCAGTGCCTGTGGGAGAGGGGAGCAGTTCTGTGGGAGAGGGGAGCAGTTCTGTGGGAGAGGGGAGCAGTTCTGTGGGAGAGGGGAGCAGTTCTGTGGGGAGGGGAGCAGTTCTGTGGGAGAGGGGAGCAGTTCTGTGGGGGAGGGGAGCAGTTCTGTGGGAGAGGGGAGCAGTTCTGTGGGAGAGGGGAGCAGTGCCTGTGGGAGAGGGGAGCAGTTCTGTGGGAGAGGGGAGCAGTTCTGTGGGGGAGGGGAGCAGTTCTGTGGGAGAGGGGAGCAGTTCTGTGGGGGAGGGGAGCGGTGCCTGTGGGAGAGGGGAGCAGTTCTGTGGGAGAGGGGAGCAGTTCTGTGGGAGAGGGGAGCAGTGCCTGTGGGAGAGGGGAGCAGTTCTGTGGGAGAGGGAGCAGTTCTGTGGGAGAGGGGAGCGGTGCCTGTGGGAGAGGGGAGCGGTGCCTGTGGGAGAGGGGAGCAGTTCTGTGGGAGAGGGGAGCAGTTCTGTGGGAGAGGGGAGCAGTTCTGTGGGAGAGGGGAGCAGTGCCTGTGGGAGAGGGGAGTGATGCCTGTGGGAGAGGGGAGCAGTTCTGTGGGAGAGGGGAGCAGTTCTGTGGGAGAGGGGAGCAGTTCTGTGGGAGAGGGGAGCAGTTCTGTGGGAGAGGGGAGCAGTTCTGTGGGAGAGGGGAGCAGTTCTGTGGGAGAGGGGAGCAGTTCTGTGGGAGAGGGGAGCAGTTCTGTGGGAGAGGGGAGCGGTGCCTGTGGGAGAGGGGAGCAGTTCTGTGGGGGGAGGGGAGCGGTGCCTGTGGGAGAGGGGAGCAGTTCTGTGGGAGAGGGGAGCAGTTCTGTGGGGGAGGGGAGCGGTGCCTGTGGGAGAGGGGAGCGGTGCCTGTGGGAGAGGGGAGCAGTTCTGTGGGAGAGGGGAGCAGTTCTGTGGGGGAGGGGAGCAGTTCTGTGGGAGAGGGGAGCAGGTGCCTGTGGGAGAGGGGAGCAGTTCTGTGGGGGAGGGGAGCGGTGCCTGTGGGAGAGGGGAGCAGTTCTGTGGGAGAGGGGAGCAGTTCTGTGGGAGAGGGGAGCGGTGCCTGTGGGAGAGGGGAGCAGTTCTGTGGGAGAGGGGCAGTTCTGTGGAGGGAGCAGTTCTGTGGGAGAGGGGAGCGGTGCCTGTGGGAGAGGGGAGCAGTTCTGTGGGGGAGGGGAGCGGTGCCTGTGGGAGAGGGGAGCAGTTCTGTGGGAGAGGGAGCAGTTCTGTGGGGGAGGGGAGCGGTGCCTGTGGGGGAGCGGTGCCTGTGGGAGAGGGGAGCAGTTCTGTGGGAGAGGGGAGCAGTTCTGTGGGGAGGGGAGCAGTTCTGTGGGAGAGGGGAGCGATGCCTGTGGGAGAGGGGAGCGGTGCCTGTGGGAGAGGGGAGCAGTTCTGTGGGAGAGGGGAGCGGTGCAGTTCTGTGCCTGTGGGAGAGTGGGGAGCAGTTCTGTGAGGGGTCCACCCACTGGGCTGGACTCCTGGACACAGGAAGTGTGCCTGCCACCCCTTATCTCATACCACAACCCCTGGGATGACGCGTCCGGCAGGGAGCAGTTCTGTGCAGTTCTGTGGGAGTTCTGTGGAGAGGGAGCAGTTCTGTGGGAGAGGGGAGCGGTGCCTGTGGGCAGTTCTGTCTGGGGGCCGCTGCGGCTGGCTCCATCCTTGCAGCGAGACGGGTGCCTGTGGGAGGGGAGCAGTTCTGTGGGAGAGGGGAGCGGTGCCTGTGGGAGAGGGGAGCAGTTCTGTGCAGTTCTGTGGGAGAGGGGAGCAGTTCTGTGGGAGAGGGGAGCGGTGCCTGTGGGAGAGGGGAGCAGTTCTGTGGGAGAGGGGAGCAGTTCTGTGGGAGAGGGGGCAGTTCTGTGGGAGAGGGGAGCGGTGCCTGTGGGAGAGGGGAGCGGTGCCAGCTGAGCTGCCTCACCCTGGCCTCCGCAGGCAGCACCCAGCCCAGGGGCAGCGGTGCAGGCGTTGCCAGCAGCTCCTCCTGTGCCCCCCGAGCTGGCATGGAGGGCATTGGATGCCAGAGCCGTGGCTCTGGGCTGGCCAGCTGGAGGTGCTGGCAGAGAAGGAAGATGTTCAGGGAGCCATGAAGCTGCACAGCTGAGTGCAGCGGCTCGGCAGCAGCAGCTCCTCCCTCAGGTGTCCCACGGAGGAGACTCCTCAGGCCCTGCCCCTGGGGCTGCAGAGGGCCGTGAAGGATTTGTGACTCTCCAGCGCAGGGCTGGTGCTGTGCTGCTCCCACACAAGCCCCCATCCAGGACCCCCCCTCACTGCCCCCACCGAGCCCCCATCCAAGACCCCCCTCACTGCCCCCACCGAGCCCCCATCCAGGACCCCCCTCACTGCCCCCACCGAGCCCCCATCCAGGATCCACTGCCCCCACCGAGCCCCCATCCAAGACCCCCTCACTGCCCCCACCGAGCCCCCATCCAGGACCCCCTCACTGCCCCCACCGAGCCCCCATCCAAGACCCCCCTCACTGCCCCCACCGAGCCCCCATCCAGGACCCCCCTCACTGCCCCCACCAAGCCCCCATCCAAGACCCCCCCCTCACTGCCCCCACCGAGCCCCCATCCAGGACCCCCTCACTGCCCCCACCAAGCCCCCATCCAGGACCCCCCTCACTGCCCCCCCACATCCAGGAGCCCCCATCCAAGACCCCCCTCACTGCCCCCACCAAGCCCCCATCCAAGACCCCCCTCACTGCCCCCACCAAGCCCCCATCCAGGACCCCCTCACTGCCCCCCACCGAGCCCTGCTGCTGCATCCCCTACCTCTCCCTGCCGGGGAGCCTGGCCCCGGCTGCCACTGCCGCCCCCAGCCCCTTCCCCTGCCCCACAGGACGTGCTGCAGCCAGGGCTGCTGTGCTGGGGAGCTGAGGGCAGAGGCTGGAGTCTGCTGTTGGGTCCCAGCTGCATCCTCACATGCCTGCCCCCTGGCACACCACCAGGGAGGGGAAAGCCTCAGGCTGGCACTGAGCATCCTCACTCTGGGCACGGGGCAGGGCCGTGCTGCCGGTGCCCTGCTGCCGCCCGGGGCTGGGTGGCTCTCGTGGACTGCGCTGGCTGCAGGGAGAGGCAATTGGCCCCACCTGGGACCACCCCTGAGGGGAAGGCTGGGGAGGGCTGGCAGGGGGAGGTGGAGGCAGCAAGCAGCCTGCACAGACAGGTTCACCCCTGCCCCCCACCCCTTTGTGCAGGTGGAAGAGTGAGCAAGGGCTGGCTCTGGTCCTCCCCTGCAGGTGCCCATGCAGGTGCCCATGCAGGTGCCCTCAGCCTAGGTGTGTTTGCCCCCCAGCAAATGGGCAGAGTCCTTCCATTGCTGCGTCAACGCTTCCAACCTCCCTGCTGCTCCCCTTTGTGTCCAGCTTCAGCCAGTGGGGCTGTGGGCACCATAGGTGGCAGCATGGCTCACAGGGCATCACCTGTGCCTGGCAGGACCTGTGCCAGGGCTGGTGGCTGCTGTGCTTCAGCTGTGTCCTCCCCTGCAGACAGATGAAGTCCTGCCCCTGATGCAGGTGTGCTGTGCCTTGGGCCATGGGCCAGGCCTGCTCCATCCTAAAGGATGAAGGCTCCTCCCCACATAGGGACCTGGGGGTGGTGGTTGACAACAGCTGAACATGAGCCAGCAGTGTGCCCAGGTGGCCAAGAAGGCCAATGGCATCCTGGCCTGCATCAGGAACAGTGTGGCCAGCAGGAGCAGGGAGCTCATCCTGCCCTGTGCTCAGCACTGCTAAGGCCACACCTGGAGTCCTGTGTCCAGTTCTGGGCTCCTCAGGTCAGGAAAGATGTTGAGCTGCTGGAAGGTGTCCAGAGAAGGGCAACAAGGCTGGGGAGGGGTCTGGAGCACAGCCCTGGGAAGAGAGGCTGAGGGAGCTGGGGTTGCTTTGCCTGCAGAAGAGGAGGCTCAGGGAAGACCTTCCTGCTCTCTCCAACTCCCTGCAGGGAGGTTGTAGCCAGGTGGGGGTTGGTCTGTTCTCCCAGGCAGCCAGCACCAGAACAAGAGGACACAGTCTCAAGCTGTGCCAGGGGAGGTTCAGGCTGGAGGTGAGGAAGAAATTCTTCCCAGCAAGAGAGATTGGCCCTTGGGATGTGCTGCCCAGGGAGGTGGTGGAGTCCCCATCCCTGGAGGTGTTTAGGAAGAGCCTGGATGAGGCCCTTGGTGCCATGGTTGAGTTGATCAGATGGTGCTGGGTGAGAGGTTGGACTTGGTGATCTCAAAGGTCTTTTCCAACCTGGTTAATTCTAGTCTAGTCTAGTCTAGTCCAGTCTAGTCTAGGGTCATAGAATGGTTTGGGTCGGAAGGGACCTTAAAGATCCTCTACTTCTGCCAGGGGCAGGGGCATCTCCCATGAGACCATCATTTGTCCCCCCTGCAAGTGACAGCTCCTCTGCCCTGTCTGTCTCTGAACCCCTCTGCCCTGTCCCTGAACCCCCTCTGCCCTGTCTGTCCCTGAACCCTTCTGCCCTGTCGCTGAACCCCCTCTGCCCTGTCCCTGAACCCCTCTGCTCTGTCTGTCCCTGAACCCCTCTGCCCTGTCCCTGAACCCCTCTGCTCTGTCTGTCCCTGAACCCCTCTGCCCTGTCCCTGAACCCCTCTGCCCTGTCCCTGAACCCCTCTGCTCTGTCTGTCTGTCCCTGAACCCCTCTGCCCTGTCCCTGAACCCCTCTGCCCTGTCCGTCCCTGAACCCCTCTGCCCTGTCCCTGAACCCCTCTGCCCTGTCTGTCCCTGAACCCCTCTGCCCTGTCCCTGAACCCCTCTGCCCTGTCTGTCCCTGAACCCCTCTGCCCTGTCCCTGAACCCCTCTGCTCTGTCTGTCCCTGAACCCCTCTGCCCTGTCCCTGAACCCCTCTGCTCTGTCTGTCCCTGAACCTCTCTGCCCTGTCCCTGAACCCCTCTGCTCTGTCTGTCCCTGAACCTCTCTGCCCTGTCCCTGAACCCCTCTGCCCTGTCCCTGAACCCCTCTGCTCTGTCTGTCCCTGAACCCCTCTGCTCTGTCTGTCCCTGAACCCCTCTGCCCTGTCCCTGAACCCCTCTGCCCTGTCTGTCCTGCTGCTTCCCCCGGGCAGAGCACCCCCAGGGGCAGCAGGAAGCAGGGCCAGAGTTGGGAGGCAGAAGCCAGGATGCCAGCCCCGGGCTCTGCCCTGCTGCCCTCTCTCTGCATCGCTGCTTTTCACCTCCTGCTGGGCTCCAGCTCTTCCCTGCCCGAGGAGGAGAGGATCGTGCAAACGATTCGCCCCGAGGGGCTCCTGGAAGCTGTTTAAGCTTCTCCCCAGCTGCCTGCTCCCCAGCTGTGCCTTGCGGCTCCGCAGCTCCTGGGCTTCCCCTCCCTCCAGCGCGGGCAGCGGCTGACAGCTGTTAACAGGGGCTCAGCGTCTCGGGAGGGAGGCATTAAAGCCACCCTGGACCCTTGGAGGACACACATTAGCGTCAGAAATTCCCAATCAATCAGCCCCGAGCCTCCTGGGGTCAGAAGCCTCTTTGAAATTCAAATGGGGAATGGCTCCTAATGGGTTTCATTTTGATTGCTATAAATTGATTAGCGTTAAGATAAACAAGTTTGGTTTCCTTCTGAAAGCCCTGAAGATGCTCTGGGGGAGGAGGAGCAGCCGGCTCTGATTGCTTCCCATTAGGACCTGCCCCCTGCTCCCAGCCCAGCTCCGCTTCCCCCGGCCGCCTGGGACACCTTTTCCCCTCCCGAGCTGGCTCAAGGCCACCGATGCCTCGCACAAAGAGGCTCTGGCAGCGCTGGAGCTGGATCCAGGCTGCAGCAGGAGGTGGCAGCTTGCTGGCTGCGCTGCCAGGGCCGGGGGTGGAGGTGCAGCTCGGCTCTGGGGGTGGGAAGCGAGGCTGTGCCTGGGGAGCCCCTGGGGGCTTCGGGCTGGGGCAGCCCCGCAGTTGCAGTGCCTCTGGGACGTGCCCCGCTGCAGGAGCATCTCCTGGGGGTGAGGACTCAGAGCTCCCTGATGTGACCGTCCCCAAGGCAGGAGGACTCCGCAGGACGACGTGTGGGGCAGGCAGGTCCTGAGGCTGGGCTGAGGCCAGGCTCGTGGCTGGGCTGAGCTGAGCACCGAGGTCAAGGTGGAGCCCCATGGCATGCTACTGAATGGGACCGGCCCCAGAGCCCCCACCCCGTGCCCCCTGCAGCCCCTCCCCCGTGCTCCCCACCACCCATGCCTGCTCCCTGCAGCTTGTACTCCCCCCTCTGTGTGCTCCCTGCAGCCCCACAGCTGCTTCTGCACCCCTGTGCTCTCCCTGCGCCCTTCTGCACCCTGCAGACTGCGTCTGGTCCCACCAGGGTGGGACAGGTACAGCCCCAGTGTGCTCCCCCCGGCCCCTGTGTGCTCTCCCTGGAGCCCCTGCAAGCTGTGTGTTGTCCCTACAGCCCCATAAGTGCACCTACACATCCCATAAGTGCACCTACACCCCAGTGGCCTGCAGCACTTGGGGGCTGTACCCAGCACCCCTTGGCTGTTGGGAGCACCCAGCCTTAGGGAGCATGCACGGGGCTGGAGGGGTCACAGCTGCTTGTGGGGAGCACATTGCAGCTGTGGGGAGCCCAGGCCCGGCTGTGTGGGGCAGAGCTGGGTTGTGCTGGAGCTGTAGGTGGCCTGGGAGGTAGCTGAGCATATGGAAGGGTAGAGGGCAAAGCAGAGGAGGTGCAGGCTGCACACCCAGCAGAGCCTCTGGGCAGCAGCTGGGATCATAGCATCACAGTTATCAGTCAGGGTTGGAAGGGACCACAAGGATCAGCTAGTTCCACCCCCTGCCATGGGCAGGGACACCCCACACTAGATCAGGCTGCCCAGAGCCTCATCCAGCCTGGGCTGAAACACCTCCAGGGACGGGGCCTCAACCACCTCCCTGCACAACCCATTCCAGGGCTTCACCACTCTCCTGGGGAAGAACTTCCTCCTCCCCCTCCAGCCTGAATCTCCCCACCTCCAGCTTCATTCCATTCCCCCTAGTCCTATCACTCCCTGAGATCCTGAGCAGTCCCTCCCCAGCCTTCCTGTAGCCCCCTGCAGATCCTGGAAGGCCACAATGAGGTCTCCTGGGAGCCTTCTCTTCTCCAGACTGGATGGGAGCAGCGGAGCTGGGGAAGGGGCTGGAGAGCAGGGCTGGGGAGCTGGATGTGGAGAAGAGGCTGAGGGAGACCTCCCTGCGGTCTGCAGCTCCCTGCAGCCGGGTGGGGGTGGTCTCTGAAGGAGCAAGGGACAGGACAAGAGGAAAGGGCTCAGGTTGCCCCAGGGGAGGTTTAGGTTGGCCCTGAGGAACAATTCCTTCCCCTTGAGGGTTGCCAAGGCCTGGCCCGGGCTGCCCCGGGCAGGAGTGGGGGCCCCATCCCTGGAGGGCCTGGGGAGCTGTGCAGAGGTGGTGCTGAGGTTCTGTGCCGCTCTTGGACTTGCCAGGCTCGGGCGCCTCCAGGACCTTTTGCTGCCGAAGTGGTTCTGTGCCTCGGGAGCTGCTCGAGGCCGAGGCTGGGGGCAGCCAGCGCAGGGTGCTGAGCCCGGAGAGCTCCTGCTGCCCGCCCGTGCCACGGGGAGCGGTGCCCAGGGCCCAGGGCACGGCAGGAGGTGCTGAGCCCGGAGAGCTCCTGCTGCCCGCCTGTGCCACGGGGAGCGGTGCCCAGGGCCCAGGGCACGGCAGGAGGGCAGAGGTGCTGCGGGGCTGCCCTGCCGCTCGTGGTGCTGAGCGGAGAGCTCCTGGCTGCTGGTGGCTGGCAGGGGATGGGGACCGCGGCTGGCGGCTGGGGGGGTCCTGGGGTGGCTCTCGCTGCTGGGGTGGGGATGGGTCTCGCTGCTGGGGTGAGGGTCTCGCTGCTGGGGTGGGGATGGGTCTCGCTGCTGGGGTGAGGGTCTCGCTGCTGGGGTGGGGATGGGTCTCGCTGCTGGGGTGAGGGTCTCGCTGCTGGGGTGAGGGTCTCGCTGCTGGGGTGGGGATGGGTCTCGCTGCTGGGGTGAGGGTCTCGCTGCTGGGGTGGGGATGGGTCTCGCTGCTGGGGTGAGGGTCCCAGAGTTGGGGTGAACCTCTCGCTGCTGGGGCTGGGGGTCTCAGTGTTGGGGATGGTGAAGGTCTCACTGGTGGTGGTGGGGGTGAGGGTCTCACTGGTGTCAGAGGTGAGGGTCTCACTGTTGGGGGTGGGGCTGAAGGTCTCAGTGTTGGTGTCAGGGATGAGGGTCTCAGTGTTGGGGTGGGGGTCTCAGTGTTGCAGTGAGGATCTCAGTGTTGGGGTGGGGGTCTCAGAGTTGGGGTGGGGGCCTCTGTGTTGGGGTGGGGGTCTCAGAGTCGGGGTGAGGGTCTCAGTGTTGGGGTGGGGGTCTCAGTGTTGGGGTGGGGGTCTCAGTGTTGCAGTGAGGATCTCAGTGTTGGGGTGGGGGTCTCAGAGTTGGGGTGGGGGTCTCTGTGTTGGGGTGGGGGTCTCAGAGTTGGGGTGGGGGTCTCCCCGTGGGCAGCAGCTGGTTGGGGCCCCGGGAGGGGCTGCTGGTGCCGGTGCCAGGGCTGGGTGCCCCAGTTAGCCTGGCACTAAGCTGCTGCCATTAACTCCCCTGGGGGGGTCCCGGCAGCAGCGGGGGGCAGCACCACGGCGCTGGTGGTGCTGGGCCGGGCCGCTCTGCACCACCTCCGGTGCCCTCCCGGGGCCCAGCACCCCCCACGGCATGGCACCGGCCCTGCCAGCCCCCGGGCCTGGCACTGCCCCCCAGGCAGGCAGGGCAGGGCGGGGCAGGGCAGGGCAGGGCAGGGCAGGGCACCACCGATGAGCTGGGAGGCAGCTCCTGGCTGCCCTCCTGCTGCTTGGCCTGCATCAGCCTCCTGCCACGGTGTGGGCAGTGCCACTCCTGCCATGGTGTGGGGAGTGCCAGCCCTGCCACAGTGTGGGCAGTGCCACTCCTGCCATGTGTGGGCAGTGCCACTCCTGCTAGGGTGTGGGCAGTGCCACTCCTGCCATGTGTGGGCAGTGCCACTCCTGCCATGTGTGGGCAGTGCCACTCCTGCTAGGGTGTGGGCAGTGCCACTCCTGCCATGTGTGGGGAGTGCCAGCCCTGCCACGGTGTGGGCAGTGCCACTCCTGCCATGTGTGGGCAGTGCCACTCCTGCCATGTGTGGGGAGTGCCAGCCCTGCCACAGTGTGGGCAGTGCCACTCCTGCCATGGTGTGGGCAGTGCCACTCCTGCCATGTGTGGGGAGGCCCTGCCACAGTGTGGGCAGTGCCAGCCCTGCCATGTGTGGGCAGTGCCACTCCTGCCAGGGTGTGGGGAGTGCCAGCCCTGCCACAGTGTGGGCAGTGCCACTCCTGCCATGTGTGGGGAGTGCCAGCCCTGCCACAGTGTGGGCAGTGCCACTCCTGCCATGGTGTGGGCAGTGCCAGCCCTGCCACGGTGTGGGCAGTGCCACTCCTGCCATGGTGTGGGCAGTGCCACTCCTGCCACGGTGTGGGCAGTGCCACTCCTGTCATGTGTGGGCAGTGCCAGCCCTGCCCTGTTGGCCGCAGGGGGCTGTGCCCTGGCAGAGCTGTGGGCAGGGCTGGGCTGCCCTGGGCAGGGTCTGCAGGACTGCAGGAGCTGTGCTCTGCTGCTGGGGACTGGCACAGGGCAGGGCAGGCTCGGTGCCCCTCTGCAAAGCCAGCAGGGAGCCAACCCCCTGCCAGGGGCTCCCACAGCACCCAGAACGTGCCAGAGGCTCCACGGGGTGTCCCTGAGAGTCAGACTGAGAGGGGCTGGGAGGGACCCCCGGCAGAGCAGATCCCCCAGGGCAGGTCACGCCCCCAGGGGGCTCTGGGGGCTCTGCAGAGCAGCCTGCAGGCTGGGGGCGGCGCCAGGGCTCAGCACCCTCACGGCACAGCAGCGGTCCCTCCTGCCGAGGGGCAGCCTGCTGGCTCCCAGCCTGCGTCTGCTGCCTTCACCCTGCCCCCCGGCAGGGCCTGCGCCCCCCTGCTCCCCACCCCGCAGCTCTGCGTGGCCACAGCTCAGGTCTCAGCCTGCTCCTCCCCGGGGCTCTCCTCAGAGCTCCACACTTGCCTCCCTGCTGCCCCCGCACTGCTGTCCCCATCCTCTGGGGCTGCTCCCGGGCTGTGCCTGCCCCGGGCTGTGCCTCCCCCGGGCTGTGCCTGCCCCGGGCTGTGCCTCCCCGGGCTGTGCCTGCCCCGGGCTGTGCCTCCCCCGGGCTGTGCCTCCCCGGGCTGTGTGCTGGGCTGTCCCCCCGGGCTGTGCCTGCTCCCCAGGCTGTGCCTGCCCCGGGCTGTGCCTCCCCCGGGCTGTGCCTGCCCCGGGCTGTGCCTGCCCCCAGGCTGTGCCTGCCCCCTGTGCCTCCCCCGGGCTGTGCCTGCCCCGGGCTGTGCCTCCCCCGGGCTGTGCCTGCCCCGGGCTGTGCCTCCCCCCGGGCTGTGCCTGCCCCGGGCTGTGCCTGCCCCGGGCTGTGCCTGCCCCGGGCTGTGCCTCCCCCGGGCTGTGCCTGCCCCGGGCTGTGCCTGCCCCCCAGGCTGTGCCTGCCCCGGGCTGTGCCTCCCCCGGGCTGTGCCTGCCCCGGGCTGTGCCTCCCCGGGCTGTGCCTGCCCCGGGCTGTGCCTCCCCCGGGCTGTGCCTGCCCCGGGCTGTGCCTGCCCCAGGCTGTGCCTGCCCCAGTCTGTGCCTCCCCGGGCTGTGCCTCCCCGGGCTGTGCCTCCCCGGGCTGTGCCTGCCCCCAGGCTGTGCCTGCCCCAGTCTGTGCCTCCCCCCGGGCTGTGCCTCCCCGGGCTGTGCCTCCCCCCCGGGCTGTGCCGCCCCGGGCTGTGCCTCCCCCGGGCTGTGCCTGCCCCCGGGCTGTGCCTCCCCCAGGCTGTGCCTGCCCCGGGCTGTGTCTGCCCCGGGCTGTGCCTCCCCCGGGCTGTGCCTGCCCCCGGGCTGTGCCTGCCCCCCAGGCTGTGCCTGCCCCAGTCTGTGCCTCCCCCCGGGCTGTGTCTGCCCCGGGCTGTGCCTCCCCGGGCTGTGCCTGCCCCGGGCTGTGCCTCCCCGGGCTGTGCCTGCCCCGGGCTGTGCCTCCCCGGGCTGTGCCTGCCCCGGGCTGTGTCTGCCCCGGCTGTGCCTCCCCCGGGCTGTGCCTCCCCCGGGCTGTGCCTGCCCCGGGCTGTGCCTCCCCGGGCTGTGCCGCCCCGGGCTGTGCCTCCCCCGGGCTGTGCCTCCCCCGAGCTGTGCCTGCCCCGGGCTGTGCCTCCCCCCGGGCTGTGCCTGCCCCAGTCTGTGCCTCCCCCCGGGCTGTGCCTCCCCCGGGCTGTGCCTGCCCCGGGCTGTGCCTCCCCCGGGCTGTGCCTGCCCCAGTCTGTGCCTCCCCCCGGGCTGTGCCTCCCCCGGGCTGTGCCTGCCCTGGGCTGTGCCTCCCCCGGGCTGTGCCTCCCCGGGCTGTGCCTGCCCCGGGCTGTGCCTCCCCGGGCTGTGCCGCCCGGGCTGTGCCTGCCCCCGGGCTGTGCCTCCCCCGGGCTGTGCCTGCCCCGGGCTGTGCCTGCCCCGGGCTGTGCCTGCCCCAGTCTGTGCCTCCCCCCGGGCTGTGCCTCCCCGGGCTGTGCCTCCCGGGCTGTGCCTCCCCCGGGCTGTGCCCCGGGCTGTGCCTCCCCCGGGCTGTGCCTGCCCCGGGCTGTGCCTCCCCCCGGGCTGTGCCTCCCCCGGGCTGTGCCTCCCCCAGGCTGTGCCTGCCCCGGGCTGTGCTGTGCCTCCCCAGGCTGTGCCTCTGTGCCCCCGGGCTGTGCCTCCCCCGGGCTGTGCCTCCCCCGGGCTGTGCCTGCCCCGGGCTGTGCCTGCCCCGGGCTGTGCCTCCCCCGGGCTGTGCCTCCCCCGGGCTGTGCCTCCCCCGGGCTGTGCCTCCCCCGGGCTGTGCCTCCCCGGGCTGTGCCTCCCCGGGCTGTGCCTCCCCGGGCTGTGCCTCCCCGGGCTGTGCCTCCCCCCGGGCTGTGCCTCCCCCCCCCTGGGCTGTGCCTCCCCCGGGCTGTGCCTCCCCGGGCTGTGCCTGCCCTGGGCTGTGCCTGCCCCGGGCTGTGCCTCCCCCGGGCTGTGCCTGCCCCGGGCTGTGCCTGCCCCGGGCTGTGCCTCCCCCCGGGCTGTGCCTCCCCGGGCTGCCCTGCCCCCCGGGCTGTGCCTCCCCCGGCTGTGGCTGTGCCTCCCCCGGGCTGTGCCTGCCCCGGGCTGTGCCTCCCCCCGGGCTGTGCCTGCCCCGGGCTGTGCCTCCCCCGGGCTGTGCCTCCCCGGGCTGTGCCTGCCCCGGGCTGTGCCTCCCCCGGGCTGTGCCTGCCCCGGGCTGTGCCTCCCCCCGGGCTGTGCCTCCCCGGGCTGTGCCTCCCCGGGCTGTGCCTGCCCCGGGCTGTGCCTCCCCCCGGGCTGTGCCTGCCCCGGGCTGTGCCTCCCCCCGGGCTGTGCCTGCCCCGGGCTGTGCCTGCCCCAGTCTGTGCCTCCCCGGGCTGTGCCTGCCGCCCCGGGCTGTGCCTCCCCCCGGGCTGTGCCTCCCCCGGGCTGTGCCTGCCCCAGTCTGTGCCTGCCCCGGGCTGTGCCTCCCCCGGGCTGTGCCTCCCCCGGGCTGTGCCTGCCCCAGTCTGTGCCTCCCCGGGCTGTGCCTGCCCCCAGGCTGTGCCTCCCCCGGGCTGTGCCTCCCCCGGGCTGTGCCTCCCCGGGCTGTGCCTGCCCCGGGCTGTGCCTCCCCCAGGCTGTGCCTCCCCGGGCTGTGCCTGCCCCCGGGCTGTGCCTGCCCCCAGGCTGTGCCTCCCCCAGTCTGTGCCTCCCCCGGGCTGTGCCTCCCCGGGCTGTGCCTCCCCGGGCTGTGCCTCCCCCGGGCTGTGCCTCCCCCCGGGCTGTGCCTCCCCGGGCTGTGCCTCCCCCGGGCTGTGCCTCCCCGGGCTGTGCCTCCCCCGGGCTGTGCCCTCCCCGGGCTGTGCCTCCCCCGGGCTGTGCCTGCCCCAGGCTGCCTGCCCCCTCCCCCGGGCTGTGCCTCCCCCGGGCTGTGGCCCCGGGCTGTGCCTGCCCCAGTCTGTGCCTCCCCCGGGCTGTGCCTCCCCCGGGCTGTGCCTGCCCCGGGCTGTGCCTGCCCCCAGGCTGTGCCTGCCCCAGTCTGTGCCTCCCCCCGGGCTGTGCCTCCCCCGGGCTGTGCCTGCCCCGGGCTGTGCCTGCCCCGGGCTGTGCCTCCCCGGGCTGTGCCTGCCCCGGGCTGTGCCTGCCGCCCAGGGAGCTCCCCAGGGGCTGAGCCTGCACGCAGGCTGGGCACAGACACCACCCCCCGAGACAGACACCCACCCCAGGGACAGACACCCAGCTCCAAGGAGACCTTCTTGTGGCCTTCCAGGATCTGCAGGGGCTCCAGGAAAGCTGGGGAGGGACTTCTGAGGGGTTTGGGGAGGGATAGGACTGGGGGGATGGAGCAGAACTAGAAGTGGGGAGATTGAGATTGGATGTGAGGAAGAAGTTGTTGCCCATGAGGGTGGTGAGAGCCTGGCACAGGCTGCCCAGGGAGGTGGTGGCAGCCTCCTGGCTGGAGGTGTTTGCAGCCAGGCTGGAGGTGGCTGTGAGCAACCTGCTGTGGTGCGAGGTGTCCCTGCCCATGGCAGGGACTTGGAGCTGGCTGAGCCTTGAGTTCCCTCCCAGCCCTGGCAGCTCTGGGGGTCTGTGGGGTCCATGATTTACTGGGAGCTGCTTCTGAGGGCAGAGGCAGGGCCTGGGCTCAGCCCTGGGGCAGCTGGCAGCCACTGGAGCTCCCCCAGCCTCGCCGTGCTCGCCTCTCCATCCCTGCACTGCCTTCCAAGGCCTCTGCCCCAGGGGCCGTCTCGACATCTGGCAGTGGGGAGGGAAGAAACCTGCTGGGAGGAAGCTTCCAGGTGTAGAAGGAAACTTCCAGATGTGGAATTAGCGTCCAGGTGTGGAATTAGCTTCCAGGTGTGGGAGGAAGCTTCCAGGTCTGGCAGGAAGTTTCCAGGTGTGTGCTACAGGCTGGGGTCGGAGTAGCTGAGAGCAGCCAGGCAGAGAGGGACCTGGGGGTGCTGGTTGATGGGAGGCTGAACATGAGCCTGCAGTGTGCCCAGGCGGCCAAGAGGGCCAATGGCATCCTGGCCTGCATCAGGAGCAGTGTGGCCAGCAGGAGCAGGGAGGTCATTCTGCCCCTGTACACTGCACTGGTTAGGCCACACCTTGAGTCCTGTGTCCAGTTCTGGGCTCCTGAGGTCAGGAAAGAGGTTGAGCTGCTGGAAGGTGTCCAGAGAAGGGCAACAAGGCTGGGGAGGGGTCTGGAGCACAGCCCTGGGAGGAGAGGCTGAGGGAGCTGGGGTTGCTGAGCCTGGAGCAGAGGAGGCTCAGGGGAGACCTCATTGCTCTCTGCAACTCCCTGAAGAGAGGTTGTAGCCAGGCAGAGGTTGGTCTGTTCTCCCAGGCCGCCAGCCCCAGAACAAGAGGACACAGTCTCAAGCTGTGCCAGGGGAGGTTTAGGCTGGATGTTAGGAAGAAGTTCTACATAGAGAGAGTGATTGCCCATTGGGATGGGCTGCCTATGGAGGTGGTGGAGTCACCATCATTGGAGGTGCTCAGGAGGAGCCTTGATGGGTGCTGGGTGCCATGGGTTAGTTGTTGGGTGGGTTGGATTGGTTGATGGGTTGGACGCGATGATCTTGAAGGTCTCTTCCAACCTGGTGTAGTGTATTGTAGTGTAGTGTATTCCAGGTGCGGGAGGAAGCTTCCAGGTGTGGCAGGAGCTTCCAGGTGTGGAAGGAGCTTCCAGGTGTGGCAGGTGCTTCCAGGTGTGGAAGGAGCTTCCAGGTGTGGAAGGAGCTTCCAGGTGTGGCAGGTGCTTCCAGGTGTGGAAGGAGCTTCCAGGTGTGGCAGGTGCTTCCAGGTGTGGAAGGAGCTTCCAGGTGTGGCAGGTGCTTCCAGGTGTGGCAGGAGCTTCCAGGTGTGGCAGGTGCTTCCAGGTGTGGAAGGAGCTTCCAGGTGTGGCAGGTGCTTCCAGGTGTGGAAGGAGCTTCCAGGTGTGGAAGGAGCTTCCAGGTGTGGAAGGAGCTTCCAGGTGTGGCAGGTGCTTCCAGGTGTGGAAGGAGCTTCCAGGTGTGGAAGGAGCTTCCAGGTGTGGCAGGTGCTTCCAGGTGTGGAAGGAGCTTCCAGGCAGGTGCTTCCAGGTGTGGAAGGAGCTTCCAGGTGTGGCAGGTGCTTCCAGGTGTGGCAGGAGCTTCCAGGTGTGGAGGTGCTTCCAGGTGTGGCAGGAGCTTCCAGGTGTGGAAGGAGCTTCCAGGTGTGGCAGGAGCTTCCAGGTGTGGAAGGAGCTTCCAGGTGTGGCAGGAGCTTCCAGGTGTGGAAGGAGCTTCCAGGTGTGGCAGGAGCTTCCAGGTGTGGAAGGAGCTTCCAGGTGTGGCAGGAGCTTCCAGGTGTGGCAGGAGCTTCCAGGTGCGGGCAGTGCCCTGTGGTGGCTGCAGGCCCAGGAGCAGCCTGGGGAGGTGCTGGGCGCTGCCCGCTGCCAGCCGCGCGCTGGCCTCGCCGCCCTGCTCCTGCCGCATGGACACAGGGAGGTGGTGGCTGCCGCAGAGCGTCCTGGTGGGGAAGGCTGTCAGTGGAGTGGGAGCCAGGGGCCTGGGGATCAGCCATCTCCTTCTGCTGGTGGTCCCTGGCAGCCCTGGGGCCTGCAGGAGCCCGGCAGCAGCCTGATGCCTGTGGTGCAGGGCGAGGGCAGGCGCTGGGCACCGCAGGGCCGCGGAGCAGGCAGGCTGTGGGGCAGGCAGGCTGTGGGGCAGGGAGGCCGCGGGGCAGGGAGGCTGTGGGGCAGGCAGGCTGCGGGGCAGGGAGGCCGCGGGGCAGGGAGGCCGCAGGGCAGGCAGGCTGCGGGGCAGGGAGGCCGCAGAGCAGGGAGGCTGCGGGGCAGGGAGGCCGCGGGGCAGGGAGGCCGCGGGGCAGGAGGCCGCAGAGCAGGGAGGCTGCGGGGCAGGGAGGCTGCGGGGCAGGGAGGCTGCGGGGCAGGGAGGCCGCGGGGCAGGGAGGCTGCGGGGCAGGGAGGCTGCGGGCAGGGAGGCCGGGGCAGGGAGGCCGCAGAGCAGGGAGGCTGCGGGGCAGGGAGGGCGGGGCAGGGAGGCTGCGGGGCAGGGAGGCTGCGGGGCAGGGAGGCTGCGGGGCAGGGAGGCCGCGGGGCAGGGAGGCCGCAGAGCAGGGAGGCTGCGGGGCAGGGAGGCTGTGGGGCAGGGAGGCTGCGGGGCAGGGAGGCTGCGGGGCAGGGAGGCTGCGGAGCAGGGAGGCCGCAGAGCAGGGAGGCTGCGGGGGCAGGGAGGCTGTGGGGCAGGGAGGCCGCGGGGCAGGGAGGCTGCGGGGCAGGGAGGCCGCAGAGCAGGGAGGCTGCGGGGCAGGGAGGCTGCGGGGCAGGGAGGCTGCGGGGCAGGGAGGCTGCGGGGCAGGGAGGCTGCGGGGCAGGGAGGCCGCAGAGCAGGGAGGCTGCAGGGCAGGGAGGCCGCGGGGCAGGGAGGCTGCGGGGCAGGGAGGCCGCGGGGCAGGGAGGCTGCGGGGCAGGGAGGCCGCGGGGCAGGGAGGCCGCAGAGCAGGGAGGCTGCGGGGCAGGGAGGCTGTGGGGCAGGCAGGCTGCGGGGCAGGGAGGCTGCGGGGCAGGGAGGCTGCGGAGCAGGGAGGCTGCGGGGCAGGGAGGCTGCGGAGCAGGGAGGCCGCAGAGCAGGGAGGCTGCGGGGCAGGGAGGCCGCGGGGCAGGGAGGCTGCGGGGCAGGGAGGCCGCGGGGCAGGGAGGCCGCGGGGCAGGGAGGCCGCGGGGCAGGGAGGCCGCAGAGCAGGGAGGCTGCGGGGCAGGGAGGCTGTGGGGCAGGCAGGCTGCGGGGCAGGGAGGCTGCGGGGCAGGGAGGCTGCGGAGCAGGGAGGCTGCGGGGCAGGGAGGCTGCGGAGCAGGGAGGCCGCGGGGCAGGGAGGCTGCGGGGCAGGGAGGCCGCGGGGCAGGGAGGCCGCGGGGCAGGGAGGCTGCGGGGCAGGGAGGCCGCGGGGCAGGGAGGCTGCGGGGCAGGGAGGCTGCGGGGCAGGGAGGCTGCGGGGCAGGGAGGCCGCGGGGCAGGCAGGCCGCGGGGCAGGGAGGCCGCGGGGCAGGGAGGCCGCGGGGCAGGCAGGCCGCGGGGCAGGGAGGCTGCGGGGCAGGGAGGCTGCGGGGCAGGGAGGCCGCGGGGCAGGGAGGCTGCGGGGCAGGGAGGCCGCGGGGCAGGGAGGCTGCGGAGAGGAGTTGCTGGCAAAGGGTTGATGAAAGCCCTGATGAAACCTCTGCCCTGCCTCCCCTGGCAGGCTCCTCCCTGGCACATGGTGACCTTGGCAGGACTGGGCTGCTTTTGGCGGGGTGCAGGGCACTTGGACCTGCTGGCTGGAGAGGGTCCTCTGGGGCTCCTCTCCTTGCTCCCCACAGCACATCCCCTGCTGCCTGCCGGGAGCCTGCTGCTGATCTCAGAGCTGAGGCTCCCTGCCTTGGGCTGCTGCGCTCCCTGCACAGCCTCCCAGGGCCTGGCTCATGTCAGCAGGAAGGTTGAAGGTGTCTGGAGCAAAGCCACAGCAGACTGAGGCTAAGGTCTTGGTGTCCCCTGAGGTGGTGATACCGTGGGACAGGGTGACCTGAGGTGAGGCTGAGAACCTGCAGCAGCCCAGGTGTCCAGATCAGACCCTGGGCATCCAAGAATCCCAGCAAGGTAGAATGACAGAATTGGTTTGCTTGGAAAAGGTCTGAGGCCACCCAGCAGCCCAACCCCCCTGGCCCCAACCCCTGGCCCCAGGTGCCACAGCCACGGGTTCCTTGAGCCCCTCCAGGCATGGGGACTCCACCCCCCCCGGGCAGCCTCTGCCGGTCCCTGACCACTCCTGCAGCGAAGAAAATTGTCCTCATCTCCAGCCTGCCCCTGCCCTGGAGCAGCTTGAGGCCATTTCCTCTCCTCCTTCACTTGGTGCTGGAGAAGAGAGCAGAGTCCCTTCCAGGCCCCAGCCTGCTGTGGTTCTGGGACACTGCTTGCCCAGAGGTGGCACTGAGCTGCTCCTGCCCCTGCAGGGGTGGACTTCCCAGAGGCCTTCTGCACCCCTCTGGAGCAGCCCCAGCTGTGCAGCTCAGCCGGCTGCAGGCACAGCAGTGCCTGCAGTGCCCTCCCAAGCCAGCAGTTCAGAGCCCAGGATGGCAGCTCCTGGCTGGCTGGAGCTGCTTCATCTCCCTCAGGTCGGTCTGGAAGCCTCAGAGAGGTTCAGGGGCCAGAAGTGTGGCTGCTGGGACGTGAGTGAATGAGAGGTGGCAGGGACAGATGGCCCTGGGGGAGGGGGCAGGCTGGCACTGGGGGCTGTGAGGCTCTTGTGGTGACAGCACCCAGGGCCCCTGCTGGGCTGGGGACTGTCACTTTCTGCTGGGGCTGCTTTGATAGAGCCTCTCACTTGCAGCAAAGTGGAAAAGGGATTGTTTTTCCCCTCCCCAAGCTGCTCCTGCAGGCAGCAGCTTGAGCCTTGCTCCCCCAGTAAGGGTCTCCTGCCTTGGGGCCGGCAGTGTGCTCCCTGTGCCCTCTGCTGGGCTTGGCTGTGGAGCAGAGGGCAGCTTGGGCACCCGGCGGCTGCAGCGGTGGAAGCTCTCCTGGCCACGGGCAGCTGGAGTGAAGGGAGGTTCTGCCAGGCCCTGGGGAAGGATGCAGATGCCTGCCCCTCCCTGAGCCCTCCCTCTGGCACCTGAGCCCCCTTGGGATGGAAATTGGTCTCCTGGGTCCTGCTGCACTTTCCCATGAGCCTGGTCCCGGCTCTGCATCTTCCTTCCAGCCTCCTGCTGCACCGCTGAAGGCAGCACTGAGGTCTCTCCTTTGCCTTCTCCCACCCTCAGCCTCTTCTTGCCCTCCAGGTGCTCCAGCCCCAGCTGCCCTGGTGCCCTCCCTTCGAGCTGCCCTGCCCCCGAGTGCAGCAGTGCTGCCTGCAGTGGCAGAGCACTTGCTGGAGGGAGGCTGCTTGGCTGCCCTTGGGCTTTGCCCCGCAGGAGCAGAGGTCAGGGCCCCTTGGGAAGTGGAGGTGTGCAGCCTGGGAGCTCCCTTCCCGAGCCCTGCTGCCTGCCTGGGGCTGCTCTGCTGGCAGCAGGCAGGGAGGGGAAGCTCCTGTGCAGCTGCACCCCGCTGATGCCCCCCCCCCCAGGAAGCTCTCAGCAGCAGCCCTTCTGCCAGCTCCACTCTGCACCTCCTGCTGACACAGAGCAAAGCTGGCATCTGCAAAGCTGCTGCTGGCCCTTCCCCAGCTGGCCTCTCAAGCTTGGCTGAGCTGGCTGTGAGCTGCATGCACATCTCCTGGTGGAGCCTGGCCTGCCCCAGCTTCCCTGGCCACCCCCCACCTCCCCCTGCCAGAGGCTCCTTGGGAGCTCCAGCACCCAAGGGGGCTGGAGAGGAGAGTGTGGGTGGGAGGGCAGCAGTGCCCAGGCTGGGGGAGGGCAGGGCAGAGCAGCCTGGGGTGGGGCTGCAGGGCATGGGGCAGGAGGGCAGCAGTGCCCAGGCTGAGGGAGGCCAGGGCAGAGCAGCCTGGGGTGGGGCTGCAGGGCATGGGGCAGGAGGGGTCAGGGCAGAGCAGCCTGGGGTGGGGCTGCAGGGCCTGGGGGCTCTGGGGCAGGCAGGGATGTGCTGCAGGGACCTGGGCTGACACTGTGCTCCCCTGCTCCCCAAACCTGCCCCTCCTGGGGCCAGGGGGCTGGGCTGGGGCAGCCAGGTGGAAGGCACTGAGCAGCTACAGAGGCACTTGGGGGCCCCTGGGGCTGGGGGCAGTAGGCCACGCAGGGGCCCGATCCTGGCTCTGCTCACAGCAGGAGGTGTGCAGGCACTGGCTGGCCCCTGGCTGCTCTGGTCCTGGGTCTGTGCCTGTGGTGGGTGTGCAGTGCCTGTCCCCAGCAGCCCCATGCTGCTGAGTGTGGCTCTGGGCCTGCGGCAGCCCCAGCAGTGTCCCCCTGGGGGCTCCTGGCCAGCAGCAGCTCCCTCCTGGCTGCTGTGTCCCTGCAGGGCTGGAGCCCTTCTCCTCGGGCCCCAGGCACAGAAGGCCTGGCCAGGTTGGGAGGGCTCTGAGAGGCTGTCAGGGAGCACATCCTGTGCCTCCTGGTGCAGGGCTGAGATAAGATTATCTTTGGTTTAACACCAATTAAAGCAGGAAGGGTTTATGGGCTTAGGGGGTTCCATCAGTGCAGCTTTGATGTCACCTCTTGCTTGGGTCCCTTCTCTCCCTGCCTTCCCCTGGTGGGTCGCAAAGCAGCCTGGGGAGGCAGAGCTCTCCCAGGCAGGGGCTTTGGGAAGCCTTTAAGACCTGCTGTGGGGTCTGCAGGGCAATGGGGTGCCAGCAGGAGCAGAGAGAGTGCTGGCAGAGGGCTCCCAAAAGCTCGGGGGAGGGTGAGGGGCAGGACGTGGCTCGGGCAAGCAGCTCCGGGGGAGGCTGAAAGCAATGGGCTGCAGAGCCTGGCTCCAGCCCCGGGGGAGACAGGGCTGAGGGGGTTGAGACTTGGTGGTCCCCAGGGCCAGGGCCAGGGCTGCTGTTTTCCATCAGCCCTTACCGATGCCCTGCTGGAGGGGAGGGAGCTGTGGAGCCAGGAGAGGAGAGCTGGGGAGGGCTCCCTCGGAGCCATTGGCCTGGGCTGAGGGTGGCCCCTGGGGAGCTGGCAGAGAGCTTTTGCCCTGAGCCTGGTTGGGGCCTGCTCAGCTCACACTGGATCAATTAGAAAGTTGCTTAGGGGGAAGCAGTGAGACCTGGGGCCAGCAGGCAGGGAGCCACTCTGCAGCCCCTCCTGCATGCTTGGCCAGAGGGCTGTGCCCCAGGCTGAGCCAGGGCTGTCCCAGCACTGCAGGGCAGGAGGGCTGGGAGCCTGATGCCAGCACTGCCTCCAGCTGCAGCTGCAGCTCCCTCCCAGACCCCTGATAAGGTCCTCCTGCAGGGAGGGCAGCACCCAGGATGGGTCCTCCATGGAGCTGCCTTCCCAGGCATGGCCACCTCCAAGGCCCTGGGGGTGGAGGGATGGGACAGGAGGATGCCCAGAGCTGCTCAGGCAGTCCCAGCCTTGCCGGGGGCTGCAGGCAGCACTGAGCCATGCCCTGGCCAGGCAGCCAGCCAGGCCTAGGTGCAGCAGTGGAGCAATTAAAGGTCCATATGGTCCCTGTGAGCCCCTGTCAGCATCCTCTGGTGGGTGCTGGAGGTGTGGGACCCCTCCCTCTGGGAAGCTGCAAACCTGCAGGGATGGGGCCAGAGCTGCTGTGCCGGGGCTGGGAGGGAGGCAGCTCTGTCAGGGTGGGAGCTGCTCAGCCCTCAGGCCTGCAGAGCCCTCCTCCCAGGCGGCAGCTCCCAGGGGTGCTCAGCCCTGCCCTTGCTGCGAGCCCCGGGGGAAGCAGCTCCTTCCCGAGCCGCTGGCACCACCCTGGCAGGAAACAGCTCCTCCTGGCTTCCAGCAAGGGC
The DNA here is from genome assembly GCA_033816785.1 of Picus viridis. Lineage (NCBI taxonomy): Eukaryota > Metazoa > Chordata > Aves > Piciformes > Picidae > Picus > Picus viridis. Next base: position 10,528,207 of record CM066600.1, on the reverse strand, counting down.
TGCTCCGGGGTGGGGGAGGGCAGGGGGCAGCTCCTGCCTGGAGATTCCAGTTTGGGTTTGCTGTTTGCCCGGGAAAGCAGAACTGGAGGGGGTGTCCAACGGCAGAGCTGTTTTCCCACCCCCAGGAAGACATGGAGGGAGCAAAGCAGTTCTGAGCAGGGTGCTCACTGACTTCCCTGCTGGGGGAGAGCAGCCCAAGAAAGGCCTTTGCAGCAGGCCTCAGGCACCTGCCTGCCTGCCAGCACCACTGCAGAGGGGTTCTGATCTTCCAGGCTTGCTTTGTGCTGTGCCTCCCGGGGAGGGAGGAAGCTGCCCGAGCCTCTGGCTGTGTTCTGATAGCACATGCACAGAGCTCTGGCAGCCCGGCTGGGGATGTGGGGTGAGCAAGCACCCCAAGGGTTGCTCCCCCTCTGAGGAGCCTGAGCTGCTGCCAGCAGCCTGGGCTGACCCTGAGCAGTGCTTTTGTCCCCAGGGGCAGCATCGATGTTCTCTGCTGGACCTCAGCAAGGCCTTTGACACCGTCCCCCACAGCAAGCTCCTGGCCAAGCTGTCAGCCCCTGGCTTGGGCAGCAGCACTCTGAGCTGGGTTAGGAACTGGCTGGAGGCTGAGCCCAGAGAGTGGTGGTGAATGGTGCCACAGCCAGCTGGCAGCCAGCACCAGTGGTGTGCCCCAAGGATCAGTGCTGGGCCCCATGCTCTTCAACATCTTTATTGATGATCTGGATGAGGGCATCGAGTCCATCAGCAGTACATTTGCCGACGACACCAAGCTGGGGGCAGGAGTTGATCTGCTGGAGGGCAGAGAGGCTTTGCAGAGGGACCTCGACAGGCTGGACAGATAGGCAGAGGCCAAGGGCAGGAGATTGAACACATCCCAGTGCCAGGTGCTGCACATTGGCCACAGCAACCCCAGGCAGTGCCACAGGCTGGAGGCAGAGTGGCTGAGAGCAGCCAGGCAGAGAGGGACCTGGGGGTGCTGGTTGATGGGAGGCTGAACATGAGCCTGCAGTGTGCCCAGGCAGCCAAGAGGGCCAATGGCATCCTGGCCTGCATCAGGAGCAGTGTGGCCAGCAGGAGCAGGGAGGTCATTCTGCCCCTGTACACTGCACTGGTTAGGCCACACCTTGAGTCCTGTGTCCAGTTCTGGGCTCCTCAGTGCAGGAAGGAGGTTGAGCTGCTGGAAGGTGTCCAGAGAAGGGCAACAAGGCTGGGGAGGGGTCTGGAGCACAGCCCTGGGAGGAGAGGCTGAGGGAGCTGGGGTTGCTTAGCCTGCAGAAGAGGAGGCTCAGGGGTGACCTTATTGCTCTCTGCAACTCCCTGCAGGGAGGTTGTAGCCAGGCAGAGGTTGGTCTCTTCTCCCAGGCCCCCAGCACCAGAACAAGAGGACACAGTCTCAAGCTGTGCCAGGGGAGGTTTAGGCTGGATGTTAGGAAGAAGTTCCATACAGAGAGAGTGATTGCCCATTGGGATGGGCTGCCCAGGGAGGTGGTGGAGTCACCATCATTGGAGGTGCTCAGGAGGAGCCTTGATGGGTGCTGGGTGCCATGGGTTAGTTGTTGGGTGGGTTGGATTGGTTGATGGGTTGGACGCGATGATCTTGAAGGTCTCTTCCAGCCTGGTGTATTGTAGTGTATTGCATTGCATTGTATTGTATTGTATTGTATTGTATTGTGTTGTATTGTATTGTATTGTATTTTCTGCATCTGTGAGAGGCTTGGGGGTCTGAGCTCCCGTGGAGGCTGAGCCCAGCACAGGGCTGCTGGGCACAGGAGCACTCAGGTTGGAAAAGACCTCTAAGATCATCCAGTCCAAACTGCTCCCCAACAGCTCCACAGCCCCTGGACCTTGTCCTGATGTTGCCACATCTGCTCTCTTGTTTGACCACCACCTCCAGGGATAGGGACTGCACCAGCTCCCTGGGCAGCCTGTGCCAGTCCCTGACCACTCCTGCTTTCTGGGAGGATTTCTTTCCTAATCTCCAACCTAAACCTCCCTTGGTGCAGCTTGAGGCCATTTCCTCTTGTGCAGCTGTCCTTAGTTCCTTGGGGGCAGAGCCCAGCCCCCCTGGCTCCAGCCTCCTCTCAGGGAGCTGCAGAGAGCAATGAGGTCTCCCTCAGCCTCCTCTGCTCCAGGCTCACCACCCCCAGCTCCCTCAGCTGCTCCCCAGCCCTGCTCTCCAGACCCTTCCCCAGCTCTGTTGTCCTTCCCTGGCCCTGCTCCAGCTCCTCAGTGTCCTTCTTGGAGTGAGGGCCCCAAAGCCGAACTTCTCTGCCCTGCTCCTGCTGCCCACAGCATTGCTGCTCCAGGCCAGGCTGCTGGTGCCCTTCTTGCCCACCTGGGCACCCCCTGGCTCCTCTCCAGCTGCTGGCACCCGGCACCCCCAGGGTCCTTCTCTGGCAGGCAGTTTCCAGCCACTCTGCCCCCAGCCTGGAGCCTTTCTGGGGTTGCTGTGGCCCAAGTGCAGGACCCAGCACGTGGCCTTATTAAAGCTAATGCAGCTGACCTCAGCCATGGGTCCAGCCCAGCCAGGTCCCTCTCCAGAGCCTTCCTGCCCTCCAGCAGACCAACACTCCTGCTTGTGTCACCTGCAGCCCCACTCAGGTTGCCCTCAGTCCCCTTGTCTCAGTCACTGACTAATGCTGGTGGCAGAAGTTGGTCTTGATGCTCTTTGAGGTCTCTTCCAACCTTGGTGATTCTGTGGTTTCCTGCTGATGCTGAGTAGTGAAGAGCAGGACTGGCTGTGGAGAGTCGCCAAAGGACCTTAGGAGGTGGTGTGAGCAGGGGATGAGCAGGCAGCTGGACTGCAACAGGCAGGAGGGAGAAGACAGCCCCAGCCTCACACAGCCATGCACAGAGAGAGGCTGGGAGCTGCCCTGATGGCTCCTGGGGAGCCCCTGGGGGCTGCACCAGGCTGTGCAGCTGGGGGTTGAAAAGTAATGTGGACTTTGCTAATTATGGGGCAAGAGCAGAGAAGGAACCAGCAAATGTGTGAGTGGCTTGAGGCGTGGCAGAGGTCTGTGCTGCCCTGGGGGGCATGGGGGAGGTGGGTGGCAGTGGAGTGTGAGGCTGCATCGAAGCAGGTGGCAGCTGGCAGCTCCCAAGCAGGTGCCAGCAGTTGCTCCCTGCAGCCTGCAGTGCCCAGGCAGGGCTCCTGCTGCAGGGGAGCGTGGCTGCGAGGCAGGGAGTCCCAAACCCGCTGCAGCCCTCGGGGAGGCTCAACGCAAGGAGCCTGCCCTGAGCAAGTCCCTGAGCTGTACTGCTGGAGGGTGGGGAGGTGCTGGGGGCAGTGGGGGTGCCTGGCTCATGATCTGCTCCTTGGGTGGCCACTGCTGGGCAGAGGACTCTGCTGGCCGTGGACCTTTGGTGTGGCTCGGCCCAGCTGCGTCCGTGCGTGGCGGAGGCCGAGAGCTCTCTGCGTGCACCGCTCCCCGAGAGGCTCCTGCTCTCTGCTCGTGGCTGGGGACTAGGGGGAGAGCCAGCCCCCAGCCCCGCGGGCAGCAGGAGCAGCTCTCCTCGGAGCTTGTCTGCTCAGAGCCTGCTGAGCAGCTGCTCTTCTCCCCTGCTTGCTTCAAGTGGCCAGGCTCTGGCTCTGGCCTCTGCAGAGCCCCAGAGGCCGGACCCTGGCGGCGCTGCCAGGCTCTGGGCGTCCCCAGCAGCCCTGGGCCCCTCTCCTTACCTCTGCTCCTGGTTCCCTTCCAGGCTGCCCCTCGGGGACCTTCAAGGCCAGCCAGGGGGACGAGGGCTGCGTCCACTGCCCCATCAACAGCCGCACCACCTCGGAGGGAGCCACCAGCTGCGTGTGCCGCAACGGCTACTACCGGGCGGACGCCGACCCCCTCGACATGCCCTGCACCAGTACGTGCCGGCGGGGGGCGGGGGGCACACAGCACCCGGAGCGCTGCAGGGCTCCTAACAAAGCCCTGAGCCGCAGTTTGGAGGAATCACAGCGTCACAGCATGGCTTCAGCTGGCAGGGAGCTCAAAGCTCAGCCAGCTCCAGCCCCCTGCCATGGGCAGGGACACCTCCCTCCAGCACAGGCTGCTCAGGGCCTCATCCAGCCTGGCCCTGAACACCTCCAGGCAGGGGACAGCCACAGCCTCTCTGGGCAGCCTGTGCCAGAGTCTCCCCAGCCTCACTCAACAATTTCTTCCTCACCTCCAGTCTCAATCTCTCCTCTCCCAGCTCAAAGCCATTGTTCCTCATCCTGGCACTCCCAGCCCCTGTCCAAAGTCCCTCCCCAGCTCCCCTGGAGCCCTTCAGGTACCGGAATGCTGCCCTGAGGTCTCCTGGAGCCTTCTCTTCTCCAGCCCCAACTCTCCCAGCCTGTCCTCATGGGAGAGGTTCTGCAGCCCTCTGGTCATCTTGGTGGCCTCCTCTGGACCCTCATTCCCTCACCCAGCCTGATTTTCAACACTTCCAGGGGTGGGGTGTCCACAGCCTCCCTGAGCCACCTGCTCCAGGGTCTCAACACTCTCAGAGTAAAGAACTTCCTCCTAATGCCTGAGGAGGCTCAGAGCACCTTGTCCAGACCTTTCTTACCCAGGGCTGCAGTGCTCACACCATGGCACGGGCAAGGAGGACAGAGCCCTGGGCTGGTTTGTGCAGTCCTAGGCAGGAGGATGACTTCCCTCTGGGGCTGTCCCGGGGTGAGAAGCTCTCTGTGTTGGCACACAGGAGGTTAGAGCAAAGGCCAGGAACCAGGACTGCTACAAGCAGTGACTGGGGAGTTGTGCCAGGGGTGATGAGCCTGGGATGAGGACAGGAATTGTGCCTCTGCCTCTGGCTGTGAACAGAAGGAAAAACCTCACTGTGAGGCTGCTGGAGGCTGGAGCAGGCTGCCCAGAGAGGCTGTGGAGTCTCCTGGTGTGGAGAGATTCCAACCCCCCCCCGGATGTGCTCTGTGTGCCCTGCCCTGGGTGACCCTGCTCTGGCAGGGGCTTGGACTGGATGATCTGTGGAGGTCCCTTCCCAGCCCTGATGTTCTGTGATGCTGTGATTCTGTGTGTTCAGATTGTTCCACTTGTCCTCACCCCAGGAGAAGCCCCTAGCTCAGTGCTGCAGAGCCACAGAGTGGTCTGGGTTGGAGGGGACCTCCAAGGGTCACAGAACCACAGAGTCAACCAGGTTGGAAGATACCTCCAAGGTCACCAAGTCCAACCAATCACCCAACCCTAACTGATCAACCAGACCCTGGCACCAAGTGCCTGCTTAAACACCTCCAGGGACAGCACCCCCACCCCCTCCCTGGGCAGCACATCCCAAAGGGAATCTGTCTGGGAAGAACTGCTTGCTAAGCTAAACCTCCCCTGGCACAGCTTGAGGCTGTGTCCTCTTGTTCTGGTGCTGGGGGCCTGGGAGAAGAGCCCAACCCCCACCTGGCTGCAACCTCCCTTCAGGGAGTTGTAGAGAGCAATGAGGTCTCCCCTGAGTCTCCTCTTCTGCAGGCTAAGCAACCCCAGCTCCCTCAGCCTCTCCTCCCAGGGCTGTGCTCCAGACCCCTCCCCAGCCTCGTTGCCCTTCTCTGGACACCTTCCAGAGCCGCCTGTCTGTGCTCCCCGCAGCCATCCCCTCGGCGCCCCAGGCTGTCATCTCCAGCGTCAACGAGACCTCGCTGGTGCTGGAGTGGAGCCCTCCGCGGGACGCGGGGGCAGGGAGGACCTGGTGTACAACATCATCTGCAAGAGCTGCGGCTCGGGGCGGGGAGCCTGCACCCGCTGCGGGGACAACGTGCAGTTCGCCCCGCGGCAGCTGGGGCTGGCCGAGCCCCGCGTCTACATCAGCGACCTGCTGGCGCACACCCAGTACACCTTCGAGATCCAGGCGGTCAACGGCGTCACCGACCAGAGCCCCTTCTCCCCGCACTTCGCCTCCGTCAACATCACCACCAACCAGGCCGGTAAGCTGCGCGGGGGCCGGCGGGGCAGGGCGGAGGGGAGGGTCGCAACGGGCTGGGGGGGCTGGGCTGGGCTCTGCCTCCCCGCCGCGCTCGGCACCGAGATGAGAAGGGAGGTGTGCTGGGAATACCAGATGCCGGTGTGGTGAACGGCAGCAGCGGCAGCAGCAACGATAATTGATTGGTGATTCATTAGCGGGGCTGCACCTCCCCACGCCACTGATAGGAAGAGTGGGAAGGTTGTTCCTCTGGAGTAATGTGTGTGGAGACGTTACAACAGCAACGTAAGAGTAATGATAGCGATAACAATAAAGATATAATAAAGATAGTGATAAAGAGATAAAGATAGTGATAATAATAACGATATAATAGAGATAATGATAGAAATATAAAGATATAATAAATATAATGATAATAAAGATATAATAAAGATAATGATAGAAATATAAAGATATAATAAAGGTATAATAAAGATAGTAATAATAAATATATAATAAATATATAATGATAATAAAGATATAGAATAAATATGTAATAAAGATAATGATAATAATAAAGATATAATAAATATAGTGATAAAGAGATAAAGATATAATAAATATATAATAAAGATAATGATAATAAAGGTATAATAAAGATAATAATAATAAATATATAATAAATATAAATATAATTATAATAAAGATATAATAAAGATAATAATAATAACGATGTAATAAAGATATAATAAATATAATGATAATAATAAAGATGTAATAAATATAGTGATGAAGAGATAAAGATATAATAATGATAATGATAAAGATATAATAAAGATAATAATTATAATAAATATATAATATAGATTATAATAATAATAAAGGTATAATAAAGATAGTGATAAAGAGATAAATATATAATAAAGGTAATGCTAATAATAAAGATATAATAAAGATAATAATAATAACGATGTAATAAAGATAATAATGATATAATAAAGATAATAATAAAGATATAATAAAGATAATGAAAATAGTAATAGTAATAATAGTAATAACAACAAAAACAACAACAGTAATAATAATAACAGTAATAAATTGGTTATTTCTTAGCTGGGCTGCAGCTCCCCACATCACTTGACACAAGGATTAGGAAGGATTCCTCCTCTGTAATAATATATATATATAGAAATTGCAACAGAATAATGATGATAATTAATAAATAATAAAAAGTGAAGATCATCAGAATCACAGAATCAGGCAGGTTGGAAAAGGCCTCAGAGATCGTCAAGTCTGACCTGGGACCTAATCCCTAACACCTCCTGACAGCTAACCCATGGCTCCAAGTGCCACATGCAGTCCCCTCTGGAACACCTCCAGGGATGGAGACTCCACCACCTCCCCGGGCAGCACATCCCAGTGGCTAACAGCTCTCTCTGGGAAGAACTTTCTCCTCACCTCCATCCTAAACCTCCCCTGGCACAGCTTGAGACTGTGTCCTCTTGTTCTGGTGCTGGGGGCCTGGGAGAAGAGACCAACCCCCAGCTGGCTACAACCTCCCTGCAGGGAGTTGCAGAGAGCAATGAGGTCTCCCCTGAGCCTCCTCTTCTGCAGGCTAAGCAACCCCAGCTCCCTCAGCCTCTCCTCCCAGGGCTGTGCTCCAGACCCCTCCCCAGCCTTGTTGCCCTTCTCTGGACACCTTCCAGCAGCTCAACATCTTTCCTGACCTGAGGAGCCCAGAACTGGACACAGGACTCAAGGTGTGGCCTAAGCAGTGCTGAGCACAGGGCAGGATGAGCTCCCTGCTCCTGCTGGCCACACTGTTCCTGATGCAGGCCAGGATGCCATTGGCCCTCTTGGCCACCTGGGCACACTGCTGGCTCCTGTTCAGCTGCTGTCCACCAGTACCCCCAGGTCCCTCTCTGCCTGTAGTATATGAGGTGAGAAATTAATGATAATACATTAATTCTTCATTAGTTTGGCTGCACCTCCCCATGCCACTTGAGACAAAGATTAGAAAGCTTATTACCTGTGTGACAGCCACACATGTATCCTCATGCATGTGTGAATCTAGAACTGTACACACATAAACAGAGGGTGTTTATATCACCAGTATGATATCAGTATGTACAATTTGTGTCATGGTTGTATGAGTAACAAAAATATCTATATTCCATGATATGCTGGTTGTAGGAATGTTATAGAATCATAGAATCATAGAATCAGTCAGGCTTGGAAGGGACCACAAGGATCATCCAGCTCCACCCCCTGCCATGGGCAGGGACACCCCACACTAGATCAGGCTGCCCAGAGCCTCATCCAGCCTGGGCTGAAACACCTGGGCTTCACCAGGCAGAGCTACAGGCTGGGGGCAGAGTGGCTGAGAGCTGCCAAACAGAGAGGGACCTGGGGGTGCTGATTGACAGCTGCCTGAACAGGAGCCAGCAGTGTGCCCAGGCGGCCAAGAAGGCCAATGGCATCCTGGCCTGCAGCAGGAGCAGTGTGGCCAGCAGGAGCAGGGAGGTCATTCTGCCCCTGTACACTGCACTGGTTAGGCCACACCTTGAGACCTGTGTCCAGTTCTGGGCCCCTCAGTTCAGGAAGGAGGATGACTTGCTGGGAGGTGTCCAGAGAAGGGCAACAAGGCTGGGGAGGGGTCTGGAGCACAGCCCTGTGAGGAGAGGCTGAGGGAGCTGGGGTTGCTGAGCCTGGAGCAGAGGAGGCTCAGGGGAGACCTCATTGCTCTCTGCAACTCCCTGCAGGGAGGTTGTAGCCAGGTGGGGGTTGGTCTCTTCTCCCAGGCCCCCAGCCCCAGAACAAGAGGACACAGTCTCAAGCTGTGCCAGGGGAAGTTCAGGCTGGAGGTGAGGAAGAAATTCTACACAGAGAGAGAGATTGGCCCTTGGGATGTGCTGCCCATGGAGGTGGTGGAGTCCCCATCCCTGGAGGTGTTCAGGAGGAGACTTGATGGGGTGCTTGGTGCCATGGTCTAGTTGATTAGGTGGTGCTGGGTGAGAGGTTGGACTTGATGATTTTGCAGGTCTCTTCCAACCTGGTCTATTCTATTCTATTCTATTCTATTCTATTCTATTCTATTCTATTCTATTCTATTCTATTCTATTCTATTGTATTGTATTCTATTCTATCCTATCCTATCCTATCCTATCCTATCCTATCCTATCCTATCCTATCCTATCCTATCCTATTCTATTCTACATTGACTGTTCCTGTAGCCAGTGTATAAATACTATGTCAGTGCCTTTATCCTGCACACAAGTCCAACACACACTGATTCCTGTATTCAAGCTCCCCCTGTGCCCTTAGCTGCTGTTCCCAGTTGTGTGAGTTCTTCTGTTTCCACCAGTGCCATCTGTAAGCTTTTCATTTGTGTAAAGGTGAAGGATGAGGAGCAGACAAGCAAGTCATGGTAACACCTTAGTTGTCTGTCAGTGTGGTTCCCCCTCCCAGACAGCTAGGTGCAAAGATTAGCAGGGCTGGTACCTCTCAAATGATAGCTATTTAGGTGCATCTATAACCTCTATGTGCCCCCTCCCCCCATAGCTCAGCCCAGAGAGCCACAGCTAGAAGGTAGCTTTGCCCAGGCTGCCAGCAGGCTGCTCAAGGCCAGAACACAGCAAAGAGGAGGGCAGGGAGCAGGGAGAGGGCAGAGGGGGAGGCACAGCTCCTGCTGCTCCCTGCTGCCAACAGATGCAGGCATTCAGGGAATGGAATAAGGAAAGATTGCACTCTCTGCTCCACCCCTGCACCCCTCTGGTGCTCCTGAGGACTCCTCTGTGGTCTTTACAGGCACCCAGCCTCAAACCACAGCAGTGTGGTGTGAGCAGGACTGGAAGGGGGGCTGAGATGTGGGGTGATGTCTCCTGCTCCATTCAGAAGGGGCTGCCCAGGGCAGTGCTGCAGTGCTCAGCCCTGGGAGTGCTCCAGCAGCCTGTGGGCCTGGGGCTTAGGGCCACGGTTTGGTGCTGAGCCTGCAGTGCTGGGGGAGGGCTGGCCTGGGTGAGCCTGGAGGGCTCTTGCAGCTGGGTGTGAGCTGTGGTTCTGTGAGTCTCCTGTGCTGGTGCTGGTGAGGACCCCAGTGTGTGGCCTTGGCAGTTTCTGGATGCTTCCCAAGCCTGGGGGTCATGTCCCTCCTTTCAGTGGGAAGCTGGGGTGTGCCCCAGGCCAGAGCTGCCCTCCCTGTCACCGGGGCCTGGTGCCTCTGTGTCCCTCCCTGGCAGTGGTGGGAGGCTGAGGCTGTTGCCTCAGAGCTTCCCTTGCAGCCCCCGCTGCCGGCAGCCTCGCCGCAGCCCCTGCACCGCCTCCTGCTCCAGGCTGCAGAGGGAGCTGGGGCAGGCTGTGGCAGCAGAGCTGCACAGGGGAGGGCTGGGAGGTGGAGGTGCCCACCTGGAGAGCTGCTCCAGGCCCTGTGCTGCTGCACAGTCACCTTGGTGAAGAAGCCCAAGCCTCAAAGCTGACAGGGTTTCACCTGGGGTCTCCAGCTCAGTGCTGACCTGGGGGGTTGCTTGGCCCCCCCTGCAGGGTGGCTTTGCTGGGGGAAGGGATGTGTGGGGGTGGCTGGGAGTGCTCCTAGGAGACTGAGCAGCAGCCCCCAGGCAGCAGCTGTGCTGGTGGCAGGGTGCCCCACATTGCTGCTGGGCAGGGGCTGCTCTCCCCAAGCCCACCTGGAGGCCGTCTGGAGCTGGAGCAGGCTGGGGCTGGGGCTTTGCTTTGAGCAGGCCAGGGAGGTGTGTGTGGGAGCAAGGCAGCTCCTGTGGTCCCTCAGCACTGCAGCAGCTGCCTGGGCAGTGTGACTGTGCCCCAGGCTCCCCTGGACACTGCCTGACCCTCCAGATGGAGTGTGGCAGCCATGGGCAGCTGCTGGGGGCTGGAGCAGCCATGGTGCAGCTGGGCAGCACTTGGGGCATGCAGAGGGCCAGAGGCAGCCTGCAGAAATGGCTTTGCCACACAGGGAGCAGCTGAGCCACCTCTGGCCTGCAGTTAGCTCAGGAGCTGTGGGCTCCCAGTGTGCTCCACACAGGGCCAGCAGCCCTGGAGGCAGAGTCAACAGCACTGAGCTGTGGTGTGGTGGTGAGCAGGGCCACAGCCATGAGGAGAGAGGAGCTGGGCTGGGACAGGGCCCTGTACAGAGGTGGCTGATGGAGACAGGATGGGTGCAGTGCTGGCTGAAGATGAGCCAGCAGTGTGCTCAGGGGGCAAGAAGGCCAATGGCATCCTGGCTTGCATCAGGAGTAGTGTGGCCATCAGGGGCAGGGATGTGGGGGTCCCCATCTGCTTGGCACTGGTGAGGCCACACCTTGGATACTGTGCTCAGCCTGGAGCCCCTCACCACAGGAAGGCCATCGAGGGGCTGGAGCAGTCCTGTGAGGGGCAGCTGAGGGAGCTGGGGGGTTCAGCCTGCAGCAGAGGAGGCTGAGGGAGACCTCAGTGCTCTCTGCAGCTCCCTGAGAGGAGGCTGGAGCCAGGGGGGGGTTGGGCTCTTCTCACATGCACCAAGTGACAGGACAAGGGGAAACAGCCTCAAGCTGTGCCAGGGGAGGTTCAGGTTGGACATAGTATCATAGTATCAGTCAGGGTTGGAAGGGACCACAAGGATCAGCCAGTTCCACCCCCCCTGCCATGGGCAGGGACACCCCACACTAGATCAGGCTGCCCAGAGCCTCATCCAGCCTGGGCTGAAACACCTCCAGGGACGGGGCCTCAACCACCTCCCTGCACAACCCATCCCAGGGCTTCACCACTCTCATGGGGAAGAACTTCCTCCTCCCCTCCAGCCTGAATCTCCCCACCTCCAGCTTCATTCCATTCCCCCTAGTCCTATCACTCCCTGAGATCCTGAGCAGTCCCTCCCCAGCCTTCCTGTAGCCCCCTGCAGATCCTGGAAGGCCACAATGAGGTCACCTGGGAGCCTTCTCCTCTCCAGCCTGAACAGCCCCAACTCCTTCAGTCTGTCCTCACAGCAGAGCAGCTCCAGCCCTCTGCTCCTCCTCCTGGCCCTGCTCTGGACACCTTCCAGCCCCTCCAGATCCCTCTTGTCATAGGGGCTCCAGACCTGGAGGCAGTACTCCAGGTGGGGTCTCCCCAGGGCTGAGCAGAGGGGCAGAATCCCCTCCCTTGCCCTGCTGGCCACACTTCTGCTGCTGCAGCCCAGGCTCTGGTTGGCTTTCCGGGCTGCAAGTGCACACTGAGAGCTCCTGTTGAGCTTCTCCTCCCCCAGCACCCCCAAGTCTCTCTCCTCAGGGCTGCTCTCCAGCCAGTCCCTGCCCAGCCTGGATTTGTGCCTGGGGTTGCCTGCACCCAGCTGCAGGACCCTGCCCTTGGTCTTGTTGAAGCTCCTGAGGTTGGCTTGTGCCCACCTCTCCAGCCTGTCCAGGTCCCTCTGGATGGATCCCTTCCCTCCAGCTGTCTGCTGCACCACACAACTTGGTGTCATCAGCAAACTTGCTGAGGCTGCACTCAGTGCCACTGCCCATGGCACCCACAGAGATGTTGAACAAGACAGGTCCCAGGCCTGATCCCTGAGGGACTCTGCTTGTCCCTGGCCTCCCCTGGGACATGGACCCGTTGACATGAGGAGCAATTTCTTCCCAGCAAGGGTAGCCAGGCACCGTGCCAGGCTGCCCAGGGAGGTGGTGCAGTCCCCAGCCCTGGAGGTGTTTCAGAGCCTCCTGGTTGTGGTGCTGAGGGCTGTGGTGCTGAGGGCTGTGGTGCTGAGGGCTGGGGTGCAGTGGCAGTGGCTCAGCAGCACTGGCTGTGAGCTGTGGGTGAGCACTTGGGCTTGAGGAGCTCCAAGGCCTCTCCCAGCCCCAGCAGCTCTGTGGTTCTGTGGTTCTAACGCTGCCTGGGGCTGGGAAGGGCTCTGCACGGCCCTGGCGTGGTGCTGAGCTACAGGTGAGCTGTGCCAGGCTGGGATCTGGCAGCTGCAGGCCGTGCTTGTCCCTTAGCCTGCTGCCCGTGCCTGCTGCCCCCTCGGCAGCCCCGGGGGCCGAGCTGCAGGGGCAGCCTTTTGGGTCCCCTGGAGCCCCCCGGCCTCCCCTCGGGCCAGCCCTGCACCCCCAGCCCGGCCTGCCTGGGCGCTCCCCAGCTGCCTCTTCACCGGCCCTGGACGGTCTCCGCCCGCTCGCTAATCCCTCTGCAATGGAAGGCTCTGACCTGCGCTGCCTGGCAGGCCGGCAGTGGATGTCAGCAGCTGCCAAGGGGAGCTGCAGGCGGCAGCAGAGCTGGGGCAGGAGCATGGGGCTGCTGTGGGGAGGGGGAGGTGGGGGCGAGCCTGGGGGCAGCCAGCGCAGCCTCCCTCTGCCTCTGAGCACCGGGCTGGGGCTCCACCTGAGGCAGAGCAGAGGGCCCAGCGCAGGCTGGGGTTGTGCCCCCGCCCCAGCTCGGCTGAGGCCTCCCTGCCCAGCCCCCGCTCCTGAGCGGCTCCCAGCCCCAAGGAAAGCAAAGCAGGAGCAGTGTGGGTCAGCCTGGGAGCTCTGCCGGGGCTCCACCCGTGCCTGCTGCTGTTGGGACTGGGCAGAGCTGCCAGAGCAGAGAATGCTTCAGGGCTGCAGGGAGGAGGTCAGGAAGCAGAGGGCAGGGACTGGGAGCGCCCTGGGCTGTGTGTGACCATCCCAGAGGGATGGATGACCACTGCCAGGAGGGAAGCTTGAGCTGAAGGAAGGTGGCACAGCAGTCACCTGCTGGCTCCCCCAGAGCTGTGGACACTGCTGGTGCCCCCTTCCCTAGCCAGGGCTGGCTTTGGCCTTTGCCTCGGCAGAGCTCATCCTGCAGCTCTCTCACGGCCATGGGAAGAGAACCACAGAGCTGCCAGGGCTGGAAGGGACCTCAAGGCTCAGCCAGCTCCAACCCCTGCCATGGGCAGGGACACCTCACGCCACAGCAGGTTGCTCACAGCCACCTCAGCCTGGCTGCAAACACCTCCAGGCAGGAGGCTTCCACCACCTCCCTGGGCAGCCTGTGCCAGGCTCTCACCACCCTCACGGGCAACAACTTCTTCCTCACAGCCAATCTCAATCTCCCCACTTCTGGCTTTGATCCTCCCAGTCCTATCCCTCCCTGGCACCCTCAGAAGTCCCTCCGCAGCTTTCCTGGAGCCCCCTGCAGATCCTGGGAGGCCACAATGAGGTCTCCTGGGAGCCTTCTCCTCTCCAGCCTGCACAGCCCCAGCTCTCCCAGCCTGTGCCCATAGCAGAGCAGCCCCTCCTGCGGACACAGGCAGTGAGTAGCTCCTCTGAAGGGGGCATCAGGAGCTCACTGGACCCATCTGGATCGGCCTGTCCTGCTGTGAGTTGGCCTTCCAGAGCCTGCATCCTGCCCCAGCTCTTTGTAGAAGGTGCTGGACTGCTCCTGCTGCTGTGCCCCAGCTGCTGTGCCCCAGCTGTTGTGACCAAGCTGCTGTGCCCCAGCTGTTATGACCAAGCTGCTGTGCCCAAGCTGCTGTGCCCCAGCTGTTGTGACCAAGCTGCTGTGCCCAAGCTGCTGTGCCCCAGCTGTTGTGACCAAGCTGCTGTGCCCCAGCTGCTGTTCCCCAGCTGTTGTGACCAAGCTGCTGTGCCCCAGCTGCTGTGACCAAGCTGCTGTGCCCCAGCTGCTGTTCCCCAGCTGTTGTGCCCCAGCTGCTGTTCCCCAGCTGCTGTGCCCCAGCTGCTGTTCCCCAGCTGCTGTGCCCCAGCTGCTGTGCCCCAGCTGTTGTGACCAAGCTGCTGTGCCCCAGCTGCTGTTCCCCAGCTGCTGTGCCCCAGCTGCTGTGCCCCAGCTGTTGTGACCAAGCTGCTGTTCCCCAGCTGTTGTGACCAAGCTGCTGTGCCCCAGCTGCTGTGACCAAGCTGCTGTCCCAAGCTGCTATGCCCCAGCTGCCATGCCCAGCTGCCGCCACGCCCAGCTGTCACGCCCAGCTGCCATGCCCAGCTGCTGCCATGCCCAGCTGCTGCCGTGCCCAGCTGCTGCCACACCCAGCTGCCATGCCCAGCTGCTGTGCCCAGCTGCCGTGCCCAGCTGCTGCCACACCCAGCTGCCATGCCCAGCTGCCATGCCCAGCTGCTGCCGTGCCCAGCTGCTGCCATGCCCAGCTGCTGCCATGCCCAGCTGCCGTGCCCAGCTGCTGCCACACCCAGCTGCCATGCCCAGCTGCCATGCCCAGCTGCTGCCGTGCCCAGCTGCTGCCATGCCCAGCTGCTGCCATGCCCAGCTGCCGTGCCCAGCTGCTGCCACACCCAGCTGCCATGCCCAGCTGCCGTGCCCAGCTGCCGTGCCCAGCTGCTGCCACACCCAGCTGCCATGCCCAGCTGCCATGCCCAGCTGCTGCCGTGCCCAGCTGCTGCCATGCCCAGCTGCTGCCATGCCCAGCTGCCGTGCCCAGCTGCTGCCACACCCAGCTGCCATGCCCAGCTGCCGTGCCCAGCTGCCGTGCCCAGCTGCTGCCACACCCAGCTGCCATGCCCAGCTGCCATGCCCAGCTGCTGCCACACCCAGCTGCCACGCCCAGCTGCCATGCCCAGCTGCCGTGCCCTGCTGCTGCCGTGCCCAGCTGCTGCCATGCCCACCTGCCACGCCCAGCTGCCACGCCCAGCTGCCATGCCCAGCTGCCATGCCCAGCTGCTGCCGTGCCCAGCTGCTGCCACACCCAGCTGCCATGCCCAGCTGCCATGCCCAGCTGCTGCCGTGCCCAGCTGCTGCCACACCCAGCTGCCATGCCCAGCTGCCATGCCCAGCTGCTGCCACACCCAGCTGCCATGCCCAGCTGCCGTGCCCAGCTGCCCTGCCCAGCCCAGCTGTGCTGCACCAGAGCCCTTGTCCTTCAGCTGCTGCTGTCCCTTCACAGCCCCAAGCCCTCCCTCAGCCCCAAGTGCTCAGCTGCCTCCCTGCTGCCTTCTGCCTCAGGCCCTTCAGCTGCTGCTTCCCCCCCGGGGCCATCTCCCTGCTGCAGCCGGCCCTGGGGCTGGCTTTCCAGGCCCAAGCTCAGCCTTCTCGTCACCTGCCCGGGCTCAGCCTTCTCGTCACCTGCCTGGGCTCAGCCTCGTCACCTGCCTGGGCTCAGCCTTTCGTCACCTGCCCACGGGCCTTGCTCTGCACAGGAGTTGTCCTTCCCAGCACTGCCCCTGTGGAGCCCTGCTGAGGGGCCTTCAGCAGGGGTTTGCTGCCACTCCCAGGCCTCCAGTGCCTTCATCACACAATCGTTTGGGCTGCAAAAGACCTTTCAGATCCTTGAGGCCAAGAGGAGATGGTGGGGGGACCTCGGAGCTGCCTGCCAGCACCCGGAGGGAAGCACAGGAAGGCTGCAGAGGACCTTTGCATGAGGGGGTCTGAGCCAGGCCAAGGGGCAATGGTTTGAAGCTGAGGCAGAGCAGGGTCAGAGTGGAGCTGAGGAAGCTCTTCAGTGTGAGGGTGCTGAGGCTCTGGCACAGGCTGCCCAGAGAGGCTGTGGCTGCCTCCTGCCTGGGGGGTCCAAGGCCAGGCTGGATGAGGCCTTGAGCAGCTGAGTCTGGTTGAGAGGTGTCCCTGGGCATGGCAGAGAGCTTGCAGTGGATGAGCTCTGAGGTCTCTCCACCCTGAGCCATCCTCTGACTCTCTGACTGTCTAACTCTTGCAACCCACAGAAGCAGAGAATTAACCAGGTTGGAAAAGACCTCAGAGGTCACCAAGTGCAACCTCTCACCCAGCACCATCTGATCAGCCCAACCCTGCACCCAGTGCCTCATCCAGCCCTTCCTAAACACCTCCAGGGATGGGGACTCCACCACCCCCCTGGGCAGCACATCCCAAGGGCCAATCTTTCTCTTGCTGGGAAGAACTTTCTCCTCACCTCCAGCCTAAATCTCCCCTGGCACAGCTTGAGACTGTGTCCTCTTGTTCTGGTGCTGGGGGCCTGGGAGAAGAGACCAACCCCCACCTGGCTGCAACCTCCCTGCAGGGAGTTGGAGAGAGCAATGAGGTCTCCCCTGAGCCTCCTCTTCTGCAGGCTCAGCAACCCCAGCTCCCTCAGCCTCTCCTCCCAGGGCTGTGCTCCAGACCCCTCCCCAGCCTTGTTGCCCTTCTCTGGACACCTTCCAGCAGCTCAGCAGCTTTCTTAAGAAAATTTGCCTCTCCCAGCAGACTCTGCCTGGTGCCTTCCCAGGAGGTATCTTCTGTCCCTTCTGAGGCCAGCTTGTGTTTGCTCTCTGCTCTCCCCTGACCTCCAGCTCCGTGCTGTGCACCTCCCAGCTGCCCTGTCACAGGCAGAAGCTGAGTGGCATCTCCCCCACAGCTCAGCAGCTTCCCAGGGAGGGAGACCCAGGACTTGCCACCTGCCACAGCCAGCTTCAGGAGCTGTGGTGTGGCCAAAGCAAACCTCACACAGAGAGCAGCTTGCCCCCAGAAGCCTTTCCTCAGCCATGCCAGAACAGAAGGTCTGTGCCAAGAGGGTGTTTGAGAGCTGTGCCAGCATCCTGAGAGGGAAGCCAGGGGTCAAGGAGCTGAGGGACAATGGCACTTGAGGAGCTGAGAGCCGTGCCAGGCATCAGCCTCCTTGCTGGTGGCAGCACTCAGCCCCTGCTGGCTCCTTGTGGCCATTCCCTGGGGGGGGCTGAGGCAGGCTGGGGCCTCCTGGAGCTGTGAGGATTTGCAGGCTCCCTGGGAGTGCTGCCAGGGGAAAGGGCTCCTGGGGCAGAGATCGCTTCAGCAGCACATGGGGAGGGCACCTCTTGGTAACAGGCTGTGGCTTCTGTGCCCTGGGAGGGGAGGGAAAAGCCTTGGAGGATCAGGAGACAAACTGAAGCCTTCCCAGTGATGGGAAGAGAGCATCAGGAGCCTTGGGAATGTGTCCCTGCTGTGTCAGGGGATGGGAAGGGAGGAGGAACTCTGCTGTCAGAGGCTCTTGGCTGCACACAGAGCCAGGAGCAGCCCTGGACAGCTGACAGAGGGTGAGGAGGGCACCCAGACACTTCCCTGATGACCCCAGCAGCAGAGTTCTGATTCCTTCCCCTCCATGCACCCAGCTACCCTCTCTGGTCGTTGCCTCCTCACCCTGGGAGGCGTTTGCCAGCAGCAGGTCCTTTGGCTGGGCAGATGTGCAGCTCACATCTGTGCCCCACGCTGGTCCCAGCCACCCTTAGGCTCCAGGTGGCTGTCACAGCCCAGGCACTTGCTGTGCTCTCTGGACAGGCCTGACCTGACAGAGCTCAGAGGCCCCTGTGGGTGCCAAAGGCAGCACCTGGGCCATGGCTCTGCCCTGCCATCAGGGCCCTGTGACTGGCTCCAGGCTGCTCCTCTCTAGGCTTTCTTGCCCTTCCCTCCAGGGACACTGAGGGCTGAGCAGGTCCTGAGAAGGGCAAGAGAGCTGGGGAAGGGTCTGGGGAAGAGGGCTGGGGAGGAGCAGCTGAAGGAGCTGGGGGGTGAGGCTGGAGCAGAGGCGGCTGAGGGAGACCTCCTTGCTCTCTGCAGCTCCTGAGAGGAGGCTGGAGTGAGGTGGGGGTTGGGCTCTTCTCACATGCAGCAAGTGACAGGACAGGGGTAAATAACCTCAAGCTGTGCCAGGGGAGGTTCAGGTTGGACATGAGGAGCAGTTTCCTCCCAGCAAGGGTTGCCAGGCACTGTGCCAGGCTGCCCGGGGAGGTGGTGCAGTCCCCAGCCCTGGAGGGGTCTCAGAGCCTCCTGGCTGTGGTGCTGAGGGCTGTGGTGCTGAGGGCTGAGGTGCTGAGGGCTGGGGTGCAGTGGCAGTGGCTCAGCAGCAGAGGTTGTGAGCTCTGGGTGAGCAGTTGGGCTTGAGGAGCTCCAAGGGCTGTTCAGCCTGGAGCAGAGGAGGCTGAGGGAGAGCTCCTTGCTCTCTGCAGCTCCTGAGAGGAGGCTGGAGCCAGGTGGGGCTTGGGCTCTGCTCCCAGGTACCAAGTGACAGAAGGAGAGGAAATGGCCTCTAGCTGCACCAGGGGAGGGTTAGGTTGGAGATTAGGACAGGAGTGGTCAGGGGCTGGCAGAGGCTGCCCAGGGAGGTGGTGGACTCCCCATCCTGGAGGTGTTCCAGAACCCTGTGGCCATGGCGCCTGGGGCCAGGGCTTGGTGGCCAGGGTGGGGTTGGGCTGCTGGTTGGTCCATCAGGATGTCCCTGCTGGGTGCTGGGCTTGGACTGGATGAGCTTTGGGGGTCCTTCCCACCCAGAGCATCCAGGGATGCTCTGCTCTGAGGGGGCTGGCTGGGATCCAGCAGCAGCCTCACACTCCTGGGGGTTTCAAACGCTGTCAGAGCATGGCTGGAGCAGGAGACCAGCACAAACGTGTCCAGCACAGAGGAGGACCAAGGTACCTCCAGGGAGAGACTGAAAGGTGGAACCAGGGACTGAGGCTGAAATTCAGCCATGGAAGGTGTGGGGCCAGGCACCTGGGGCCCAGCAGCAGAGAGCAGCAGCTGAGAGCTGGAGGCAGCTGAGGAGGACCTGGTGGTAGGCAGCAGGAAGCAGAGAGCTCTGCAGGGCAAAACCAACACAGGCAAGGCTGGGGGCATCCAAGCTGTGAAGTCTCACTGCCTGCCACTGCACAGAGCCTGGGTGGGCGCCTCCACAGGGTCACAGAGGGTGTCAGGGGCTGGAAGGGACCCAAAAAGATCGTTGCGTTCACCCCCCCCCACCAGAGCAGGACCCAGAATCCAGCACAGGTCACACAGAACACATCCAGACAGGGCTGGGAAGGCTCCAGAGAAGGAGACTCCACAACCTCTCTGGGCAGCCTGCTCCAGGCCTCTGGGACCCTCACAGGGAAGAAGTTCCTCCTCAGGGTGAGCTGCAACCTCCTGTGCTGCAGCTTCCATCCACTGCCCCTTGGCCTACCCCAGGGCACAGTGAGCAGAGCCTGGCCCTGACCCTCCCTGCTGACCCCCAGCCCTCAGCTCTTGCTAGCCATTGACCAGATCCCTCTCAGCCTTCTCCTCTCCAGACTGAACACCCCCAGGGCTCTCAGCTCTCCTCCCCAGGCAGTGCTCCAGGCCCTGCAGCAGCCTTGCAGCCTCCCTTGGGCTCTCCCCAGCAGCTCCCTGTCCCTCCTGAGCTGGGCAGCCCAGAGCTGGCTGCAATCTTCCAGGGGAGGTCTCAGCAGGGCAGAGCAGAGGGGGAGGAGAAGCTCCCTGGCTCTGCTGCCACACTCTGCCGAATGCCCCCCAGGACCCCCTTGGCCTCTTGGCCCCCAGGGCACATTGCTGTCCCCTGCAGAACTTGCTGCCCCCCAGCACTCCCAGGTGCTTCTCCTTGGGGCTGCTCCCCAGCAGATCCCCTCCAGCCTCAACTGCTGCAGTTTGTTCCTCCTGCCCAGGACTCTGCTCTCCTCCTGGCTGAGCCTCAGCAGGTTCCTCTGTGCCCAGCTCTCAGCCTGCCCAGGTCTCTGGATGGCCTCACAGCCTTCAGGGGTCTCAGCCCAGCAGTGTGTGCCAGCTGGCCACCCATGCTGGAGAGGGCTGAAGGGTGATGGCTGCAGGGGGAGGGGGAGGCTGAGAGGGTGAGCAGGGCTCAGGGGTGTCCCTGCAGGGAGCAGACCAGAAAGGTCCTCCTGTGTCCAGCCCTGGTAAAGGGTTTGCTGCCTGGGCTGCAGGGGCAGCAGGCAGGGTGGAGAGCTGGGCAGCAGGTGGCACAGAGAGGTTGGTGGCAGTGTGGAGGGAGGACACCAGACACCGAACTGTGGAGCCTGTGACCGAGCAAGCAGGAGTCTGCTGAGCTGCTGCAGGACTGGGGCCCTCACATCCTGGAAGGTTTCTCCTCCTGGGGACTTGCCTGGAAGTGTCTCTGTGGCAATCTGTCCTGCTCCAAACCCTCCTGAAGCCTCGACAGGCCCATGGGTGCTGCTCTTACCCTGCACCAGCAGCCAGAGCTGGCCATGTACACACATGGACTCCTGGAACTCCCTTCCCCTCTGAGGGGCAATGGGCAGGGAGGAGGGTTGGCTCCTGCCAGCTTCCCAGCTGCCTGTTGCTGTTGGCAGAGCTGAGGACAGAGCCTGCCCTGCTCCACAGCCTGCATGGCAGCAGCTGAATGAAGGCTGCAGACTCCATCACACAAAGAGCATACAGGCAGCCAGCAGCCTGCCTCTGCCCTGGCCAAGTCCCTGGGCCTGTGGCACTGGGAGCTGCTCTGCGGGCTGTAATCCACCCCAGAGCTCCTCCATGCCCACGGGGCCGCAGCCAGGAGCAGCTTGGGGCTGCACTGTTCTGGCTTTGAGCTTTGCCAGGGTTTGTGGTTGCAGACTGGGGGCTGGAGCCTGGGAAGTTCTCCAGGCACTCGACACACACAAGCAGAAGTGTGTGGGTAGCAGCCTGGTGGTGCCACCTTGCCAGGAAGCCTGGAAACAAAGCCCTGCCAGGCTGTGTGGCCTCAGCCTCTGCAGCTCTGGAAACCTACTGAAACCCAGCAAGGGCCAGGGCAGAGGCTGGCACCTGGGAAAGAACAACCCCGAGGATCAGGGCAGGCTGGGGCTGAGCTGTTGGAGAGCAGTGCAGAGGAGAGGGCCCTGGGGGTCCTGGTGCACAGCAGGATGCCCCTGAGCCACCAATGTGTCCTGGTGGCCAGGAAGGCCAAGGGCAGCCTGGGCTGGATCAGAAGGGCTGTGCTGGGTAGGTCAGAGAGGTTCTCCTCCCCCTCTGCTCTGCCCTGCTGAGGCCACAGCTAGAAGCTTGTGTCCAGTTCTGGGCCCTCAGCTCAAGAAGGAGCTCAGGGAAGTGCTGCAGAGAGTCCATCCCAGAGGCACAGAGCTGCTGCAGGCTGTGGAACATCTCCTGTGAGGCTGAGAGCTGGGGCTGGGAGCTGGGAGCAGAGCAGCCTGAGGGCTGCCCTCATGGCTGGGGATAAAGCTGTGCAGGGCTGCAGCCAGGCTCTGCTCAGGGCTGGCCGAGGACAGCACAAGGGGCACTGGGGGCAAGCTGGAGCAGAGGGGGAGCCACAGGAACAGGAGGGAAAACTTTGTCCCTGTGAGGGTGGCAGAGCCTGGAGCAGGCTGCCCAGAGAGCTTGTGGAGTCTCCTGCTCTGGAGAGCTTCCAGCCCCTCCTGGATGTGTTCCTGGGGGCTCTGCCCTGGCAGGGGCTGGGTGAGCTCTGGAGGTCCCTTCCAACCCCTGACATTCTGTGAGGCTGTGATCCCAGAGCTGAGGCTGCTGCTGCCTTCAGGGCTGGTTGTTGAAGGGCCCTGCTGCTGTCACCCCTGTGCTGCTTTCCTCAGCCTCTGCTGGAGGTGGCTCCTGAAGCTGCTACCACAGGGGAGAACATGGAGGAGCCAGTGGGTGGGCAGACACTGGAGCAGCCCAAGGAGCAGTGACCCTTCCAGCAGGGCAGACTCCCGCAGGGCAGTGCTGGAGGTCTGCAGCCCAGCCTCCCATGCAGGGCAGGGCTCCCAGGGTCAAGCTGAGGGCAGGTCAGGTGGAGCTTCCCCCTTCCTCATCCAGCTTCCCTTGCTGTGGTGCTTCCAGTGCTCCTGCTGGAGCAGGGCATCCCAAAGCCAAGTCCAGTTCAGGGCAGGGCCTGTGGTGCTTGCGTGGCAGCAGAGACCTGGGGCTGGAGAAGCTTTGAAGCAAAGCAATCAGGTTTCAGTTAGGCACTTGGCTGCAGCTGGGCTCTGAGCACTGAGGTCAGAGTTGGGGCCTGCTCGGGGACAGATGGACCACTGCCTGGTGACAGTCACCCTGGGATGCCTTGGGGCATGAGGGGAAGGCTGATTTGGGTGAGAAGTGCCTTAGGTGAGACACTGGCACGAGACAGCCAGGTCTGCAGGGCAGTGCAGGGAGTTTCCTGGCCTCCTGCTCTGCCCATGGGTGAGAGGCAGTCACCCAAGCCCCTGTGCTTGTTTCCCCTGCCTGCAGCCTTGCACAGAGGCTCTGGGTGCTGCTGACCTCTCAGACCCTGGGCTTTGAGCACTGCTGGAGCCTGGCTGCCAGCCTGGGTGTCTCCAGGCCCTGTGGGCTCAGGGTTAGGGAGGCTCTTGCTCTGTGTCTGATCACAGCACCCTCCTGCATGGCATCACCCTCTGGTCCCACTGCAGAGTTGTGCTGCTCCTGGGCAGGGCTTCAGGGGCAGAAGGAGCTCTGGGCCCTCCTGGGAGCCCTGCACTGAGGAATGCCCTCCCCTGCTCCCCCCGGGGTCCTGCTCCCCACGCTTCCCATGGGCTGCAGCTGCATGGGTCAGCAGTGGTGCTGAGTCCCTGGGTAAAGGGAAGGGAGCTTGTGCACACCCCCAGGCTCTCCAAGTCTCTCTTTGGCAGGTGTCTGAGGCAGAGGCAAAAGTTCAGCCACCCTCTCCCAGACGCCTCCGACTGGAGAGGAGGAGGCTGGGGGAGACCTTCTGGCTCTCTGCAGCTCCCTGACAGAAGGTTGGAGCCAGGTGGGTGCCAGGCTCCTCTCCCAGCTAGCAGGGGACAGGAGAAGAGGAAATGGCCTCCAGTTGTGCCGGGGAAGGGAACATTTCTTCTCCAGCAGGGCCATGGGGCCCTGGCACAGCTGCCCAGGGCAGTGCTGAAGTCCCCGTCCCTGGGTGAGGAGCTGGGGGCCGTGGTCTGTGCTGTGTGCAGGCACAGGTTGGGCTATGGTCAGGCTCTTAAGGTCTTTTCCAGGCAGTTCTGTGATTCTCTGCCCCACCAGCAGCTCTCTGCCCCACATCTGCCTCTTTTCTGCCCTGCCCCGCGGCCCCTGGCCTCTCCGGTGCCTTCCCCCCGGTCTGCAGCGGGGTCAGGCTCTTAATCCCGGCCCGGCTCAGGGCTGCTCCTGCCGGGGTAATTGAAAATGCCACAACTCCCTGCTGACCCTCCCCATCAAAGCGGCTCCCCCTCCGCCCTGGCCGGTAACCCGAGACTCCAGGGGCCGAGCTGTGTCGGGAGAGCCCGGGGGCTGCGGAGCGCTCCCAGCTGCTCCGCTCCCCGTCCCCCGGCTGCTTTCAAAGCGCTGCTGCGGCCGGGCTGGCTTCGCCCTCCTGTGCCGGGCGCTCAGCAGGGCAAATGTTGACTCTGCCTGACATGCCTGGGGTTAGAGGCATTAGGGTGATCAGAGATAGAGGCTTGCTGCCTGTAACCTGACCCTGCCGGCTGAGCCGGCGGGGGCGCGGAGGCGCTTTGATTCCCCTCCGCAGCGCTGCCCCGCAGCCAGCGGCGCGGCCAGGGCTCAGCCGGGCAGCGCCGGCAGGTGGAGGAGGCAGGGGGCTGGCTGCGGAGTGGGGAGGGGGAGAGAGGGGGAGCAGGCTGCAACTGGTCGTGTTTCAAATGGGTGTCAAGATCCCCAAAAGGGAAGCTGTGGAAGGGTCCTGGGGTCCCCCAGCAGCTGGGCTGGAGCCTGGAGCCACATGGTCCTACCAACCCCCGCAGCAAAGAGCCAGGCGGGAGCCTGGAGCCACAGAACCTCCTGGCTGGAAAAGGTCATGAAGCACAGCCCAACACCTCCCTGTGCACAGCTGCTGGACCCTAAGCTCCTCATCCAGGCAGCTCTTGAGCACCTCCAGGGCTGGGGACTCCACCACCTGCCTGCTGCCCCTTGGCTGAAGACATTTTCCCCAATGTCCAGCCTAAACCTGCTGCAACTTGAGGCCATTTTCTCCTCTCCTGTCACTTGTGAGCTGGGAGAAGA
This sequence comes from Picus viridis, assembly GCA_033816785.1. Classification (NCBI taxonomy): domain Eukaryota; kingdom Metazoa; phylum Chordata; class Aves; order Piciformes; family Picidae; genus Picus; species Picus viridis. Next base: position 10,503,769 of record CM066600.1, on the reverse strand, counting down.
GGCTGCCCCCACCTGGCTCCAGCCTCCTTTCAGGGAGTCACAGAGACCAATAAGGTCTCCCCTCAGCCTCATCTCCTCCTGGCTGAACAGCTCCAGGTCCTGAGCTGCTCCTGCCCTGGCCACAGCTGCAGTCCTGGGTCCAGTGCTGGGCTCCCCAGTTCCAGAGGGACAGGGAACTGAAGTTCTGGGCTCCCCAGTTCCAGAGGGACAGGGAACTGATGGAGAGAGCCCAACAGAGGCTATGAGGCTGCTGAAGGGACTGGGACCTGTGTGAGGAGGAGAGGCTGAGCCCTGGGGCTGCTTGGGCTGGAGAGAGCCTGAGAGGAGATCTGAGCAGTGGTTACAAATAGCTGAGGGGTGGGGGGCAAGGAGCAGGGGCCAGGCTCTGCTCAGTGGTGCCCTGGGACAGGCCAAGGGGCACGCACTGGGGCACAGGAGGTTCCACCTCAGCATGAGGAGAACCTTCTTTACCACAGTGAAGGCTGCTGGGGGCCTGGAGCAGGCTGCCCAGGGAGGTGGTGGAGTCTGCTGCCCTGGAGCCTTTCCAGCCCCCTGGATGTGTTCTGTGTGCCCTGCCCTGGCTGGCCCTGCTCTGGCAGGGGGCTTGGACCCAGTGATGTCCCTTCCAAGCCCTCCCATTCCATGATTCTGTGGTTTCTCAAGGTGATGCTGCCTGGGCAGTCCAAGCCCCTGGGCTGCTGGCTGTGGAGTTGCTCTGGCTGGTGGCAGCGTCAGGTCCAGTTTGATTCCCCTTCCAGCAGCAGGACAGCTTCCCACCCTGCACAGGGCGACCTTCCATGGCTTCACAGCAGCACAGAACTCTCTCTAGAGGCTCTAAAGTGACCCTGAAGTGCTTGTGGATGTTAGCTGGTGTGTAGCTGGGGGTGGGCTTGTGTCACAGCCCGGTGTCACTGCCAGTCACACCTACTGGAAAGGGCTTGCAGTGGCCCCTGGCAGCTGTGGTGACCCAAGGGGCGGGAGCCAGGGCAGAACATCGGCCTCAGCCCTCAAAGCCTGTTAGGAGCAGGATGGTTGTAGCCCTGGGGGTCCCTTGGGATGGGATGAACCAGCCCACAGGAGGCACCAGGCAGTGTCAGAGGGGGCAGGTTATGGAATCATAGATTCATAGAGTTGTTTGGGTTGGGAAAGCCCTCTGAGAGCATCCAGTCCAACCCCAACCCAACCCCACCATGGCCACCAAACCCCGGCCCCAAGTGCCATGGGCACAGGCTTCTGGAACACCCCAAGGGCTGGGGACTCCACCACCTCCCTGGGCAGCCTCTGCCAGCCCCTGCCCTTATGTTGCTGTGTCTGTGGGGAGGGTGCTTGGCTGCTCCCCTGCTCAGGGAGTCCTGACACACTCTGTTTTTGCTCTCTGCTCTGCGAAGATGGGGATGGGATAGGAGGGAGGTGGCCTCTGCCTCCTGCCCTCCCTGGAGTTCCACTGAGTGGTGGCCTGGGTTTGCTTTGTTTCTCCTACAGTCTGGAGAAGCCACAGGGCTCCACTGAGAGACATGGAAGGAATCTGAGGCCATCCCAGGTGAAGAGGATGCAGAAAGGTTCCTTTCCACGGGGATCAAGGGTCTCAGTCATGACAGGGTTCCATCCCCTGTGCAAGTGGAGCTCTGTCCCACATACACCTGGAGGCACCAGCAGGACACATCAGCCTCTGCTCACACCTGTGTGGGGCTGACATCTCCAAGGGCTAGGGGCTCTGGGACACCCCAAGTCTGATCTCCATGTGTCACAGGGCAGGTTCCTGCTCCAGCATCCCTGTTCCCTGTGCACCTCCCACCAGGAAGGGAGAGCCAGGAGCCAGCAGCTGGGGAAGTGGCTTTGGCCCTGGGCAGTTTGTGCCACCAGCTGAAAGACCATTTCCAGCCTGGCAGTGGTGCCCAAAGCTCAGCTCCTTGTATCACAAGGGACCAAAGGGGAGCCACAGCTCGTGGCACAGGCTGACTGCTCCCACAGGGCCAGGGTCAAGTGCTGCTGGTCCAGGCTTTGGTGTTGGCAGCCCAGCTGTCCTCTGGCTGGTCCTGGAGGGGCCTGGCACAAAGCAGGCTGGAGGAACAAAGCCCTTTTGTGGTTCATTTTGTGTTATTGATCTGATCCTCTCTGATCCTCTCTGCACTTGGTTAAATCTGTGCTCTGCAGCACTCAGCTGCTCAGCAGAGGGACCTCATGTGTAGCTTGCCCAGGAGCAGCAGGTCAGGAAGGCAGCTTGGGCACTGTGAGCAAAGCTTTCAGTGCCTGTGCTCAGCAGCAGTGGCTCTGGCAGCTCTCCCCTCACCATCTCCTCTGGCTGAAGAGCTCTTTCTGCCCTCTGTAGCTCAGGCTGGTCACAGAGTGCTCCTTGTGCTGAGGGTACCCCCAGGGAGCACCAGCCCAGCCTGCATGCTTTGTGTTCACTTGCTCTGCTTTCATCTCCTTCCCCTGTAGCTGCTGGGGACCAGCCTCAGTGCTCAGCAGAATGAGGCAGGGCAGGCAGCAGGCAGGGCTGGGCCTCACTGCAAGGTGGAAGGTGGCAGTGCAGAGGGAGGAGGTGGAGTTGTACAAAGTCTTCCACAAGGACCTGGGGGCAGAGCAGAGAATGGCAGCCAGGACCAGAGCAGGGCCAAGTGGCTGACACCCCTCAGGCTGTGCTGGCATCCAAGCAGGGCTGGGCAGGCTGAGAGCTGGCTGCAGGCAAACCTCAGGAAGGTCAGTAAGGACAAGGGCAGGATCCTGCACCTGGGGAGGACCAACCCCAGGCACCAGGACAGGTTAGAGGCTGCCCTGCTGCAGAGCAGCTCCATGGAGACAGACCTTGGAGTGCTGGGGGGCAGCAAGTTCTGCCTGGGACAGCAAAGTGCCCTGGGGGCCAAGAGAGCCAATGGGGCCCTGGGGGGCAGCAAGAAGAGAGTCCAGCAGTGCTGGGGAGGTTCTGCTGCCCCTCTGCTCTGCCCTGCTGAGACCACAGCTGCAATCCTGTGTCCAGCTCTGGGCTCCCCAGGTCCAGAGAGACAGAGACCTGCTGGGGAGAGCCCAAGGGAGAGCCAGGAGGATGATTTGGGGACCTGAGCATCTCCCCTGGGAAGAGAGACTGAGAGCCCTGGGGCTGGTTAGCCTGGAGAGGAGAAGGCTGAGAGGGAGCTGACCAGTGTCTGTCATTGTACATCTGATCTAGAGGCTTGGCAGGGGGTTGGAACTAGATGATCCTTAAGGTCCCTTCTAACCCTAACAATTCTCTGATGCTATGAATGCCTGAGGGCTGGGGGGCAAGGGGAGGGGGCCAAGCTCTTTCTGGTGGTGTGCAGTAATAAGAGAAGGAGCAATGAACACAAACTGGAACAGAGAAGTTTTCACCTCAGCATAAGGAGAAACTTTACTGTGAGGCTGCTGGAGCCCGGAGCAGGCTGCCCAGAGAGGTTGTGGAGTCTCCTGCTCTGGAGCCTTTCCAGCCCCACCTGGCTGCATTCCTGTGCAGCCTGCCCTGGGTGCCCTGCTCTGGCAGGGGCTTGGGCTGGATGATCTCTGGAGGTCCCTGCCAGCCTCTCATGTTCTGTGGCTTCCCAGGCTTGGAAGTGGTGAAGAGCCAGGATGCCCTGGGCCCTCCCTGGCCTTGCAGCTGCCCTGCTGGCCCCAGGGGATGAGAGCTGCCAGCCAGCAGCTGCCTGAGTGTTTGTGTCACCCTCCAGCTGAAGCTTTTCCCTCTGACCAGGCTTCAGAATGCTGCTCTGGGGCCTGGCTGGCTCCAGGAACCTGGACAGGAGCCTCAGACACCCAGTCCCAGCCCAGCCATGACTCCCAGGGCTGGGAACCTCCTGCACAAGCTGCTGCCTCCCCTGTGGGGAGGGTCACAGGATCATCCTGGTTGAAAAGGCCTCCGAGATCAGGAGTCCAGCCAGCACCCCGGCCCCACCATGGCCACCAAACCCTGCCCCCAGCTGCATGTCCACAACCTTCTGGGACCCCTCCAGGCATGGGGACTCCCCCACCTCCCTGGGCAGCCTCTGCCAACCCCTGGCCACTCTTGCAGCAAACAAATTGTTCCTCCTCTCCAACCTCAGCCTCCCCTGGTGCGGTTCCAGGCCACTGCCTCTCACCCTATCCCTTGATACCAGGGGGACGTGTGAGAAGGAGCAAGTCCTGTGGCACTGCAGAGTCCTCTGCTCCCTTAGCACAGGCCAAAACCTGAGGGGAGTGATTGTTGCCCTCTGCTGAGCACTCAGGAGGGCACCTCTGGGTGCTGTGCCCACCCTGGGCATCCCCAGTGCTGCAGAGAGCTGGGCAGGCCTGGCAGCAGCAGCCCGAGGCTGGGCTGGGGCACAGGGGGTCTGGCCAGCCTGGGGAGCAGGACTCTGAGGGGCATCCTCCCCTTCAGAAGGGACTTAGAAGAGAAGACAGAGCCCAGCCCTTCCCTGAGGTGCTGAGGGGGAGCACAGCAGTAATGGCTGCAAGGGAGAATGAGGGAAGCCCCAATGGGATGTGAGGAGAAGCTTCTTCCCCGGCAGAGGGAGGCAGCCCAGGGAGCCAGCCCAGGGAGCCCGTGGGATCCCCATCCCTGGACATATCAGATCTGCAGCCTCTGATCATCTCTGTGGCCTCCCCTGGACCCTCTCCATGTCCCTCCTGTGCCTTACCTGAACACCAGCATGAGAAACTAGTCCCAAGAGGCTGTGAATATGGGGCCTGACGTGGCGGGACAGGGACATGAAGGCAGGAGGGGAGCAGAGCTGCATGCCACAGGGCAGGGCAAGGCCTGAGATGATGCAGAGAGTTTCAGACTGGTGGGCACTGAGGCTTGGCTTCACCAGAAATGGATGAAGGGATTGGCAATGGGGAGGTGAGGCTTTGGCCTCAGCATCTTCTCTAGATCAGGACATCTGCACCAGCCCAGGCCGCTCAGAGCCTCTTCCAGCCCGACCCGGGAGGCTTTCAGTGGTGGAAGTTCTCTGTCCTTGTTCTGACCTCTGCTGGCCCAAACCAGAGGTCAGCACAACTTTGCTGAGGCTGGCGCAGGCTGTGCCTTCCTTCCAGCGTGGGGCAGCCCAGGGCATGAAGGGGAATGGTTGGCAGGGTTTGCTTCCCCCGTGCCCAGCCCTTGGCACACAGGCGCTGAGCGCCCTGGGAGCTGCTGTGCTCTGAACACAGAGAGCCAGGGGAGCAGAGGCAGAGGGGTGATGGATGGGACCCTGAGAAGAGCTGCTCAGCTGCAGCTCGTGGCAGTGGTGGGCAGGAGCGTGGCAGTGGTGGGCAGGAGCGTGGCAGTGGTGGGCAGGAGCATGGCAGTGGTGGGCAGGAGCGTGGCAGTGGTGGGCAGGAGCGTGGCAGTGACGGGCAGGAGCATGGCAGTGGTGGGCAGGAGCATGGCAGTGGTGGGCAGGAGCAGTGGTGGCAGTGACGGGCAGGGGCATGGCAGTGGTGGGCAGGAGCGTGGCAGTGGTGGGCAGGAGCGTGGCAGTGGTGGGCAGGAGTGTGGCAGTGGTGGGCAGGAGCGTGGCAGTGGTGGGCAGGAGCGTGGCAGTGGTGGGCAGGAGCGTGGCAGTGACGGGCAGGGGCATGGCAGTGGTAGGCAGGAGCGTGGCAGTGGTGGGCAGGAGCGTGGCAGTGACGGGCAGGGGCATGGCAGTGGTAGGCAGGAGCGTGGCAGTGGTGGGCAGGAGCGTGGCAGTGACGGGCAGGAGCGTGGCAGTGACGGGCAGGAGCGTGGCAGTGGTGGGCAGGAGTGTGGCAGTGGTGGGCAGGAGCGTGGCAGTGGTGGGCAGGAGCGTGGCAGTGACGGGCAGGAGCGTGGCAGTGACGGGCAGGAGCGTGGCAGTGACGGGCAGGAGCATGGCAGTGGTGGGCAGGAGCATGGCAGTGGTGGGCAGGAGCGTGGCAGTGACGGGCAGGGGCATGGCAGTGGTAGGCAGGAGCGTGGCAGTGGTGGGCAGGAGCGTGGCAGTGACGGGCAGGAGCGTGGCAGTGACGGGCAGGAGCGTGGCAGTGGTGGGCAGGAGTGTGGCAGTGGTGGGCAGGAGCGTGGCAGTGACGGGCAGGAGCGTGGCAGTGGTGGGCAGGAGCGTGGCAGTGGTGGGCAGGAGTGTGGCAGTGGTGGGCAGGAGCGTGGCAGTGACGGGCAGGAGCGTGGCAGTGGTGGGCAGGAGCGTGGCAGTGACGGGCAGGAGCGTGGCAGTGGTGGGCAGGAGCGTGGCAGTGGTGGGCAGGAGCATGGCAGTGGTGGGCAGGAGCGTGGCAGTGGTGGGCAGGAGCATGGCAGTGGTGGGCAGGAGCGTGGCAGTGGTGGGCAGGAGCGTGGCAGTGACGGGCAGGAGCATGGCAGTGGTGGGCAGGAGCATGGCAGTGGTGGGCAGGAGCGTGGCAGTGACGGGCAGGGGCATGGCAGTGACGGGCAGGAGCGTGGCAGTGGTGGGCAGGAGCGTGGCAGTGGTGGGCAGGAGTGTGGCAGTGGTGGGCAGGAGCGTGGCAGTGGTGGGCAGGAGCGTGGCAGTGGTGGGCAGGAGCGTGGCAGTGACGGGCAGGGGCATGGCAGTGGTAGGCAGGAGCGTGGCAGTGGTGGGCAGGAGCGTGGCAGTGACGGGCAGGGGCATGGCAGTGGTAGGCAGGAGCGTGGCAGTGGTGGGCAGGAGCGTGGCAGTGACGGGCAGGAGCGTGGCAGTGACGGGCAGGAGCGTGGCAGTGGTGGGCAGGAGTGTGGCAGTGGTGGGCAGGAGCGTGGCAGTGGTGGGCAGGAGCGTGGCAGTGACGGGCAGGAGCGTGGCAGTGACGGGCAGGAGCGTGGCAGTGACGGGCAGGAGCATGGCAGTGGTGGGCAGGAGCATGGCAGTGGTGGGCAGGAGCGTGGCAGTGACGGGCAGGGGCATGGCAGTGGTAGGCAGGAGCGTGGCAGTGGTGGGCAGGAGCGTGGCAGTGACGGGCAGGAGCGTGGCAGTGACGGGCAGGAGCGTGGCAGTGGTGGGCAGGAGTGTGGCAGTGGTGGGCAGGAGCGTGGCAGTGACGGGCAGGAGCGTGGCAGTGGTGGGCAGGAGCGTGGCAGTGGTGGGCAGGAGCGTGGCAGTGGTGGGCAGGAGCGTGGCAGTGACGGGCAGGAGCGTGGCAGTGGTGGGCAGGAGCGTGGCAGTGACGGGCAGGAGCGTGGCAGTGGTGGGCAGGAGCGTGGCAGTGACGGGCAGGAGCGTGGCAGTGGTGGGCAGGAGCGTGGCAGTGGTGGGCAGGAGCGTGGCAGTGGTGGGCAGGAGCGTGGCAGTGGTGGGCAGGAGCGTGGCAGTGACGGGCAGGAGCGTGGCAGTGGTGGGCAGGAGCGTGGCAGTGGTGGGCAGGAGCGTGGCAGTGACGGGCAGGAGCGTGGCAGTGGTGGGCAGGAGTGTGGCAGTGGTGGGCAGGAGCGTGGCAGTGACGGGCAGGAGCGTGGCAGTGGTGGGCAGGAGCGTGGCAGTGACGGGCAGGAGCGTGGCAGTGACGGGCAGGAGCGTGGCAGTGGTGGGCAGGAGCGTGGCAGTGGTGGGCAGGAGCGTGGCAGTGGTGGGCAGGAGCGTGGCAGTGACGGGCAGGAGCGTGGCAGTGGTGGGCAGGAGCGTGGCAGTGGTGGGCAGGAGCGTGGCAGTGGTGGGCAGGAGCGTGGCAGTGACGGGCAGGAGCGTGGCAGTGGTGGGCAGGAGCGTGGCAGTGGTGGGCAGGAGCGTGGCAGTGACGGGCAGGAGCGTGGCAGTGGTGGGCAGGAGCGTGGCAGTGGTGGGCAGGAGCGTGGCAGTGACGGGCAGGAGCGTGGCAGTGGTGGGCAGGAGCGTGGCAGTGGTGGGCAGGAGCGTGGCAGTGACGGGCAGGAGCGTGGCAGTGGTGGGCAGGAGCGTGGCAGTGACGGGCAGGAGCGTGGCAGTGGTGGGCAGGAGCGTGGCAGTGACGGGCAGGAGCAGTGGCAGGAGTGACGGGCAGGAGCGTGGCAGTGGTGGGCAGGAGCGTGGCAGTGGTGGGCAGGAGCGTGGCAGTGGTGGGCAGGAGCGTGGCAGTGGTGGGCAGGAGCGTGGCAGTGACGGGCAGGAGCGTGGCAGTGACGGGCAGGAGCGTGGCAGTGGTGGGCAGGAGCGTGGCAGTGACGGGCAGGAGCGTGGCAGTGGTGGGCAGGAGCGTGGCAGTGGTGGGCAGGAGCGTGGCAGTGACGGGCAGGAGCGTGGCAGTGGCGGGCAGGAGCGTGGCAGTGACGGGCAGGAGCGTGGCAGTGGTGGGCAGGAGCGTGGCAGTGGGCAGGAGTGGCAGTGGTGGGCAGGAGCGTGGCAGTGGTGGGCAGGAGCGTGGCAGTGACGGGCAGGAGCGTGGCAGTGACGGGCAGGAGCGTGGCAGTGACGGGCAGGAGCGTGGCAGTGACGGGCAGGAGCGTGGCAGTGGTGGGCAGGAGCGTGGCAGTGGTGGGCAGGAGCGTGGCAGTGGTGGGCAGGAGCGTGGCAGTGGTGGGCAGGAGCGTGGCAGTGACGGGCAGGAGCGTGGCAGTGACGGGCAGGAGCGTGGCAGTGGTGGGCAGGAGCGTGGCAGTGGTGGGCAGGAGCGTGGCAGTGGTGGGCAGGAGCGTGGCAGTGGTGGGCAGGAGCGTGGCAGTGGTGGGCAGGAGCGTGGCAGTGGTGGGCAGGAGCGTGGCAGTGACGGGCAGGAGCGTGGCAGTGGTGGGCAGGAGCAGTGGCAGTGGTGGGCAGGAGCGTGGCAGTGACGGGCAGGAGCGTGGCAGTGACGGGCAGGAGCGTGGCAGTGGTGGGCAGGAGCGTGGCAGTGGTGGGCAGGAGCGTGGCAGTGGTGGGCAGGAGCATGGCAGTGATGCTGGGGCAAGCAGCAGAGTCCTACCACTGCTGTCTGCAGGCCTCAGCTGGCACAGTTCCTCTCACTGCTCCTGCTGCCAAGGGAAGGCAGAGTGGAGATGGGTGAGAGGTGCCCTGCCCTGTGTGCCACTCCTCCCAGAGCTGTCAGTGAGCTGTTCTGCCATGAAATACTGGAAGGCTTGGTCCTGGTAAAAGCCCTCCTGAGCACAAGTTAGCAGTCCCCAGGGCTGGGCTGGCAGTGGCTGAGCTCTGGGCTGGTGTTCAGGGAGGCTGTGCTGGCAGTGCCATCAGCAGGCTGGGAGCAGGCTGGGCAGGGACAGGCACTTAGCTCAGAGGTCTGAGGCCCAGTGAAGAGAAGGCAGCAGAGGCACCTGTGAGCCTCAGCCCCCCAGCAGGGGTGGTGGGCTCTGGGCTGGCACCTGTGGCACCTCTGCTGTCAGTACCTGAGCCAGCAGGCAGGAGGAGAGCCGGGCTGGGCTTCCCGGGCGGGTGGCAGCTGCACCTCACGGGCCCTGCCCCATGGGCTTGCTGGCACAGGTCCGGGGGTCCCGCGGGGCTGGCCCCCCTCCTGCCGCGCAGGGCTGGCCCTGGCCGGGAGCTGCCGCTGCGCGGGTGGGAGTCTGGCGGCCGTGGGGTGCTGCGGAGGGGCAGCTGGCGGCCACTGCCAGCCTGCCAGCTCAGCTTGGCCCTGCGTGCTCCGGCTGCTCTCTGCACCTCCCCTGCCTGCTGCTGCAGGCTGCAGCCCGGAGCAGCCCCGGCTCAGCCCGGGCTCAGTCCCGGCTCAGCCCCGGAGCAGTTGCAGCTCAGCCCAGGCTCAGCCCAGGCTCAGCCCCGGAGCAGTCCCAGCTCAGCCCAGGCTCAGCCCAGGCTCAGTCCCGGCTCAGCCCCGGCTCAGTCCCGGCTCAGTCCCGGCTCAGCCCCGGAGCAGTTGCAGCTCAGCCCAGGCTCAGCCCAGGCTCAGCCCCGGCTCAGCCCCGGCTCAGCCCAGGCTCAGTCCCGGCTCAGCCCCGGCTCAGTCCCGGCTCAGCCCCGGCTCAGCCCCGGCTCAGCCCCGGCACAGCCCCGGCTCAGTCCCGGCTCAGCCCCGGCTCAGCCCCGGCTCAGTCCCGGCACAGCCCCAGAGCAGTCCCAGCTCAGCCCCGGCTCAGCCCAGGCTCAGCCCCGGAGCAGTCCCGGTTCAGCCCCGGCTCAGTCCCGGCTCAGCCCCGGCTCAGTCCCGGCTCAGCCCCGGCTCAGCCCCGGCTCAGCCCCGGCACAGCCCCGGCTCAGTCCCGGCTCAGCCCCGGCTCAGCCCCGGCTCAGTCCCGGCACAGCCCCGGCACAGCCCAGGCTCAGCCCCGGCTCAGCCCCAGAGCAGTCCCAGCTCAGCCCCGGCTCAGCCCAGGCTCAGCCCCGGAGCAGTCCCGGTTCAGCCCCGGCTCAGTCCCGGCTCGGCCCCGGCTCAGCCCCGGCTCGCCCTGGCGCTTGCTTCCCGAGCCTGCTGAAGCCTCCCTATGCGGGTGGCACTGCACAAGGTCCCCGCTGCGCCCTGGCAAGCAGGAGGGCTGCATCTCGCTGGGCATCTCTGCAGGGCAGCGGGCAGGCTTTGCCCCAGCCCGGAGCTCCTTTGGCTGGCAGCGGCTTGCTCTCCCGCCCCGGGCGCTGCGCTCTGCGGTCACAGCCCCGCGGGGCGCTGCAAACGTTCTCCGCTCCCCTGACCTCCCCCGCGGCCAGCCGAAGGTTCCCCTGAGCCCTGCACAGCGCTGCCGCTGCCGGAGGTGAATTGAGGAGCCCCAAATGATGCGGCCGCCTGCCCCCAGCCGCGGGTGTGCAGGTCCTGCCGGTGCAGGCAGCGGCTGAGGCCTCTCTGTGTCTCTTGCAGCGCCCTCGGCTGTGTCCATCATGCACCAGGTCAGCCGCACCGTGGACAGCATCACCCTCTCCTGGTCCCAGCCCGACCAGCCCAACGGAGTCATCCTGGATTATGAGCTGCAGTACTATGAGAAGGTACTGGGGGGGCCTGGGCAAGGTTCAGCCACAGGTTTGGGGGAGAGGAGGTGGTGCAAAGCTTCCTGCCAGGGCAGGACGCTGCAGCTGGTGGGGCAGTAGCTGACCTCCTGCCCTGCAGTGGCTGCCAGCCCTTGGCAGTGCAGAGGGGGGCAGAGAATCATGGAATGTCATGGGTGGGAAGAGACAATTAAAGGTCACCCAGTCCAGTCCCCTGCACCCAGCGGGGACAGCTGCAGCCGGAGCAGGTTGCTCAGAGCCCCAAACAACCTCCCTGGACTGGTGCCAGCCATGGGGCAGCTCCCAGCTCTCTGGGCAGCCTGGGCCAGGCTCTCACCACCCTCAGGGGCAAACATTTCTCCCTTCTCCCGGTCTGAATCCCATCTTCAAGTTCGAACCATCCCCCTGGGCCTGGCACATCAGCCCCTGCCCAAAAGTCTCTCCCCAGCTCTCTGCTGGGCCACCGGAAGGTCTCCATGGAGCCTTCTCTTCCCCTGGCTGAACAACCCCACCTCTCCCAGCCTGGCCCCCAGCAGAGGTGCTGCAGCCCTCAAATCAATGTTGTGGCTCTCCTTTGGATGTGCTCTGGCAGGTCCATGGCTCTGCTGAGGACCCCAGAGCCAGATGCAGTTCTCCAGGTGGGGTCTGAGCAGGGCAGCAGCACCTGCCTTGGCCATGCAGTTCCAGTGACACTGCAAGTGTGGACATCCTGCTGGTCTTTAGGGAGGAGCTTCTCCCTTCACCTCTCCAGCAGCTGTGGCGGGTGGCCCCATTGCAGGGGGAGCTGGGGAGCCGGGGCCTGGAGTCTAATTTCCTCCCTTCCCCTCCTGGGGCATCAGTGGGGAATGGAGCAGGCAGGGAGGTTCGGGTCCCCCCCGGCCCCTGCCAGCTGAGTCGGGGGGCTGTGTGCAAGGCTCTGCCTCCTTTACCCCGGGGGTGACTTGGGTGTCTGTGTGCAGCAGCCTGAGCCTGGGGGCTGGGGCAGGGAGGAGCTGTCCACACGCCCATGGGGGCACCTGCTGCTCTGGGGAGCTGGGGGAGGCTGATCTGTAGGGGTCCCACGGCTCTGGCTCTTTCTTCCTTGAGGAGCATTCCCCTTCCATCTCCTCCCTGCCCATGCAAGGAGAGGGACTGCAAGGCAGGGCTGTGCCAGGCCACCCGTGCCAGGCCGCCCGTGCCAGGCCGCCCGTGCCAGGCTGCCCATGCCAGGCTGTCCATCCACGGGGCTGCAGTCCTGTGGCTGCTGACAGACCTGAGGCCACGCTGGTGTTGGTCCCACGACCTGCCAAGCTGCGCCTGAGCTTCCTCCGTGCTAGCCGGGGTGTGGGGAGCAGGAGCCTTCTCCTTCCAGGACTCTGCCCCCTTGCACAAGAGCTTATAAAGGATACATTAAAGAACTGCCACCTGACTAATTAAAAAGCTCTGTGATTAAATGGGACTGGAAATACTGTTCCCAGCAGTTGCAGGAAGAGATGATGAATCCCACCCCCCCCCCCCCCGCCTGCCTCTGACCTATTTTCTCCTCACCGAGAGCCGGGGGGAGAATGAGGAGGAGGAGGAGGGAGTTCTTTGTGAGCTGTTAAATAGGTCCTGACCTATATTGCATAAATCACAGGCATTTATCTGACCCTTGGATACGATCCCAGAATGCCTGCAAGATGGATGAGGAGGTAACAAGGCAGATCTGGAAAGCAGGAGGGGTCCTTCCCCAGGGACCTCCACACAGCAACCTGCTCCCAGGGAGCTCATTCTCCTCCCCTTTATCTCTCTCCCTCTTGCCCTCTGCCCCCTCCCCTCTGGTTTCTGGGGAGGTGGGAATCAAGGGAACGTTGTCTGAAGGGGAAGCTGCTGGTGGTGGCCACTCTTCCCTGCCAGCCTGGAGGTGGGCATCTGCCTGCCCCAGTGCCAGAGCTCAGGGCACAGCATGTCCCTGCTCATGGGGACAAGTGGCCCAAGCCACACTCAGGCAATGCTCCTCGTGGCAGCTGGTTCTGAGGTGCAGCTCTAGCCCTGGCACAAGCAGCCCCACGTGCTGAGGCACTCTGTGTCCTGAATCCCAGACTGGATTGGGTGGGAAGGGACCTTTAGAGCTCACCCAGTCCAGTCCCCTGCACCCAGCAGGGACAGCTGCAGCTGGAGCAGGTAGCTCAGAGCCCCAGACAACCTCCCCTGGACTGGTGCCAGCCATGGGGCAGCTCCCAGCTCTCTGGGCAGCCTGGGCCAGGCTCTCACCACCCTCAGGGGCAAACATTTCTTCCTTCTCTCCATTCTGAATCTGTCCCTTAGAGTTCAAACCATCCCCCTTGGCCTGGCACAGCAGGCCCTGCCAGAAACTCTGTCCCCAGCTTTCTGGTACCTTCAGGTACTGCAAAGCTGCTCTAAGGCCTCCCTGGAGCCTTCTCTCCTCCAGGCTGAATAGAATAGAATAGAATAGAATAGAATAGAATAGAATAGAATAGAATAGAATAGAATAGAATAGAATAGAATTAACCAGGTTGGAAAAGACCTCAGAGCTCACCAAGTCCAACCTCTCACCCAGCACCATCTGATCAACTCAACCATGGCACCAAGGGCCTCATCCAGGCTCTTCCTAAACACCCCCAGGGATGGAGACTCCACCACCTCCCTGGGCAGCACATCCTACCACCCCCAGCTCCCTCAGCCTGTGCCCAGAGCAGAGCTGCTCCAACCCCCTGAGCATTTTCATGGCCTCCTCTGGACCCTCTCCACCAGCTCCAGGTCCTTCCTGTGCTGAGGGCTCCAGAGCTGACCCCAGGCCTGCAGGTGAGGTCTGAGAGAGCAGAGCAGAGCAGAGCAGAGGGATCTGTGGGGGATCTGCTCCACCTGGCCAGGCACAAGCCCTCTGCATTGCCACCAAGGCAGTGACTCTGCAGCCTCCTGTGGCTGCTTGGCTGCAGCCATGGCTGGGATGAGTTGCAGCACTGTGGTGCTGAGTTCTGCACTCCCAGGCTTGGTCCCTGGAGGAGTCCCCAGGTGCCCAGCTTTGGGCCTGCTGAGCTCTTCCCCTGCTCCCCTGCCTGGGCTGGGTGCCACATCCCAGCTGTGTGCTCACCTGCCTGCCCGGCCCCACACAGGGCTTTTGCTTCACTGCAAACTGTCCCACATGCTCCTGAGCACCCAGGAGATGCTGCTGGAGCTCCTGGAGTCCTCTCTGGGAGTATTTCTGGGGGCATGAAAACAGTTCAGAGGGCAGAGCAGCAGCCTGGGCATGGTGCTGTGACTCTTCATTGCCAATGGATCCTGCTGGGTAAAGACATACATGGGGAAAGATGGGATCAGAGAAGCACAGAAGGGGTTGGAAGGGAGCTCAAAGCTCAGCCAGCTCCAACCCCCTGCCATGGGCAGGGACACCTCCCACAGGCCAGCTTGCTCAGGGCCTCATCCAGCCTGGCCTTGAACACCTCCAGGCAGGGGGCAGCCACAGCCTCCCTGAGCAGCCTGTGCCAGAGTCTCCCCAGCCTCACTCTCAACAATTTCTTCCTCCTCTCCAGTCTCAGTCTCCCCTCTCCCAGCTCAAAGCCATTGTTCCTCATCCTGGCACTCCCAGCCCTCGTTCAAAGTCCCTCCCCAGCTCTCCTGGAGCCCTACAGGTCCTGGCAGGCAGCTCTGAGGTCACCCTGAAGCCTTCTCCTCTCCAGCCCCAGCTCTCCCAGCCTGTCCCCACAGGGGAGGTTCTGCAGCCTTTCATCATCTCTGTGGCCTCCTCTGGAGCCTCTCCAGCAGCTCCAGGTCCCTCTTGTTCTGGGGCCCCAGAGCTGGAGGCAGTGCTGCAGGTGGGGTCTGAGCAGAGCAGAGGGGCAGAATCCCCTCCCTGGGCTGCTCTCTCCCTGCTCTGGCTGCAGCTCAGGAAGGATTGTTTGAGCTGCTCCCAGCACCTGAGTCGAGGGCAGTTTGGCTTCATGGATCACTTTGCTGTTGTGAGACGCTGTCAGCAGTGGCTGTGCAGGGGCCAGAGGCTGAGTTCCTTTCTCCTGTAGCCTGGGCAGAGCAGAGCAGAGCAGGCTGCAGCCACGGTGCCTGCTGACACCTCTGCTCCTCGTGGTGCTCTCCAGAAGGTGTTCTTGGGGCTTCTACCTCCCGGGGGCAGCTGGCCCATCCTTGCCTGACTCACAGAGTGGCTCTGGGCCCTGCAGCAAGGCTGGGGTCGCTTTTCGCCCACAGCTGCCAGATCCTGGGGGTGCTCATTGACAGCCAGCAGTGTGCCCAGGGGGCCAAGAAGGCCAAGGGCATCCTGGCCTGCAGCAGGAACAGTGTGGCCAGCAGGAGCAGGGAGCTCATCCTGCCCTGTGCTCAGCACTGCTTAGGCCACACCTGGAGTCCTGTGTCCAGCTCTGGGCCCCTCAGGTCAGGAAAGCTGCTCCCAGAGGTGCTGGGCTCTGTGGGCTGCACAGCAGGGTCCTGTCACCCGCTCTGAGCGCTCTGCTGGCTCTCTGCCCATGGGGGCTCCATTGCCACGTGGCCCAGGCCCAGCTAGGCAGGAGCCCAGTGCAGCTGCTGGCCAGGCCAAGTCTGCTGCTGCTGCTCTTGGGCTTTGGTTGCCTTTTCTCTTTGGTTTCTGGGCTTTGTTCTCTTTTTTCTCTGGCTGGACAGGCTGGGGAGTGGGCAAAGAGGAACCTCATGAGGCACAGCAAGAGTAAGGGTAGAGTCCTGCCCCTGGGGAGGAGCAAAGCCCTGCACCAGCCCTGCACCAGCACAGGTGAGGAGTTCACCTGCTGGGAAGCAGCTCCATGGAGGATCTTGGAGTCCTGGTGGGCAATGAACTCTCCATGGGACAGCAATGTGCCCTTGTGGCCAAGGAGGCCAATGGGATACAGAGTGTGGCCAGCAGGCCAAGGAGGTTCTGCTCCCCTCTGCTCTGCCCTGGTGAGGCCACAGCTGGAGTCCTAGATTAAATTCTGGGCTCCCCAGTTCCACAGGGACAGGGATCTGCTGGAGAGACTCCAAGGCAGGCTGTGAGGATGCAGAAGGGACTGGAACCTGGGTGAGGAGGAGAGGCTGAGGGCCCTGGGGCTGCTTGGGCTGCAGAGGAGCAGCCTGAGAGATCTGGACAGTGGTTACAAATATCTGAGGGGTGGGGGGCAAGAAGGGGCCAGGCTGGGCCAGGCTCTGCTCAGTGGTGCCCTGTGGCAGCACAGAGGGCAATGAGCACAGACTGGAACCAGGAGTTTCCAGCACCACATGAAGAGAAAGTTCTGTGGTGTGAGGCTGCTGGAGCCTGGAGCAGGCTGCCCAGGGAGGAGACTTTCCAGCCCCACCTGGATGTGTTCCTGGCTGCCCTGCCC
This sequence comes from Picus viridis, assembly GCA_033816785.1. Taxonomy (NCBI): domain Eukaryota; kingdom Metazoa; phylum Chordata; class Aves; order Piciformes; family Picidae; genus Picus; species Picus viridis. The sequence goes on along the minus strand of CM066600.1, from coordinate 10,487,694 downwards.
TGGCAGGGGCTTGGACTGGTGGTCTCCAGAGGTCCCTTCCACCACTCTCTGACAAACCAGCACACCTTAGAAACAAGGATTTCAAACCCCTTGGCTGTTTTGAAGGCTCCCCCTGTGCCCAGCCTCCCCTTGTGCCCAGCCTCCCCTTGTGCCCAAGCTCCCCTTGTGCCCAAGCTCCCCTTGTGCCCAGGCTCCCCTTGTGCCCAAGCTCCCCTTGTGCCCAGGCTCCCCCTGTGCCCAGGCTCCCCTTGTGCCCAAGCTCCCTTTGTGCCCAGCCTCCCCTTGTGCCCAAGCTCCCCCCGTGCCCAGCCTCCCCTTGTGCCCAAGCTCCCCCCTGTGCCCAGGCTCCCTTTGTGCCCAGCCTCCCCTTGTGCCCAAGCTCCCCCTGTGCCCAAGCTCCCCTTGTGCCCAGCCTCCCCTTGTGCCCAAGCTGCCCAGCCCCCCCGTGCCCAGCCTCCCCTTGTGCCCAAGCTCCCCTCGTGCACAGCCTCCCGTTGTGCCCAAGCTCCCCCTGTGCCCAAGCTCCCTTTGTGCCCAGCCTCCCCTTGTGCCCAAGCTCCCCCCGTGCCCAGCCTCCCCTTGTGCCCAGGCTCCCCTTGTGCCCAAGCTCCCTTTGTGCCCAGCCTCCCCTTGTGCCCAAGCTCCCCCTGTGCCCAGGCTCCCTTTGTGCCCAGCCTCCCCTTGTGCCCAAGCTCCCCCTGTGCCCAAGCTCCCCTTGTGCCCAGCCTCCCCTTGTGCCCAAGCTCCCCCCGTGCCCAGCCCTCCCCTTGTGCCCAAGCTCCCCTTGTGCCCAGCCTCCCCTTGTGCCCAAGCTCCCCCTTGTGCCCAAGCTCCCCTTGTGCCCAAGCTCCCCTTGTGCCCAGGCTGCCCCCCTGTGCCCAGGCTCCCCTTGTGCCCAGGCTCCCCCTGTGCCCAGGCTCCCTCTGTGCCCAGGCTCCCCCTGTGCCCAGAAAGCCTTTCTGTGGTGAGCAGCCTTTGGTTTCAGCTTCCCTTTGCCTGGTGGGAGGGGGAACCATCAGGACTCCCAAGCAAAGCCCCCAGGGGATGTGTGAGGTGTTGGGAGTCAGTTTCCAAGCTCCAACCCAAAGCAGCAGCGAGCCACAAATCTCTGCAGAAAAGCAGCACTTGGGCTCGGGCTGGGCAGCACCTGAGCTGCCCTGGAGCTGCTGGAGAAGCCTCCAGGGCTGAAGCGGTGGAAGGGAGCGCAGAGGCTGCTGGGGCGGTGCTGAGCTGCGCGGCAAGGGGAAGGCAAAGCTCAGCTGAGGAGGTGCGAAGGCTCTTCCCTTGCCACCGGGGAGGGAGGGAGAGCACAGTTAAGGGCACAGCTTCCTCGGGCAGGCAGAAATCCCTCTCCCAGGCCACATGGCCCCTGTAAGCATGGCCACTGCGCTCCCTTTGGAGCCCTGCAGGAGCAGGGCCGAGGTCCCCAGCAAACGGTTGTAAAGCAGCTGTGCTGTTAGTGCCCTGCCAGGGCTGTGGGCTGCATCCCAGCCCCTCGGCACCGCAGGGGTCCACATCTCCCGACCTGCCTCCCTCCCAGCCCGGGCTGGGGAAGGTCCAAGGGAGTGCTGAGTCCTGACCAGCCCAACGAGGCACTCGGCTCTCTTCTTGGCCCTTCCTGTCTGTGTGCCTGTACCCGAGCTGTGCATTGTCTCCGGCCCACCTCCCAGCCCCCAGTGCTGCCCAGAGACCCTCAGTGCTGGGGCCGGGGGGCTGCAGCTGGTGTTGAGGCTTTCAGAAGGGGAAGCTGTCCCTGGGCACTGCTGCTGGTGGAGGTCTCTCAGGCATTTGCAGAGCTGCAGCGTGCCACTGGCACTGCCAAGCCTCCCAGCCTGGCTGCCCCCTGGAGAAGCACATCCCCTCACCCCCTCCCCTGCCAGCTGCCCACACCAGCACTGCTTGCTCCAGAGCTCAGCACAAGGAAACAAGGATCAACTCCAGGAATGGACTCCTCCAGCTGCTCTGCAGCTGTGAGGCAAACCCTCTGCCCAAGCCTGGGCCATGAGAGTAAATCCACCTTGCCAGAGCCCTGGAGGTTCTGCTCCAGCCCAGCCCCTGGCTGAGCACCAGGCTCCCCAGGAACAGGAGGGGAACATTGGTTCAGCCTGGTCTGCCGTGTGGAGCCCCACGGTGAGCCACTGGTCCTCGTGGGCCTCTCCTGCTGCTGGTGCCACAGCTTCTGGCTGTGCAGAAGGGCTGAGGGAAGGCACCAGAGCTGCTCCCAGAAGCAAATGAGGGCCGGGGTAGGAAAGGCAGGAGACAGGCAGCACTTAAAGGCAAACATCATCATTCACTGGTGGGCAAGGCAAGCCCTGACCCCTCCTGTGGTCCAGCAGCTGAGCAACCTGAGGTCTCAGCCCCCTCTGGACAAAGCTGGGTGCAAGGCTCTCGTTGCCTTCTGCTTCACTGTTGGCTGCAGGTAGCCAAAGCAGCACAAGAAAGCAACAGCCTGGGAAACCTGCAGCTGATCACAGCTGGGACCTCCTCCCTCATTGCTTCTGTCCTTCAGGAGCCACCACAGAAGAATTCAGTTAGGAGGAGTGGATGCTGTGCCCTTGCTGGGACTTTCAGTCTGATCTCATGGAAGTACAGGACAAGAAGCCCCTCTGTGCCCCCCAGCAGAGCTCCACAGCTGGGGCTAGAGGCCAGCCCCTCGAGCACAGCCTCAGCCCCGCTTGGGGGTTGCACTGACTGCCTCTGAATTCTTTCTGCCAGTCCCTGCCCACACCTTGTGAGGGTCTGCTGAGGCTGTGTGGGGTGGGAGCCCTGGGGCTTGCTGAGCCCTTTGAGGTGCCTCAAAGTTAGCAGATCTCAGCCCTTGCTTGTGAGCTCCCTCAGGTCAGGAAGGATGTTGAGATGCTGGAAGGTGTCCAGAGAAGGGCAACAAGGCTGGGGAGGGGTCTGGAGCACAGCCCTGGGAGGAGAGGCTGAGGGAGCTGGGGTTGCTGAGCCTGCAGAAGAGGAGGCTCAGGGGAGACCTCATTGCTCTCTACAACTCCCTGCAGGGAGGTTGCAGCCAGGTGGGGGTTGGTCTCTTCTCCCAGGCAGCCAGCACCAGAACAAGAGGACACAGTCTCAAGCTGTGCCAGGGGAGGTTTAGGCTGGAGGTGAAGAGAAAGTTCTTCCCAGCAAGAGAGATTGGTCCTTGGGATGTGCTGCCCAGGGAGGTGGTGAAGTCCCCATCCCTGGAGGTGTTTAGGAAGAGCCTGGATGAGGCTCTTGGTGCCATGGTTGAGTTGGTGCTGGGTGAGAGGTTGGACTTGATCTTGAAGGTCTTTTCCAACTATTCTATTCTGGTTATTCTATTCTATTCTATTCTATTCTATTCTATTCTATTCTATTCTATTCTATTCTATTCTATTCCATTCCATTCCAACTTGGCAGCTGAGGTTTGCAGCTGGCAGGTGCTGCTCTGCTCCAGCCAGGGTGTGCACATCCTGCCCTGCCCCTCAGGGGGCTCACAGCCAGGGTGTGCACTCTCAGCCTCGCTGCAGACTCTTGCTTGCAAACCCAGAGCCTGTGGCTCCCCTTGCAGGGGCTCCTGCTCCCAGCTTGGCTCTCCTGAGCTTGCTCTGCTGCTGCTCTTTGCAGGGGTGGCTGCTCCGTGCTGCCGGACTGTGGGGCTGCCGGGCTCCTGCCCACACTCCCAGCCCTCTTTCACCCTCCTCTGGTGGCCTCTTTCTCCATGTCCCACAGGGCACAGGCACTGTCCACTCTCTCCCACAGTGACTGGCACAAGGACATCCTCTGCCCATCCAGCAGTGCTTCTGGATGCTCAGCTGAGAGCATCACCGCTGAGGCCAGGGCTGGGTCCATCCCCTGCACCATCTGTACTCTGAGGCCATTGACTGCTCCAGTCCTTGGCTAGAAAAGCTGCAAACAAGGAGCAGGACAACGATCTGGAAGCAGATTCATTGTTCTGAGCGTGCTCCCAGCTCTGGAAACCCAGTGTGGGGGTTCCTGGGGAAGCAGGCTCCAGACAGGGGCTGTGTGTAGCAGCAGTGCTCCTCCCTACACCCAAACCCCTGCTTTCAGGAGGGCTCTACCTGCAGCACAAGCAAAGGGAGATGGGGGAGAGCACATGGAGAGGGTGCTGAGGCTAGATCAGAGGGGAGTGAGGAAGGAGAGCAGTGCTAGGAGAGAGAGCACAGAAGGGAGGAGCAGTTTCCATCCCCACGGAGCTCAAGGCTTGGAAAAGCAACCCGAGTTTTGTAGCAGCTTCTTCAGAGCCTCTGCTGAGAGCTGGTGGGCAGCCCGGGGACCTCCACACTCTCCCCGCGGGGTTTGTGTTCCCCTGGCAGGGGCAGGCCCGGCGAGAGGACCCTGACTGTGCAGCCCCGGGCTGCCCGTGCCGGGCTCTCCGCCCAGGCGGCCCTGCGCCTCCTCCTCCCGGAGAGGCGGTTCTGGGCTGGCTTTGCCGCTGACAGCGTTGCGTTGCCTCGGCAGGGTCTGAGCGAGCTGAACTCCACGGCGGTGAAGAGCCCAACCAACACCGTGGCCGTGCAGAACCTCAAGGCCGGCACCATCTACGTCTTCCAGGTGCGGGCGCGCACGGTGGCCGGCTACGGGCGCTACAGCGGCAAGATGTACTTCCAGACCATGACCGAGGGTGAGTCCGCAGCGGCCTCTGCCCGCCGCTGCCTGCCCGCAGCTCCCCGCGCTCCACCCTCCTCTGCCGCGGCTTTTGGTGTGCTTCAGGTCCTGGTTCTGGTTGCTTGGGCACCCTGCCCTGTCCTGAGCGACCACACGACCTCCGCCCACCCCTGCCTCCCCACCCCTGCCTCCCCATCCCTCTCTCCCCGTCCCTGCCTCCCCATCCCTCTCTCCCCGTCCCTGCCTCCCCATCCCTCTCTCCCCACCCCTCTCTCCCCATCCCTCTCTCCCCGTCCCTCTCTCCCCGTCCCTGCCTCCCCATCCCTTTCTCCCCATCCCTACCTCCCCACCCCTGCCTCCCCATCCCTCTCTCCCCACCCCTCTCTCCCCATCCCTCTCTCCCCGTCCCTGCCTCCCCACCCCTCTCTCCCCATCCCTCTCTCCCCATCCCTCTCTCCCCATCCCTCTCTCCCCGTCCCTGCCTCCCCATCCCTCTCTCCCGTCCCTGCCTCCCCATCCCTCTCTCCCTGTCCCTGCCTCCCCATCCCTCTCTCCCCATCCCTCTCTCCCCACCCCTGCCTCCCCATCCCTCTCTCCCTGTCCCTGCCTCCCCATCCCTCTCTCCCCATCCCTCTCTCCCCACCCCTGCCTCCCCATCCCTCTCTCCCGTCCCTGCCTCCCCATCCCTTTCTCCCCATCCCTCTCTCCCCACCCCTGCCTCCCCATCCCTCTCTCCCCGTCCCTGCCTCCCCATCCCTTTCTCCCCATCCCTCTCTCCCCACCCCTCTCTCCCCATCCCTCTCTCCCCATCCCTCTCTCCCCGTCCCTGCCTCCCCATCCCTGCCTCCCTTCCAAGTTCTCCTCTCCTGTCTGTGGTGCTCTGTTTTGCTTCCCCTGTGTCTCACTGGAGCAGATCCCTGCTGTCTCTTTCCCACTGTCAGTTGTTTGAATCCTTTCACTTCAACATTTGGTTCTCCTTTTCTCGGAATCTTTCTGGAGCTCTTCCCTTTCCCCTTGCCAGGACTCCTCTCAGCTGCTTGTCCCAGAGCACCTAACTCTAGTCTGAGAGGTGGATGAGGAGTGCCTGGCATTTCCCTCTGCCATCCATGTGTGATGTGTTCTATGCATCTGCTCTCACAGCTACCAGAGAGGAGGGTGGAGCGAGCTGGGTGTTGGTCTCTGCTCCCAGGTGGGGAGAGGCAGTGGCCTCAGGCTGCACCTCCCCTGGACATTAGGACAAATGTCTTTGCTGCAGGAGTGGTCAGGGGCTGGCAGAGGCTGCCCAGGGAGGTGGTGGAGTCCCCAGCCCTGGAGGTGTTCTGGAAGCCTGTGCCCATGGCACTTGGGGCCAGGGTTTGGTGGCCGTGGTGGGGTTGGGCTGAGGTTGGACTGGGTGATCCTGGAGAGGGTTTTCCAACCTTGATGCTTCTGTGATTCAGTGATGGTGCAAGGGGTGGGAAGCTCAGCAGTGATCCTGGGCAGTGCAAAGCACCAGCAGGGAGGATCTGTCCCCTGCTTTCAGCAACAAAGAAATCCCTGCAGCCATGGTCCATGAGCTCTGCTGACACAGGGAACAGGGAGCTCAGAGGGCTCAGGGAAGGAGGGGTGAGGGGAGTGAGGAGGGCAGTAGAAAACCTTGGAATCATTTAGGCTGGAAAAGCTCTTTGAGAGTATGGAGTCCAACCATCACCCTGGCACTGCCTAGGCTGGTGCTGAGCCATGGCCCTCACACCTCCTGCACACCTGCAGGGCCTCTGCCACCAGGCAGCTTCCACTCTGCCCCCAGCCTGGAGCGTTCCTGGGCTGGTTGTGGCCCGAGTGCAAGCCTTGGCCCTTGGCTTTGTTAAACCTCATCCCACTGACCTTGCCCCCTGGAGCCAGCCTGGCCTGGTCCCTCTGCAGAGCCTGCCTCAGGAAAGAGTGGACATGGCACTGTGGGGCATGGTTTGATGGCCATGGTGCTGTTGGGTTGACAGTTGGATCTTAGAGGTCTTTTCCAGCTGAAATGATTCCAGGCCCAGGGAGCCTCAGCCAAGAGGCAGCTGCCCTGGCAGCAGTGCTGTGCCCTGGCTGTGCGTGGCCAAGCCACTTGTGTTCATCCAGCCTGGCAAGACCTGGCATGCCACGTGGGCACCTGATGGTCTGAGCAGGCAACCTCATCACCTAGGCCAGTTTCTGCCAAGCTTTCCTGGCATGGGGATGTGCCCACTCAGCTGGATTGAGAGGAAATGAGATGTGTGCTGTTCCTGTGCACAGCTGCTGCTGACAAATAAATGTCTATCAATAGCTGAGGGCTGGGGGTCAGGAGGGAGGGGACAGGGACAGGCTCTGCTCAGCTGCACCCAGTGAGAGGACAAGGGGCAGTGGATGGAAACTGCAGCACTGGAGGCTCCACCTCAGCATGAGGAGGAACTTCTGCACTGTGAGGGTCCCAGAGCCCTGGAGCAGGCTGCCCAGAGAGGTTGTGGAGTCTCCTCTGGAGCCTTTCCAGACCCATCTGGATGCATTCCAGAGCCACCTGCACTGGATTCTATGGTTGGGGGTTGGACTTGAGGATCTCTGGAGGTCCTTTCCAAACCCTAACATCCTCTGCTCTGTGATCTGTGGCCTGTGTCTTCATTTTCTACATTTGTGCTGCTAGGTGATGCAGGCCAGAAGCAGTTTTGTGGCCCTGAGGCCGAGGAGCAAGGCAGAGCTTGCATCCATGGCACCACCCACCCCAAAATAGCTCCACTCAGCCCTCCTCCTGGGGCTCACCCCCTGGCTGCCACAGGCAGCTGAGCCCCGCTGGGCTCCCTCGGGCACAGCCATGCTCCTCGGCAGGCACCAGGCACCCGCGGGCAGCGCTGGGGACCGCGCTGGGTCCTTGCTGCGGCTGCTGGCGGCGCAGCCCCAGCCCTGCTGCCCTGACGCCTTCCCTCTCCCTGTGCGCAGCCGAGTACCAGACCAGCGTGCAGGAGAAGCTGCCGCTCATCATCGGCTCCTCGGCAGCCGGCCTGGTCTTCCTCATCGCCGTGGTCGTCATCGCCATCGTCTGCAACAGGTCGGGGCCGGGGCCGGGGCCGTGCGGCGGTGCGGAGCGGGGACTGCGGGCGGCAGGGGGAGGGGAGGATGGGGACGGGAAGGTGGGAGAGGAAAGAGGTGGCCCCGCGGTGCCTCCCTGAGCCCTGCCGGACACCCGGTGGTGCTCAGGACTCCCTTTCCTTCCAGAAGACGTGGCTTCGAGCGAGCCGACTCCGAGTACACCGACAAGCTGCAGCACTACACCAGCGGCCACAGTAGGTACCGCGCCCGGCCCCGGCCCCGCTCCCGCTCCCTGCCCCGCTCCCGGCCCCGCTCCCGGCCGCGCTCCCGCTCCCGGCCCCGCTCTTGCTCCCGGCCCCGCTCCCTGCCCCGCTCCCGGCATGGCTCCCTGCCCCGCTCTTGCTCCCGGCCCCGCTCCCGGCCCCGCTCCCGCTCCTGCCCCGCTCCCGGCCCCGCTCCCGGCCGCGCTCCCGCTCCCGGCCCCGCTCTTGCTCCCGGCCCCGCTCCCTGCCCCGCTCCCGGCATGGCTCCCTGCCCCGCTCTTGCTCCCGGCCCCGCTCCCGGCCGCGCTCCCGCTCCCGGCCCCGCTCTTGCTCCCGGCCCCGCTCCCGGCCGCGCTCCGCTCCCGGCCCCGCTCCCTGCCCCGCTCCCGGCCGCGCTCCCGCTCCCGGCCCCGCTCCTGCCCTGCTCCCGGCCGCGCTCCCGGCCGCGCTCCCGCTCCCGGCCCCGCTCCCTGCCCTGCTCCCGGCCGCGCTCCCGGCCGCGCTCCCGCTCCCGGCCCCGCTCCCTGCCCTGCTCCCGGCCCCGCTCCCGGCCGCGCTCCCGCTCCCGGCCCCGCTCCCGCTGCCTGCCCCGCTCCCGGCCGCGCTCCCGCTCCCGGCCCCGCTCCCTGCCCTGCTCCCGGCCCCGCTCCCGGCCGCGCTCCCGCTCCCGGCCCCGCTCCCGGCCCCGCTCCCGGCCCCGCTCCCGGCCCCGCTCCCGCTCCCTGCCCCGCTCCCGGCCCCGCTCGCCCTGCGGGTTGTGTCCCCTGCTCTCCTTCCTTGCTCCCCGGGGGCAGGGTCAGATCACCGATCTGCCCTCGGTGCTGTCCTGATCCCCCACCAGTCCCCTGGGACCTCCATCCCTGCCCTGCCTTGAGCACTCCGTGCTCTCCAGACCTGTCTGCTGCAGGAGCTGCTGTGCATGCTCTGCAGACCCCTGGGGCAGCCTCACCCCCCTGAAGCCTCACCCCTTCTGCAGTGCAGGCCCTGCCACCACACCTTGTCTTGCCGCTCTGACTGGCAGGCTTTGCCCAGCCTGTGGGTAGCAGTGAGGCCCCTTTGCCCACCTACCCAGCCTGTGGGTAGCAGTGAGCCCCTTTGCCCGCCTGCCCAGCCTGTGGGTAGCAGTGAGCCCCCTTTGCCCGCCTGCCCAGCCTGTGGGTAGCAGTGAGCCCCCTTTGCCCATCTGCCCAGCCTGTGGGTAGCAGTGAGCCCCCTTTGCCCGCCTGCCCAGCCTGTGGGTAGCAGTGAGCCCCTTTGCCCGCCTGCCCAGCCTGTGGGTAGCAGTGAGCCCCCTTTGCCTGCCTGCCCAGCCTGTGGGTAGCAGTGAGCCCCTTGCCCGCCTGCCCAGCCTGTGGGTAGCAGTGAGCCCCCTTTGCCCGCCTGCCCAGCCTGTGGGTAGCAGTGAGCCCCTTTGCCCGCCTGCCCAGCCTGTGGGTAGCAGTGAGCCCCCTTTCCCCACCTGACCAGCCTGTGGGTAGCAGTGAGCCCCCTTTGCCCACCTGCCCAGCCTGTGGGTAGCAGTGAGCCCCCTTTGCCCACCTGCCCAGCCTGTGGGTAGCAGTGAGCCCCCTTTGCCCATCTGCCCAGCCTGTGGGTAGCAGTGAGCCCCCTTTGCCCATCTGCCCAGCCTGTGGGTAGCAGTGAGCCCCCTTTGCCCACCTGCCCAGCCTGTGGGTAGCACTGAGTCCCCTTTGCCCATCTGCCCAGCCTGTGGGTAGCAGTGAGCCCCCTTTGCCCACCTGCCCAGCCTGTGGGTAGCAGTGAGCCCCTTTGCCCATCTGCCCAGCCTGTGGGTAGCAGTGAGCCCCCTTGCCCATCTGCCCAGCCTGTGGGTAGCAGTGAGCCCCCTTTGCCCACCTGCCCAGCCTGTGGGTAGCACTGAGTCCCCTTTGCCCATCTGCCCAGCCTGTGGGTAGCAGTGAGCCCCCTTTGCCCACCTGCCCAGCCTGTGGGTAGCAGTGAGCCCCCTTTGCCCACCTGCCCAGCCTGTGGGTAGCAGTGAGCCCCCTTTGCCCACCTGCCCAGCCTGTGGGTAGCAGTGAGCCCCTTTGCCCACCTGCCCACCTCCTACCAAAGATGTTGTCTTCCACATCCTTGTGCTGCCTTTGCTGGACCCCATCCCAGTGCTCCCAGGCTCCCAGCAGATGTGAGATGCATCTGCAGATGGAGCACAGTATGTGGGGGTGCCCTCTCTTGCAGCCTCCCCTTCCAACCTGCCTGTGTGCTGCAGGGCTCGCCTCATTGTTCTTCCTTGCACCAGCCCCTGCCATGCCCTCTGGAATGCCCTCTGGAATGCCCTTCTCCTCCCTCACCTGCCTCAGGCAGGGTTACCTGTCAGGAGAGCAGGGACCTGGACTGTCCATCCTCCTTGTACTGCCCCTGCAAGGCTCACAGACATCCCCACGGAGGAGTCAGTCGGCACCAAGCACCTCAACCTGCCTCAGCCATAGATCTCCCTCTGGAGAACCAACTGAGGGCACCAGGGCTCCACCACCTCCTGTCCTGACTAGGGACTGGCACAGCTCTCTCTGGAGGACAGGCTGAGGGACCTGGGGCTTTGTAGCCAGGAGGAGACTGAGAGAGGCTCTTCACAGTGTTTATGAACACGCAGAGGCTGGGTGGCAGGAGGATGGGGCCAGGCTGGTGTTAGTGGTGCCCAGTGGCAGGGCAAGATGTGATGGGCACAGACTGGACATCAGAAGTTCCATCTGACCATGAGGAGGAGCTTCTTTAATTTGAGAGTGGCAGAGCCCTGGAGCAGGCTGCCCAGAGAGGTGGTGGAGTTCCCATCTCTGGACATTCAAACCCATCTGGACACTGTCCTGTGCAACCTGCTCTAAGTGAACCTTCTTTGACAGGGGGTTGGACTGGATGATCTCCAGAGGTCCCTTCCAACCCCTGACGTTCTGTCTGTGGGTGCTGAGCTCCCCATGGCTCTGGTGAGGTGGTGTGCTGAGGTGGAAGCAGTGGGGCAGAGCTGCAGTCCCTTGCAGTGCTGCAGTGTGGTGAGCAGGGTGGGACTCAGTGAGGTGCAGGGACCTGAGCACCATCTCTGGAGAGCAAGTGCTTCTCTTGCTTCCCCTCTGGGTGTGCTGAAGCCAACCCCTGCTGCAGAGGGTCTCTCTGGTCCCAGCTGAGGGTGCAGCCCTTCAGCAGAATGCAGCTGTGGCAGCCCTGTGCAGCAGGGCTCTGCATCTTCCTCCTCAGGCTGCTTGCCTGTGTCTGCTCCATGCCCCCACGATGCAGCTTGCTGAGGTAACAACCACCCTCAGACAAAGGCTTCCCCTGGTGCCAGCTGCCAGTCCTTCCCTTGGCATCTGTCTGTCTGACTCTCTCCCTCTCCTCCATGCAGTGACTCCAGGGATGAAGATCTACATCGATCCCTTCACCTACGAGGATCCCAACGAGGCCGTCAGGGAGTTTGCGAAGGAGATTGACATCTCCTGTGTCAAAATCGAGCAGGTGATCGGTGCAGGTGGGTGACCCCAGCACCACCCCCTCCCCTGGCACCATCTGAGCCCTGCCTGTGCCAGTGAGGCCTTACACCCAGCCCAGCCTGGACTGGCTGGAGCCAGGCAGCCCAGGGCCGGAGGAGCAAGGGCTGGAGACGAGAGGCTCTCGTTGCCTGTGGTCTCCTGCCCGGTGCTCCTCACCAGGGATGAGCCCAGGTGGAGGTCTTGGCTGTGGAGTGAGGGAGGAGGCACAGGTCAGGGGGTGGGTGGGCAGCTTAGGGCTACACAGGGTGGGTATGAGGGAGCCCCTTGGGGAGAAAGGCTTCTCTAGGCCACTGACCTGGCCTGGGGCACTGAGCTGGCTGCCTGTTTGCCTCTGTTACAGGGGAGTTTGGGGAGGTGTGCAGTGGGCATCTCAAGCTGCCTGGCAAAAGAGAGATCTTCGTGGCCATCAAGACCCTGAAGTCAGGCTACACTGAGAAGCAGAGGAGAGACTTCCTGAGTGAGGCCAGCATCATGGGGCAGTTCGACCACCCCAACGTCATCCACCTGGAGGGGTGGTGACCAAGAGCTCCCCAGTCATGATCATCACTGAGTTCATGGAGAATGGCTCCCTGGACTCCTTCCTGCGGGTAGGAGCTCCAGAGCTTGTGGTGTGGGCAAGAGGAGGGCAGAGGGGAGGTTTCCCTTCCCTGTGCCTCCAGGGCAGCTGCTGCATGGTCCAGGGGTCTGTGTCTCAGGAAGAGAGGCGGAGGTGGCACCAAGGCTGTCCTGTGTCAGATGTCTGTCTCCTCACAGCTAGTGAGGGGCTGTGCCCACAGGAGCACATCCAAACAGGGCCCTGTTGGGTAGCTTGACACAGGAGGACCTCAGCTCCAGCTAAACCTTTGCAGTCCTGAGTCTGACCTGTGCTGAAGGCTCACAGCCTGCTGGGTAGGAGCAGATTACCCCTTCTGAGCCCTCCTGTGCCAGGGGTGCCAGACCTGTATCCCTTCTGCATGGCAGCAGCCATGGTGGTGATGTCCCCAGGGCTATGAGGGCAGCACCCACCCTGTGACCTCTCTGCTCCCCACACTCCCGTTGGAGAGGAGCCTGGGAGCCAGAGCAGCAGTGTGCTGTCAGGGAATGCACTGCACAGAGCAGCAGTGTGCTGCCAGGGAATGCAGTGCACAGAGCAGCAGTGTGCTGGCAGGGAATGCACTGCACAGAGCAGCAGTGTGCTGCCAGGGAATGCACTGCACAGAGCAGCAGTGTGCTGTCAGGGAATGCACTGCACAGAGCAGCAGTGTGCTGCCAGGGAATGCAGTGCACAGAGCAGCAGTGTGCTGGCAGGGAATGCAGTGCACAGAGCAGCAGTGTGCTGCCAGGGAATGCACTGCACAGAGCAGCAGTGTGCTGGCAGGGAATGCACTGCACAGAGCAGCAGTGTGCTGCCAGGGAATGCAGTGCACAGAGCAGCAGTGTGCTGGCAGGGAATGCAGTGCACAGAGCAGCAGTGTGCTGCCAGGGAATGCACTGCACAGAGCAGCAGTGTGCTGTCAGGGAATGCACTGCACAGAGCAGCAGTGTGCTGGCAGGGAATGCAGTGCACAGAGCAGCAGTGTGCTGCCAGGGAATGCAGTGCACAGAGCAGCAGTGTGCTGCCAGGGAATGCACTGCACAGAGCAGCAGTGTGCTGGCAGGGAATGCAGTGCACAGAGCAGCAGTGTGCTGCCAGGGAATGCACTGCACAGAGCAGCAGTGTGCTGGCAGGGAATGCACTGCACAGAGCAGCAGTGTGCTGCCAGGGAATGCAGTGCACAGAGCAGCAGTGTGCTGGCAGGGAATGCAGTGCACAGAGCAGCAGTGTGCTGGCAGGGAATGCACTGCACAGAGCAGCAGTGTGCTGGCAGGGAATGCACTGCACAGAGCAGCAGTGTGCTGGCAGGGAATGCAGTGCACAGAGCAGCAGTGTGCTGCCAGGGAATGCAGTGCACAGAGCAGCAGTGTGCTGCCAGGGAATGCACTGCACAGAGCAGCAGTGTGCTGGCAGGGAATGCAGTGCACAGAGCAGCAGTGTGCTGGCAGGGAATGCAGTGCACAGAGCAGCAGTGTGCTGGCAGGGAATGCAGTGCACAGAGCAGCAGTGTGCTGGCAGGGAATGCAGTGCACAGAGCAGCAGTGTGCTGCCAGGGAATGCACTGCACAGAGCAGCAGTGTGCTGCCAGGGAATGCACTGCACAGAGCAGCAGTGTGCTGGCAGGGAATGCAGTGCACAGAGCAGCAGTGTGCTGCCAGGGAATGCACTGCACAGAGCAGCAGTGTGCTGGCAGGGAATGCAGTGCACAGTGCAGCAGTGTGCTGGCAGGGGCTGCAGTGCAGGAGGGGCGAGGCCGGGGGCGCTGGCAGGGGCTGCAGTGCAGCAGGGGTGAGGCTGGGGGGCGCTGGCAGGGGCTGCAGTGCAGGAGGGGCGAGGCCGGGGGCGCTGGCAGGGGCTGCAGTGCAGCAGGGGTGAGGCTGGGGGCGCTGGCAGGGGCGGGGCTGCAGTGCAGGAGGGGCGAGGCCGGGGGCGCTGGCTGTCGCCGGGGGGCGCTGGATGTCGCCGGGCGGTGCGGGAGGGGCGAGGCCGGGGGCGCTGGCTGTCGCCGGGGGCGCTGGCTGTCGCCGGGGGGCGCTGGCTGTCGCGGGCGGTGCCGGGCATGCCGAGCAGCTCGGCAGGGCGGTGCCGCCGCGGGGCCGGGGCCGGGGCCGGGCGGCCCGGGGGCGCTCCCTGAGCGGCCCCGTGTCTCCCCAGCAAAACGACGGGCAGTTCACGGTGATCCAGCTGGTGGGCATGCTGCGGGGCATCGCCGCGGGCATGAAGTACCTGGCGGACATGAACTACGTGCACCGGGACCTGGCCGCCAGGAACATCCTGGTGAACAGCAACCTGGTCTGCAAGGTCTCCGACTTCGGCCTCTCGCGCTTCCTGGAGGACGACACCTCGGACCCCACCTACACCAGCGCCCTGGTACAGCCCCTGCCGGGGGAGGGCTGGCTGCGGGGGCAGAGGGGCGGAGGGGGAAGGGGAGAGCCCCCTCGGCGTGGGGTGAGCCACGGGAGCAAGGTGTGGGGTGGGAAAGAGCAACAAAGTGGAGCGAGGCAGAACTCCTCTGGTGAGCTCCTGTCATCCTCCACTGCAGCAGGCTGCCCACAGCCCTCTCCAGCCTCCCCTTCAACAGCTCCAGGGATGGAGCCCAACCCCCTCCCTGGGCAACCTGCTGCAGTCTTCCAGCAGCCTCCTGCTGCACAACTTGCTCCTGACATCCAAGCTCCATCTGCTCTGCTCTGCTCTGAAGCCATTGTCCCTGGGCCTGGCCCTGCAGGCCTTTGCCAACAGTCCCTCTGCAGCCTTCCTGCAGCCCCTGCAGGTACTGGGAGGTTGCTCTGAGGTCTGCCTGGAGCCTTCTCTTCTCCATGCTGAGCACCCCCAGCTCCCTCAGCCTGTGCCCACAGGGGAGGGTTTCCTGCCCTTTGATCATCTTCATGGCCTCCTCTGGAGCCTCTCCATCAGCTCCAGGTCTTTCCTGTGCCGGGGCTCCAGACCTGGAGGCAGTGCTGCTGGTGGGGTCTCAGCAGAGCAGGGGGCAGAATCCCCTTCTGGCCACGCTGCCTTGGGTGCAGCCCAGCACACGGGTGGCTTTGTGGGCTGCCAGTGCCCATTGCTGCCAAGCACCAGCACCCCCAAGCCCTTCCCTGCAGGGCTGCTCCCAATCCTTTTCCAACAGGGTGGGGAAGCTGTGGGCCAGACCCCAGGAGAGCTGGGAAGTGTCACTGAGGAGAGCTCCTGGGGGGATCTTCCAGGTAGCCTCAGTCTGTAATTCGTCCTCCAGGACCTCTCGTGTAGCCATTTTTCAAAGCAGTGCTGGGCAGGAGCTCTGCTGGGACTGTGTCTGCTGGAGAGGGCAAAGCTGCTGTGTGTGGAATGCTCCTCCTGTGGAAAGCAGAATGTTTTGTCTGAGGTTTGTGGCTGGGAGCAGGTTAAGGAATGTTATCATCTGTTCATTACTGCAGCATGTGCAGAGTCTGAGGCCTCTGAGCTCCTGGGAGACTCTTAGTAAGCCCTGGCAGTTACTCACTGACAAAACCTAATGTTCCCTAATCCCCTCCCAGCCACAAAATGCAGACAATTTTGCTTATTTTTCAGCAGAGGTTGAAGATTTTCCCCTTGGAAGGTCTCTTGGGTTGGGAATGGCTCAAGTCCAAAGACTCTTGTGGGGGCTGTGGGGGCTGCTAGGGCTTAAGCAGAGGATTGCAGTTCCTGTGGCCCCAGGCATAACTCCTCTGCAGGAGTCCTTCTGATTGCTCCCCAGCTGCTGTTGCTCAGCAGGTTGATGGAGACCCAAGCGCCCGGCCACGCTGTCCCATTCCCCATGCCGTGCTGGGGAAGGCTTCACCTCTGCATCAGCAAGTCTGGAGTCACAGGATGGTTTGGGCTGGGAGGTTCCTTTTGAACCTTAGGAACATCACAGAATGGCCTCAGCTGGAAGGGACCCTAAGGATCATAGAAGCATAGAATCAGTAGGGTTGGAAAGGACCTCAGAGATCAGCATGTCCAAACCTGACACCCAAGACCTCCTGACAGCTAAACATGGCTCCAAGTGCCACATCCAATCCCCTCTTGAACACCTCCAGGGATGGTGACTCCACCACCCCCTGGGCAGCACATCCCAATGGCAAATTACTCTTTCTGGGAAGAACTTTCTCCTCCCCTCCAGCCTAAACCTCCCCTGGCACAGCTTGAGACTGTGTCCTCTTGTTCTGGGGCTGGGGGCCTGGGAGAAGTGACCAACCCCCACCTGGCTGCAACCTCCCTTCAGGGAGTTGGAGAGAGCAATGAGGTCTCCCCTGAGCCTCCTCTGCTCCAGGCTAAGCAACCCCAGCTCCTTCAGCCTCTCCTCCCAGGGCTGTGCTCCAGACCCCTCCCCAGCCTTGTTGCCCTTCTCTGGACACCTTCAAGTCTCTCAATCTCCTTCTTGACCTGAGGGGCCCAGAGCTGGACACAGGACTCTCTGTTCTGCCTGCAGGGGGGAAGATCCCCATCCGCTGGACAGCCCCCGAGGCCATCCAGTACCGCAAGTTCACCTCGGCCAGCGACGTCTGGAGCTACGGCATCGTCATGTGGGAGGTGATGTCCTACGGAGAGAGGCCCTACTGGGACATGACCAACCAGGACGTGAGTGCTTGAGGGAGCATGCGTGGCAGCATGCCTGCAGCTACAGCCAGCCTGGGCCATCCCCACAGCCTTCCTGCCATGGGAGGTGCGACCGAGGTCAACACCCTTGGAAGAGGCCATGGAGATAACTTTTGTCTCCTGGCTGGGTCCCATTCTGCTGCTCTGGCAGGGCTCAGGCACTGAAGAGCAGCCCCTGCAGCAGCACAGGGTCCATGGAGCCACTCAGGCTGGAAGGGACCTCCAAAGCTCATCCAGTCCAGGCCCTGCACTCAGCAGGGACATCCTCCACTGGAGCAGGTTGCCCAGAGCCCTGTTGAGCCTCACCTTGAACATCTCCAGGGATGAGAGCTCAACCATCCTGTGGGCAACCTGTTCCAGTGCTCAACCATCCTCATTGTGAAGAACTCGTTCCTCATATCCAGTCTCAGTCTGCTCTAAATTCAAACCACTGCTCCTGGGCCTGGCCCTGCAGGCCTTTGCAAACAGTCCCCCTGCAGCCTTGGTACTGGGAGGTTGCTCTGAGGTCTCCCTGGAGCCTTCTCTTCTCCAGGCTGAACATCCCCAGCTCCCTCAGCCTGTCCCCACAGCAGAGCTGCTCCAAACCCCTGAGCATTATCATGGCCTCCTCTGGAGCCTCTTCAGCAGCTCCAGGTCCTTCCTCTGTTGAGGGCCCCAGAGCTGGAGGCAGTGCTGCAGGTGGGGTCTGAGCTGAGCAGAGCAGAGCAGAGGGGCAGAATCCCCTCCCTGTGCTGCTCTCTCCCTGCTCTGGCTGCAGCTCAGCACTCAGCTGGCTCTGGGCTGCCAGGGACCATTGCTGGCTCCTGGGGAGTCTGTCACCAGCTGACACCCCCAAGGCCTTCTCCTGCAGGGTGCCCTGGAGCCATTCTGAGACATCTACAGCCAGGTGGCAGTGACCTCCTGACTTGTGCCATCCCACTCCCTTGCTCTCCTCCCCTGCACCTCTTCCCTCCCTGGTTTCTCCTGCCACCAGCGCGGTGCTGTGCCAGCCCCCGGGTCAGCTGTGGGGGTGGCAGAGCCCTGGCTGCCTCCTGGGCTCAGCTCCCTGCCCGGTGCCTGTCCCCAGCCGCCTCCTCCCCTTCTGCCGCCGCAGGGCACGGTGGCCCAGGAGCTGTCAGCACTTAAGTGCAGCTGGTGCCCCCTTCCCCTGGGCACGTGGTGGCCGTTTGGTGCAGCTTAGCCTCTTGACCCCGAGGTGTGAGCTCCTGCAGGGCTCCCCGAGGCTGCAGGGCTGCGTGCGGGCAGCGAGGCGGCGCCGGGCGGGCAGGAAACCTCCAAGGCCCTGCTGGAGATGAGTGCTGGGGGCTTGCCCTGCCCCCTGCATCCCCTCCCCTCACAGCTGCCCCCAGGAGAGCTGCACAGGGACAGCTTGGCACCACTGGCCACAGTGAGAGAAGCACAGAATGGGTTGGGGTAGAAGGGACCTTAAAGCTCATCCAGCTCCAACCCCGGGGCAGGGACACCTCCCACCAGCACAGGCTGCTCAGGGCCTCATCCAGCCTGGCCCTGAACACCTCCAGGCAGGGGACAGCCACAGCCTCCCTGGGCAGCCTGTGCCAGAGTCTCCCCAGCCTCACCCTCAACAATTTCTTCCTCATCTCCCAGCTCAGAGCCATTGTTCCTCATCCTGCCACTCCCAGCCCTTGTCCAAAGTCCCTCCCCAGCTCTCCTGGAGCCCCTTCAGGTACTGGAAGGCTGCTCTGAGGTCTCCCTGGAGCCTTCTCCTTTCCAGGCTGCACAGCCCCAACTCTCCCAGCCTGTCTCCACAGGGGAGGTTCTCTCCAGCCTCTGATCATCTTTGTGGCCTCCTCTGGACCCTCTCCAGCAGCTCCAGGTCCTTCCTGTGCTGGGGACACCAGAGCTGGAGGCAGTGCTGCAGGTGGGGTCTCAGCAGAGCAGAGGGGCAGAAGCAGAACAGAGAAGCCCATCCCTGTCAGGGTAGCAGGGGTGGCCTCTCCTTAGCTGAGGAGGCTGGTGGGCATGGCTGTGTGTCAGCTGGGCAGGGCTGGCATCACCTCACAGGACACTGTGACGTGCAGGGGGCTGGGGGCTGGGGAGCAGTGTGTGGTGGGGGCTGAGGTGCAGGCCCCACTGCGGTGTGGGTGTCCATGCCTGTCCCCCTCAGGCCTCAGCAGAAGGGACGTGAAGAAGGCTTTGGTGCCTGTGCACTCAGCTGTCCTTGCCCCCTGCAGGTGATCAATGCCATCGAGCAGGACTACAGGCTGCCCCCCCCCATGGACTGCCCCAGTGCCCTGCACCAGCTGATGCTCGACTGCTGGCAGAAGGATCGCAACCACCGGCCCAAGTTTGGGCAGATTGTCAACACCCTGGACAAAATGATCAGGAACCCCAACAGCCTGAAAGCCATGGCCCCTCTCTCCTCTGGGTATGCTCTGCTGCCTTCCTCCTCTCCTTTGCCTTTGTGGGGGGTTGAAATTAGCCTCCCCCCTCCCCCGACAGCCAGCTGCCAGCCCAGCCCAGCTGGGGGCAGAGGGAGCTGCCCCCAGGAGCAGAGCTCCGCTCTGCAGGGCACCGCAGTGCGGCTGAGCTGCACCACTCGCAGGGGTTTGCAGTCGGTGCCCAGCACGAGAACCTCCCTGGCCAAGGACCAGGGGAAGCTACCAGCTGCTCCCTCCCTGCCTCCCCCTGCCCCAAGGGGACAGGAGAGAGGAGCAGAGAAGTTAGACTTAGCCAAAGCAGTGCAGCCAAGGGCAGGCAGAAGCAAGTTAGGAGCTCTGCAGAGCACAGAGGTGAGAAGAGAGAAATTGTTTGGGAAAGTGAAGCTTCTGGCAGCTCTCTGCACTGGATTGTCCAGCAGGAGCTTTGGTTCCCTCCTTACACCCAGCACTGATTTATTTACCTGTCCCTGCTGGCTGGTCAGGATCTGTGCTCAAATGTGAGAGGCACAGCCCAAACCCCCCACAGCCTAACCCCCCAGCCTAACCCCCCCCCAGCCTAACCCCCACAGCCCAAACCCCCCACAGCCTAACCCCCCACAGCCCAACCCCCCCCAGCCTAACCCCCACAGCCCAAACCCCCCACAGCCTAACCCCCACAGCCTAACCCCCCACAGCCCAAACCCCCCACAGCCTAACCCCCCACAGCCTAAACTCCCCACAGCCTTCTGCTTGCAGATCTGCTGTCCTCCTGCAGTGTCCTGCTGGGCACCATCCTGGCACCTCTCTCTCTCTCTGGGAGCCGCTCTAGAGGCAGTGTCTTGGTTTAAAGAGCAGGCAGGGATGGTTTGACCCCCCCCTGGAAGGAGTAACATGAAAGGCTGAGTTGAACTGGAGAGCAGCACAGAGCAGCACAGAGCAGAGGAATCCTTCACGCCTGATACACGTCCCAAAAGCATGCAGGACGCTTGGAAACCTCCCAGAATCCCTTCCCCAACCAGACTGAACCCCAAGCCCCAGTGCTCCTTTCCCCCCATTGCCTCCCTTCCACTAGGCCTAAACAGACCAAAGTTGGACAGGACACAAGGTAGGGCTCTGGAGGCCACAGAGAGGCCTGAGATACTCCCCTGTGCTACCAGGTGAGAGCTCCTGCAGGAGAGCAGACAGGAGGGGGAAAGAGAGAGCAAAGTGAGGCTGCAGGCAGTGCTGGAGGGCTGCAGGCAGTGCTGGAGCTGCAGGCAGTGGTGGAACTGCAGGCAGTGCTGGAGCTGCAGGCAGTGCTGGAGGGCTGCAGGCAGTGCTGGAGGGCTGCAGGCAGTGGTGGAGGCTGCAGGCAGTGGTGGAACTGGCAGTGCTGGAGGCTGCAGGCAGTGCTGGAGGCTGCAGGCAGTGCTGGAGGGCTGCAGGCAGTGCTGGAGGCTGCAGGCAGTGCTGGTGGAACTGCAGGCAGTGCTGGAGTACTGCAGGCAGTGCTGGAGGCTGCAGGCAGTGCTGGAGGGCTGCAGGCAGTGCTGGAGGGAGGCAGGCAGTGCTGGTGGAACTGCAGGCAGTGCTGGAGGGCTGCAGGCAGTGCTGGAGCTGCAGGCAGTGCTGGAGCTGCAGGCAGTGCTGGAGCCTGCAGGCAGTGCTGGAGGGCTGCGGGCAGTGCTGGAATGAAATGCAGGGGTTGCACTTCCCGGGGTGCAGCTTCCGGACCCTGATCCCCTGGACGACTTGTCTGGGGCTGAAGCCCTCCCAGCGCCTCCAGCCCCGGCCGCGGCCGCTTGGCGCTTCACAGCAGGTGCTGCGCTCCCTCTGGCGCCCTCCGTGGGCAGGCTGGAGCGGGGCAGCGGCGCCCTGGGTCTGCTGTGCCGCAGCAGCTTGGCATGCCGCAGGGACAGCTCCAGCCCTGCCAGGCAGCGCAGAGTCCTTCAGCTGGGCTGGGCACAGCAGCCGGCAGCCAGCAGCCTCCCCGGGGGCAGAGCCTCCTGCCCCCTGCAGCCAGGACGCTGGAGCTGCCTCCCGGCACCGCTGCGGGCTGCTGGCCCTCCCGAGGGAAGGCTGAGGCAGGAGGCCCTCCCGGGTGCGCTCCACAGGCCTGCCCGGGGCCGGAGGGGTGCTGTGCGGGGGTGGTGCTCAGCAGGGTGCAGCGCAGGGCCGGGTGGGTGCTGTGCGGGGGTGGTGCTCAGCAGGGTGCAGAGCAGGGCCGGATGGGTGCTGTGCGTAGGGATGGTGCTCAGCAGGGTGCAGCGCAGGGCCGGATGGGTGCTGTGCGGGGGTGGTGCTCAGCAGGGTGCAGCGCAGGGCCGGGTGGGTGCTGTGCGGGGGTGGTGCTCAGCAGGGTGCAGCGCAGGGCCGGATGGGTGCTGTGCGGGGGTGGTGCTCAGCAGGGTGCAGCGCAGGGCCGGGTGGGTGCTGTGCGGGGGTGGTGCTCAGCAGGGTGCAGCGCAGGGCCGGGTGGGTGCTGTGCGGGGGTGGTGCTCAGCAGGGTGCAGCGCAGGGCCGGATGGGTGCTGTGCGGGGGTGGTGCTCAGCAGGGTGCAGAGCAGGGCCGGATGGGTGCTGTGCGTAGGGGTGGTGCTCATCAGGGTGCAGTGCAGGGCCGGATGAGTGCTGTGCGGGGGTGGTGCTCATCAGGGTGCAGTGCAGGGCTGGATGGGTGCTGTGCGGGGGTGGTGCTCAGGGTGCTGTGTGAGGCTGGTGCTCAGCAGGGTGCAGCGCGGGGCCGGATGGGTGCTGTGTGGGGGTGGTGCTCAGCAGGGTGCAGCGCGGGGCCGGATGGGTGCTGTGCGGGGGGCTGCTCAGCAGAGTGCAGAGCGGCGCCGGATGGGTGCTGTGCGGGGGCGGCGCTCAGCCGCGGCGGGGGCCGGGGGCCGGGGGCCGCTCTGCCGGCTGTGCCCAGCCCAGCTATGTGTTGCAGGCTGAGCCTCCCCCTGCTGGACCGCTCGGTGCCGGACTACAGCAGCTTCAGCAGCGTGGAGGAGTGGCTGGAGGCCATCAAGATGAGCCAGTACAAGGAGAGCTTCGCCAGCGCCGGCTTCACCTCCTTCGACATAGTCTCCCAGATGACTGTAGAGTAAGTGCTCCGCCTGCCGCGCCCACAGCACGGCAGCCGCCCGTGCCACAGCAGCCTCCCTTGCCTCCCGTGCCACGGCAGCCTCCCTTGCCTCCCGTGCCACGGCAGCCTCCCTTGCCTCCCGTGCCACAGCAGCCTCCCTTGCCTCCCGTGCCACGGCAGCCTCCCTTGCCTCCCGTGCCACAGCAGCCTCCCTTGCCTCCCGTGCCACGGCAGCCTCCCTTGCCTCCCGTGCCACAGCAGCCTCCCTTGCCTCCCGTGCCACAGGTGCCTCCCTTGCCTCCCTAGCCTCCCTTGCCACAGGTGCCTCCCTTGCCTCCCTAGCCTCCCTTGCCACAGGTGCCTCCCTTGCCTCCCTAGCCTCCCTTGCCACAGGTGCCTCCCTTGCCTCCCTAGCCTCCCTTGCCACAGGTGCCTCCCTTGCCTCCCTAGCCTCCCTTGCCACAGGTGCCTCACTTGCCTCCCTTGCCTCCCATGCCACAGGTGCCTCACTTGCCACAGCAGCCTCACTTGCCACATGTGCCTCACTTGCCTCACTTGCCACATGTGCCTCACTTGCCTCACTTGCCACAGGTGCCTCACTTGCCTCACTTGCCACAGGTGCCTCACTTGCCACAGGTGCCTCACTTGCCTCACTTGCCTCACTTGCCACAGGTGCCTCACTTGCCACAGGTGCCTCAGTAGAGCCTCAGCTGCTTGAGTCGTGCCTGCTGCAGTCTGGCCTGGATGGGATCTGCTCCTTCCTGACCCTCTTTTAGTCGCAGGAGCACAGAACTGAGGCTGGGAGAGACCTCTGGGGCCATCCAGTGCAGCCTGTGCCCTACCCCCAGCACAGCAGCTGCGCCCTGCCCCCAGTGCCACATCCAAGCTGTTCTCAAGGACCCCCAGGGGTGGCCACTCCACCACCTCCCTGGGCAGCCCATCCCAGTGCCCAGTCAGCCTTTCCATCAGGAATTGCTTCCTGACCTCCAACCTGAACCTCCCCTGGTGCAGCTTCAGGCCATGCCCTCTTGTCCTGGCACAAGCTGCCTGGGAGCAGGGCCTGACCCCCACCTGACTGCAGCTTCCTTTTAGGTGCTTGTGGAGAGGGATAAGGTCCCCTCCAGATCCCTTCTCCAGGCTCAGTGCAGTTGCTGCACAGCTGCTGTGCTCTGCAGGCTCTGCCTTGGCCCCAGAGCCCTGGCTGCTGCTGCTCTGCGGGATTCACGTCCCCAGTGTCACACAGCATGTCCCCACTGTGCCAAGGGGACCCCCAGAGGGATCTCCAAGCCCCAGCCTGGGCCAGCTGGAGGTGCCAGGTCAGCAGCAGACAGCTCTCCAGGCACTCGGAGCGCCCTCGGGCTCTGCAGTCCTCGTGGGGGTGTGGAGCAGCTCCCTGCAAACACCTCTGCACAGGAGAGGCCTCCGGCTGGGCCCCGGCTGGCTCTGAGCTGTCCTGCACCCACATCCCGCGGTGGCAACCAGACTCAGCCAGCTGCTCCGGGAGGGCAGGCAGCTGCAGTCCAGCGGTGCTGGAGCTGTGGTGCCTCTGGTGGAAGGTTTGTGCTGAGCTGCAGTGGGCTTTAGAGACCTACCCGGGAAAGCAGCAGGCAGCCAGCCCTCGGGAGTGCTCCCGAGGCTCCTGGTGAGAGCAGGGCCTGGGTAGCTGCTGGGGAGCTGCTGGGGAGCTGCTGGGGAGCCAGACCCTGCTCACAGAATCACAGAATCAATAAGGTTGGAAGAGACCTCAGAGACCATCAAGTCCAAACCTGTCACCCAACACCTCCTGACAACTAACCCATGGCTCCAAGTGCCACATCCAAGGCCCTCTTGAACACCTCCAGGGATGGGGACTCCACCACCTCCCTGGGCAGCACATCCCAAGGGCCAATCTCTCTTGCTGGGAAGAACTTTCTCCTCCCCTCCAGCCTAAACCTCCCCTGGCACAGCTTGAGACTGTGTCCTCTTGTTCTGGTGCTGGGGGCCTGGGAGAAGAGACCAACCCCCACCTGGCTACAACCTCCCTGCAGGGAGTTGTAGAGAGCAATGAGGTCTCCCCTGAGCCTCCTCTTCTGCAGGCTAAGCAACCCCAGCTCCCTCAGCCAGGCCCTCGGAAGTGCTCCCAGGTCTCCTCCTGGTGACCAGCAGGGGCTGGGGAGCTGCTGGGGAGTCAGACCCTGCTCACACAGCCAGGGCTGAGGGCTGGGGAAGCGCTCTGCCCAGGCTGGCACCAGCACCCTGCAGCACAGCCCAGCCCTGCCCAGGCTGGCACCAGCACCCTGCAGCACAGCCCAGCCCTGCCCAGGCTGGCACCAGCACCCTGCAGCACAGCCCAGCCCTGCCCAGGCTGGCACCAGCACCCTGCAGCACAGCCCAGCCCTGCCCAGGCTGGCACCAGCACCCTGCAGCACAGCCCAGCCCTGCCCAGGCTGGCACCAGCACCCTGCAGCACAGCCCAGCCCTGCCCAGGCTGTGCCATTTGCAGTGCAGCTGCCACCATTTCTGGAGGCAGCCCAGGCTGTGTTTCTGGCAGTGCCATCCCCACCCCTTCCCTGAGCAGAAGATTCCAGACTGGAAGTTGGCAGCAGGAGGGAGATGAGCAGCAAACTCCTGGGGGGGGTCAGAGAGTCACAGAACCATTCTGGCTGGAAAAGCCTTTTCAGGCCACCAGTTCCAACCATTCACTGCCAAGGCTGGTGCCAAGCCACATCCCTCTGCCTCTTCTGAGCACCTCCAGGGTTGGGCATTCAGCCTCCTCCCTGGGCAGCCTGCTGCAGGCTTTGAGAGCCCTTCAGGGAAGAAGTTCCTTCTGCTGTCCAGCCTAGAGCTGCCCTGGGAACTCCAGCAGGGTTCCTGTGGTGCTGTCCCTTGTTACTAGGGAGGAGAGACCGACCCCCAGGTGGCTGTAGAGACTGAGAAGGACACACCCCTGGCACACCCCTGGCACACTCCTGGCACACTCCTGGCACACCCCTGGCACGCTCCTGGCACACCCCTGGCACACCCCTGGCACAACCCTGGCACGCTCCTGGCACACTCCTGGCACACTCCTGGCACACCCCTGGCACGCTCCTGGCACACCCCTGGCACACTCCTGGCACACCCCTGGCACGCTCCTGGCACACCCCTGGCACACCCCTGGCACGCTCCTGGCACACTCCTGGTACACCCCTGGCACACCCCTGGCACACTCCTGGCACACCCCTGGCACACCCCTGGCACACTCCTGGCTTGCTCTTTCTTTATCACAGAGTCACAGAGGGTGAGGGGCTGGAAGGGCCCTTTGGAGCTCATCCAGTCCCAGCCCTGCCAGAGCAGGGTCACCCAGGGCAGCTCACACAGCAACTCATCCAGGAGGGGTTGGAATCTCTCCAGAGGAGTCTCCACAGCCCCCTGGGCAGCCTGCTCCAGGCTCTCTCACCCTCACAGCCAATCAATCTTCCCTCCTGTTCCCATGGCACTTCCTCTGCCTCAGCTTCCACCACTGCCCCTTGGCTGGCATTGGGCAGCCCCCAGCACAGCCTGGCTCCAGCCTCTGGGCATCCCCCTGCACAGCTTCATCCCCAGCAATGAGGTCACCCTCAGGCTCCTCCTCTGCAAGCTCCAGAGCCCTCAGCTCCCTCAGGCTCTCCTCCTGAGGAAGATCTTCCACAGCCTGCAGCAGCTCTGTGCCTCTGGGATGGACTCTCTGCAGCACTTCCCTGAGGTGCTTCTTGAGCTGAGGGCCCAGAACTGGACACAAGCTTCCAGCTGTGGCCTCAGCAGGGCAGAGCAGAGGGGGAGGAGAACCTCTCTGACCTACCCAGCACAGCCCTTCTGATCCAGCCCAGGCTGCCCTTGGCCTTCCTGGCCACCAGAGCTCATTGCTGGCTCATGGTCAACCTCCCACCCCCCAGCACCCCCCAGGTCCTTTCCCCTTCCCTGCTCTCCCACAGCTCAGGAGCCTGATGCCTGTGAAGAGCAGAGCAGGGCCAGCCCTGAGGCTGCTGCAGCGCAGCGAAGATGAGAGGCAGCCAAAGATGCTGAGATCAAAGCGCAGGGAGCAGGAGCAGCCCTCATCTGCACTGGCAGAGTGGCATCCGCGCTGCTGAGGGGCAGCACATCCTGCTGCTGTCTGCAGGGATGGGGAAACTGGGTTAGTGTGTCGCAGGGAGGGAGGCCAGGAGCGGGGAAGGAAAGGCTTCCCGGGCAGCAGACCTGCGGCACGTTCCCTTCCGAGCAGGGAGCGGAGCGGAGCTCTGGCTGCGCGCTGCCTGCTGGGGCTCCGGCAGCCTGGGGCTGCTCAGGGCAGGCAGCAAATGCAGAGAGGGAGGGTAAGAGCCACAGAGGAGGAGCAGAGCTTTCAGCAGGTCTGCAGCTCTTTGTTGCACCGATGGAATAGATCTGTGGAGGCTTCAGCTCCCTGCACAGCACAGCTGGGGGGGGCTGCCCATGGGGTTGGGGGAAAATGCCACAGAGTCCTGGGATGGGTTGGGGTGGAAGGGACCTCAAAGCTCAGCCAGTTCCAACCCCCTGCCATGGGCAGGGACACCTCCACCAGGCTGCTCAGGGCCTCATCCAGCCTGGTCTGAAACACTTCCAGACGGGAGGCAGCCGCAGCCTCCCCGGGCAGCCTGTGCCGGAGCCTCCCCTCCCCCTCAGACCTTCTCCCTCCTGCCCAGCCCCCAGCCCCCTGCTGCGGTGTGAGCTGCCTGCTGGTGCTGATGTGCTGCTTGTTTCTCCTCCTCCCCAAGGGACATCCTGCGAGTTGGGGTCACCTTAGCAGGCCACCAGAAGAAGATTCTGAACAGCATCCAGGTGATGAGGGCACAGATGAACCAAATCCAGTCTGTGGAGGTTTGATAGCTACAAGTCCTCCTGCTCCTCTTCTTGGAGGCCCTGCTCCCCTTCGCCCCTCTCTGTCCCAGCTCCAGCTCTTGAGTGCTCTGCACGGACCAGAGGCAGGCAGCTGCCCCGGGGGCCAGGGCGGCAGGAGGAAACACCCTGCCACCAGTGCTGGGACGTCACCAAGAGCTTCTAGAATCTAAGCAATGGAAAAAGGGAACACAAAAGACGACTGTTTTGGGGGGAAAGAAAACCACCGAGCCACCAAACCACACCAAACCAAACCTCTGGAGTGTTTTTCAGCAGTAACAAAGCAATTTGTGCCCTTGGGAAGGGCCCCGAGGCCGAAGGGAGTCTGCCAAGGGAGAGGAAAGAGCAGCTCCGACCCCTTCCTCCTGCAGGAGGCTGCCGCAGCCGGGCCCGGGCACCCCTGCAGCAAGGAGGCTTTGCCAAGAGGGTAACTGCGAGGCAAGGTGATGGGAAGCACTTCTCCTCCCCGCGGGGGGAGGTGGCTCTGGGAGCCTCCTGCAGCCAGCAGTCCTGCCCCGACGCCCCTGGCAGGGGCCGGGAGGGGAGAGGGAGCGAGAGCGAGCTGCGGCTCTTCGCTGCCGTGGAGCCAAGGGCATCTCAGAACTGCTGGACTGAGGCAGAAGCTGAAGACTTCTTCTTCTTCTTTTTTTCTAGGAAAAACAAACAAACAAACAAAAAAACCACAAAGCAAACCACAAAGCAAACAAAAACACAAATACAAAGAGAGCAAAACACAAACCGAAGCGAAACACAAACCGAAGCGAAACAAAAACGCAAAGCAAAGCAAAACAAACTGAGGCTGCAGGAGGCTGTTCGCAGCACCTGAGGAGGGGGCTGCACCCCTCGGCGGGTGGGGGTGGGGCAGACCCAGCCCTGTTTTCTCCACCTCCTCCTTTTCTCCCTCGGCGGAGCGCGTCTGCGAGCGGCAGCTCCGTGCGGGCAGCCTGCGGCGGCAGCGCTGCCCCCGGGCAGCCCCTGCCCCCGGCGGCCCCTGCCCAGCACTCCCCGTGGTGCACTCCCCAGCTGCCAGCGGCCTGTGCCCGGCAGAGCTCCCCCAGTGCAGTGTGTGGTAGTTTTGGGTGACAGATGCTGAGGGGTCCCTTCCTTCCTGGGGTGCCAGCGGGGGGGGGAGGGGGAGAGATTTGTCCCTTTTCCCTTCTTTTGTGGCCAGCGGTCGGGTGCGTTTGGGGTCGGAGGTGGTGGGGGTGGGGGCTGGGGTTTATTCTCTGGATGGGTCGGGAGGTTCTGTTGGGGGTTGGTCGGTCGGTTGGTTGTTGGTTGTTTATGTTTGGTTTTTTTTTTTTGGCGGGGGGTTTTTAACGAAGAACAGCAAAACGAAACCACAAAACGAGGTCTCCGAGCATCCCATCGGCCGAGAACTTCAGCCCCTGCCCTCTGGGAGGGGAAGTTTGCAGCTCGTTGACAATGTGCCAGGAGATACAAAAAAAAAAAAAAATCAAAAAAGAAACCTTTTTATATGCACATTTCCTCCTGTTTGCTTCTTTGTTCTGTGCCGGCCCGGCCCGGCCCGGCAGAGGCTGCTGGCTGCCGGGTTCCGGGGCTGGCCAGGGTGCTGTGCGCCCCTGCTCGACCCAGGGCTGCTGGTGCAGGGCTGGGGCAGCGGCGCAGAGGCTTCGTGGTGCTGTGGGGGTGCTGGGGGTTGCGTGGTGGGGTTTGGCTTTTTGCTCAGGGGGAGGGAGCTGCCAGAGCCCGTGGGAGGTGTCTGGCTGCTTAGGAAGGTGCCAGGCTGGTGCCACACAAGGGCAGGGTGGGCCTGAGGAGGAGCTCACGGTGTGCGGCTCCCCGGGGTCTGAGTTGTGGCAGCTGCCAGGCTGTGGCTGGCCGGGGGCAGGGACCAAGCTCTGGGTGCCCTCCGTGCCCTCCCTGGATGTGGTCTCTTTGTGTGCTGATGCCCTGGGGGCTCTGAGGAAGCTTCAGGCTCAGCCTTGAGGAGAGCTCTGGGAGAGCAGAGGCCAAACTTGCCAGCGAGCAGCCCGGCTCCCCAGAGGCAGCCTGCTGTGGTTGAAGCTGAGTGGTCAGCAGTGGCTTTATGAATGACTCAAATAAATGCTTCAGTTACTGCCCAGCTCTTGTGGTGTGTTGGAAGCAGCAGGCAAGCCCAGGCCAGCCCAGGCCAGCCCAGGCCAGCACAGCTGGGCTTGGGCTCCCTGTCCAGCACCACCTTGGAGCCTTTCACAGATGCCTTCCTCTGGCCGCCTGTGGCGTATTCCCACCCACCTCTGGCCACAGCTGGCGCTCACAGGCCCTTGCCTGCCCTCTCTAGGGTCCCCCACTGGGTTTCAGCAGCCTGGGGTGCTGAGGGCATCTTCACTGGGAGCTGGGCTGCTCTGCTCTCCAGCAGCTGAATCCGGGAGGATGTGTGCCTGCTGTGGATGAAGCTCCCACGCTGTCCAGCCTTCTGGCCAGACCTCTCCTCCCTGGGCTGCTGGTAAACGTGAGGCCAGAGCAGGGCTGAGCATGGAGCTCTTGGCAGTGGCAGCAGATCAATCCCTGCAGTGAGAGGCAGCTCTGCTTAGCTCTTGCACTGCCCCAGCCTGTGGTGCACGGCTTCAGCAGCAGGAGCCTCAGCTGGAGGAGTTCTCCCTCCAGCCCCTGTGCCTCTGAGAGCTCCAGTGCAGGGCTGTGTTTTCCTCCCCTGGTCCTGCACCCCAGAGTGAGCTCTGCTCATGAGCAGCAGCAGCAGCAGCAGGTCTGTGCCACAGCAGCACAGTGGCCACAGTGCTCCACCTCTGCCAGCAGTGCCACTGCCCCGGGAGGCAGAGAGTGATGCAGTGAGGGGACTGCAGGACTGCCAAGCAGGTGCTGCCTGGCCAGGGCCAGCCCTGTCCTGCACCCTGAGCACAGAGCCGAGGGAGGCTTGGGAGCAGCTCTGCTCCTGGTCGGGAACAGCTCTGCTCCTGCTCGGGAACTGGACTCGGCTCTGAAGCAGCAGCAGCCAAGGCACAGACTCAGTGCTGCCGACTGGCCCCAGCAAGTGTGCAGAGAGCACGGAGCAGAGGAGCCCCCAGGAGCCCCCAGGAGCCCCCTGCCTGCAGCCTGTGCCGTGGAAGTGGGGAGCAGCAAGTGAGGAGCCCCCAGTAGCCCCCAGGAGCTCCCTGCCTGCAGCCTGTGCCATGGAAGTGAGGAGCAGCAAGTGAGGAGCCCCCAGGAGCCCCCTGGAGCCCCCTGCCTGCAGCCTGTGCCATGGAAGTGAGGAGCAGCCAGCGAGGAGCCCCCAGAGCCCCCAGGAGCGCCCTGCCTGCAGCCTGACCAGCCAGCGAGGAGCCCCCCAGAGGCCTGCAGCCGTGGGAGTGAGGAGCAGCGAGTGAGGAGCTCCCAGGAGCCCCCAGGAGCAGGAGCCCCCTGCCTGCAGCCTGTGCCGTGGGAGTGAGGAGCAGCCAGTGAGGAGCTCCCAGGAGCCCCTGCCTGCAGCCTGTGCCGTGGGAGTGAGGAGCAGCCAACGAGGAGCCCCCAGGAGCCCCCTGCCTGCAGCCTGTGCCGTGGGAGTGAGGAGCAGCCAACGAGGAGCCCCCCAGGAGCCCCCTGCCTGCAGCCTGTGCCGTGGGAGTGAGGAGCAGCGAGCCAGGAGCCCCCGCGGCGCATCTCCAGGGGCGCTGAGGCTGCTGTGCTGCGGGCAGGAGCAGCTGCCAGGCGCTGCCAGGGACACGTTTGGTGGCAGCCCGGGGTGAGGGCGGCGTGGTGCTGTGCCAAGCTGTCTGCTCCTGGACGAGGGAGCTCTGCAGAGAGCCGCCTGCCCGGGACACACCAGCAATGCCCGCGGGGCAGCCGTGTGGAAGGGGCACGCCGCGGCCAGGGCCTCCTCTTGTGCTGCCAGACAGTCCCTGCCTGTGCTCTGCCGCCCCTCCCGTGCCCGCAGGGGCCGGGCAGCGTCCCTGCACAGCCACTGCCCGGGCAGGCCGGGCCTGGGAGGGCTCTTGGGCTCCTCTGCCTCCGGGGACCTTACTGCGCTGCACCTCCTGGCTGCTGCGTGCTGCGCACAGCTCCCTGCCAGACCCAAGCCACCGTGCCAGGCTGGGTGCCACGGCTCCCCCAGCCCTGGCAGCTGTCTGCAGGACAGAGGAAGCACATCCTTGCCTCTTCTGGAGAGTGGCCAGGCAGAGAGGGACCTGGGGGTGCTGGTTGATGGGAGGCTGAACATGAGCCTGCAGTGTGCCCAGGCAGCCAAGAAGGCCAATGGCATCCTGGCCTGCAGCAGAAACAGTGTGGCCAGCAGGAGCAGGGAGGTCATTCTGCCCTGTGCTCAGCACTGCTTAGGCCACACCTTGAGTCCTGTGTCCAGCTCTGGGCTCCTCAGGTTAGGAAGGAGGTTGACTTGCTGGAAGGTGTCCAGAGAAGGGCAACAAGGCTGGGGAGGGGCTTGGAACACAAGCCCTGTGAGGAGAGGCTGAGGGAGCTGGGGTTGCTTAGCCTGGAGAAGAGGAGGCTGAGGGGTGACCTCATTGCTCTCTACAACTCCCTGAAGGGAGGTTGTAGCCAGGCAGAGGTTGATCTCTTCTCCCAGGCAGCCAGCACCAGAACAAGAGGACACAGTCTCAGGCTGCGCCAGGGCAGGTTTAGGCTGGAGATTAGGAGGAAGTTCTACACAGAGAGAGTGATTGGCCATTGGAATGGGCTGCCTGGGGAGGTGGTGGAGTCACCATCATTGCAGGTGTTCAGGAGGAGCCTTGATGGGTGCTGGGTGCCATGGGTTAGTTGTTGGGTGGGTTGGACGCGATGATCTTGAAGGTCTCTTCCAACCTGGTTTATTGCATTGTATTGCATTGTATTGTATTGTATTGTATTGTGTTGCATTGTATTGTATTGCATTGTATTGTATTGTATTGTATTGTATTGTATTGTATTGTATTGTATTGCATTGTATTGTGAGCAGCCCCACAGGCTGCTGGTGCTAACAGACACGTCCCAGCAGCCGGCGCTGGCCATGGCTGGGTAGGACTGACAGAGACCTGGAGCCACAGCAGAGAGGAGCCCTGGAGCACTGCATCCATCCCCCAGCTCTCCTGGGAGCATGAGGATCCGAGCTCCTGTGAAGTACTTTGGGTGTGAACAGCTCTGGAGCCTGCCCCGGAGGAGGGCAGAGTCCCTGGAGTGGCTTTCACAGATTCCTCTGGTGGCTGTTGGAGGCAGTGTGGGGAGAGGCAGAGGCCCCCTGCTGCCCCTGGCGCTGGGCCTGCTGCTGGGCAGCTGTGGGGATGGAGCAGAAGTTGTCACCAGGAGGTCTGCAGGAAGCTGCTTTGGATTGTTGGGTTTCCCCTCCACCTCCCAAGCTACCTCCCAGACCTCCCAGACCTCTGCTCCCCACTGCCAGCTGCCGCTGAGGCTCAGCCATGTGTGGTGAGGGCAGCTGGGGAGAGCTGGGCAGGGTGCTGGGCTGCACAGCATGGGCAGTGAGAGGGTCAGGTCCTGCAGGGCATCAGGGGGCAGGGAGGAGAAGGCCTCAGAGCATCAGGGGGCAGGGAGGAGAAGGCCTCAGAGCATCAGGGGGCAGGGAGGAGAAGCAGAGCAGGTGTGGCTGGGAGCAAGGGAAAATCTCCTTGGTGGAGCATTTCCAGCGGCTGCTGCTGCCAGCAGCCCTCTGCCCAGAGGTAGCAGCAGAGGGGGTGCCAGGCAGCTTGCAAGATGCAGCGCTGCCAGGAGGAACCCCTTGCCCTTGCCCCCTGTGGGGGCACAGAAACGGGGCACCGTGACCCCCACCACCCTCCCCGAGCTACCTGCCCCCTGCCCAGTAAGACCTCAGCATTGCCTCCCATGAGCCGGAGGGGAACTGGTGGTTGCCAGCAGCCGGGGGGCTGCTTGCTGCAGTTTGGCTTCTCTCTGCAGAGCAGTCCCTGCTCAGGGCTTGCAGGGGGCAGGAGCTGTGGCTGCCTCAGGGTTTGCTGGCTCTGCAGGGTTGCAGTTCAGGTGCAGAGCTCTACCCCGCAGCCCCATGCCAGTTGTCACAGACCAGTCACCCTGCTGCTGTGGCTGGACCAGAGTCCCTCAGCCTTAGCAAGAGCAGACCCAGGCGGAGGGAAGCATTCCAAGCAGGGAGTGCTGCACCTCCACGCGGCTCTGGCTTGCAAGGTCTGGCAGGAAGGGGCTGCTGGCCAGCCACAGCAGCAGGATCCTGCTCTCTGCACTGCACACTGAGGCAGTGTCCAGCACAGGGACCCCTGGCCTGGCAGGAGCTGAGGAGAGAGGATGCTGGGTTCTGGGTGCTGGCTGTGCCAGGGATACTTCCCCTTGTTCTGGGAACTGTGTTGAAGGAAGCATCCTTCCCTTTGCCACCAGGCAGGCTGCAGGGGGCTGGAGAGAGCAGCTCAGTGGGTTTGAGCAGTTGAGGAAACTTCTGGCTGCATCTTCCAGGCTGATTTGTACAAAGCCTGGAGCCAGGGCTGGAGCTGCACTGGGGCTCTGCCCCTGGCACCCTCTGCAGTGTGGGGCTGCCTCGGGTGGCTGCCCCCAGTGCCTGGCAGCAGCCAGGGCTAGAGCTGCACTGAGGCCCTGGCACCCCTGCAGTGTGGGGCTGCCCCGGGTGGCTGCAGTGTGGCAGCAGCCAGGGCTAGAGCTGCACTGAGGCTCTGCCCCTGGCACCCCCAGTGCCTCGGGTGGCTGCAGCAGCGCTGCTGGTGGCTGTGGTTCAGTGGAGGCTGTTTGGGGAGTGTTTCAGTTCCCTTCCTGCATGCTGCCTCGGGGCCGATTCTCTGGAGGGCTTTTTTCCAGCTTTCAGAACTGTTCCACACTGGCTCAAGCCCTTCCCACGCAGGACTCAGCATTTCCTGCTGCAGAGCTGTGTGAGGGAGCAGCTAAGGCAGCCCCAGGGCTGCATTCTGCCCTTCAAGGCATCCTGCCAAGCATCTCCTTTGCTGTGTTCCCTGTTGCAAGCTCTTGGTGACCTGCTTGCGGCTCTAGGACCAAAGCTGCTTCATAGCAATTAATGGAACCTCCTGCGGCCAGAGCTGGATGGTCAGAGCTGTGCAGCCAGCAGAGCCACCCCCTGCCCTGGAGCCCTGGCTGGGGCCTGCAGCACTGCTCCCAGCTGCTGGGTCTGTGGCTTCCACCGTTCCCACAGCTCAGAGCGGTCCTGCCCCTGCCTCAGCCCAGCACTTCCTACCCAGGGCTTCTCTCTCCTGTGCTGCTGCTCCAGACCTGGCCTCGCTGAGAGCTGCTGGAGGCCTCCTGCTGTGCATAATCCTTCCTCTTGGCTTTGTCTTTAGGCCTCTCCAGGATGACTTTGCCTCTTGTGTTAATCCCCTCCCAAAGGCAGGGCACAGCCTCGGGCTGTGTTTGCTTTCCTCCTCTGCTGCAAGCTCCCGCAGCTCTCCCAGAGCACTCCCTGCCAGCCCTTCCTGGGGGTTTCCTTCTTGCTCTGCCTCTGGCTGCTGCCAGCAGCTCCCCTGGCAAATGTTAGCTGCAGAAACTTGGCCCTGGAGGCGAGCAGCCCTCTGCTCACAGCTCTGTGTTTGCCTCACTGCATTCTCAGCTCTCTCTGAGTTGATTCAGCAGTTTCTCTTTCTCCTTTGCAGCTCTGCAAGACAGCTCTCAGCAGCCTGTGCCTGGTGGGGGCGGCAGCAGCCCCAGCCCCAGCCCCAGCCTGCAGCAGCCTCTGATCACTGAGTGTCTCACCCCAGCCATACACTTAAGACATTCACAGGATCACAGGTCAGAGGCTGTCAGGGGTTGGAAGGGACCTCTGGAGATCTTCCAGTCCAAGTCCCTGCCAGAGCAGGACACAGAACCCAGCACAGGTCCCACAGAACACATCCAGACAGGGCTGGGAAGGCTCCAGAAGAGGCTCCACAACACTGTGACCCTCACAGTGCAGAAGTTCCTCCTCATGCTGAGCTGCAACCTCCTGGGCTGCAGTTTCCATCCACTGCCCCTTGGCCTCCCCCAGGGCACAGTGAGCAGAGCCTGGCCCTGACCCTCCCTCCTGACCCCCAGCCCTCAGCTCTTGATAGCCATTGACCAGATCCCTCTCAGCCTTCTCCTCTGCAGACTGAACACCCCCAGGGCTCTCAGCCTCTCCTCCCCAGGCAGTGCTCCAGGCCCTGCAGCATCCTTGCAGCCTCCCTTGGGCTCTCCCCAGCAGCTCCCTGTCCCTCCTGAGCTGGGCAGCCCAGAGCTGGCTGCAATCTTCCAGGGGAGGTCTCAGCAGGGCAGAGCAGAGGGGGAGGAGAAGCTCCCTGGCTCTGCTGCCACACTCTGCCGAATGCCCCCAGGACCCCCTTGGCCTCTTGGCCCCCAGGGCTCATTGCTGTCCCCTGCAGAACTTGCTGCCCCCCAGCACCCCCAGTGCCCCTGGTTGCCACTCCTGCAAGCAGCTCTCCAGGCTTCACCCTGGGTGCCTCATTTCCCCATCCCCCCAGGAGCTCTGTTTTGCCTTCATGAGAACAAAGCCCCTGGAGGTTTGGTTGACCCCTGGCAGTGCTTTCAGTCCCCTTGAGTTCAGGAGTCTTTCACTTGCCTCAGCTGTAGCTTCCACTTCTACCTCTGAGGTGAGGCCTCAGCTCCTGCACAGATGTGGTGCTCTGTCCTTTGGTGATTCCTTCTGGGGGAGAGGATGGAACTTGCAGGAGTCTGTAGCAGCCAGACAGCTGCCTTAGCAAAAGCTCCTGGAAGAGTTCCAGGAGGGCCAGGGGGGAGCAGGTTTCAGCTGAGGTTTCAGCTGCCAGGCTGAGCATCCTTTCCCCCAGGCTTCCTTTCTTCTGCACTTGCAGCTCACTGAGTTCAGTCTGAGGTGGAGGAGCTGCTTTGTGAGTTGAGAGATGGAGGCTGACAAAAGCAGCAGACCTCAGGGGCACTGTGGACCCCAGGAGATGTGGCAGCTCCTCCCCGTGCTTGGCCTGGCCTGGTGGAGAGTAAATGTGAGGTCTGGCTGCTAGCAAGGAGCCTGCAGGCAAGAATGTCAGGAGCCAGCAGATCTCTGTCTGGCTTCTCACAGCCTGGCCTCTGCCCTCCTCAGGAGTGAAGACACAGCCAGACAGCCAGAGAGATAGACAGACATGAGCCCAGGAACAGCCAGGAGACTTTGGGTGGTATCAGAGACACTCTGAGTCTGATAAGCACAGCCAGCAGGGCCAGGGAGGGGATTCTGCCCCTCTGCTCCACTCTGCTCAGACCTCCCCTGGAGCTCTGGGTCCAGCTCTGGAGCCTCTGTGCCAGGAAGGATCTGGAGGGGCTGGAAGGTGTCCAGAGCAGGGCCAGGAGGAGGAGCAGAGGGCTGGAGCTGCTCTGCTGTGAGCACAGATGAGAGAGCTGGGGTTGTGCAGGCTGGAGAGGAGAAGGCTCCCAGGAGACCTCATTGTGGCCTCCCAGGATCTGCAGGGGGCTGCAAGCAAGCTGGGGAGGGACTTTTGAGGGTGTGAGGGAGGGATAGGACTGGGGGGCTGGATCCAAGCAGGAGGAGATTGAGATTGGCTGTGAGGAAGAAGTTGTTGCCCAGGAGGGTGGTGAGAGCCTGGCACAGGCTGCCCAGGGAGGGGGTGGCAGCCTCCTGGCTGGAGGTGTTTGCAGCCAGGCTGGAGGTGGCTGTGAGCAACCTGCTGTGGTGTGAGGTGTCCCTGCCCATGGCAGGGGGTTGGAGCTGGCTGAGCCCCTGGGTCAGGGGAGCTGTGAGCAAGGAGGGGCAGCAGCATTCCCTCCCAGGCAGAGCACTGGGGCAGGGCAAGCAGCACGTTGCTGGGTTGAGGGTTGGAGCTCTGAGGTCTCTTCCAAGCAGATGTTTGCTGTGAGTCTGTGCTTAGCACAAAGCACAGTGAGGGAAGGGCTCCCTGCTGCAGCTCCTTGGTGCCAAGCATGGGAGGGGTTCCAAGGGTGACAGAGCTGTTGTAGAGCCTGCATGTGCCCCCCTCAAGGCAAGAAGGACCTCCTCCAGCTCTGCTGGGGCTATGGGGTCTACAGCAACCCCTGCAGCACTTATCCTGGGCCTTCATCTTCTTGGGACTGAGACCTTCCACATCTCCTGCAGGCCCAAAGGCTCCATTGAGCATCGTGGACTTCCCATTCTGTGTGCAGCCAGAGGGCCTCCTGTGGCAGAGGAAAGCACTTGGCTTCTGCTCCCAGCTCCCCGTGTGACCCAAGGCACCCCAGGGCTCAGAGCTGCCTCATCTCCTCCGTGCCTCCCACGGCTGCAGCGGCCCCAGCAGGGAGCTGCCGTGGTGACACATCCTGCTGTGGGTGTGGGAGCTCCTCTGGAAGGAGCCTGGCCTCACACCTGCGGGGACTCAGAGGAGGCTGTTGGGATAATGAGAGGTCCCCTTCCTACTCCCCTGTCCCCTTCCTTCTCTCCTGTCCCCTTCCTTCTTTCCTGGTCCCTTTCCTTCTTTCCTGGTCCCTTTCCTTCTTTCCTGTCCCCTTCCTTCTCCCCTGTCTCCTTCCTTCTCTCCTGTCCCCTTCCTTCTTTCCTGGTCCCTTTCCTTCTGTCCTGGTCCCTTTCCTTCCTTTCTGGTCCCTTCTCTCCTGTCCCCTTCCTTCTCTCCTGTCCCCTTCCTTCTCCCCTGTCCCCTTCCTTCTCCCCTGTCCCTTTCCTTCTTTCCTGTCCCCTTCCTTCTCTCCTGTCCCCTTCCTTCTTTCCTGGTCCCTTTCCTTCTCCCCTGTCCCCTTCCTTCTCTCCTGTCCCCTTC
Source organism: Picus viridis (assembly GCA_033816785.1). Taxonomy (NCBI): domain Eukaryota; kingdom Metazoa; phylum Chordata; class Aves; order Piciformes; family Picidae; genus Picus; species Picus viridis. Next base: position 10,450,241 of record CM066600.1, on the reverse strand, counting down.
CTTCTCCCCTGTCCCCTTCCTTCTCTCCTGTCCCCTTCCTTCTCCCCTGTCCCTTTCCTTCTTTCCTGTCCCCTTCCTTCTCTCCTGTCCCCTTCCTTCTTTCCTGGTCCCTTTCCTTCTCCCCTGTCCCCTTCCTTCTCCCCTGTCCCCTTCCTTCTCTCCTGTCCCCTTCCTTCTCCCCTGTCCCTTTCCTTCTTTCCTGTCCCCTTCCTTCTCTCCTGTCCCCTTCCTTCTTTCCTGGTCCCTTTCCTTCTCCCCTGTCCCCTTCCTTCTCCCCCTGTCCCCTTCCTTCCTCTCCTGTCCCCTTCCTTCTCCCCTGTCCCCTTCCTTCTCTCCTGTCCCCTTCCTTCTCTCCTGTCCCTTTCCTTCTCTCCTGTCCCCTTCCTTCTTTCCTGTCCCCTTCCTTCTCCCCCCCTGTCCCCTTCCTTCTCTCCTGTCCCCTTCCTTCTTTCCTGTCCCTTCTTCCTTCTCTCCTTCTTTCCTGTCCCCTTCCTTCTTTCCTGTCTCCTTCCTTCTTTCCTGTCCCCCTTCCTTCTCCCTGTCCCCTTCCTTCTTTCCTGTCCCCCTTCCTTCTTTCCTGTCCCCTTCCTTCTCTCCTGTCCCCTTCCTTCTTTCCTGGTCCCTTTCCTTCTTTCCTGTCCCCTTCCTTCTTTTCTGGTCTTTCTTTCCTTCTTTCCTGTCCCCCTTCCTTCTTTCCTGTCCCCCTTCCTTCTCCCCTGTCCCCTTCCTTCTTTCCTGTCCCCTTCCTTCTTTCCTGGTCCCTTTCCTTCTTTCCTGGTCCCTTTCCTTCTTTCCTGTCCCCCTTCCTTCTTTCCTGTCCCCCTTCCTTCTCTCCTGTCCCCTTCCTTCTCCCCTGTCCCCTTCCTTCTCTCCTGTCCCCTTCCTTCTTTCCTGTCCCCTTCCTTCTCTCCTGTCCCCTTCCTTCTTTCCTGTCCCCTTCCTTCTTTCCTGTCCCCCTTCCTTCTTTCCTGGTCCCTTTCCTTCTTTCCTGTCCCCCTTCCTTCTTTCCTGGTCCCCTTCCTTCTTTCCTGTCCCCTTCCTTCTTTTCTGGTCCCCTTCCTTCTTTCCTGGTCCCTTTCCTTCTTTCCTGTCCCCTTTCCTTCTTTCCTGTCCCCTTCCTTCTTTTCTGGTCCCTTTCCTTCTTTCCTGGTCCCTTTCCTTCTTTCCTGTCCCCTTTCCTTCTTTCCTGTCCCCTTCCTTCTTTCCTGGTCCCTTCTTTCCTGTGCTTTTCCTTCTTTCCTGGTTCCTTCTTTCTTGTGCCTTTCCTTCTTTCCTGCTCCCTTTCCTTCTTTCCTTCCCATGGTTTGCTTTCTGCTGCCCCTCTGCCTCGGGGCTGGGTCCAGCCCTAGCTGAGCTCTCACTGCTGGTTTCCTGGGTACCTAACCATGAGTCCCAAGGGACCCACAGGAGCTGCCCCGAGGGCTGGGGCAGGGATGAGCTGGGCAAAGAGGTCTCAGCGCCACGGAGTGGTGCAGGGCTGGGCTGGGTGCATGCAGTGGAATACCAAAGGCAGCCCAGAGAAGGTGCTGGGGGCTCCAGAAGACACAGGCAGGTGCTGTGTGCAGGGTTCATTGCTGAGCGAGGACCCAGCTCTGAAGTTCTTTGTGTCCTGGGGACAGCTCAGAGCCAGGCAAAGCTCTTCAGTGGCTCAGGTCCCCTTGAGGGCTGGGCTGGAAAGCTCCTTGGCAGGGGCAGGGACTCGTTTCCCTCTGCAGAGCCACCGGGGGATGTGGGAGGGCCTGGCTGGAGGGAGAAGGGTCCCTGGCTGTGTCCTCCCGGTGCCCTGCAGACCCCTGGGGGCTGTAGGAGACAGCACACAACGTTTGGTGTCTTTCTGCTTCTTCCTTGCCCGCTCTGGGCTCTGATCTCCAGCAGGCCCTGGAAGGGAGAGGAGCAGTGGGTTGCTAGCTGAGGCTCTTTTTGTGCCTCTGACAATCCCAGCTGCTGTGTGTGTGGTCCCAGGAGCTTTGGCATCCAGTGAGTCACAGCTGCTCCTGTAGGACAGCCCAGCCCTCCTGGGAGGGATCCAAGGTGCAGGGCTGTGGCTTTCCCCTTGACCATCCCAGCTTCTAGTGGGCACAAGCCAACCTCAGGAGCTTCAACAAGACCAAGGGCAGGGTTCTGCAGCTGGGTGCAGGCAATCCCAGGCACAAATCCAGGCTGGGCAGGGACTGGCTGGAGAGCAGCCCTGAGGAGAGAGACTTGGGGGTGCTGGGGGAGGAGAAGCTCAACAGGAGCTCTCAGTGTGCACTTGCAGCCCGGAAAGCCAATCAGAGCCTGGGCTGCAGCAGGAGAAGTGTGGCCAGCAGGGCAAGGGAGGGGATTCTCCCCCTCTGCTCAGCCCTGCTGAGACCCCACCTGGAGTACTGCCTCCAGGTCTGGAGCCCCTATGACAAGAGGGATCTGGAGGGGCTGGAAGGTGTCCAGAGCAGGGCCAGGAGGATGAGCAGAGGGCTGGAGCAGCTCTGCTGTGAGGACAGACTGAAGGAGTTGGGGCTGTTCAGGCTGGAGAAGGCTCCCAGGTGACCTCCTTGTGGCCTTCCAGGATCTGCAGGGGGCTACAGGAAGGCTGGGGAGGGACTGCTCAGGATCTCAGGGGGTGACAGGACTAGGGGGAATGGACTGAAGCTGGAGGTGGGGAGATTGAGGCTGGAGGGGGAGGAGGAAGTTCTTCCCCAGGAGAGTGGTGAAGCCCTGGAATGGGTTGTGCAGGGAGGTGGTTGAGGCCCCGTCCCTGGAGGTGTTTCAGCCCAGGCTGGATGAGGCTGTGGGCAGCCTGATCTAGTGTGGGGTGTCCCTGCCCATGGCAGGGGGTTGGAACTGGCTGATCCTTGTGGTCCCTTCCAACCCTGACTGACACTATGATGCTATGACCACTGTGCCTGTGCCCACCACACCTGAGCGCTGCCAGGCTGAGAAGCAAGGGCCTAGAGGTGAGCCAGGGCTGCCCACATGGCTGAGGGCACAGCAATGAAGCCTGGCAGCCAGGGAGCAGGCAGGGCACAGCTCCTGCTGCCACAGCTCAGTTCAGAGCACAGCACTTCCCAGAGCACTGTGGTGCTTCTGGAGTGAGAACTTGCTCAGGGCCCAGGGGCAGGGTGAGGTCCTCAGGCCGGCAGGAGCAGTGCCCACCCTGCTGCCCAGCTCCAGAGCCTTCTTCCAGGCCATGCAGCAGCAGAGGTGACACAGCCCAGCCCAGCCCTGCCCACTGCAGCCAGCCCAGCCCTGTGCAGAGCTGAGAGGCAAGGCTGGGGCCTCTGCCTCATCAAACAGCGAGATCTGGACAGCAGCAGACCAGGGCTGAGAGACAAGGCTGGTGCCTCTGCCTCACCAGCCAGGGAGATCTGGACAGCAGCAGACCAGGCTTGAGCAGGGGGGAAGGAGCAGCTCCCTGGAGGCTGAGAGGGCTGTGGAGACTAAAGATGAGCTTGGGCTGGCAGACAAATGCAGCTGGTGGGGAGGCTCTGGGCACACATCTCCGGTGTTCCAGGCTGCAATCCTCCTCCCAGACCACTCAGACCCTCCTGCTGAGGTCCCTGCTTCATCATGGCCCTCCTGAACCAAGGCCACACAGCACAGCACAGCCCTTGCTGTGCTGCTGGGCTTGGAGGGGGAAATGAGGCACCAGGGCTTTGCAACTGCTCCTCCAGTGATGGATCCAAGCCCAGAGCCCTGCATCAAGGAGGTGGATGCCTTCCTCCCATGGCTTCCTCACGCACCTTTCAGCCTGCAATCTTTGCCCCTTTTGTGCTGCTTGCCCTCCATCATGGCTGGCTGTGCTCTGCATTCCCTCCCTGCCCTCTGTCCCTTCCCCTGCACAGGAGGGCTGGATGCTTCTGGAGGGTTGGGCCACAGCCAGGGATTCCCTTCCTTGGGGCTGGCTCAGCTCTTCTCCGCAGGGTTTAGTTCATTTCTCCCCTCTGCCTGATCTGTCCTCTTCCCTTCCCTGCCTGCAAGCCTCAGGCACCTCACATCCCAGAGCCAAAGACCAAGTTGCATGAAACCAAGCAAGTGTGGCAGAAGCCTTGGCCACTGTTCCCACAGTCCAGGGAAGAGGATCCAAGCCCAGGGGGATGAGGAGCACCCAGCCCAGGGGGATGAGGAGCACCCAGCCCAGGGGGATGAGGAGCACCCAGCCCAGGGGGATGAGGAGCACCCAGGCCAGGGGGATGAGGAGCACCAAGGCCAGGGGGATGAGGAGCACCCAGCCCAGGGGGATGAGGAGCACTAAGCTGCTCCAGGGGAATGGACTTGGAGGAAACATTGCACCTGGAGAGGCCCAAGAGCAAGAACTTGTGGAGAGGGATGAAACCATTGGAGGGTTTCCCTTTCCTCTTCCTCCGTGCTTCCTCCCCAGCACTCCAGTGAAGACCTTGTCTCCCAAGCTGCTCTCCAGCATTTGCCTACAGTCCTGGCTCACCAGAGAGGTCCCAGATGACTGGAGACTGGCCAAAGTGGTCCCCATCCACAAGCAGGGTCAGATGGAGGAACCTGGAGGCTCCAGGCCTGGCAGCCTGACCTCAGTGCCAGGGAAAATGATGGAGCAGATCATCCTGGGGGCAGTCACTGTGCACCTGCAGGATGGCCAAGGGCTCAGGCCCAGCCAGCAGGGATTTAGGAGGGGCAGGTCCTGCCTCTCCAACCTGATCTCCTTCCATGCCCAGGTGACTGCCTGGTGGGTGTGGGGCAGGCTGTGGATGTGGTCTGCCTGGATGCAGCAAGGCCTTTGACACCATCCCCCACAGCCAACTCCTGGCCAAGCTGTCAGCCCCTGGCTTGGGCAGCAGCACTCTGAGCTGGGTTAGGAACTGGCTGGAGGCTGAGCCCAGAGAGTGGTGGTGAATGGTGCCACAGCCAGCTGGCAGCCAGCACCAGTGGTGTGCCCCAGGGAGCAGTGCTGGGCCCCAGCCTGTTCAATGTCTTCATTGATGATCTGGAGGAGGGGATTGAGACAGTCATCAGCAAATGTGCAGCTGACACCAAGCTGGGAGCAGATGTTGGTCAGTCAGAGGCCAGAAGGGCTCTGCAGAGGGACCTTGCCAGGCTGCACAGGTGGGCAGAGGCCAACAGGATGGCATTCAACAAGTCCAAGTGCCAGGGGCTGCACTTTGGCCACAGCAACCCCAGGCAGAGCTACAGGCTGGGGTCAGAGTGGCTGAGAGCTGCCAAACAGAGAGGGCCCTGGGGGTGCTGATTGACAGCTGCCTGAACATGAGCCAGCAGTGTGCCCAGGGGGCCAAGAAGGCCAATGGCATCCTGGCCTGCAGCAGGAACAGTGTGGCCAGCAGGAGCAGGGAGCTCATCCTGCCCTGGGCTCAGCACTGCTGAGGCCACACCTTGAGTCCTGTGTCCAGTTCTGGGCTCCTCAGGTCAGGAAAGATGTTGAGCTGCTGGAAGGTGTCCAGAGAAGGGCAACAAGGCTGGGGAGGGGTCTGGAGCACAGCCCTGGGAGGAGAGGCTGAGGGAGCTGGGGTTGCTGAGCCTGCAGAAGAGGAGGCTCAGGGGAGACCTCATTGCTCTCTGCAACTCCCTGCAGGGAGGTTGTAGCCAGCTGGGTGTTGGGCTCTTCTCCCAGGCCCCCAGCCCCAGAACAAGAGGACACAGTCTCAAGCTGTGTCAGGGGAGGTTCAGGCTGGAGGTGAGGAGAAAGTTCTTCCCAGAGAGAGTCATTGGCCCTTGGGATGTGCTGCCCAGGGAGGTGGTGGAATCACTGTCCCTGGAAGTGTTCAGGAGGAGAATTGATAGGCTGCTTGGTGCCATGGTTGAGTTGATCAGATGGTGATGGGTGAGAGGTTGGACTTGATGATCTCAAAGGTCTTTTCCAACCTGGTTAATTCCATTCCATTCCATTCCATCCCATTCCCATTCCATTCCATTCCCATTCCATTCCATCCCATTCCCATTCCATTCTATCCCCATTCCATTCCATCCCATCCCCATTCCATTCCATCCCCATTCCATTCCATCCCATCCCCATTCCATCCCATCCCATCCCCATTCCATTCCATTCCATCCCATCCATCCCCATCCCATTCCATTCTATTCCAGCCCATCCCCATCCCATTCCATTCCATTCCATTCCATTCCATTCCATTCCATTCCATTCCATTCCATTCCATTCCATCCCCCCATTCCATTCCATTCCATCCCATCCCATCCCCATCCCATTCCATTCCATCCCATTTCATTCCATCCCCATCCCCATTCCATTCCATTCCATTCCATTCCATTCCATTCCATCCCATTCCATTCCATCCCCATCCCCATTCCATTCCATTCCATCCCCATTCCATTCCATCCCCATTCCATTCCATCCCATCCCCATTCCATTCCATTCCATCCCCATTCCATTCCATTCCATTCCATTCCATTCCATTCCATTCCATCCCATCCCATTCCATTCCATTCCATTCCATCCCATCCCCATCCCATCCCCATTCCATTCCATCCCATCCCCATCCCATTCCATTCCATCCCATCCCCATCCCATCCCCATCCCATTCCATTCCATCCCATCCCATCCCCATTCCATTCCATTCCATCCCCTTCCATTCCATCCCCATTCCATTCCCATTCCATTCCATCCCATTTCATTCCATCCCCATCCCCATTCCATTCCATTCCATTCCATTCCATTCCATTCCATTCCATCCCATCCATCCCCATTCCATTCCATCATCCCATCCCATCCCCATTCCATTCCATTCCATCCCATCCCATCCCATCCCCATTCCATTCCATTCCATCCCCATTCCTTCCATTCCATCCCCATCCCCATCCCCATTCCATTCCATCCCATTCCATTCCATTCCATTCCCCATTCCATTCCATTCCATCCATTCCATTCCATTCCATCCCCATTCCATTCCCATTCCATTCCATCCCATTTTCCATTCCATCCCCATCCCCATCCCATTCCATTCCATTCCTCATTCCATTCCATTCCATTCCATTCCATTCCATTCCATCCCCCATCCATTCCATTCCCCATTCCATTCCATTCCATTCATTCCATCCCCATCCCATCCCCATCATTCCATTCCCCATTCCATTCCATCCCCATCCCATTCCATTCCATTCCATTCCATTCCATTCCATTCCATTCCATCCCATTCCATTCCATTCCATTCCCCATCCCCCCATCCCATCCATCATTCCATTCCAACCCCATTCCATTCCATCCCCATCCCATTCCATTCCATTCCATCCCATCCCCATCCCATCCCCATTCCATTCCATCCCCATCCCATTCCATTCCATTCCATTCCATCCCATCCCCATCCCCATCCCATCCCCATCCCATCCTCATTCCATTCCATCCCCATCCCATTCCATTCCATTCCATTCCATTCCATTCCATCCCATTCCATTCCATTCCATTCCATTCCATTCCATTCCATTCCATTCCATTCCATCCCATTCCATTCCATTCCATTCCATTCCATTCCATTCCATTCCATTCCATTCCATTCCATTCCATTCCATTCCATTCCATTCCATTCCATTCCATTCCATTCCATTCCATTCCATTCCATTCCATTCCATTCCATTCCATCCATTCCATTCCATCCCCATCCCCATTCCATTCCATTCCATTCCATTCCATTCCATTCCATTCCATTCCATTCCATTCCATCCCCATTCCATTCCATCCCCATTCCATTCCATCCCATCCCCATTCCATTCCATTCCATTCCATTCCATTCCATTCCATTCCATTCCATTCCATCCATCCCATTCCATTCCATTCCATTCCATTCCATTCCATTCCATTCCATCCCCATCCCATCCATCCCATTCCATTCCATCCCCATCCCATTCCATTCCATTCCATCCCATCCCCATCCCATCCCCATCCCATTCCATTCCATCCCATCCCCATCCCCATCCCATCCCCATCCCATCCTCATTCCATTCCATCCCCATCCCATTCCATTCCATTCCATTCCATTCCATTCCATTCCATTCCATCCCCATCCCATTCCATTTCCATCCCCATCCCCATTCCATTCCATTCCATTCCATTCCATTCCATTCCATTCCATTCCACTCCATTCCATTCCATTCCATTCCATTCCCATTCCATTCCATCCCCATTCCATTCCATCCCATCCCCATTCCATTCCATTCCATTCCATCCCATTTCATTCCATCCCCATCCCCATTCCATTCCATTCCATTCCATCCCATTCCATTCCATCCCATCCCCATCCCATCCCATCCCATCCCATCCCATCCCCATTCCATTCCTTTCCATCCCATCCCATCCCATCCCCATTCCATTCCATTCCATCCCCTTCCATTCCATCCCCATTCCATTCCCATTCCATTCCATCCCATTTCATTCCATCCCCATCCCCATTCCATTCCATTCCATTCCATTCCATTCCATTCCATTCCATTCCATCCCATCCCATCCATTCCATTCCATTCCATTCCATCCCATCCATCCCATCCCATCCCATCCCATCCCATCCCATCCCCATTCCATTCCATTCCATCCCTTGCATTCCATCCCCATTCCATTCCCATTCCATTCCATTCCATTCCATCCCATCCCATCCCATCCCATTCCATTCCATTCCATTCCATTCCATTCCATCCCATTCCATTCCATCCCATCCATTCCATTCCATTCCATTCCATCCCATCCCCATTCCATTCCATCCCCATCCCATCCATCCCCATTCCATTCCATTCCCCATCCCATCCATTCCATTCCATTCCATTCCATTCCATTCCATTCCATTCCATTCCATTCCATTCCATTCCATTCCATTCCATCCCCATTCCATTCCATTCCATTCCATTCCATTCCATTCCATTCCATTCCATTCCATTCCATTCCATTCCATTCCATTCCATTCCATCCCCATTCCATTCCATCCCCATCCCATTCCATCCCATCCCCATTCCATTCCATTCCATTCCATTCCATTCCATTCCATTCCATCCCCATTCCATTCCATCCCATCCCCATTCCATTCCATTCCATTCCATTCCATCCCATCCCATTCCATTCCATCCCCATTCCATTCCATTCCATTCCATTCCATTCCATTCCATTCCATTCCATTCCATTCCATTCCATTCCATTCCATCCCCATTCCATTCCATTCCATTCCATCCCATTCCATTCCATCCCCATCCCCATCCCCATTCCCATTCCATTCCATTCCATTCCATTCCATTCCATTCCATTCCATCCCCATCCCATTCCATCCCATCCCCATTCCATTCCATTCCATCCCCTTCCATTCCATCCCCATTCCATTCCCATTCCATTCCATCCCATTTCATTCCATCCCCATCCCCATTCCATTCCATTCCATTCCATTCAATTCCATTCCATTCCATCCATTCCATTCCATTCCATTCCATTCCATTCCATTCCATTCCATTCCATTCCATTCCATTCCATCCCCATCCCCATTCCATTCCATTCCATTCCATTCCATTCCATTCCATTCCATTCCATTCCATTCCATTCCATTCCATTCCATTCCATCCCCATTCCATTCCATTCCATTCCATTCCATTCCATTCCATTCCATTCCATTCCATTCCATCCCCATTCCATTCCATCCCATCCCCCCCATTCCATTCCATTCCATTCCATTCCATTCCATTCCATTCCATCCCATCCCATCCCATTCCATTCCATTCCATCCCATCCCCATCCCCATCCCATCCCCATCCCATCCTCATTCCATTCCATCCCCATCCCATCCCCATTCCATTCCATTCCATTCCATTCCATTCCATTCCATTCCATCCATCCCCATTCCATTCCATTCCATTCCATTCCATTCCATCCCATTCCATTCCATCCCCATCCCCATCCCCATTCCATTCCATTCCATTCCATTCCATTCCATTCCATTCCATTCCATTCCATTCCATTCCATTCCATTCCATTCCATTCCATTCCATTCCATCCCCATTCCATTCCATTCCATTCCATTCCATTCCATTCCATTCCATTCCATTCCATTCCATTCCATTCCATTCCATTCCATTCCATTCCATTCCATTCCATTCCATTCCATTCCATTCCATTCCATTCCATTCCATTCCATTCCATTCCATTCCATCCCCATTCCATTCCATCCCCATTCCATTCCATCCCATCCCCATTCCATTCCATTCCATTCCATTCCATTCCATTCCATTCCATTCCATTCCATTCCATCCCATCGCATTCCATTCCATCCCATCCCCATTCCATTCCATTCCATTCCATTCCATTCCATTCCATTCCATTCCATCCCCATCCCATCCCCATCCCATTCCATTCCATCCCCATCCCATTCCATTCCATTCCATCCCATCCCCATCCCATCCCCATCCCATTCCATTCCATCCCATCCCCATCCCCATCCATCCCCATCCCATCCTCATTCCATTCCATCCCCATCCCATTCCATTCCATTCCATTCCATTCCATTCCATCCCCATTTCATTCCATTCCATCCCATCCCATTCCATTCCATCCCCATCCCCATCCCCATTCCATACCATTCCATTCCATTCCACTCCATTCCATTCCATTCCATTCCCATTCCATTCCATCCCCATTCCATTCCATCCCATCCCCATTCCATTCCATTCCATTCCATCCCATCCCATTTCATTCCATCCCCATCCCCATTCCATTCCATTCCATTCCATCCCATTCCATTCCATCCCATCCCCATTCCATTCCATCCCCATTCCATTCCATCCCATCCCCATTCCATCCCATCCCATCCCCATTCCATTCCATTCCATCCCATCCATCCCCATTCCATTCCATTCCATTCCATTCCATTCCATTCCATCCCCATCCATTCCATTCCATCCCATCCCATCCCCATTCCATTCCATCCCATTTCATTCCATCTCCATCCCCATTCCATTCCATCCCATCCCCATTCCATCCCATCCATCCCCATTCCATTCCATTCCATCCCATCCATCCCCATTCCATTCCATTCCATTCCATTCCATTCCATTCCATCCCCATCCATTCCATCCCATTCCATCCATCCCATCCCAGCCCATTCCATTCCATCCCATCCCATCCCCATTCCATTCCATTCCATCCCATTCCATTCCATCTCCATCCATTCCATTCCATTCCATTCCATCCCCATTCCATTCCATTCCATCCCCATTCCATTCCATTCCATTCCATCCCATCCCCATCCCATCCCCATCCCATCCCCATCCCATCCCCATTCCATTCCATCCCATCCCCATCCCATCCCCATCCCATTCCATTCCATTCCATCCCATCCCCATCCCCATCCCATCCCATCCCATCCCATCCCCATTCCATTCCTTTCCATCCCATCCCATCCCATCCCCATTCCATTCCATTCCATCCCCTTCCATTCCATCCCCATTCCATTCCATTCCATTCCATCCCATTTCATTCCATCCCCATCCCCATTCCATTCCATTCCATTCCATTCCATCCCATCCCCATCCCCATCCCATCCCATCCCATCCCATCCCATCCCCATTCCATTCCTTTCCATCCCATCCCATCCCATCCCCATTCCATTCCATTCCATCCCCTTCCATTCCATCCCCATTCCATTCCCATTCCATTCCATTCCATTCCATCCCATCCCATCCCATTCCATCCCCATTCCATTCCATTCCATTCCATCCCATCCCCATCCCATCCCCATCCCATCCCCATTCCATTCCATCCCCATCCCATTCCATTCCATTCCATCCCATCCCCATCCCATCCCCATTCCATTCCATTCCATCCCATCCCCATCCCCATCCCATCCCCATCCCATCCTCATTCCATTCCATCCCCATCCCATTCCATTCCATTCCATTCCATTCCATTCCATTCCATTCCATTCCATCCCCATTCCATTCCATCCCCATCCCATTCCATTCCATCCCCATTCCATTCCATTCCATCCCATTCCATTCCATCCCCATCCCCATTCCATTCCATTCCATTCCATTCCATTCCATTCCATTCCATCCCCATTCCATTCCATCCCCATCCCATTCCATCCCATCCCCATTCCATTGCATTCCATTCCATTCCATTCCATTCCATTCCATTCCATTCCATTCCATCCCCATTCCATTCCATCCCATCCCCATTCCATTCCATTCCATTCCATTCCATCCCATTTCATTCCATCCCCATCCCCATTCCATTCCATTCCATTCCATTCCATTCCATTCCATCCCCATTCCATTCCATTCCATTCCATTCCCATTCCATTCCATTCCATTCCATCCCCATTCCATTCCATTCCATTCCATCCCATTCCATTCCATCCCCATTCCATTCCATTCCATTCCATTCCATTCCATTCCATTCCATTCCATTCCATTCCATCATCCCATTCCATCCCATCCCCATTCCATTCCATTCCATCCCCTTCCATTCCATTCCATTCCATTCCATTCCATTCCATCCCATTTCATTCCATCCCCATCCCATTCCATTCCATTCCATTCCATTCCATTCCATTCCATTCCATCCCATCCCATTCCATCCCCTTCCATTCCATCCCCATTCCATTCCCATTCCATTCCATCCCATTTCATTCCATCCCCATCCCATTCCATTCCATTCCATCCCATCCCATTCCATCCCATTCCATCCCATTCCATTCCATCCCATCCCCATTCCATCCCCATTCCATTCCATCCCCATCCCATTCCATTCCATCCCCATTCCATTCCATTCCATTCCATTCCATTCCATCCCCATTCCATTCCCATTCCATTCCATCCCATTTCATTCCATCCCCATCCCCATTCCATTCCATTCCATTCCATTCCATTCCATTCCATCCCATTCCATTCCATCCCCATCCCATTCCATTCCATTCCATTCCATTCCATTCCATTCCATTCCATTCCATTCCATTCCATTCCATTCCATTCCATTCCATTCCATTCCATTCCATTCCATTCCGTTCCATCCCATTCCATTCCATCCCCATCCCCATCCCCATTCCATTCCATTCCATTCCATTCCATTCCATTCCATTCCATTCCATCCCCATTCCATTCCATCCCCATTCCATTCCATTCCATTCCATTCCATTCCATTCCATTCCATTCCATTCCATCCCCATTCCATTCCATCCCCATTCCATTCCATCCCATTCCATTCCATTCCATTCCATTCCATTCCATTCCATTCCATCCCCATCCCATCCCCATCCCATTCCATTCCATCCCCATCCATTCCATTCCATTCCATCCCATCCCCATCCCCATCCCCATCCCATCCCCATCCCATCCTCATTCCATTCCATCCCCATCCCATTCCATTCCATTCCATTCCATTCCATCCCCATTCCATTCCATTCCATTCCATTCCATCCCATTCCATTCCATCCCCATCCCCATCCCCATTCCATTCCATTCCATTCCATTCCATTCCATTCCATTCCATCCCCATTCCATTCCATCCCCATTCCATTCCATCCCATCCCATTCCATTCCATTCCATTCCATTCCATTCCATTCCATTCCATTCCATTCCATTCCATTCCATCCCCATTCCATTCCATCCCCATTCCATTCCATCCCATCCCCATTCCATTCCATTCCATTCCATTCCATTCCATTCCATTCCATCCCATCCCATCCCCATCCCATTCCATTCCATCCCCATCCCATTCCATTCCATTCCATCCCATCCCCATCCCATCCCCATCCCATTCCATTCCATCCCATCCCCATCCCCATCCCATCCCCATCCCATCCTCATTCCATTCCATCCCCATTCCATTCCATTCCATTCCATTCCATTCCATTCCATTCCATTCCATTCCATTCCATTCCATTCCATTCCATCCCCATTCCATTCCATTCCATTCCATTCCATCCCATTCCATTCCATCCCCATCCCCATCCCCATTCCATTCCATTCCATTCCATTCCATTCCATTCCATTCCATTCCATCCCCATTCCATTCCATCCCATCCCCATTCCATTCCATTCCATTCCATTCCATTCCATTCCATTCCATCCCCATTCCATTCCATTCCATTCCATTCCATTCCATTCCATTCCATTCCATCCCCATTCCATTCCATTCCATTCCATTCCATTCCATTCCATTCCATTCCATTCCATTCCATCCCCATTCCATTCCATCCCCATTCCATTCCATCCCATCATTCCATTCCATTCCATTCCATTCCATTCCATTCCATTCCATTCCATTCCATCCCCATTCCATTCCATCCCCATTCCATTCCATCCCATCACCATTCCATTCCATTCCATTCCATTCCATTCCATTCCATCCCCATCCCATCCCCATCCCATTCCATTCCATCCCCATCCCATTCCATTCCATTCCATCCCATCCCCATCCCATCCCCATCCCATTCCATTCCATCCCATCCCCATCCCCATCCCATCCATCCCATCCTCATTCCATTCCATCCCCATCCCATTCCATTCCATTCCATTCCATTCCATTCCATTCCATTCCATTCCATTCCATTCCATCCCCATTCCATTCCATTCCATTCCATCCCATTCCATTCCATCCCCATCCCCATCCCCATTCCATTCCATTCCATTCCATTCCATTCCATTCCATTCCATTCCATTCCATTCCATTCCATTCCATTCCATCCCCATTCCATTCCATCCCATCCCCATTCCATCCCATCCCATCCCCATTCCATTCCATTCCATCCCATCCATCCCCATCCCATTCCATTCCATTCCATCCCATCCCCATCCCATTCCATTCCATTCCATTCCATTCCATTCCATTCCATTCCATTCCATTCCATTCCATTCCATCCCCATCCCATTCCATTCCATTCCATCCCATCCCATCCCCATCCCATTCCATTCCATCCCATTCCATTCCATCCCCATCCCCATCCCCATTCCATTCGATTCCATCCCCATTCCATTCCATCCCCATTCCATTCCATCCCATCCCCATTCCATTCCATTCCATTCCCATTCCATTCCATTCCATTCCATCCCATCCCATCCCATCCCCATTCCATTCCATTCCATCCCATCCCCATCCCATCCCCATCCCATCCCCATCCCATCCCCATTCCATTCCATCCCCATCACATTCCATTCCATCCCATCCCCATCCCATCCCCATCCCATTCCATTCCATTCCATTCCATCCCATCCCCATCCCCATCCCATCCCATCCCATACCATCCCCATTCCATTCCTTTCCATCCCATCCCATCCCATCCCCATTCCATTCCATTCCATCCCATTTCATTCCATCCCCATCCCCATTCCATTCCATTCCATTCCATTCCATCCCATCCATCCCCATCCATCCCCATTCCATTCCATCCCCATCCCATTCCATTCCATTCCATCCCATCCCCATCCCATCCCCATCCCATTCCATTCCATCCCATCCCATCCCCATCCCCATCCCATCCCCATCCCATTCTCATTCCATTCCATCCCCATCCCATTCCATTCCATTCCATTCCATTCCATTCCATTCCATTCCATTCCATTCCATTCCATTCCATTCCATTCCATTCCATTCCATTCCATCCCCATTCCATTCCATTCCATTCCATTCCATTCCATTCCATTCCATTCCATTCCATCCCCATTCCATTCCATTCCATTCCATTCCATTCCATTCCATCCCCATTCCATCCCCATTCCATTCCATTCCATTCCATTCCATTCCATTCCATTCCATTCCATTCCATCCCCATTCCATTCCATCCCCATTCCATTCCATCCCATCCCCATTCCATTCCATTCCATTCCATTCCATCCCCATTCCATTCCATCCCCATTCCATTCCATTCCATTCCATTCCATTCCATTCCATTCCATTCCATTCCATCCCCATCCCATCCATTCCATCCCATTCCATTCCATCCCCATCCCATTCCATTCCATTCCATCCCATCCCCATCCCATCCCCATCCCATTCCATTCCATCCCATCCCCATCCCCATCCATCCCCATTCCATTCTCATTCCATTCCATCCCCATTCCATTCCATTCCATTCCATTCCATTCCATTCCATTCCATTCCATTCCATCCCCATTCCATTCCATTCCATTCCATCCCCATTCCATTCCATCCCCATTCCATTCCATTCCATTCCATTCCATTCCATTCCATTCCATTCCATTCCATTCCATTCCATCCCCATTCCATTCCATCCCATCCCCATTCCATCCCATCCCATCCCCATTCCATTCCATTCCATCCCATCCATCCCCATCCCATTCCATTCCATTCCATTCCATCCCCATCCCATTCCATTCCATTCCATTCCATTCCATTCCATTCCATTCCATTCCCCATCCCCATTCCATTCCATTCCATTCCATCCCATCCCATCCCCATCCCATTCCATTCCATCCCATTCCATTCCATCCCCATCCCCATCCCCATTCCATTCGATTCCATCCCCATTCCATTCCATCCCCATTCCATTCCATCCCATCCCCATTCCATTCCATTCCATTCCATTCCATTCCATTCCATTCCATCCCATCCCATCCCATTCCATTCCATTCCATTCCATTCCATCCCATCCCCATCCCATCCCCATTCCATCCCCATCCCATCCCCATTCCATTCCATCCCCATCACATTCCATTCCATTCCATCCCCATCCCATCCCCATCCCATTCCATTCCATTCCATCCATTCCATCCCATCCCCATCCCCATCCCATCCCATCCCATTCCATCCCCATTCCATTCCTTTCCATCCCATCCCATCCCATCCCCATTCCATTCCATTCCATCCCATTCCATTCCATCCCCATCCATTCCATTCCATTCCATTCCATTCCATTCCATCCCATTCCATCCCCATCCCATCCCCATTCCATTCCATCCCCATTCCATTCCATTCCATTCCATTCCCCATTCCCCCATCCCATCCCCATCCATTCCATTCCATTCCATTCCATCCCATCCCATCCCCATCCCCATCCCATCCCCATTCCATTCCATTCCATTCCATCCCCATCCCATTCCATTCCATTCCATTCCATTCCATTCCATTCCATCCCCATTCCATTCCATTCCATTCCATTCCATCCCATTCCATTCCATCCCCATCCCCATCCCATTCCATTCCATTCCATTCCATTCCATTCCATTCCATTCCATTCCATCCCCATTCCATTCCATCCCCATTCCATTCCATTCCATTCCATCCCCATTCCATTCCATTCCATCCCCATTCCATTCCATCCCCATTCCATTCCATCCCATCCCCATTCCATTCCATTTCATTCCATTCCAACCCATTTCATTCCATCCCCATCCCCATTCCATTCCATTCCATTCCATTCCATTCCATTCCATCCCATTTCATTCCATCCCCATCCCCATTCCATTCCATTCCATTCCATCCCCATTCCATTCCATTCCATTCCATCCCCATTCCATTCCATTCCATCCCATTCCATTCCATCCATCCCCATCCCCATCCATTCCATTCCATTCCATTCCATTCCATTCCATCCCCATTCCATTCCATCCCCATCCCATTCCATTCCCATCCCCATTCCATTCCATTCCATTCCATTCCATTCCATTCCATTCCATCCCCATTCCATTCCATCCCATCCCCATTCCATTCCATTCCATCCCCATCCCATTCCATTCCATCCCCATCCCCATTCCATTCCATTCCATTCCATTCCATTCCATTCCATCCCATTTCATTCCATCCCCATCCCCATTCCATTCCATTCCATTCCATTCCATTCCATTCCATCCCATTTCATTCCATCCATCCCCATTCCATTCCATTCCATTCCATTCCATTCCATTCCATTCCATTCCATCCCCATTCCATTCCATCCATTCCATTCCATTCCATCCCATCCCCATTCCATTCCATTCCATTCCATTCCATTCCATTTCATTCCATCCCCATCCCCATTCCATTCCATTCCATTCCATTCCATTCCATCCCATTTCATTCCATCCCCATCCCCATTCCATTCCATTCCATTCCATCCCATTTCATTCCATCCCCATCCCCATTCCATTCCATTCCATCCCCATCCCCATTCCATTCCATTCCATTCCATTCCATTCCATTCCATTCCCCATTCCATTCCATTCCATCCCCATTCCATTCCATCCCATTCCATTCCATCCCATTCCATTCCATTCCATTCCCATTCCATTCCATTCCATTCCCATTCCATTCCATTCCATTCCATTCCATTCCATTCCATCCCCATCCCCATTCCATTCCATTCCATCCCATCCCCATTCCATCCCATCCCCATCCCATTCCATTCCATTCCATCCCATCCCATCCCATCCCCATTCCATTCCCTTTCCTTTCCTTTCCTTTCCTTTCCTTCCTTTCCTTTCCTTTCCTTTCCTTTCCTTTCCTTTCCTTTTCCTTTCCTTTCCTTTCCTTTCCTTTCCTTTCCTTTCCTTTCCTTTTCCTTTCCTTTCCTTTCCTTCTTCCTCTCCTCGAGTCTCCTCGAGTCTCCTCTCCTCGAGTCTCCTCTCCTCGAGTCTCCTCTCCTCGAGTCTCCTCTCCTCGAGTCTCCTCTCCTCGAGTCTCCTCTCCTTGAGTCTCCTTGAGTCTCCTTGAGTCTCCTCTCCTTGAGTCTCCTCTCCTTGAGTCTCCTCTCCTTGAGTCTCCTTGAGTCTCCTTGAGTCTCCTCTCCTTGAGTCTCCTCTCCTCTCCCTGCTTTGCTGGCAGCCTGGGCAACCTGCATTCCCACTGTGCCTGGAGGAGGCTGAGGAGAGACCTCATTGCCCTCTGCAACCCCCTGAAAGGAGGCTGGAGCCAAGCTCCCAGGCAACAAGTGAGAGGAAATGGCCTCAAGCTGTGCCAGGAGAGGTTCAGGTTGGACATGAGGAACAATTTCTTCACCCAGAGGGTCATGGGGCACTGGCCCAGGCTGCCCAGGGAGGTGCTGGAGTCCCCATCCCTGCAGGTGTTTAAAGGACATCTGGATGAGGAGCTGAGGGCCGTGGTCTGGCAGCTGTGTGCAGGGAGGAGTGGGGCTGGGGCTGGACTCAAGCTGGAGATTCCAGCCAGGGGCTTCTGTGGCTCTCAGGTTTCTGTGAGCCACCAGTGCAGGAGCACTCCTGGGCTGCTGAAACAGCAACCAGAGCCAGCATGGCCTGAGACTCCTCAGGGGCAGAAGGAAGAGGAAACAGCTGTGGGCTGGCAGCAGGCTGTGGAGTCTCCATCTCTGGAGCCATTCCAAGACCACCTGGATGTGTTCCTGTGTGCCCTGCCCAGGGTGCCCCTGCTCTGCAGGGGGGTTGGACTGGGTGACCTCCAGAGGTGCCTTCCAGCCCTTCCCATTCTGTGCTTCCCAGGCATGCTGTGGAGCAGAAGACATCCCTGTGCCAGTACACAAAGGCTGGTACCAGAAGGATGGGACTGCCTCTGACAGGGAAGACGGCAGAGCCAAGGGGAGGTGGGGACCAGTGGCTCCTGGGAACATTCCCGTTGGAGTCCAGCAGAGGAGAGCAGTTGGAGAGTGAGCTCAGCTCCCAGGGGAAGTGGAGGATTGCCCTGCACTGGGCAGTCTGAAGCCTCAGCATGGCAGGGTGCTGGGGCAGCTCCTGTCAGCCAGGCCACTGCCCAGCAAGCTTGGGGCAGGTGACCCTTGGGGTCCCTTCCAAGCTGGCACTCTGTGATTTCTGAGATTGAACACATCCCAGTGCCAGGTGCTGCACATGGGCCACAGCAACCCCAGGCAGTGCCACAGGCTGGGGGCAGAGTGGCTGAGAGCAGCCAGGCAGAGAGGGACCTGGGGGTGCTGGTTGATGGGAGGCTGAACAGGAGCCAGCAGTGTGCCCAGGGGGCCAAGGGGGCCAAGGGCATCCTGGCTGCAGCAGGAACAGTGTAGCCTTGCCCAGGGCAGGGCTCATCCTGCCTGTACTCAGCACTGCTCAAGGCCACACCTGGGTCTGTCCAGTTCTAGGCTCTCAAGGTCAGAAGGATGTGAGCTGCAGAGTGTCGAGAAGGGCAACAAGGCTGGGGAGGGGTCTGGGCACAGCCCTAGGAGGAGGCTGGGGAGCTAGGGTTTATAGGCCTGGAAGAGGCTCAGGGGAGACCTCATTGCTCTCTGCAACTTCCCTGCGGGGAGGTTGTAGCCAGGTGGGGGTGGGCCTCTTCTCCCAGGCAGCAGCAGAACAAGAGGACACAGTCTCAAGCTGTGCCAGGGAGATTTAGGCTGGAGGTGAGGAGAAAGTTCTTCCCAGCAAGAGAAAGATTGGCCCTTGGGGATGTGCTGCCCAGGGAGGTGGTGGAGTCCTCATCCCTGGAGGTGTTCAGGAGGGAGACTTGATGGGGTGCTTAGGTGCCATGGTTCAGTTGATTAGATGGTGCTGGGTGAGAGGTTGGATGAAATGATCTTGAAGGTCTCTTCCAACCTGGTTAATTCTATTCTATTCTATTCTATTCTATTCTATTCTATATTCTATTCTATTCTATTCTATTCTATTCTATTCTATTCTATTCTATTCTATTCTATGGCACAAATGCTGCCTCCTTCCAGAGCCTTCCAGCAGGACTCGTGAACCTCAGGCCCTCAGTAACTCTGTGACCCAGCCTCTGGAACAGCCCTCTGGAAATTTCCAGTGGGGACAGGTCATTAGACATCATTAGGCAAACCAAAGGCACCCAGAGGGAGGAGAGCTGGGAGACTCTGATGTGCTGGGACAGAGCAGGGCACGTGGTGTGATCCTTAATAGCTGTTATGGAAGGCTGGGGAATGGCTGGAAACCAATTTATTCCCCATTAGCACTCCCTGTGTCTCCTGAGAACTTGCCTGGCAGCTTCTCTGCTATCAAACCTCAGTCTTTAGCCTTTGGTTGCCCTGAGATGCTGCTCTCTGGATGGCTGTGAGGGCTCAGGGACAGAGTCTGGCAGCTGGGCCACCTGTCCCATAACCCAGCATGAGGTAGGGATCTGGGACAGTGTGAGCCAGGGGGGTGAAACAGAGGCACAGGAGCAGAGCAGAAGAAAAGCAAAGTCCCCAGGAAGAGGGCTGGAGCAGCTCTCCTGTGAGGACAGACTGAAGGAGTTGGGGCTGTTCAGGCTGGAAGAGAAGGCTCCCAGGTGACCTCATTGTGGCCTTCCCAGGATCTGCAGGGGGCTACAGGGAAGGCTGGGGAGGACTGCTCAGGATCTCAGGGGAGTGACAGGACTAGGGGGGAATGGAATGAAGCTGGAGATGGGGAGATTCAGGCTGGATGGGAGGAGGAAGTTCTTCCCCAGGAGAGTGGTGAAGCCCTGGAATGGGTTGTGCAGGGAGGTGGTTGAGGCCCCGTCCCTGGAGGTGTTTCAGCCCAGGCTGGATGAGGCTGTGGGCAGCCTGATGTAGTGGGGGTGTCCTGCCCATGGCAGGGGGGTTGGAACTGGCTGATCCTGGTGGTCCCTTCCAACCCTGACTGATACTGTGATTCTATGAAATCCCTGGGAAGGAAGGGAACTCAGGAGGCTGAGCTGGAAAACTGCCTGCCTGGCCCAGACAAGCAGTGAAGCAAAGAAGGACACAAGCTGGAGCCCAGCAGGTTCTGCCCCAACAGGAGGAAAGACTTCTGCACTGTGAGGGTGGCAGGGCCCTGGAGCAGGCTGCCATGGGGCTTGTGGAGTCTCCTTCTGAGGAGAGATTACAAAACCTCCTGGATGTGTTCCTGTGTGACCTGCCCTGGCAGGGGTTGGACTGGATGATGCCCAGAGGTCCCTTCCAGCTCCAACCATTCTCTGATCCCAGGAGCCTATGAGAGAAGGAAGGCTCAAAGCAGGAGAGCCAGCCCCAGGCAGGGCTCAGAGCTGCAGGGAGCTGTTAGCCAGGGCAGCTCTTACCTTCTCTCCACAGCAGACCTGAGCAGCTCTCATAGACTCACAGAGTGCTCTGGGCTGGAAGGGAGCTGCACAGCTCACCCACTCCAGCCCTGCCCTCCCAGCAGGGACATCCTCACTGCAGCAGGCTGCCCACAGCCCTCTCCAGCCTCCCCTTCAACAGCTCCAGGGATGGAGCCCAACCCCCTCCCTGGGCAACCTGCTGCAGTCTTCCAGCAGCCTCCTGCTGCACAACTTGTTCCTCCCATCCAAGCTCCATCTGCTCTGCTCTGCTCTGAAGCCATTGTCCCTGGGCCTGGCCCTGCAGGCCTTTGCCAACAGTCCCTCTGCAGCCTTCCTGCAGCCCCTTCAGGTGCAGAATACAGAATCAACCAGGTTGGAAAATACCTTTGAGATCACCAAGTCCAACCTCTCACCCAGCACCATCTGATCAACTCAACCATGGCACCAAGGGCCTCATCCAGGCTCTTCCTAAACACCTCCAGGATGGTGACTCCACCACCTCCCTGGGCAGCACATCCCAAGGGCCAATCTCTCTTGCTGGGAAGAATTTTCTCCTCACCTCCAGCCTAAACCTCCCCTGGCACAGCTTGAGACTGTGTCCTCTTGTTCTGGTGCTGGGGGCCTGGGAGAAGAGACCAACCCCCACCTGGCTACAACCTCCCGCAGGGAGTTGCAGAGAGCAATGAGGTCTCCCTGAGCCTCCTCTTCTCCAGGCTCAGCAACCCCAGCTCCCTCAGCCTCTCCTCCCAGGGCTGTGCTCCAGACCCCCTCCCCAGCCTTGTTGCCCTTCTCTGGACACCTTCCAGCAGCTCAACATCTTTCCTGACCTGAGGGGCCCTGGAAGGTTGCTCTAAGGTCTCCCCAGAGCCTCCTCCTCTGCAGGCTGCACACCCCAGGAGCACAGCGCAGGGAATGCAGCATTTCAGCCCATGCAGTACCCCAGGCTATGCCCAGGTTTGGCTTTGCAGCTGATGGGCTGTGCAGGCAGGGAGGGAGCAGGGGGCAGGCTGTGCTCGGGGGCAGAGGCTCTGGCCTGGGGCTGAAGGAGGTGCAGCCCCGTGAGGGCAGGAGCCCCCTGGCCCAGCAGCACAGGCTGTTTGCACACGGAAGGCATCCCCAGGGTCTCCAGGTCGGGTGTCAAGGTGCATACCAAGCTGGGCTGAGAGGCCCCGGGGAGCAGGGATGAGGAGCCCCGGGAGCAAGGATGAGAGGAGCCCGGGAGCAGGGCTGAGGAGCCCCGGGAGCAAGGATGAGGAGCCCGGGAGCAGGGATGGGGAGCCCCGGGGAGCAGGGCTGAGGAGCCCCGGGAGCAGGGATGGGGAGCCCGGGAGCAGGGCTGAGAGGCCCGGGAGCAGGGCTGAGGAGACCCGGGAGCAAGGGATGAGGAGCCCCGGGAGCAGGGATGGGGAGCCCCGGGAGCAGGGATGGGGAGCCCCGGGAGCTGGGCTGAGGGGCCCCCCGGGAGCAGGGATGAGCCCCGGGAGCCCCGGGAGCAGGGATGGGGAGCCCCGGGAGCAGGGATGGGGGCCCCGGGAGCAGGGCTGAGGGGCCCCGGGAGCAGGGATGGGGAGCCCCGGGAGCAGGGATGGGGAGCCCCGGGAGCAGGGCTGAGGGGCCCCGGGAGCAGGGATGAGGAGCCCCGGGAGCAGGGATGGGGAGCAGGGATGGGGAGCCCGGGAGCAGGGATGGGGAGCCCCGGGAGCAGGGCTGAGGGGCCCCGGGAGCAGGGCTGAGGAGCCCCGGGAGCAGGGATGGGGAGCCCCGGGAGCAGGGATGGGGAGCCCCGGGAGCAGGGCTGAGGGGCCCCAGGAGCAGGGATGAGGAGCCAGGAGCAGGGCTGGGAGCCCCGGGAGCAGGGATGGGGAGCCCCGGGAGCAGGGATGGGGAGCCCCGGGAGCAGGGATGAGGAGCCCCGGGAGCAGGGATGGGGAGCCCGGGAGCAGGGCTGAGGAGCCCCGGGAGCAGGGATGGGGAGCCCCGGGAGCAGGGATGGGGAGCCCCGGGAGCAGGGATGGGGAGCCCCGGGAGCAGGGCTGAGGGGCCCCAGGAGCAGGGATGGGGAGCCCCAGAGCAGGGGGGAGCCCCGGGAGCAGGGATGAGGAGCCCGGGAGCAGGGATGGGGAGCCCCGGGAGCAGGGCTGAGGGAGCCCAGGAGCAGGGATGGGGAGCCCCGGGAGCAGGGCTGGGAGCCCCGGGAGCAGGGATGGGGAGCCCTGGGAGGATGGGGAGCAGGGATGGGGAGCCCCGGGAGCAGGGATGGGAGCCCGGGAGCAGGGATGGGGAGCCCCGGGGGAGCAGGGCTGAGGGGCCCCGGGAGCAGGGATGGGGAGCCCCGGGAGCTGGGATGGGGGGCCCCGGGAGCAGGGATGGGGAGCCCCGGGAGCAGGGATGGGGCCCCGGGAGCAGGGCTGAGGGCCCCGGGAGCAGGGCTGAGGAGCCCCGGGAGCAGGGATGGGGAGCCCCGGGAGCAGGGATGGGGAGCCCCGGGAGCAGGGATGGGAGCCCCGGGAGCAGGGATGGGGAGCCCCGGGAGCAGGGATGAGGGGCCCCGGGAGCAGGGATGGGGAGCCCCGGAGCAGGGATGGGGAGCGGAGGGATGAGGAGCCCCGGGAGCAGGGATGAGGAGCCCCCGGGAGCAGGGATGGGGAGCCCCGGGAGCAGGGATGAGCAGGGGCTGAGGAGCCCCCAGGGATGAAAGGGGAGCCCCGGGAGCAGGGATGAGGAGCCCCGGGAGCAGGGCTGAGGAGCCCCGGGAGCAGGGATGAGGGGCCCCGGGAGCAGGGATGGGGAGCCCGGGAGCAGGGGAGGGGCCCCGGGAGCAGGGATGAGGAGCCCCGGGAGCAGGGGAGCCCCGGGAGCAGGGATGGGGAGCCCCGGGAGCAGGGATGAGGAGCCCCGGGAGCAGGGCTGAGGGGCCCCGGGAGCAGGGATGAGGGGCCCCGGGAGCAGGGATGAGGAGCCCCGGGAGCAGGGCAGGGATGAGGAGCCCCGGGAGCAGGGCTGAGGGGCCCCGGGAGCAGGAGATGAGGAGCCCGGGAGCAGGGAGGGGGGGCAGCAGGGATGGGGAGCCCCGGGAGCAGGGATGGGGAGCCCCGGGAGCAGGGATGGGGGGCCCCGGGAGCAGGGATGGAGCAGGGGCAGGATGAGGAGCCCCGGGAGCAGGGATGGGGAGCCCGGGAGCAGGGATGAGGGGCCCCAGGAGCAGGGATGGGGGGCTGAGGAGCCCGGGAGCAGGGATGGGGGCCCCGGGAGCAGGGATGGGGAGCCCCGGGAGCAGGGCTGAGGAGCCCCGGGAGCAGGGATGGGGCCCCGGGAGCAGGGATGAGGGGCCCCAGGAGCAGGGCTGGGGGCCCCGGGAGCAGGGATGGGGGGCCCCGGGAGCCCCGGGAGCAGGGCTGAGGAGCCCCGGGAGCAGGGATGGGGGGCCCCGGGGCAGGGATGGGGAGCCCCGGGAGCATGGGGAGCCCCGGGAGCAGGGATGGGGGCCCCGGGAGCAGGGATGGGAGCCCGGGAGCAGGGATGGGGGGCCCCGGGAGCAGGGATGGGGAGCCCGATGAGGAGCCCCGGGAGCAGGGATGGGGGGTCGGGAGCAGGATGGATGGGGGCCCGGGAGCAGGGATGGGGAGCCCCGGGAGCAGGGATGGGGAGCCCCGGGAGCAGGGTGCTCAGGCGGAGCAGGCAGTTGCCATAGCAGCAGAGAGGGCTTCTGCCAGAGCAGGTCGATGCTTTGTCACATCCTGAGGCTCGCAGTGCTCAGGCAGCCTCTCGAGGAGCCATGGAAGCAAACCCAGGCTGGAGCAGGGAGCTGGAGCAGGGAGCTGGGGCCGAGGCTGCCCTCCTGCTGCCGGGCGGTGCCAGGTGTGGGCACAGCCCCAGGGCTGGCGCCAGGCACCGCAGGGAGCCGGCGCGGAGCTGCTTGCGGCCGAGAGGGGCACGGGGCTGGGCTGGGCTGCTCTGCTTGCTGGCCTTGGCTCTCTCTGGATGAGAGCTGGAGTCCTGCAAAGCGTGTGGGCTGATCCCTTGTGCCTTGGCAGGGGATCCTGATCCTCACACAGCAGCAGCAGTGCTGTCCTGAGCTGCAGCCAGAGTTCTGCCACCACAGGACACTGTGCCTGGGGCGGTGGCAGCGGCAGCTGGGCTCTGCCTCGGCGCGAAAAGCTGTGCTGAAGTCACCGAAGCGCAGAGCCCTGGTTTGCAGGGGCAGCGGTTTGCTGTGCAGCAGGGCAGGGGCAGACCCCAGCAGGGCTCCTCTGGTCCTGGCACAGGCAGAGGCAGAGCAAGAGGGATGGACTCAAGCTGCAGCAGGTTCAGGTTGGGTGTTAGGGCAAACAGACTGCCCGGGGAGCTGAGGAGCCCCCAGCCCCGGGGGTGTTCCAGGTCAAACTTGATAGGGGTCTGAGCAGCCTGATTGAGCTGGAGGTGACCCTGCTGGCTGCAGGGGGTACAAGATGTCCTTTGATAGTCTCTTCCAGCCTGGTGCATCCTGTGACTCGGATCCAGCCCTCTGTTTCCCGGGCAGGCTCTGTGGCTGCAGGCTGCGGCCCAGCCCAAAGTGCTTTATAAGAAGACAGAGGTCTGGGAGTCTAAACCCAGCCCTGAGTTTCATGCTGCAAAGCCCAGGTTCACAGCTTGCCTAAGTGCTGCTCTGGGATGCATCCATCAGCTCCAGGAGGCTCCACACAGCCTGGGATCCAGGACCTGAAGTGGGCTGGGGGAGGGCTGGGGAGGGACCTTCTACAGGGGCTGGGAGTGGCAGGATGAGGACAATGGCTCTGAGCTGGGAGAGGGGAGACTGAGACTGGAGAGGAGGAAGAAATTGTTGAGAGTGAGGGTGGGGAGACTCTGGCACAGGCTGCCCAGGGAGGCTGTGGCTGTCTCCTGCCTGGAGGTGTTCAGCCCTGAGCAGCCTGTGCTGGTGGGAGGTGTCCCTGCCCGTGGCAGGGGGCTGGAGCTGGATGAGCTTTGGGTCCCTTCCAACCAAACCCGTTCCATGACTCCTGCCTCCAGCGTGGCCCTGCCTGTGCTCAGCACCAGCCCTCTCACAGACCCTGGTCTCTGACTCTGCAATCTTCACTCCTGGGCATGCAGTGCCCCCAGCTCCAGCACTGCAGACTCCACTCCTGCAGCTGGGCTGCTCCTCATCTTTGGCTGTGCTGCAGGGATGAGCACTGTGGGAGAGGTCACAGCAATGACCTCGCTGCAGGCCAAGGCTGTGCTTGTTGATCCCTTGGGGTCGTTTCTTTTTCCCCCAGAGACACAGCAAAACTCCCACACATGGCACATGGCTCAGGGAAGCAATTCCCGTCTTGGGTTGGGTCTGTGGCATTGCTGGAGTTCAGGTGTCTGGTGCAGCTGGGCTGGAACAGCCCTGACCAGCCACACAGGCTGGGGGAGCAGGGGATGGAAAGCAGCCCTGAGGAGAAGGCCTTGGGGGTGCTGGGGGGAGAAGCTGGCCAGGAGCAGGCAGAGTGAGCTGCAGCACAGGAGGCCAAGGGCAGCCTGGGCTGCATCCAGAGCAGTGTGGCCAGAGCTGGAAAAGAGGATCCTGCCCCTCTGCTCTGCTCTCTCAGACCTCACCTGCAGGCCTGGGGCCAGCTCTGGAGCCCCAACACAGGAAGGACCTGGAGCTGCTGGAGAGGCTCCAGAGGAGGCCACAAAGATGCTCAGGGGTTGGAGCAGCTCTGCTGTGGGCACAGGCTGAGGGAGCTGGGGGTGCTCAGCCTGGAGAAGAGAAGGCTCCAGGCAGACCTCAGAGCAACCTCACAGTGCCTGCAGGGGCTGCAGGAAGGCTGCAGAGGGACTGTTGGCAAAGGCCTGCAGGGCCAGGCCCAGGGACAATGGCTTCAGAGCAGAGCAGAGCAGATGGAGCTGGATGGGAGGAACAAGTTGTGCAGCAGGAGGCTGCTGGAAGACTGCAGCAGGTTGCCCAGGGAGGGGGGTTGGGCTCCATCCCTGGAGCTGTTGGAGGGGGGAGGCTGGAGAGGGCTGTGGGCAGCCTGCTGCAGTGGAGGATGTCCCTGCTGAGGGCAGGGGCTGGAGTGGGTGAGCTGTGGAGCTCCCTTCCAGCCCAGGTGATTGTGTGGCTGCAGCTGTGGGGTTTTCTCTGCTGATGTTCACCTCCCTTGTCAATACTCTGCTCCTTTGCAGGGATTAGTTGTTAGGTCTCCTCCTCTCCTGTTACTTCCAGCTTTTCCTTTTCCAGCAGTTGAGCCCCAGGCAGCTGGGAGGTTTGGAGCCAAGCAGCAGGAGCTGCTGAAAAGAAAAGAGGAGCCCCGAGGGAAGAGGAATGTGGGAGGAGCAGATGGGGCAGGGCGCAGCGGGGATCCCACCGAGGCTCCTGGAGGCTCTGGGGGCAGCAGCAGTGGATGGGTGCCTGAGAGATGAGATTGCTGTTGGCAGCATCAGCTCTGAGGGCCTGAAGAGCTGTGACAGGCAGCTGAGAAGTGCTGGCTCTGGGGGCTGCCCTGGGTCTGCAGCTGTGCCCCACAGCTCCCCTGGCCAGGCAGGGGCTCAGCACTTGGTGCTGGCACAGCCTGTGCTGCCTCTGCCCTCAGCATGTGTGGGAGGCTTAGGCTGTGCCTGGGAAAATCTTCCACAGATTGAGTAGGAAAGTGGCAGAATGTAACTGAATCACCATGGGATGGAAGAGGGGAAATAATGATGAGGTCTAATTAATCCAATTGCTCTGATTGCCACCTTGGAGGCAGCGGCATAAACTCTTTCTCTTTGTGCTCTCCTCCCTCCAGCAGATACCAGCTGGTAGCTTTGGCTTGGCTCTTGCTGGCCTTGGCTGTGGCTCCTTGTTGTGGCTGAGTACTGAGAGCTACTCTCTGCTCTTCTCTCCCTCTTTTACCTTGCACAGGGTGGGGGAAGGGGGCAGGGAGGGGGAAGCTGTTGCTAAGCTCCTGGGTTTGTCCAGGGCTTTCCTGTGTTGTTTAGGAATTGGAAATACCTCTAAGCGTTTTGTGCTTTATAGCTCACAGAGCTGCCAGGCTTGGAAGGGACCTCAGTCCCAACCCCCCTGCCATGGGCAGGGACACCTCACACCACAGCAGGTTGCTCACAGCCACCTCCAGCCTGGCTGCAAACACCTCCAGGCAGGAGGCTTCCACCACCTCCCTGGGCAGCCTGTGCCAGGCTCTCACCACCCTCATGGGCAACAACTTCTTCCTCACATCCAATCTCAATCTCCTCTACCTTGGATCCATCCCCCCAGTCCTATCCCTCCCTGACACCCTCACAAGTCCCTCCCCAGCTTGCTTGGAGCCCCCTGCAGATCCTGGAAGGCCACAATGAGGTCTCCTGGGAGCCTTCTCCTCTCCAGCCTGCACAACCCCAACTCCCTCAGGCTGTCCTCACAGCAGAGCAGCTCCAGCCCTCTGCTCCTCCTCGTGGCCCCTTCTCTGGGCACCTTCCAGCCCCTCCAGATCCTTCCTGGCACAGAGGCTCCAGGACTGGACCCAGAGCTCCAGGGGAGGTCTGAGCAGAGTGGAGCAGAGGGGCAGAATCCCCTCCCTGGCCCTGCTGGCCACACTTCTCTTGCTGCAGCCCAGGCTCTGCTTGGCTCTCTGGGCTGCAAGTGCTCCCTGCTGGCTCCTGCTGAGCTTCTCCTCCCCCAGCACCCCCAAGGCCTTTCCTTTGGGGCTGCTCTGCAGCCAGTCCCTGCCCAGCCTAGAGCCATGCCTGGGATTGCCCTGACCCAGATGTAGTTGCCCTTGGCTTGCAGCAGCTCATTTCATCAGGCTGGGGAAGGTTGTGCTGCTTGGTTGGGTTTTGGATGGTTGCTTTGTTTGTTTGCTGTCCAGAGCAGAAGATTATGACCTTGTGAGACATGGAAACCATTAAGCCCCAAGCTCCAGAGCTGGTAGAGGAGTTTGTTACCCAGGGGCAAGCTATTTCCACACAGCTCTTGGAGGAGTTCCTGCAGCATGCAGAAGCTCATTTCATTAGGCTGGGAGGGCTGTGCTGCCTGGTTGGGGTTTGGTGGTGGGGTTTTTTGTCCAGAGAAGGAGAGGAATGGAAAGCCTCAAACCCACAGCTGCAGTTAGGGCAGTCAGTTACCCACAGCCAAGGTATTTCCACACAGCAGTTCCTGTAAGAGGCTAAATCTTCTCTCCCTGGATGTGAATCAACAAAGATAAAATCACCTTTGCTCCTCACCCAGACAGCAGCTGCCCAGGGAGGGGATGGTGAAGAGGCTCTCTGGAATGTCCAACAAAGAGAAGACTGTTGTGAGCTACCTGCCTGCTGGGTCAGCTTTGCCCACTGCTGGCAGTCACAAGTGCACTGAGGTGACTGGGGTGTGGGCCAGGGAGAGCCTCTGACTGAGCAAAAGACTCTGAGCCTTAGCAGCCCAGACAGAGAGGAAAAGACAGAGAAAGACATCACCATGCAGCCTGGGCAGAGCAGTCACAGCGCCACAGAGTGCTCTGGGCTGGAAGGGAGCTCCACAGCTCACCCACTCCAGCCCCTGCCCTCAGCAGGGACATCCTCCACTGCAGCAGGCTGCCCACAGCCCTCTCCAGCCTCCCCTTCAACAGCTCCAGGGATGGAGCCCAACCCCTCCCTGGGCAACCTGCTGCAGTCTTCCAGCAGCCTCCTGCTGCACAACTTGTTCCTCCCATCCAAGCTCCATCTGCTCTGCTCTGCTCTGAAGCCATTGTCCCTGGGCCTGGCCCTGCAGGCCTTTGCCAACAGTCCCTCTGCAGCCTTCCTGCAGCCCCTTCAGGCGCTGGGAGGTTGCTCTGAGGTCTGCCTGGAGCCTTCTCTTCTCCAGGCTGAGCACCCCCAGCTCCCTCAGCCTGTGCCCACAGCAGAGCTGCTCCAGCACCTGAGCATCTTTGTGGCCTCCTCTGGACCCTCTCCAGCAGCTCCAGGTCCTTCTTGTGTTGAGGACTCCAGAGCTGCACACAGTACTCCAGGTGAGGTCTGAGAGAGCAGAGTACAGTGGCAGAATCACCTCTCTGGCTCTGCTGGAACCCTCCCTTACCTTTGCCTGCTATAAGCAGAAAAGAACTCCTGGAGAAGGGAAAAGACGTCTTGACTCAAGACCCCACATGCTGGAGGCTGCTCAGAGAAGGACTTGGACTCTGGGGTTTCTCCCTCTCCTCTCCAGTGAGGACAGCACAAGCCAGCAAGGATGAGGTCTCCTCCAAGCCAAGGCAGCAGCTCCCTTCCTTGGACCTCAGCTGTCTTTTTTGGGCTGAATAAAATTCCTTTTCTGCTCTCTCTCTCTCCATTTATTTCTCTCTCTCTCTCCATTTTTTTCTCTCTCTCTCCATTTTTTCTCTCTCTCTCCATTTTTCTCTCTCTCTCCATTTTCTCTCTCTCCCATTTTCTCCTCTCTCTTTTTTCTCTCTCTCCATTTTTTCTCTCTCTCCATTTTCTCTCTCTCTCCATTTTCTCTCTCTCTCTCCATTTTCTCTCTCTCTCTCCATTTTTTCTCTCTCTCTCCATTTTTTCTCTCTCTCTCCATTTTTCTCTCTCTCTCCATTTTCTCTCTCTCCATTTTCTCTCTCTCCATTTTTCTCTCTCTCTCCATTTTCTCTCTCTCCATTTTTCTCACCACTTTTTTCTGTCAATAAACAGCCTCGAGGGCTTCTGATATTTGGCCTCCTTTGTGCCTTTAATTTCACAGCAGGGGCATGCTCTCAGGAGAGCCAAGGCTCTCTCCCTCTGCACCCAGGCACTTCCCCAGGCTGCTTTCCCTCCAGTGGCCTTTGCAGCAGCTCCTCCATCCAGCCCCACCAGCAGCAATTACCAAGGAGATTGGAAGGTGCCTGTGGGTGTCAGGAGCACTGGTCCCAGAGAAGCAGTCTCATTAAACATCAGGTGATGCAGCATGCAGCTCAGGGCAGTGCAGCTGGCTTGGGTCAGGGCATCCCAGCCTCTGAAAGCAACCTGGAGGAGTGACTGCAGCCAGGGAGCAAGGTGACCCAAGGGCATGTCCCTGGCTTGGGGCTTTGATGTCCCTGGCTTGGGGCTTTGAACCAGGCTTCAGAAGGCTCCTTCTGAAAGGCTGCTGAGGCAAACAACAAAGACAGATGATTCACTGCATTCACCACTGATCCCAGGGGGAGATGCCAACCCAAGGAATGGTGCAGCAGTTTTATGCCTGGAGAGGAGCAGGGGGAGAAAAGGGATGGCTCAGGGAGCCAGGGCTCTGCTTTAGTCTTTACTGAAACGCTAAACCCAGTGTTAACCACATTGTAATGCAGCAGGTTGGAAGGGACCCTCAAAGGACACCTTGTCCCCCCCCTGCAGTGAGCAGGGACCTCTCCAACGAGGTGAGGTCAATCAGAGAGCCACCAGGTTTGACCCTGGATGTCTGCAGGGATGGGGCCTCAGCCAGCCCCCTGGGAAGCCTGTTCCAGTGCCTCCCAGCCTCCCTGTGCTGAGCTCCTCTGGACCTACTCCAGCACCTCAAGGTCCTTCAAGGGAGGGCCCAAAACTGAGCCCAGTGCCCAAGGCATGGCCTCACACAAGACTGAGAGCCCTGGGGCTGTCTAGTCTGGAGAGGAGAAGGCTGAGGGGCATCTGATCAATGTCTATCAATAGCTGAGGGGTGGGGGCAGGAGGAAGGCAGCAGGCCCTGTTCAGTGGCACCCAGTACAAGCACAAGGAACAATGGATGTAAGCTGGAAGCCAGGAGGTTCCACCTCAGCATGGGGAGAGACATCTTTGCTGTGAGGCTGCTGGAGGCCTGGAGCAGGCTGCCCAGAGAGGTTGTGGAGTTTCCTGCTCTGGAGACTTCAGAACCCAGCTGGATGTGTCCCTGTGTGCCCTGCCCCGGGTGACCCTGGAAGGAGACCTCCTTGCTCTCCCCAGCTCCCCGAAGGGAGGTTGGCGTGAGGAGGGGCAGGCTCTGCTGCTGGGTGCCAAGGGCCAGGAGCAGGGGCAATGGCTCCTAGCAGGTGTGCTCTGTCAGCACGGGGCAGCAGCTGGCTGGCCCTGTGGAAAGCTGAGACGCCAGAGGGCCTCCTGCACAGGGCAGAGGATGCCTGCCACGGAGCCTCCAGCTGAGAGCCATGGAGGAGGGCTGCTGGGAGCCTGGCAGCGACAGGGCAGCAGCCACTGCTGGCAGAGCAGCCTCTTCACAAGGTGCTCTTCCCCAGGGCCCGGCTGACGGTGCGGACCTGGAGCAGCTGGGCTCCTGCAGCCAGGCTCAGCCCCGCTGCTTGTGTGCGGGACAGCAGTGCCCAGGGCTCCCTGGCCCCACGCTGTGCTGGGTGCTGCAGGGACCCACAGGCAGCTTGGGAGAGTGACAGAAATGGACAAGACAGAGACTGGGGGGAGAAAGAGAGGCACAGGGACAAGGAGAGCTTGGGGTAGCTCGTCTGGGGTATCAGACATGAGCTGAAGCCACCCAGGCCTCCAGCACTGTGCTTGCCCGTCCTGGTAAGTGCAGCTCAGCCCAGCCTGGCAGTGCAGCAGATCCTCCTCACTCCTCACTCAAATGTGCAGATGACACCAAGCTGGAAGCAGATGTTGGTCAGTCAGAGGACAGAAGGGCTCTGCAGAGGGACCTTGCCAGGCTGGACAGATGGGCAGAGGCCAACAGGATGGCATTCAACTGTCCCCCAGGGACAGTGACTCCACCACCTCCTTGGGCAGCACATTCCAGTGACCAGCAACTCTCTCTGGGAAGAACTTTCTCCTCACCTCCAAACTAAACCTCCCCTGGCACAGCTTGAGACTGTGTCCTCTTGTTCTGGGGCTGGGGGCCTGGGAGAAGAGACCAACCCCCACCTGGCTACAACCTCCCTTCAGGGAGTTGTAGAGAGCAATGAGGTCTCCCTGAGCCTCCTCTTCTCCAGGCTCAGCAACCCCAGCTCCCTCAGCCTCTCCTCCCAGGGCTGTGCTCCAGACCCCTCCCCAGCCTTGGTGCCCTTCTCTGGACACCTTCCAGCAGCTCAACAGCTTTCCTGACCTGAGGAGCCCAGAACTGGACACAGGACTCAAGGTGTGGCCTAAGCAGTGCTGAGCACAGGGCAGGATGAGCTCCCTGCTCCTGCTGGCCACACTGTTCCTGCTGCAGGCCAGGATGCCATTGGCCTTCTTGGCCCCCTGGGCACACTGCTGGCTCATGTTCAGCTGCTCTCCACCAGTACCCCCCAGGTCCCTCTCTGTTTGGCAGCTCTCAGCCACTCTGCCCCCAGCCTGTAGCTCTGCCTGGGGTTGCTGTGGCCAAAGTGCAGCCCCTGGCACTTGGACTTGTTGAATGCCATCCTGTTGGCCTCTGCCCACCCATCCAGCCTGGCAAGGTCCCTCTGCAGAGCTCTCCTTCCCTCTAGCAGATCAACTCCTGCTCCCAGCTTGGTGTCAGCTGCAAATATACTGCTGAGGGACTCCATCCCCTCCTCAAGATCATCAATGAAGATATTGAACAGGCTGGGGCCCAGCACTGATCCCTGTCCAGCCTGTCAAGGTCCCTCTGCAGAGCTCTCCTACCCTCCAAAAGATCCACTCCTGCAACAACAGAGATCACTTTTCACACCCATTCTAGAGCCAGGTGTGGGTTTTGCTGTCACATTTCTGGGGTTGTTGGCACTGTTCCTAATGACTTCTGCCCTGAAAGCAAATTGGTAGCAGAGCCTGGAGCTGCAACCAGCAGAAGCTTTCAGGCTCTGCAGGAAGCTGGGGAAAATCCTCTCCTGCTCCACACACAGAGAGTCAGAAAAGACAAAGACTCAAATCTCATGTCCTAAAGCCAGGCAGTTGCAGCCTAGGGCTTGCAAGGTGCCTGTAGGAGAGGTTGGATGATTTCCAGCAAGGCCAGTGGGCAGGATGAGGCCTGAACACTGCAGACCGTGGCCAGCTGCATGACAGTGGCACTGAGTGCAGCCTCAGCAAGGTTGTGATGACACCAAGCTGTGTGGTGCAGCAGACAGCTGGAGGGAAGGGATCCATCCAGAGGGACCTGGACAGGCTGGAGAGGTGGCACAAGCCAACCTCAGGAGCTTCAACAAGACCAAGGGCAGGGTCCTGCAGCTGGGTGGAGGCAATCCCAGGGGTTGGAACTGGCTGATCCTTGTGGTCCCTTCCAACCCTGGCTGATACTATGATTTTATGATTCTACAGACTCACAGAGCAGAGCTGCTTGGAAGAGGCCTCCAGGCTCAGCCAGCCCAAGCCTGCACCCAGCACTGCAGCCTCAGCACCAAACCATGGCCCCAAACCATGGCCCACAGCTGCTGGAACCCCCCCAGGGCTGGGCACTGCAGCACTGCCCTGGGCAGAGCATTCCAGGGCTGAGATCCCTGCCAGGGCAGAAATCCTTCCTGATTGCAGCCTGAGCCTCCCCTGGGGCAGCTTGGAGCCATTGCCTCTGCTCCTGTCCCTTGGCACCAAGGAGCAGAGGCTGCCCCCTCCTCAGCCCAACCTCCCTGCAGGCAGCTGCAGAGAGCAAGGAGGTCTCCTCAGCCTCCTCTGCTCCAGCCTGACCCCCCAGCCCCCTCAGCCCTGCTCTAGCCCAGGGGCTCCAGGCCCTGCTCCAGCCTGGCTGCCCTGCTCTGGACACCTCCAGCCCCTCAGGGTCCTTCCTGCAGGGAGGGCCCAGAGCTGAGCACAGCACTCCAGCTGTGGCCTGCCCAGTGCTGAGCACAGGGGGATGGTCACCTCCTGGCCCTGCTGCCCCCCCTGCTCCTGCCCCAAGCCAGGAGGCCATTGGCCTGCTTGGCCCCTGGGCACTGCTGGCTCCTGGTGACTCAATCACAGCCACCATGAGATTCTATTCCTATGCCTTCTGCTGCTTCCTAACACAAAGCACCAGCTCCATCCTCCTGCTCTGCTTTCCTGCATCCCTGAGGTTCCTCAGGACCTGTGTAACTTCCAGGCCTCTGCTTCACCCTTCCATGTGCCACATCAATTTCAGGTCGTGGACATGAGCCTCTCAAAGTTAGTTTGACAGTTCACTCTCATGTTGTCTGCAAGCCTCAGCTCTGTCACTTCCAACAGACCCTGGGCATTGGGTCAGGTTCTGGCTGCTGTCATTTGTGCTGGAAGCTCAACATCTCCCATGTCATAGTATCATAGCATCATAGTAACAGTCAGGGTTGGAAGGGACCACAAGGATCAGCCAGTTCCACCCCCTGCCATGGGCAGGGACACCCCACACTAGATCAGGCTGCCCAGAGCCTCATCCAGCCTGGGCTGAAACACCTCCAGGGACGGGGCCTCAACCACCTCCCTGCACAACCCATTCCAGGGCTTCACCACTCTCATGGGGAAGAACTTCCTCCCCTCCCCTCCAGCCTGAATCTCCCCACCTCCAGCTTCATTCCATTCCCCTAGTCCTGTCACTACCTGAGATCCTGAGCAGTCCCTCCCCAGCCTTCCTGTAGCCCCCTGCAGATCCTGGAAGGCCACAATGAGGTCACCTGGGAGCCTTCTCCTCTCCAGACTGAACAGCCCCAACTCCTTCAGTCTGTCCTCACAGCAGAGCAGCTCCAGCCCTCTGCTCCTCCTCCTGGCCCTGCTCTGGACACCTTCCAGCACCTCCAGATCCCTCTTGTCATAGGGGCTCCAGAACTGGAGGCAGTACTCCAGGTGGGGTCTCCCCAGGGCTGAGCAGAGGGGCAGAATCCCCTCCCTTGCCCTGCTGGCCACACTTCTGCTGCTGCAGCCCAGGCTCTGATTGGCTTTCCGGGCTGCAAGTGCACACTGAGAGCTCCTGTTGAGCTTCTCCTCCCCCAGCACCCCCAAGGCTCTCTCCTCAGGGCTGCTCTCCAGCCAGTCCCTGCCCAGCCTGGATTTGTGCCTGGGATTGCCTGCACCCAGCTGCAGAACCCTGCCCTTGGTCTTGTTGAAGCTCCTGAGGTTGGCTTGTGCCACCTCTCCAGCCTGTCCAGGTCCCTCTGGATGGATCCCTTCCCTCCAGCTGTCTGCTGCACCACACAACTTGGTGTCATCAGCAAACTTGCTGAGGCTGCACTCAGTGCCACTGCCCATGGCACCCACAGAGATGTTGAACAAGCCTGGTCCCAGGAGTGATGCCTGAGGGACTCTTCTTGTCACTGGCCTCCCTGGGACATGGATCCCTTGACAGCCACTCTTTGGGTGCAGCCATCAAGCCAGTTCTGTATCCACCCAGTGGTCACCCATCAGACCCATGTGTCACCAGCCTGGGGACCAGGCTGTGGTGTGGGACAGTGCCAAAGGCTCTGCTCAGGGCCAGGGGAACGACATCAGCTGCTCACCCCTCAGCTGTTAATGTTGTGACCTGTTCAGAGAAGGCCTCCAGGTCTGTCAGGCAGGATTTGCCCTTGGCAGAGCCATGCTGACTGTTCCAAATCACCTCCTCACTGTTCTTCTGGGTCAGCAGTGCCTCCAGGAGGATCTGCCCCATGATCTTTCTGGGCACAGAGGTGAGACTGACTGGCCTGGAGTTCCCCGGTTCCTCCTTCTTACCCTGTAGGGCAAAGAGTGTTGTGGTGCAAAGCACTGCCAGCAGGGATGGCTGGAGGCTCAGTAACCTGCTCCGTGCCCTGCCCTGTGCCCTGCTCCATGCCCTGCCCTGTGCCCTGCCCCGTGCCCTGCTCTGTGCCGTGCTCTGTGCCCTGCTCCGTGCCCTGCCCCGTGCCCTGCTCCGTGCCCTGCTCTGTGCCCTGCTCCATGCCCTGCTCCATGCCCTGCTCTGTGCCCTGCTCCGTGCCCTGCCCCGTGCCCTGCTCCATGCCCTGCTCTGTGCCCTGCCCCAGCCTAGCTGTGCTCAGTGTCTGTACCTTTAGCAGGTGCAGGAGCACCAAGGGGAGCTGTGGGAGGCTTTGCCATCTCAGCAGGGCATGGGGAGCTCCCTGCCCCTCACCCTGCCTCAGATGTTTGAGGCGCTGGATTTCTTCCCCGAGGGAGGCTGCTTCAGACCCAGCCCCTGCACAGCTTCCAAGGTAGTAAAATGTGCATGAAGTGCAAGCAGGAGCTGACTTTTCTCACTTCAGGCTTCCAGATGGGCAGAAGCAGGTCTGGAAGGAGGGTTTGGAAGCTTAGAAATGCAACCTTTAAAAGCTAAGGGTATGAATTATTGAGCCTGAGCGAGCAGCTCGGGGAGCTGCGGGCAGGGGAGGCAGAGGTGCTGCGGATGCAAGATTCAGGAGGGAGGGAGTGCAGGGAGGGAAGGTCTGGGGGAGCAAGGCAAGCAGGGACGACTGAGCACTTCCCTCACAGGGGAAATCAAAGTTAATGGCAGAGGGCACTCGAGCCACAGAAACCAAGGGGAACAAAGAGGACGCTGGCACCTCAGCAGGAAGAGACCCAAAGTTACTCTCTGCCAACCCCCAAAATCTGCTTTGCTGCAGGGAGCAGCAGCAGAGTGGCAGCAAAGGCACCACCAGCACTGCCAGGGTGCAGCAGGGTAGGGCACCAGGGATGGCAGCAGCTGAGCTGAAGGCACAGCAGAGCAGCAGGGCTGAGGGGTAACCCGTGTGCACAGCAGGGATGGTGCCCATGGAGGGAGGGCAGCCACAAGAGGGATGTGGAGGTGCTGGAGCCAGGGCAGAGGAGGGCAAGGAAGCTGGGAAGGGCCTGGAGAAGAAATCTGATGAGGAGAGACTGAGGGAGCTGGGGATGGTTAGAGTGAAACAGAGGAGAGGCCTCCTGGCTGGCTACAGCTCCCTGAAAGGAGGGTGTGGAGAGGCTGCTGCTGGTCTCTTCTCCCAGGTAATTACTGATAGAGCGAGAGGGAACAGCCTCAAGCTGCCTCTGGGTAGGGTTAGACTGGACAGCAGGAAACATTTGTTCACAGCAAGAGTTGCCAGGAGCCAGCAGAGGCTGCCCAGGGAGGTGCTGGGGTCAGGAGCCAGCAGAGGCTGCCCAGGAGGTGCTGGGGTCAGGAGCCAGCAGAGGCTGCCCAGGGAGGTGCTGGGGCCAGGAGCCAGCAGAGGCTGCCCAGGGAGGTGCTGGGGTCAGGAGCCAGCAGGGGCTGCCCAGGGAGGTGCTGGGGTCAGGAGCCAGCAGAGGCTGCCCAGGGAGGTGCTGGGGCCAGGAGCCAGCAGAGGCTGCCCAGGGAGGTGCTGGGGTCAGGAGCCAGCAGAGGCTGCCCAGGGAGGTGCTGGGGTCAGGAGCCAGCAGGGGCTGCCCAGGGAGGTGCTGGGGTCAGGAGCCAGCAGAGGCTGCCCAGGGAGGTGCTGGGGTCAGGAGCCAGCAGGGGCTGCCCAGGGAGGTGCTGGGGCCAGGAGCCAGCAGGGGCTGCCCAGGAGGTGCTGGGGCCAGGAGCCAGCAGAGGCTGCCCAGGGAGGTGCTGGGGCCAGCAGCCCTGGCTGTGTTGCAGGGTGGTTTGGATGTGGGGCTTGGGGATTCTTTTCCAACCTGAATGTTTCTGAGAGTCTGTGCACTGAGAGCATCACAGACTGGGCTGGGCTGGCAGGGACCCCAAAGCTCATCCAGCCATGGGCAGGGACACCTCCCACCAGCACAGGCTGCTCAGGGCCTCATCCAGCCTGGCCCTGAACACCTCCAGGCAGGGGACAGCCACAGCCTCCCTGGGCAGCCTGTGCCAGAGTCTCCCCAGCCTCACACTAAAGAATTTCTTTCTCATCTCCAGTCTCAGTCTCCCTCTCCCAGCTCAAAGCCATTGTCCTCATCCTGGCACCCCCAGCCCATGTCCAAAGTCCCTCCCCAGCTCTCCTGGAGCCCTTCAGGTCCTGGAAGCTGCTCTGAGGTCTCCCTGGAGCCTTCTCCTCTCCAGGATGAGCAGCCCCAACCCTCCCAGCCTGTCCCCACAGGGGAGGTTCTCTCCAGCTCTCTGATCATCTTTGTGGCCTCCTCTGGACCCTCTCCAGCAGCTCCAGGTCCTTGTGTGCAGTGCTGCAGGGGGTCTGAGCGGAGCAGATGGACAGGATCCCCTCCCTGGGCTGCTGCTCTCCCTGCTCCGGATGCAGCTCAGCAGGGACATCCTCCACTAGCTCACTAGCTCACCCTCAACACTTCCTCCTCTCCAGTCTCAGTCTCCCCTCTCCCAGCTCAAAGCCATTGCCCTCCCCCTGGCACTCCTTGTGGAGACGATGTGGGTGTGGGGTCAGCCCTGCTTTGCACCCTGAGCACACTGCCCTGGCACTGCCCTCTGAGAGCAGCCCTGGCAGCCGCCTGAGCCTCGCTGCAGTTCTGCCACTCGTGGTCCTGCTGCCGCAGAGGGCGATGGCAGTGTGGCAGCAGGAAGGAGTGCCCTGGGTCATGGTTCAGCGAGCAGCCAGGCTGCTGGGCTGCTGCAGGGGGGGCAGGGGGGGCTGCTCACACACTTGGCTTGGGCAGGGATGGGAAGGGGCAGGGGAAAGGCTCTGTGCAAACCCCAGTCTGCAGCTCCACGGCGCTGAGCGGAGCCGAGCTCAGGGCGCACGCGGAAATCCACAGCAAGCCAGAGCCTCGCGCGGCTCCCGCTGCAGCAGCCCAAGCGGCCCAGGCCTGCAGCCCCCTCCTGCCAGGGCTCTCTCCGCCAGACCTCCGAGCTGTGTGGCACAGCAGAAACTCAGCTTGGCACCGCCAGGCCCCAGCTGAGCCAAACAGGCTGGAGGGCTGCGGGCCCAGGGCTGACAGGCAGGCCTGGAGCCTCTGTAGGAGATTAGCATTAGAGGGATGGGAGAGGGAGGGGGAGGGGTAGGGGGAGGGGGAGGGGGAGGGGGAAGGGGAGGGGGAGAGGAGAGGGAGGGGAGGGGAGGGGGAGTAGGAGGGGGAGGGGGAGGGGGAGGGGGAGAGGAGACTCGAGGAGAGGAGAGAGGAGAGGAGACTCAAGGAGAGGAGAGGAGACTCAAGGAGAGGAGAGGAGAGGAGACTCAAGGAGAGGAGAGGAGACTCAAGGAGAGGAGACTCGAGGAGAGGAGAGGAGAGGAGAGGAGAGGAGAGGAGAGGAGAGGAGAGGAGAGGAGAGGAGAGGAGAGGAGAGGAGAGGAGAGGAGAGGAGAGGAGAGGAGGAGAGGAGAGGAGAGAGAGAGAGGAGAGGAGAGGAGAGGAGAGGAGAGGAGAGGAGAGGAGAGGAGAGGAGAGGAGAGGGAGGAGAGGAGAGGGACCTTGGGGTACTGGTTGATAGACAGAACAGGAGCCAGCAGTGTGCCCAGGTGGCCAAGAGGGCCAACGGCATCCTGGCCTGCAGCAGGAACAGTGTGGCCAGCAGGAGCAGGGAGCTCATCCTGCCCTGTGCTCAGCCCTGCTTAGGCCACACTTGGAGTCCTGTGTCCAGTTCTGGGCTCCTCAGGTCAGGAAAGCTGTTGAGCTGCTGGAAGGTGTCCAGAGAAGGGCAACAAGGCTGGGGAGGGGTCTGGAGCACAGCCCTGTGAGGAGAGGCTGAGGGAGCTGGGGTTGCTGAGCCTGCAGAAGAGGAGGCTCAGGGGAGACCTCATTGCTCTCTCCAACTCCCTGCAGGGAGGTTGTAGCCAGGGGAGGGTTGGTCTCCTCTCCCAGGCAGCCAACCCCAGAACAAGAGGACACAGTCTCAAGCTGTGCCAGGGGAGGTTGAGGCTGGAGGTGAGGAGAAAGTTCTTCCCAGCAAGAGAGATTGGCCCTTGGGATGTGCTGCCCAGGGAGTGGAGTCCCCATCCCTGGAGGTGTTCAGGAGGGGACTGGATGTGGCCCTTGGAGCCGTGGGTTAGTCATGAGGGGTTGGGTGCCAGGTTGGACTCGATGATCTTTGAGGTCTCTTCCAGCCTTGGTGGTTCTATGACTCTGTGGGAGGGGAGAGCAAAGGTTTGGCTGCAAGGGCTCACAGAAGGACAGAGCCATGCTCTGGAGCAGCAGGAGGCACTGAGTGCTTGGGCCAACATCAAGGCTTCGGGGGGCAAATGCTCTGCAGAGAGGCAAAGGGGTGAGAAAAGGGGAGGACAGAAACCATGTGCAGGGCCAGGATCATCAAATGCTTTCTGCTCAGTGGCTCCAGGACACAGCCCTTGCTCCACACGGCCCAGCAGAGGCTGAGGAGAGCTGCTTCTGAAGCCAGTGGAAAGCACTTTGTGCAGTCTTCACTCCAGGCTCATTTGCATTTGCTTACAGCAAATTGTCTCTGCTGCAAAGCAGTAATTATTCAAATGGGGGTGGGAGATGTTCAGCAAAGCTTTGATTAAAAGATCAGTTTGGGATAGCAGGAAGTTGGTGAAAGGCAGAGAGAGCCTAAATGAGAAGGAGCTGGGTTTGGGCTTGGTTTGCTGTCAATCCGTTTTGCACAAATGGCTCTGGCTGCAGAACCCTTCCCAGAGCGCTGCAGAGGCTCAGAGCATGGGGCTGGGGCAGAGCTGGGGGCAGCATGGGGACCCAGACCCATCACTGCAGGGTAGGACAGGGGCACATCCCTGCCAGGTGGAATGGGGATGACTTCACCTCCACAAGAGAAGGGATCAGTGCTGGGCCCCAGACTCTTTAACATCTCCATTGATGATCTGGAGGAGGGGATTGAGACAGTCAGCAGCAAATGTGCAGATGACACCAAGCTGGGAGCAGATGTTGGTCAGTCAGAGGACAGAAGGGCTCTGCAGAAGGACCTTGCCAGGCTGGACAGGTGGGCAAAGGCCAACAGGATGGCATTCAACAAGTCCAAGTGCCAGGGGCTGCACTTTGGCCACAGCAACCCCAGGCAGAGCTACAGGCTGGGGGCAGAGTGGCTGAGAGCTGCCAAACAGAGAGGGCCCTGGGGGTGCTGATTGACAGCTGCCTGAACATGAGCCTGCAGTGTGCCCAGGTGACCAAGAAGGCCAATGGCATCCTGGCCTGCAGCAGGAACAGTGTGGCCAGCAGGAGCAGGGAGGTCATCCTGCCCTGTGCTCAGCACTGCTTAGGCCACACCTTGAGTCCTGTGTCCAGTTCTGGGCTCCTCAGGTCAGGAAAGCTGTTGAGCTGCTGGAAGGTGTCCAGAGAAGGGCACCAAGGCTGGGGAGGGGTCTGGAGCACAGCCCTGGGAGGAGAGGCTGAGGGAGCTGGGGTTGCTTAGCCTGCAGAAGAGGAGGCTCAGGGGAGACCTCATTGCTCTCTGCAACTCCCTGCGGGGAGGTTGTAGCCAGGTGGGGGTTGGTCTCTTCTCCCAGGCCCCCAGCACCAGAACAAGAGGACACAGTCTCAAGCTGTGCCAGGGGAGGGTCAGGCTGGAGGTGAGGAGAAAGTTCTTCCCAGCCAAAGACATTGGTCCTTGGGATGTGCTGCCCAGGGAGGTGGTGGAGTCACTGTCCCTGGAGGTGTTCAAGAGGGGACTGGATGTGGCACTTGGTGCCATGGTCTAGTCATGGGGTCTGTGGTGACAGCTTGGACTTGATGATCTTTGAGGTCTCTTCCAACCTTGGTGATTCTGTGAGACTGTGATGCTGTGATACTGGTTTTGTTATGGCCATTGTGCCCCAGCAGCTCCAACAAAACTTTGCTCAGGAATGAATCAGAGAATCACAGAGCAGAGCTGCTTGGAAGAGGCCTCCAGGCTCAGCCAGCCCAAGCCTGCACCCAGCACTGCAGCCTCAGCACCAAACCATGGCCCCAAGCCCCAGGCCCACAGCTGCTGGAACCCCCCAGGGCTGGGCACTGCAGCACTGCCCTGGGCAGAGCATTCCAGGGCTGAGATCCCTGCCAGGGCAGAAATCCTTCCTGATTGCAGCCTGAGCCTCCCCTGGGGCAGCTTGGAACCATTGCCTCTGCTCCTGTCCCTTGGCACCAAGGAGCAGAGGCTGCCCCCTCCTCAGCCCAACCTCCTGCAGGCAGCTGCAGAGAGCAAGGAGGTCTCCCTCAGCCTCCTCT
This sequence comes from Picus viridis, assembly GCA_033816785.1. NCBI lineage: Eukaryota > Metazoa > Chordata > Aves > Piciformes > Picidae > Picus > Picus viridis. The sequence continues at coordinate 10,406,721 of CM066600.1, read as the reverse complement.
GCTCCAGCCTGACCCCCAGCTCCCTCAGCCCTGCTCTAGCCCAGGGGCTCCAGGCCCTGCTCCAGCCTGGCTGCCCTGCTCTGGCCAGGCTGCAGCTGCTGCAGCAAAGCTGGTGAGGGATTTGGAGGGCATCATACAAGGAGAGGCTGAGGGGGTTGGGGTTTGCTTAGTCTGGAGGGGAGAAGCTTGAGGGGAGGCCTCACTGCTCTCCTGGAAGGAGGTCGAGTGAGGCTGGGGCTGGCCTCTTCTCCCAGGTAACAGCAACAGGATGAGAGGCAGTGGCTTGAAGCTGTGCCAGGGAAGGTTTGGATTGGACATGAGGAAAGCATTCTATAGTGAGAGAGTGGTGAGGGGCTGGAACAGGCTGCCCAGGGAGGTCACCAGACTTGGGGGGGTTCAAGAAGCTGCAGATGTGGTGCTTCAGGACATGGCTTAGTGGCCATGGTGGTTGGGCTATGGTTGGACTTGAGTGGTGGTGAATGGTGCCACAGCCAGCTGGCAGCCAGGCACCAGTGGTGTGCCCCAGGGATCAGTGCTGGGCCCCAGCCTGTTCAATATCTTCACTGATGATCTGGATGAGGGCATTGAGTCCATCAGCAGTAAGTTTGCAGCTGACACCAAGCTGGGGGCAGGAGCTGATCTGCTGGAGGGCAGAGAGGCTTTGCAGAGGGACCTCGACAGGCTGGACAGATGGGCAGAGGCCAAGGGCAGGAGATTGAACACATCCCAGTGCCAGGTGCTGCACATTGGCCACAGCAACCCCAGGCAGTGCCACAGGCTGGGGGCAGAGTGGCTGAGAGCAGCCAGGCAGAGAGGGACCTGGGGGTGCTGATTGAGAGCTGCCTGAACATGAGCCTGCAGTGTGCCCAGGGGGCCAAGAAGGCCAATGGCATCCTGGCCTGGAGCAGGAACAGTGCCAGGGGAGGTTTAGGCTGGAGGTGAGGAGAAAGTTCTTCCCAGAGAGAGTTGTTAGCCACTGGGATGTGCTGCCCAGGGAGGTGGTGGAGTCCCCATCCCTGGAGGTGTTCAAGAAGGATTGGATGTGGCACTTGGAGCCATGGGTTAGTTGTCAGGAGGTGTTGGGTGACAGTTTGGACTTAATGATCTCTGAGGTCTTTTCCAACCTTATTGATTCTATGATTGTATCTTAGAGGTCTCTCCCAGCCTCAGTGGTTCCATGGTTGTGTGACTCCTGAGTCCCTGTTTCAGCACTAGCAGCCAAGTGGGAAGGAGCAGCTCCACCAGAAGAGCAGGCCAGCTCTTCTCCCCAACACTCTGCTTCTGAGACCAACCAAACCCCACAGGTCAGAGAGACCAGCAGGGGCAAGGGTGGCGTTGGTGTCTGCCTCACTAATGAGCAGCATCCCAGGCTCTGTACCCCCCCCAGCCCCCATGGACCCAGCCAGGAGTGCAGCACATCTTCACTGCAGATTCAGCAGAACTGCCAAGCCTCAGACCCACGAAGCAGAAAGCAAAACAACCCCAAGGAAACTGACATGAAAATATTTTGAGCTCAGTGAAGGCTTTTTTTTTTTTTGCTCACAGGGCTCCATTTAATGACCAACTCTGTGAGCAGGGCTGATGCACCATGAGCAAGAGCAGGGCTGATGCACCATGAGCAAGTTCTGTGCCGATCCTCGCTGGTGGGTAGGAGCCCAGGGGAACTGCCAGCAGCACAGAGCCAGGCTGCAGGGATCGCTGGGAGCTGCCTGGGGAACACTCTGCTGGATTTCATGCCCTCCTCTTTCTCTCAGGCAGTCACCCACAGCAGGTTTGGAGTGGGGGCTGAGTAATGCTCCACTGTTTGCTCCTCAACACCCAGCAGGCTCAGGATTCCTCCCTCAGCACAGCTGAAAGCAAACACTTTGAATGCAGTTTGCACCTAATCACAGCCACAACAACAACAACTTGTATCAGTAATTATGATTAATAACAACTAAGAAGAAGAAGAAAAGAAGAAAGAAGAAGAAGGAAGAAGAAAAGAAGGAAGAAGAAAAAAGATGAAGAAGAAGGAAGAAGAAAGGAAGAAAGAAGAAGAAAGATGAAAAAGAAAAGAAGAAGAAAGATGACTAAAAGAAGGGGGAAGAAGAAAAGGAGAAGAAAGAAAAAGAAGAAACAAGAAGAAAAGTGAAGGAAAGAAGGAAGAAGAAAAAAGAAGAAAATAAAAAGAAAGAAGAAGAAAAATGAAGAAAAGAAGAAAAATGAAGAAAAGGAGGAGGGAGAAGAAAGGGGAAGGAAGGGGAAGGAAGGGGAAGGAAGGGGAAGGAAGGGGAAGGAAGGAAGGAAGGAAGGAAGGGGAAGGAAGGGGAAGGAAGGGGAAGGAAGGGGAAGGAAGGGGAAGGAAGGAAGAAGGAAGGGAAGGAAGGGGAAGGAAGGGGAAGAAGAAGGAAGAAAGAAGAAGGAAGGAAGAAGAAGGAAGAAGAAGGAAGGAAGAAGAAGGAAGGAAGAAAGAAGAAGGAAGGAAAGAAAGAAGGAAGGAAGGAAGAAGAAGGAAGGAAGAAGAAGGAAGGAAGAAGAAGGAAGAAAGAAGAAGGAAGGAAGAAGAAGGAAGGAAGAAGAAGGAAGGAAGAAGAAGGAAGGCAGAAGAAGGAAGGAAGAAGAAGGAAGGAAGAAGAAGGAAGGAAGAAGAAGAAGGAAGGAAGGAAGAAGAAGGAAGGAAAGAAGAAGGAAGGAAGGAAGAAGAAGGAAGGAAGAAGAAGGAAGGAAGAAAAGAAGGAAGGAAGAAGAAGGAAGAAGAAGAAGAAGGAAGGAAGAAGAAGGAAGAAGAAGAAGAAGGAAGGAAGAAGAAGGAAGAAAGAAGAAGGAAGAAGAAGGAAGGAAGAAGAAGGAAGGAAGAAGAAGAAGGAAGGAAGAAGAAGAAGGAAGGAAGAAAGAAGAAGGAAGAAAGAAGAAGGAAGAAAGAAGAAGGAAGAAAGAAAGAAGGAAGAAAGAAGAAGGAAGAAAGAAGAAGGAAGAAAGAAGAAGGAAGAAAGAAGAAGGAAGAAAGAAGAAGGAAGGAAGAAAGAAGGAAGAAAGAAGAAGGAAGAAAGAAGAAGGAAGAAAGAAGAAGGAAGAAAGAAGAAGGAAGAAAGAAGAAGGAAGAAAGAAGAAGGAAGAAAAAAGCTGAAGAAGAAAAGAAGAAAGATGAAAATAAGAAGGAAGAAGAAAGAAGGAGAAAGAGAAGGAAGAAGAAGAAAAAGAAAGAAGAAAAGAAAGAAGAAGAGGAAAAAGAATGATGATGATGATGATGATGTAGTAGCTGGAGGAGCAGAGGGGAACAGGCAGGCGCCAGAGTGCCCCCAGTTCAGCAGGGCAGTGAGAGCAGAGGTCAGACACTGACCCTGGCACCAGCTCCTTCCTAGCCAGCTGAACCCTCCCTGCCAGAGAGCCCTGTGCCAGCGCTCCTGGATCCACAGACTGACAGAGTGGGTTGGAAGGGACCTTGGAGATCATCCAGCTCCAGCCCCCTGCCACGGGCAGGGACACCTCCCACCAGCACAGGCTGCTCAGGGCCTCATCCAGCCTGGCCTTAAAAACCTCTAGGGATGAGGCTTCCACCACCTCCCTGGGCAGCCTGTGCCAGGCTCTCCCCAGCCTCACTCTCAACAATCTCTTCCTCCTCTCCAGTCTCAATCTCCTCTCTCCCAGCTCAAAGCCATTGTCCCTCGTCCTGGCACTCCCAGCCCTTGTCCAAAGTCCCTCCCCAGCTCTCCTGGAGCCCTTCAGGTACTGGAAGCTGCTCTGAGGTCCCCCCTGGAGCCTTCTCCTCTCCAGGCTGAGCAGCCCCAGCTCTCCCAGCCTGGCCCCAGGGGGTGGGTTTAGGCTATGCCTTTAGCATTTTTCCACAGACCCTGAGCAGAAAAGTGGTAAAATGTCAATAAATCACTGCTGGTGGAAACAGTCCAATAAAGAGACTGCCAAAGAGTTCCATTGGAGAGATAAGGAACTTAAACTGGTTCTTCCTTCCCTTCCCTTCCCTTCCCTTCCCTTCCCTTCCCTTCCCTTCCCTTCCCTTCCCTTCCCTTCCCTTCCCTTCCCTTCCCTTCCCTTCCCTTCCCTTCCCTTCCCTTCCCTTCCCTTCCCAAACCTTCCCAAACCTTCCCAAACCTTCCCAAACCTTCCCTTCCCAAACCTTCCCTTCCCAAACCTTCCCTTCCCAAACCTTCCCTTCCCCAAACCTTCCCTTCCCTTCCCTTCCCTTCCCTTCCTTCCCTTCCTTCCCTTCCCTTCCCTTCCTTCCCCCTTCCCTTCCCTTCCCTTCCCTTCCCTTCCCTTCCCTTCCCTTCCCAAACCTTCCCCCAAACCTTCCCAAACCTTCCCAAACCTTCCCAAACCTTCCCTTCCCAAACCTTCCCTTCCCAAACCTTCCCTTCCCAAACCTTCCCTTCCCTTCCCAAACCTTCCCTTCCTTCCCTTCCCTTCCCTTCCTTCCCTTCCTTCCCTTCCCTTCCTTCCCTTCCCTTCCCTTCCCTTCCCTTCCCTTCCTTCCCTTCCCTTCCCTTCCTTCCCCCTCCCTTCCCTTCCCTTCCTTCCCTTCCTTCCCTTCCCTTCCCTTCCCTTCCCTTCCCTTCCCTAACCTTCCCTTCCCAAACCTTCCCAAACCTTCCCTAAACCTTCCCAAACCTTCCCTTCCCAAACCTTCCCTTCCCTTCCCAAACCTTCCCTTCCCAAACCTTCCCTTCCCAAACCCTTCCCAAACCCCTTCCCTTCCCAAACCTTCCCTTCCCAAACCTTCCCTTCCCAAACCTTCCCTTCCCTTCCCAAACCTTCCCAAACCTTCCCAAACCTTCCCTTCCCTTCCCTTCCTTCCCTTCCCTTCCCTTCCTTCCCTTCCCTTCCTTCCCTTCCTTCCTTCCCTTCCCTTCCCTTCCTTCCCTTCCCTTCCTTCCCTTCCCTTCCCCTTCCCTTCCCTTCCCTTCCCTTCCCTTCCTTCCCTTCCTTCCCTTCCCTTCCCCCTTCCTTTCCCTTCCCTTCCTTCCTTCCCTTCCCTTCCCTTCCCTTCCCTTCCTTCCCAAACCTTCCCAAACCTTCCCAAACCTTCCCTTCCCAAACCTTCCCAAACCTTCCCAAACCTTCCCTTCCCAAACCTTCCCTTCCCAAACTTTCCCAAACCTTCCCTTCCCAAACCTTCCCAAACCTTCCCTTCCCAAACCTTCCCTTCCCTTCCCTTCCCAAACCTTCCCTTCCCAAACCTTACCTTCCCAAACCTTCCTTCCCAAACCTTCCCAAACCTTCCCAAACCTTCCCAAACCTTCCCTTCCCAAACCTTCCCAAACCTTCCCAAACCTTCCCAAACCTTCCCTTCCCAAACCTTCCCTTCCCAAACCTTCCCTTCCCTTCCCAAACCTTCCCTTCCCAAACCTTCCCAAACCTTCCCAAACCTTCCCAAACCTTCCCTTCCCAAACCTTCCCAAACCTTCCCTTCCCAAACCTTCCCAAACCTTCCCTTCCCAAACCTTCCCTTCCCTTCCCTTCCCTTCCCTTCCCTTCCCTTCCCAAACCTTCCCTTCCCAAACCTTCCCTTCCCAAACCTTCCCTTCCCTTCCCAAACCTTCCCTTCCCTTCCCAAACCTTCCCTTCCCAAACCTTCCTTCCCAAACCTTCCCAAACCTTCCCAAACCTTCCCAAACCTTCCCAAACCTTCCCAAACTGGCTGGGCTGGCAACTTAATGGTGGGGGTGGGGGGAATTTACAATACAATACAGTACAATACACCAGGTTGGAAGAGACCTTCAAGATCATCGTGTCCAACCTATCATCCAACACCACCTAATCAACTAACCCATGGCACCCAGCACCCATCAAGGCTCCTCCTGAACACCTCCAATGATGGTGACTCCACCACCTCCCTGGGCAGCCCATCCCAATGGGCAATCACTCTCTCTGTGTAGAACTTCTTCCTAACCTGCAGCCTAAACCTCCCCTGGTGCAGCCTGAGACTGTGTCCTCTTGTTCTGGTGCTGGTTGCTAGAGAGAAGAGACCAACCCCCACCTGGCTACAACCTCCCTGCAGGGAGTTGGAGAGAGCAAGAAGGTCTCCCTGAGCCTCCTCTCCTCCAGGCTCAGCAACCCCAGCTCCCTCAGCCTCTCCTCACAGGGCTGTGCTCCAGACCCCTCCCCAGCCTTGTTGCCCTTCTCTGGACACCTTCCAGCAGCTCAACCTCCTTCCTAAACTGAGGGGCCCAGAACTGGACACAGGACTCAAGGTGTGGCCTAACCAGTGCAGTGTACAGAGGCACAATGACCTCCCTGCTCCTGCTGGCCACACTGTTCCTGATGCAGGCCAGGATGCCATTGGCCTTCTTGGCCACCTGGGCACACTGCAGGCTCATGTTCAGCCTCCCATCAACCAGCACCCCCAGGTCCCTCTCTGCCTGGCAGCTCTCAGCCACTCTGCCCCCAGCCTGTGGCACTGCCTGGGGTTGCTGTGGCCAATGTGCAGCACCTGGCACTGGGATGTGGTCAATCTCCTGCCCTTGGCCTCTGCCCATCTGCCCAGCCTGTCGAGGTCCCTCTGCAAAGCCTCTCTGCCCTCCAGCAGATCAGCTCCTGCCCCCAGCTTGGTGTCAGCTGCAAACTTACTGCTGATGGACTCAATGCCTTCCTCCAGATCATCAGTAAAGGTATTGAACAGGCTGGGGCCCAGCACTGATCCCTGGGGCACACCACTGGTGCCTGGCTGCCAGCTGGCTGTGGCACCATTCACCACCACTCTCTGGGCGCAGCCTGCAGCCAGTTCCTAACCCAACGCAGTGTGCTCCTGTCCAAGCCATTTCAACCCCCACAGCCCACAGGGGAGGTTCTCATCTCTGCACAGCCCCAAGTCCAGCAGCGTGAGCTGTCAGCACTGCACGGGGAAAACCGGCCGAGCATCCTCCCCGGTGGGTGTCGAGGGAAGGAAATGCCTCTGGGGGCTGTGTCTCTAGTGCAGGCTCCCAAAAGCTGCGCCCAGGCACGGCCGTGGATAAACGCAGCCCGCTTCGGCTGGAGAGAGACAGGCAGCTTTTAAGGGGCTCATTATCACAGCTGAGGAGAGGAGAGAGGGCGCAGGTGCAGCTGCTGAAACAGAAAACGTCTCTCATGCTGACCTTCAGCCCCCTTCACCTCTCCACCCCCTGTGCCCGAACGCCTCCCCCGCCCGGGTGCCGCGGTGTGGATCAGCACCTTCCTCTGGAGCTCTCCAATTAGGGCTCAGCAGTGCTTGGAGAGCAGCACTCGGCCCACACCAGACTAATTAATTTTTCCTGCCTGAGTAATTACAGTCCAGAGGTGACCATGAAAGCCAAGCAAATCAATTTGTGTTTTACCGAGCTCCTCATCAGTCACGGAGCACTACCCAGGAAGCGGGGGGGGGGGGGGGAAACACCGAGCAGAGGCAGAGCTGGCCCCCGAACAGCAGGCAGCAAAGGTTGGGCTAAAACTGCTGGGGCTGCGTGCTGGAGGCAGCAAACACAGCGCACAGCAGCTCGGGGTTGGGGTTTCTGGCCCAGGCAGTCCCTTGGCACAGTCACCTTCTTGAAATGCAAGCTTTGCCTCCTCCCTGGCACTGCCAGCCCGAGGAGCTCGCTCCGCGTGGCAGCCGGCAGCGCGCCCAAGCTGGGGCTCTGCTGAGCATCGGCACAGCGCAGACTGCTCAGCCAGCGCTGGGAGTGACTTCAGCACCTTCCAAACTGAGGCAATCTGCTGCTCTGCTGAGCCAGAGCTGAGCCCACGGCAGCTCAGCCTCCTTCCCAGCAAAGCCTTGTCCCTGGCTGCCAGGGATCCAGGCGGGCAATTGTCTGCTCGTTCCCCTTGATCCACTCAGGAGATGCCTCCCTCAGCCTCAGCACAAAGCACCCCAGAGAAGCAGTCACCTCACCGGCACAGGCTGCGCAGGGAGGTGGTGGAAGCCTCATCCCTGGAGGTGTCTAAGGCCAGGCTGGATGTGGCTGTGAGCAACCTGCTCTGGTGTGAGGTGTCCCTGCCCATGGCAGGGGCTTGGAGATGGAAGATCCTTGAGGTCCCTTCCAACCCTGACAGTTCTGTGACAGTTCTATGACCCAGACAGTTCCAACCTTATTGACTCTATGATTCTATGAATCTATCATAGAATCAGTGAGGTTGGAAAAGGCCTCAAAGATCATCAAGTCCAAGCTGTCACCCAACACCTCCTGACTAACTAACCCATGGCTCCAAGTGCCACATCCAATCCCCTCTTGAACACCTCCAGGGATGGGGACTCCACCACCTCCCTGGGCAGCACATCCCAATGGCCAACAACTCTCTCTGGGAAGAACTTTCGCCTCCCCTCCAGCCTAAACCTCCCCTGGCACAGCTTGAGACTGTGTCCTATTGTTCTGCTGCTGGGGGCCTGGCAGAAGAGCCCAACCCCCACCTGGCTACAACCTCCCTGCAGGGAGTTGTTGATTCTATGGAAAGCAAAGTTTCCTGTTCTCCCTCTCCACTTTTCCCATGGAGTTCCCTCTCTATTTTCCCCATGGTCTAATTTTCCCATGTTGAGCTGCTCCCGTGGAGGTGAAGCAGGAAGTGTTCCTGGCTGCTGCTGTGATGGAGAAGAAGATCTTATGGCACAGCCGAGAGCTGGGGCACAAGGTTCTGCCACCATGGGTGTGAGGAGATGTGGGCAGGAGCTGTCTCTCCTGGGAGGGTGCAGCTGGGATGGATCTCACTGGAGAAGCAGCATGGCATTGTGCCCAGCCAGAAGTGATCCTTTTGCCCAAGTCACACCGAGGTGGAGCAGGCCAGTGGGGTGCAGGTGTCCCAGAGGCACCACTGAGCCTGCATTCAGTCTGAGCGTTGGCAGCTAACTGTGGTGAGGCCAGGGGCTGGCATCCTGTGTTTGAGCTCTCCTCAGGCCTGCCTCATCCATTGATGGAGTCAAGGAGGGGACATCATCGACTTAGGTGGGCAGAGTCATGGAATCATAGAATCAATAAGGTTGGAAAAGACCTCAGAGATCATCAAGTCAAAGCTGTCACCCAACACCTCCTGACAACTCAACCATGGCTCCAAGTGCCACATCCAGTCCCCTCTTGAACACCTCCAGGGATGGGGACTCCACCTCCTCCCTGGGCAGCACATCCCAAGAGCCAATCTCTCTTGGAAGAACTTTCTCCTCACCTCCAGCCTAAACTTCCCCTGGCACAGCTTGAGACTGTGTCCTCTTGTTCTGGTGCTGGATGCCTGGGAGAAGAGGCCAACCCCCACCTGGCTACAACCTCCCTTCAGGTAGTTGTAGAGAGCAATGAGGTCTCCCCTGAGCCTCCTCTTCTCCAGGCTAAGCAACCCCAGCTCCCTCAGCCTCGCCTCACAGGGCTGTGCTCCAGACCTTCTCTGGACACCTTCAAGAGTCTCAAAGTCCTTCTTAAATTGAGGAGCTGGTTGGGTTCTTTTTGGCCCTTTTCTTGCCCAGACCTTTGGCTTTTAGGCTTCATTGATTTCAGCTCCTCCAGAGGAATGGACTTTGGAGGAACATTGCACTTGGAGAGGCTCAAGAGCTGAGTTCAGGAAGAGCTTGTGGAGAAGGATGAAACCATTGGGGGTTTCCTTTCCTCTTTCTTCTGCTTCCTTCCCTGTGCACAGGAGCTGGTTGGGTTCTTTTGGGCCCTTTTCTTGCCAAGACCTTTGGCTTTTAGGCTTCATTGATTTCAGCTCCTCCAGGGGAATGGACTTTGGAGGAACATTGCACTTGGAGAGGCTCAAGAGCTGAGCTCAGCAACAACTTGTGGAGAAGGATGAAACCATTGGGGGTTTTCCCTTTCCTCTCTCTCCTGCTTCCTTCCCCATGCACAGTCCTTTTCCAGAATGGACTTTTCTTGCCAAGACCTTTGCTTTTAGGCTTCATGGACTTTCAGCACCTCCAGGGGAATGGACTTGGGAGGAACATTGCACCTGGAGAGGCCCAAGAGCAAGAACTTGTGGAGAGGGATGAAACCATTGGAGGGTTTCCCTTTCCTCTTCCTCCGTGCTTCCTCCCCAGCACTCCAGTGAAGACCTTGTCTCCCAAGCCACTCTCCAGCATCTGCCTCCAGTCCTGGCTCACCAGAGAGGTCCCAGATGACTGGAGACTGGCCAAGGTGGTCCCCATCCACAAGAAGGGTCGGATGGAGGAACCTGGAGGCTCCAGGCCTGGCAGCCTGACCTCAGTGCCAGGGAAAATGATGGAGCAGATCATCCTGGGGGCAGTCACTGAGCACCTGCAGGGTGGCCAAGGGCTCAGGCCCAGCCAGCAGGGATTTAGGAGGGGCAGGTCCTGCCTCTCCAACCTGATCTCCTTCCATGCCCAGGTGACTGCCTGGTGGGTGTGGGGCAGGCTGTGGATGGAGTCTGCCTGGATGCAGCAAGGCCTTTGACACCATCCCCCACAGCAAGCTCCTGGCCAAGCTGTCAGCCCCTGGCTTGGACAGCAGCACTCTGAGCTGGGTTAGGAACTGGCTGGAGGCTGAGCCCAGAGAGTGGTGGTGAATGGTGCCACAGCCAGCTGGCAGCCAGCACCAGTGGTGTGCCCCAGGGATCAGTGCTGGGCCCCAGCCTGTTCAATATCTTGATTGATGATCTGGAGGAGGGGATTGAGACAGTCATCAGCAAATGTGCAGCTGACACCAAGCTGGGAGCAGATGTTGGTCAGTCAGAGGGCAGAAGGGCTCTGCAGAAGGACCTTGCCAGGCTGGACAGGTGGGCAGAGGCCAACAGGATGGCATTCAACAAGTCCAAGTGCCAGGGGCTGCACTTTGGCCACAGCAACCCCAGGCAGAGCTACAGGCTGGGGGCAGAGTGGCTGAGAGCTGCCAAACAGAGAGGGCCCTGGGGGTGCTGATTGACAGCTGCCTGAACAGGAGCCAGCAGTGTGCCCAGGTGACCAAGAAGGCCGATGGCATCCTGGCCTGCAGCAGGAACAGTGTGGTCAGCAGGAGCAGGGAGCTCATCCTGCCCTGTGCTCAGCACTGCTTAGGCCACACCTTGAGTCCTGTGTCTAGTTCTGGGCTCCTCAGGTCAGGAAAGCTGTTGAGCTGCTGGAAGGTGTCCAGAGAAGGGCAACGAGGCTGGGGAGGGGTCTGGAGCACAGCCCTGGGAGGAGAGGCTGAGGGAGCTGGGGTTGCTGAGCCTGCAGAAGGGGAGGCTCAGGGGAGACCTCATTGCTCTCTACAACTGCCTGAAGGGAGGCTGTAGCCAGGTGGGGGTTGGTCTCTTCTCCCAGGCCCCCAGCCCCAGAACAAGAGGACACAGTCTCAGGCTGTGCCAGGGGAGATTTCGGCTGGAGGTAAGGCAGAAGTTCTTCCCAGCAAGAGAGATTGGCCCTTGGGATGTGCTGCCCAGGGAGGTGGTGGAGTCCCCATCCCTGGAGGTGTTTAGGAAGAGCCTGGATGAGGCCCTTGGTGCCATGGCTGAGTTGATGAGATGGTGCTGGGTGAGAGGCTGCACTTGATGATCTCTGAGGTCTTTTCCAACCTGGTTGATTCTGCACTCTGGGTTCTGGTTCCAGTAGGTTTTTCCATCCAACATGGGTTGGGAAAACCACTCCAGGGAAACAGCTCCCCAGCAAATCAGGGTCAGAGGGAGCTTCAGCCATTCACACTGCTCAGTGGCCTGGATTGAGGAGGGTTTTTTTCCTTTTCCAATTAACTTCCCCTTCCCTGAGTGGGGATTTCACACCCCTCGTGTCAAGCACATTGCTGCCTGGATTGTTATGAGCTTTGGCAGCAAAAAGCAGGCAGTGAAGCAAGGAAAATGCAGCGCTGGGGGCGCCCGGGACGCCAGGCTGCCCTCCCAACGGCCCAGCCTTGTGAGAAGCCCTTTTGACGAGCCCAGGCAACCACTTGGCTGCAATTGATCATTAAATATTGTTGTGCATCCCTCCCCCCCTCCCCCCACCATCCCCTCCTCCTTCCAGCACCTCCTCCTGGCACCAGGGCTTGGGTTTGGGTCGTTTCTGCCTCGGTGATGGCTGCTGAATGCCTCGACGGCATTGACGGATATTGCACTTGATGTTTTCCCTTCTGTCCCTTGGGTGGTGCAAATGTGAGAAAGGGCACTGAACTTTCAATGACTCTCGTGGGTAACCATCAAACAAATGAGGAGGAAGGAGGAGAGAGACCTTCGTTCTTCGCCCTCCCCTGGGTTCAAAAGTTCAGCGCGTCAGGAGGAATCATCTTCCGGGCGCCGGGCGCGAGGGGCGCCAGGGATTTGGGGCAGGTTGTATCTTCCAGCAGGGAAAAAAACAGCAGAGAGAAAGATAATTGCTCTGGGAAGCAAAGGTCTGGGAGCTGTCACCCACCCTGCCCTGCTAACCACCACGCTGATCGAGGGGAGGGGAGCCGGCTGCAAGGACAACGAGCTCTGGGCGCCTCGGGGGCCCGGCGGCCTCTGCTTCGCTGGGCTGGGGGAGTCAAGGAGACAGCCTCACAGGATCACCAAGGCTGGAAGAGACCTCGAAGATCATCGAGTCCAGCCTGGCACCACAGACCTCATGACTGGACCATGGCACCAAGTGCCACATCCAGTCCCCTCTTGAACACCTCCAGGGATGGGAACTCCACCACCTCCCTGGGCAGCACATCCCAAGGGCCAATCACTCTCCCTGGGAAGAACTTTCTCCTCACCTCCAGCCTGAACCTCCCCTGGCACAGCTTGAGACTGTGTCCTCTTGTTCTGGGGCTGGTTGCCAGAGAGAAGTGACCAACCCCCACCTGGCTACAACCTCCCTGCAGGGAGTTGCAGAGAGCAATGAGGTCTCCCCTGAGCCTCCTCTTCTCCAGGCTCAGCAACCCCAGCTCCCTCAGCCTCTCCTCCCAGGGCTGTGCTCCAGACCCCTCCCCAGCCTTGTTGCCCTTCTCTGGACACCTTCCAGCAGCTCAACAGCTTTCCTGACCTGAGGAGCCCAGAACTGGACACAGGACTCCAGGTGTGGCCTAAGCAGTGCTGAGCACAGGGCAGGATGAGCTCCCTGCTCCTGCTGGCCACACTGCTCCTGCTGCAGGCCAGGATGCCATCGGCCTTCTTGGCCCCCTGGGCACTCTTCCTGTTCTTCAGGCAGAGCAGAGGCTGTGTGCACTTCTGTAAGGGAAATGCTGATGGGAAAAGCTTTCTGGTAGGACCAGCAGAAGGAAGCAGGCACTAAGCTTGCACAAGAATGGGGACCCAGGGAGGCTGAGCGGTTGCCACTGCCAGTGTTCATGCAAGGAGAACTCTCTGGAGCACCTTCATTTCTATAAGCAGAAATGTGGTCAAGATCCAGAAGGCCAAGGGCAGCCTGGGCTGCATCCAGAGCAGGGTGGCCAGAGCTGGAGAGAGAGGATCCTGCCCCTCTGCTCTGCTCTCTCAGACCTCACCTGCAGGCCTGGGGCCAGCTCTGGAGCCCCAACACAGGAAGGACCTGGAGCTGGAGGAGAGGGTCCAGAGGAGGCCACAAAGATGCTCAGGGGGTTGGAGCAGCTCTGCTGTGGGCACAGGCTGAGGGAGCTGGGGGTGCTCAGCCTGGAGAAGAGAAGGCTCCAGGCAGACCTCAGAGCAACCTCCCAGTACCTGCAGGGGCTGCAGGAAGGCTGCAGAGGGACTGTTGGCAAAGGCCTGCAGGGCCAGGCCCAGGGCCAATGGCTTCAGAGCAGAGCAGAGCAGATGGAGCTTGGATGGGAGGAACAAGTTGTGCAGCAGGAGGCTGCTGGAAGACTGCAGCAGGTTGCCCAGGGAGGGGGTTGGGCTCCATCCCTGGAGCTGTTGAAGGGGAGGCTGGAGAGGGCTGTGGGCAGCCTGCTGCAGTGGAGGATGTCCCTGCTGAGGGCAGGGGCTGGAGTGGGTGAGCTGTGGAGCTCCCTTCCAGCCCAGAGCACTCTGTGGTTCTATGATTCTGTGAATCCTTGAAACTCTGACTGGATGGTTGGGGCACAGCAAAGGCAACATCACTGTGGGGGTCTCACCCAGAAGGGATGACTCCCCTGTGGATGAGCCAAGAAGCATTTCTGTGGCCATCAGTATCTCTGAGGGTGCCAGGGAGTAGCTGCCAGCACTGTTGCCTGCAGGAGGCTCAATGTGAGGCTTTGGGAAGGGGACCAGGAAGAATGTTTGGCCATGAAGAGATTCTTTAACCAGAGCATTGTGTCAGCCCAGGCACTACTGAAGTCATCTGCTGTGGGAGAGGGGCAAAGAGCTTGTGCCTGGAATCAGCCTGTGGTCCTCATTCAGGGAATCATCAGAATGAAAGAGAATGAAGAAGAGAGACTGTGGAGGAGATGGAACCCTAGGATCACTGGGTTGGAAAAGAGCTTAGGACCACTGAGTCCAGCCCCAGCCCAGCCCCTCCCTGCACACTGCTGTGACCATGACCTCCCCTCCTCATCAGATATCTTTAGAACACCTGCAGGGATGGGGCCTCCAGCTCTGCCCTGGGCAGCCTGTGCCAGTGCCCCACCACCCTCTGGGTGAAGAAACTGTTCCTAACATCCAGCCTGAACCTCCCCTGGCACAAAGTGAGGCCATTTCCTCTTGTCGTCTCCCTCGTTACCTGGGAAAGGGCCTGGTCCCCGCCCGGCTCCATCCTCCTTTCAGAGGGCCGTGAGGTCTCCCCTCAGGCTCCCTTTCCCCAGGCTGCACAGCCCCAGCAGGTGTTTGGCTTCGTGCAGTTATTTATTGCCTACAATCACAGAGCTGCTTGGGGGCAAAGCTCTCGGAGATCGCCCAGTCCCACCAGCAACCCACCACCCCCACAGCCACCACACCATGGCCCCACGGCCACAGGTCCCTTGCACACCTCCAGGGATGGGGGCTGGCTCCTCCACCTCCCTGGGCAGCCTGCCCCAGGGCCTGTGCGTTCACACTGCTGTTTTCTCTACTCACAGCTCTCTCTTCTGTCTTCCTCCATCAGTCTCTCACAAGTGCTGGCTGGGGGCTGTGGATTGACTCAGTGTTGACTCAGGCAATAGTGGTGACAGTGACTCAGTGACAGAAGGAGAGGGCACAGCCTGAAGCTGTGTCAGGGGAGGTTAAGGCTGATGTTAGGAAGAAGTTCTTCCCAGCAAGAGAGATTGGCCATGGGAATGTGCTGCCCAGGGAGGTGGTGGAGTCCCCACCCCTGGAGGTGTTTAGGAAGAGCCTGGATGAGGCCCTTGGTGCCATGGTTGAGTTGATCAGGTGGTGCTGGGTGAGAAGCTGGACTCAATGATCTCAAAGGTCTTTTCCAACCTGCTTGATTCTGTATTCTGTTAGCTGCCCCCTGGAAGGGAACAATTCCAGACACACAGACACCTGTGGCCAGGGCACCTGGGGACATGGTTTAGTGCCCTTGAGGACCTTAGCTTGACAGTTGGATACCATGGACCTAGAGGCCTTCTGCAACCCGCACTAGCCTCTGATTCTAATCTATGATTGCATATGGGTTACTAACATTGAATTTAGGATAGGATAGGATAGATAGGATAGGATAGGATAGGATAGGGGATAGGATAGGATAGGATAGGATAGGATAGGAATAGAATAGAATAGAATAGAATAGAATAGAATAGAATAGAATAGAATAGAATAGAATAGAATAGAATAGGATAGATAGATAGAATAGAATAGGATAGGATAGGATAGGATAGGATAGGATAGGATAGAATAGAATAGAATAGAATAGAATAGAATAGAATAGAATAGAATAGAATAGAATAGAATAGATAGGATAGGATAGGATAGGATAGGATAGGATAGGATAGGATAGAATAGAATAGAATAGAATAGGATAGGATAGGATAGGATAGGATAGGATAGGATAGGATAGGATAGGATAGGATAGAATAGAATAGAATAGAATAGAATAGAATAGGAATAGAATAGAATAGAATAGAATAGAATAGGAATAGAATAGAATAGAATAGAATAGGATAGAATAGAATAGAATAGAATAGGATAG
Organism: Picus viridis; assembly: GCA_033816785.1. Classification (NCBI taxonomy): domain Eukaryota; kingdom Metazoa; phylum Chordata; class Aves; order Piciformes; family Picidae; genus Picus; species Picus viridis. The sequence continues at coordinate 10,390,859 of CM066600.1, read as the reverse complement.
AATAGAATAGAATAGAATAGAATAGAATAGAATAGAATAGGATAGGATAGAATAGAATAGAATAGAATAGAATAGAATAGAATAGAATAGAATAGAATAGAATAGAATAGAATAGGATAGGATAGAATAGGATAGAATAGAATAGAATAGAATAGAATAGAATAGAATAGAATAGAATAGGATTAACCAGGCTGGGAAAGACCTTGGAGATCATCGAGTCCAAGAGATGAGCAAGGCAGGAGGCCACAGAGGGCTGGAGAACCTCTCCTGCGAAGGCAGGCTGGGAGAGCTGGGGCTGTTCAGCCTGGAGAAGAGAAGGCTCCAGGGAGACCTCAGAGCAGCCTTGCAGTACCTGAAGGAAACTACAGACAGGCTGGGGAGGGACTGCTCAGAAGAGGCTATGGGGATAGGACTAGAGGCAATGGCCTGAAACTGGAGCAGGGCAGGTTTAGGTTGGACATCAGGAGGAAGTTCTTCCCCATGAGGGTGGTGAGGCACTGGAACAGGCTGCCCAAGGAGGTGATGGAGATCCCATCCTTGGAGACATTCAAGGTCAGACTTGCTGTGGGCCTGAGCAGCCTGCTCTAGTTGGGGATACTCCTGCTGCCTGCAGGGGGTTGGACAAGATGTCCTTGGAGGGTCCCTTCCAACCCAAGGCAACGTGTGACCTGCAGTGGCAGTGAGCACACAGTGCTGCTCGCTTTGGAAAGCATTTTCCACCAGAGACTCCAAACATTTGGCTTCAGACCCTTGCCCAGAGGCTGCTGGAACAGGCAGCCCTGCTGCTTGTGACACCCTCAGGTGGTTCTGGTGACAGCTGCAAACATCTGCATCCGTTAAGCTGGGAGGAGACTGGGGGCCTGCAACATCTCCTTGGTGAGGAAGGCCTGGGAGAATTGGGCCTTTTTAGGGTAGAGAAGAGCAGCCTGAGGGAGGAGCTCCCTGAGGTGGAGTTTCCCTCTCTGGAGATATCCCAACCCCACCTGGATGAGTTCCGGTGTGCCCTGCCCTGGGTGACCCTGCTCTGGCAGGGGCTGGGACTGGATGAGCTTTCCAGGTCCCTTCTAAGCCCTAACCTTCTGTGATTCTGTGATCTGATCAGCGCTGATCAGTACTTCAAGGGTGGGTGGCAGGAGGATGGGGCCATGGACAGGACAAGGGGCAGTGGGCACAGACTGAACATCACAAGTTCCTCTGAACATGAGGAGGAGCTTCTGTAATTTGAGGCTGCTGGAGCCCTGCTGGGGGCTGCCCTGAGAGGCTGTGGAGTCTCCATCTCTGGAGCCATTCCAACCCCCCCAGATGTGTTCTGTGTGCCCTGCCCTGGGTGACCCTGCTCTGGCAGGGGTTGGACTGGATGCCCTCTGGAGGTCCCTTCCCACCCCTGACATCCTGTGAACTTGGAGACTTGGTGGAAGCAAAGAGGAAGCCAAAAGTGTCCCTTCCAGGCTGGTGGACTGCCTCAAGGACTGTGTGTGTGGTTTGGGTTGGTTTGATGGCAGCAGCAAAACGCCACACAAATCATTTCCCTGTGGTTTGAGAGCACCCTGCCCTCTTTGCTGCCAAATAAACCTGATTATTCAGCTCTGCCTGCAGGAATCCTGACAGGGAATTCATTTCCCTCTCTGCAGACCTCCCCACACTCAGAGCATTCCCTGCTCCACAACCTCTCATGAATAATGCAGCAGCCAGCCTCAATGTGACACCTCCTCCCGGGGCCTGATCTGATTACCTGAGCCCCACAGCCCCCCCCGAGCTGTGCTATCCCACCCTGGCACTCCAGAGATCTCAGACTGCCCTGAAACGCTTTTGATTTGCAGGGCCTGGATCTGCACCCAGGCTGTGCTGTGGGTTTGTGCTGTGAGGGATTCCTCCAGCAAGGCCACCCAGAAGCACCTTAGAGGAAAACGTTCAGCAAAACCTGGCCCTGAGGGAAGAGAAGGGAGCAAAATGCAAACCCACACTGCTCAGAGCCTTGCTGAGATGGAGATGCACCAGGGATGGCAGAGGAGGAGCTTGGTACCACCAGGGGAAAAACCATACCCCACTGCTGGGAACTGTGCCAGAGAGGCTGCAAGTTCATTTCAAGGAATTAAATCGTTCCAATCGAGTGCAAATCGTCAGGGACAGCTGGGAGGCAAGGAGGAGCTGGGAGGCAAGGAGGAGCTGGGAGGCAAGGAGGAGCTGGGAGGCAAGGAGGAGAAGGCAGCACTGCAGCTCTGCTCTTGAGTCTCGCTGAAGAAAGGTCTCCAGCTCCTGCTGGAGGTCTGGAGCAGAGGAAGTTGAAGCTTCATAGGCTCACAGAATGCTCTGGGCTGGAAGGGACCTCCACAGCTCACCCAGTCCAACCTCTGCACTCAGCAGGGACATCCAGCTCCTGCCAGCCTGTGATTCTAGGAGCCTATGAACAATTGGAGATGAGAGAAGGAAGGCTCCAAGCAAGAAGAGCCAGCCCCAGGCAGGGCTCAGAGCTGCAGGGAGTTGTTAGCCAGGTCAGCTCTTCACCTGCTCTCCACAGTAGACCTGAGCTCCTCTCATAGAAGCACAGAGTGCTCTGGGCTGGAAGGGAGCTCCACAGCTCACCCACTCCAGCCCCTGCCCTCAGCAGGGACATCCTCCACTGCAGCAGGCTGCCCACAGCCCTCTCCAGCCTCCCCTTCAACAGCTCCAGGGATGGAGCCCAACCCCCTCCCTGGGCAACCTGCTGCAGTCTTCCAGCAGCCTCCTGCTGCACAACTTGTTCCTCCCATCCAAGCTCCATCTGCTCTGCTCTGCTCTGAAGCCATTGTCCCTGGGCCTGGCCCTGCAGGCCTTTGCCAACAGTCCCTCTGCAGGCTGAGAGAGTTGGGGTTGTGCAGGCTGGAGAGGAGAAGGCTCCCAGGAGACCTTCTTGTGGCCTTCCAGTAGCTGAAGGGAGCGACAAGCAAGCTGGGGAGGGACTTTTGAGGATGTCAGGGAGGGATAGGACTGGGGGGATGGAGCAAAAGTAGAAGTGGGGAGATTGAGATTGGCTGTGAGGAAGAAGTTGTTGCCCAGGAGGGTGGTGAGAGCCTGGCACAGGCTGCCCAGGGAGGGGGTGGAAGCCTCCTGCCTGGAGGTGTTTGCAGCCAGGCTGGAGGTGGCTGTGAGCAACCTGCTGTGGTGTGAGGTGTCCCTGCCCATGGCAGGGGGTTGGAGCTGGCTGAGCCTTGAGGTCCCTTCCAGTCCTGACAGCTCTGTGTTGCTGTGAGACTCTCCATGCAAGCACTGTGCAGGAGTGTGCAGGGCAGGAGAAGCCAAGGAAAGCAGAGCTGATGCCTGGGGCTCAGGCACGGGCTCTGGAGATCAGCTTTGATACATTTCTGATGCTGGCACCTTCCAAAATGGCCCAAAGTGGCTTTTTATTTAGAGCTCAGAGTGGCAGCAGCTGAGGCAGAAAGCTGGCAGAGGCAGGCAGAGGCACAGGAAATTGCATGGGGGCAGACCCCAGAGCTGCTGGGCTGAGCAAAGCTGCACTGTGCCAGGGGAGAAAGCACAGCCTGAGCTGGGCAAGGAGCAATGAAAATTGCATGCAGGCTGTGAGAGACACAAACACACCAGAGAGAGCAGGCACTGGGCAAACAACCCAGGAACCCCTGCTCTCAGCTGCAAATGAAAGGAATCTCGAGATGAAACCACAGATGAATAATCCATGGAGCAGCAGGGGAGAGCCACAGGTGAGCAGAGATGAAGTATTCAGGGCAGGCACCGGGATGCAGCTGCTGGCAGGAGAGAAATCCTGGCTGCTCACTCAGCCTGCAGCTCCAGGGGCAGCTGGAGCTGGCTGTGAGCGACCTGCTGTGGCGTGAGGTGTCCCTGCCCGTGGCTGAGCCTTGAGGCCCCTTCCAGCCCTGAGAGCTCTGTGATTCTATGATGTGCTGAGCTGCAGACACAGCTCCCCTCCTGCACACTGCCCTCTGCACAAAGGCTGCCCTGGGCCAGGCCCTAAAGACCTGGACCTGGCAGAAACTGCTCCTGCAGAAGCATCAACCGCACTGCCTGTGACAGGGCTGTGAGGAGGGCCACCAAGGACCATGCCTGTCAGCTCTTCAGGGCACCTTGCCTCAGACCAGGGCAAACAGTGAGAGGTGCTGGAGGTTCATTCCTACAGAGATTGGCCCTTGGGATGTGCTGCCCAGGGAGGTGGTGGAGTCCCCATCCCTGGAGGTGTTTAGGAGGAAACTGGATGAGGCCCTTGGTGCCATGGTTGAATTGATCAGATGGTGCTGGGTGAGAGGTTGGACTTGGTGATCTCAAAGGTCTCTTCCAACCTGGTCAATTCAATTCAATTCAGTTCAATTCAATTCAATTCAATTCAATTAATTTCATTTCAATTCAATTCAATTCAATTCAATTCAATTCAATTCAATTCAATTCAATTCAATTCAACTCAACTCAACTCAACTCAACTCAACTCAACTCAACTCAACTCCTATTCTATTCTATTCTATTCTATTCTATTCTATTCTATTCTATTCTATTCTATTCTATTCCATCCCATCCCATTCCATCCCATCCCATCCCATCCCATCCCCATTCCATCCCATCCATTCCATTCCATTCCATTCCATTCCATTCCATTCCATTCCATTCATTGCAGCTGAACCACAGAATCACAGAGGGTCAGGGGTTGGAAGGGACCTCCAGAAGCCATCCAGTCCAACCCCCTGCCAGAACAGGGCCACCCAGGGCAGGTCACACAGGAACACATCCAGGTGGATCTTGAAAGGCTCCAGAGCAGGAGACTCCAAAACTCTCTGGGCAGCCTGCTCCAGGGCTCCATCACTCACCACACAGAAGTGTCTCCTCACATTGAAGTGGAACCTCCTGGGTGCCAGCTTGTGCCTGTTGTTCCTTGTCACTGGGCACCACCAAACAGAGCCTGGCCCCTTTACCCTGACCCCCACCCCTCAGATATTGATAGACATTGATCAGATCCACTCTCAGCCTTCTCCTCCCCAGACAACACCCCCAGGGCTCTCAGCCTTTCTCCACAGCAGAGATGTTCAAGTCCCCAAATCATCCTCATAGCCTCCACTGGACTCTCTCCAGCAGGTCTCTGTCTCTCTTGAACTGGGGAGTCCAAAACTGGAGACAATATTCCAGGTGTGGTCCCAGGAGGGCAGAGGAGGAGAAGACCCTCCCCAGCACTGCTGGGCTCTCTTCTTGCTGCCCCCCAGGACCCCACAGGCTCTCTGGCCCCCAGGGCACATTGCTGTCCCATGGCAGAACTTGCTGCCCAGCAGCACTCCAAGGTCCTTCTCCATGCTGCTGCTTCCCAGCAGGACCACCCCCAGTCTGGGCTGGTGCCTGGGGTCGTTCCTGCCCAGATGCAGGACTCTGACCTCGTCCTTGCTGAGCCTCACAAGGATCTCCTTCAGCCAGCTCTCAGCCTGCCCAGATCTCTTGGATGGCAGCCCAGCCTGAGGTTTGGTATCATCAGTGAACCTGCTGAGGGCCCACCCTGTCCCCTCCTTGAGGTCATTGATGAGGACATTGAACAGCACTGACCCCTGGGGAACACCACTGGGCACAGGCTTCCAACTGCCACTGACCACAAGCAGTCACCAGATCCTGGTGAAGAGAAAGGAAGAGAGGAGGAAGAAGTCTGGGAAGGGAAACTCAGCTGGGAACAGAGGGAAAGCAGAAGCTGAAGGCTGCCCACCAAGGTGGTCCTCATGATATGGGGCCTGGGCTCATGTGTGAGTCTCAACCAGGGGGCACCTGCAGGGAGAGCTGAGACATGCAGATGGAGCCTGGGCTCCTCTTCAGGTCTCTATCTGGGACTCTTCCATCCTCTGATGCTGCTCTTTGAGTCTATTTCATGGAATCATAGAATCATAGTATCAGCCAGGGTTGGAAGGGACCACAAGGATCAGCCAGTTCCAACCCCCCTGCCATGGGCAGGGACACCCCACACTAGATCAGGCTGCCCACAGCCTCATCCAGCCTGGGCTGAAACACCTCCAGGGACGGGGCCTCAACCACCTCCCTGCACAACCCATTCCAGGGCTTCACCACTCTCCTGGGGAAGAACTTCCTCCTCCCCTCCAGCCTGAATCTCCCCACCTCCAGCTTCATTCCATTCCCCCTAGTCCTGTCACTCCCTGAGATCCTGAGCAGTCCCTCCCCAGCCTTCCTGTAGCCCCCTGCAGATCCTGGAAGGCCACAATGAGGTCACCTGGGAGCTCTTCTCCAGCCTGAACAGCCCCAACTCCTTCAGTCTGTCCTCACAGCAGAGCAGCTCCAGCCCTCTGCTCCTCCTCCTGGCCCTGCTCTGGACACCTTCCAGCACCTCCACATCCCTCTTGTCATAGGGGCTCCAGACCTGGAGGCAGTACTCCAGGTGGGGTCTCCCCAGGGCTGAGCAGAGGGGAGAATCCCCTCCCTTGCCCTGCTGGCCACACTTCTGCTGCTGCAGCCCAGGCTCTGATTGGCTTTCCGGGCTGCAAGTGCACACTGAGAGCTCCTGTTGAGCTTCTCCTCCCCCAGCACCCCCAAGTCTCTCTCCTCAGGGCTGCTCTCCAGCCAGTCACTGCCCAGCCTGGATGTGTGCCTGGGATTGCCTGCACCCAGCTGCAGGACCCTGCCCTTGGTCTTGTTGAAGCTCCTGAGGTTGGCTTGTGCCACCTCTCCAGCCTGTCCAGGTCCCTCTGGATGGATCCCTTCCCTCCAGCTGTCTGCTGCACCACACAGCTTGGTGTCATCACAACCTTGCTGAGGCTGCACTCAGTGCCACTGCCCATGGCACCCACAGAGATGTTGAACAAGCCTGGTCCCAGGAGTGATGCCTGAGGGACTCTGCTTGTCCCTGGCCTCCCCTGGGACATGGACCCATTGACAGCCACTCTTTGGGTGCAGCCATCAAGCCAGTTCTGTATCCACCCAGTGGTCACCCATCAGACCCATGTGTCACCAGCCTGGGGACCAGGCTGTGGTGTGGGACAGTGCCAAAGGCTCTGCTCAGGGCCAGGTAAATGACATCAGTCATCAGTCACTTCCCCTTTAGTCCTCTGATGTTACTCTTTGAGTCTATTTCTTCCCTTTTAGTCCTCTGATGCTACTCTTTGAGTCTATTTCTTCCTCTTCAGTCCCCTGATGTTCCACCCCAGGTCTCTATCTTTAGTTTTCTGCCCTTTCCCTTCAGGTCTTTGTTACTCTTCAGCCCTCTAATGCTACTCTTTACTTCTCTGTCACTTCTGAAAGCCACAGCTCTACCCACCCATGCTGGATCCTGAGTGGGCAGCAGTTCCCCACCAGTGTTTTCCCACTGATGCTCACTGGGTTCAGCCTGGGCAGCCTCAGGCTGGTGGGAGTGGAATCCAAAGCACTCAGCCATCCCCAGAGTCTGCATGGAGTGCAGCAGAGGTTTCAAGGAGGTTTGGAGCTGCTGCCTGCTCCCCAGCTGGCTTTAAAAGCAGCCAGGGAGGGGATGAGACAGGACAGAAGCAGCTTTGTGCTGCAGGACTCCTTTGCTGTGTCAGGGAAGGCAAAGCTTGCAGCCTGGGAAGGGCAGGTGCTGACAGGAGACCTCCCCACCTGAGATTCCTTCTTGGTGGTTTGGGGGTTGGGCTCTTCTCCCAGCACCCAGCACCACAACAAGAGGACACAGTCTCAAGCTGTGCCAGGGGAGGGTTAGGCTGGATGTTAGGAAGAAGTTCTTCCCAGAGGGAGTGATTGGCCCTTGGGATGTGCTGCCCAGGGAGGTGGTGGAGTCCCTACCCCTGGAAGTGTTCAGGAAGAGCCTGGATGAGGCCCTTGGTGCCATGGTTTGATCAGATGGTGCTGGAAGCAGCCTGCTAAGGCCAGTTTCAGACTGGGACTGCAGCATCCTTCCCCTCCCAGGGCTCCCCTGGTGCTGGATCCTTTGCCTGGTGCTGTACCAAAGCCCTGCTGCTCTTCTGTGTAAATTCAAAGCGCCACAGAACTGTTTGGCTTGGAAGAGGCCTCCAAGGTCATCCAGGCCAACATCAGCCCAGCCCCCCCATGGCCACCAAGCCCTGGCCCCAGGTGCCATGGGCACAGCTTGCTGGAACACCTCTGGGCATGGTGCCACATCCAGCTGGCAGCCAGGCACCAGTGGTGTGCCCCAGGGATCAGTGCTGGGCCCCATGCTCTTCAACATCTTTATTGATGATCTGGATGAGGGCATTGAGTCCAGCAGCAGTAAATTTGCAGCTGACACCAAGCTGGGGGCAGGAGTTGATCTGCTGGAGGGCAGAGAGGCTCTGCAGAGGGACCTGGACGGGCTGGGCAGATGGGCAGAGGCCAAGGGCAGGAGATTGAACACATCCCAGTGCCAGGTGCTGCACTTTGGCCACAGCAACCCCAGGCAGTGCTACAGGCTGGAGGCAGAGTGGCTGAGAGCAGCCAGGCAGAGAGGGACCTGGGGGTGCTGGTGGATGGTAGGCTGAACATGAGCCAGCAGTGTGCCCAGGGGGCCAAGAGGGCCAATGGCATCCTGGCCTGCAGCAGGAACAGTGTGGCCAGCAGGAGCAGGGAGCTCATCCTGCCCTGTGCTCAGCACTGCTTAGGCCACACCTTGAGTCCTGTGTCCAGTTCTGGGCTCCTCAGTGCAGGAAGGAGGTTGAGCTGCTGGAAGGTGTCCAGAGAAGGGCAACAAGGCTGGGGAGGGGTCTGGAGCACAGCCCTGGGAGGAGAGGCTGAGGGAGCTGGGGTTGCTTAGCCTGGAGCAGAGGAGGCTCAGGGGAGACCTTCTTGTTCTCTGCAACTCCCTGCAGGGAGGTTGTAGCCAGGTGGGGGTTGGTCTCTTCTCCCAGGCCCCCAGCCCCAGAACAAGAGGACACAGTCTCAGGCTGTGCCAGGGCAGGTTTAGGCTGGATGTTAGGAAGAAGTTCCATACAGAGAGAGTGATTGCCCATTGTGATGGGCTGCCTATGGAGGTGGTGGAGTCACCATCATTGGAGGTGCTCAGGAGGAGCCTTGATGGGTGCTGGGTGCCATGGGTTAGTTGTTGGGTGGGTTGGATTGGTTGATGGGTTGGACATGGTGATCTTGAAGGTCTCTTCCAACCTGGTGTATTGTATTGTATTGCATTGCATTGTATTACTGTATTGTATGGGGACTCCACCACCACCCTGGGCAGCCTCTGCCAGCCCCTGACCTCCCTTGCAGCACAGAAATTGTTCCTCATCTCCAACCTAAGCCTCCCCTGGCACAACCTCAGGCCATCTCCTCTCCTCCTGAGACTGGGGAGAAGAGACCAAGCCCCACCTGGCTTCAACCTCCTTTTAGGCAGCTGTGGAGGTCTGCAACCCTCTGATGATCTTCATGGCCTCCTCTGGATCTGCTCCAACAGCTCAATGTCTTTCTGACCTTGGGGGACAAGATCCTCTTGTGTCCTTCTTGTGCTCTTTAGCTCTCCAGTTAATGAGCTGCCACAAGTGTGCAGTTTGGGTATTTGACCTGAGCCCTCCAGCTGCTGCTGGGTTTTCATTACCCAAACAGCTGTGAGCAGGAGGAGGACACTCAGGTGTCCAAGCAAATGGAAGCCCATGTGGGGAGTAAATCCTGGCTGTAAAAAGGGAAGGAGAATCAGAGCTGTGAGTGATCACCAGAAAGCAGAGCAAGGTTTGGGTTCCATGGCAGTGAGCTCAGGGATTTTACTTGAATTACTGCCCACAAATTCACCTCTGCAGTCCCCCTTGGAGAACAAGGCTGACAAGGAGAGGCTGACATTGTTCAGCCCAGAGAAGGCTCCAGGGAGACCTCAGAGCAGCCTTCCAGTACCTGAAGGGGCTCTAGGGGAGCTGGGGAGGGACTTCGGACAAGGGTTGGGAGTGCCAGGATGAGGACAATGGCTTTGAGCTGGGAGAGAGGAGACTGAGAGTGGAGATGAGGAAGAAATTGTTGGCAGTGAGGCTGGGGAGACTCTGGCACAGGCTGCCCAGGGAGGCTGTGGCTGTCCCCTGCCTGGAGGTGTTCAGGGCCAGGCTGGATGAGGCCCTGAGCAGCCTGTGCTGGTGGGAGGTGTCCCTGCCCATGGCAGGGGGCTGGATGATCTTGAAGGTCCCTTCCAGACCAACCCATCTGCCATGGGTTGAGTTGAAGCTGCTGCTGCTGTTCTCCAGGCCGTGGAATGGTCTCCAGACAACGGAAGGGCTGGAAGGGGCAAAGTGTGATGGGGCTGGAAGGGCAGAGCGCAGCACGCAGGCTTTGTGCTCTGGTTGCTGCTTCTGCAGCCCAGGTCCTTGGGTGCTGGTTTTCTTCTGCAGGCCTGGGGGTGGAACAAGTGGCAGTCAGGGAGCTGCTGGCTTTGGTTTCCTGGTGTATTCTGGGGGGTTTGGTTTGGGTTTTTGGTTGGTTGGTTGGTTGGTTGGTTGGTTGGTTGGTTGGTTTTCCCCCTGTGTATTTCATGGTGCTGCTTCTGCAGATAGCTCAGCAGGCACTGCACTATGAGACAGGCAAACCACAGCCTGGGCTGCATCCAGAGCAGTGTGGCCAGAGCTGGAGAGAGAGGATCCTGCCCCTCTGCTCTGCTCTCTCAGACCTCACCTGCAGGCCTGGGGCCAGCTCTGGAGCCCCAACACAGGAAGGACCTGGAGCTGGAGGAGAGGGTCCAGAGGAGGCCACAAAGATGCTCAGGGGTTGGAGCAGCTCTGCTGTGGGCACAGGCTGAGGGAGCTGGGGGTGCTCAGCCTGGAGAAGAGAAGGCTCCAGGCAGACCTCAGAGCAACCTCCCAGTGCCTGCAGGGGCTGCAGGAAGGCTGCAGAGGGACTGTTGGCAAAGGCCTGCAGGGCCAGGCCCAGGGACAGTGGCTGCAGAGCAGAGCAGAGCAGATGGAGCTTGGATGGGAGGAACAAGTTGTGCAGCAGGAGGCTGCTGGAAGACTGCAGCAGGTTGCCCAGGGAGGGGGTTGGGCTCCATCCCTGGAGCTGTTGAAGGGGAGGCTGGAGAGGGCTGTGGGCAGCCTGCTGCAGTGGAGGATGTCCCTGCTGAGGGCAGGGGCTGGAGTGGGTGAGCTGTGGAGCTCCCTTCCAGCCCAGAGCACTCTGTGGCTCTATGATTAATTAGCATATTAACCAAGGTAATTATGCATTGTCCTTATGACATCTCAAGTTTTGTTAACCTCTCATCTCTTTATCCCAGCCCTGAGCTTTGTCTGTTACCTTTTGCCCTCAGTGGTGTGTGTGGGAGCAGGGAGGTTGTATCCTGCACTGAACCACTGCAGGGCTCTGTGGATCTGTGATCAGTTACAGCCCAGCTGTGCCTCTGCAGCACTGGTGTGCAGCCACTGGCTGCCAGTGCACCACTCAGCCTACCCAAGCAGGGTGACAGTGATGTGTTTATCTTGAAGGCACTGAGCAAGTTCTGAGCAGCTTTTCCCCTCTCTAAGAGATCCAATCCCTCACATTTGCCCACCACAGGGCTTGTACCTGAGCAGGATCCTTGAGAATCACAGAGTCCCAGAGGATGAGGGGCTGGAAGGGACCTGGAAAGCTCATCCTGTCCAAGCCCTGCCAGAGCAGGGTCACCCAGAGCAGCTCACACAGCAACTCATCCAGGAGGGGTTGGAATATCTCCAGAGCCCCCTGGGCAGCCTGCTCCAGCGCTCTGACATCTCCTGTTTCCATGGCACTTCCTCTGCCTCAGCTTGATTAGAGCACTGCCTGGGGAGGAGAGGCTGAGAGCCCTGGGGGTGTTCAGTCTGCAGAGGAGAAGGCTGAGAGGGATCTGGTCAATGGCTATCAAGAGCTGAGGGCTGGGGGGCAGGAGGGAGGGTCAGGGCCAGGCTCTGCTCACTGTGCCCTGGGGGAGGCCAAGGGGTGATGGATGTAAGCTGCAGCACAGGAGGTTCCAGCTCAACACCAGGAGGAGCTTCTTCCCTGTGAGGCTCCCAGAGGCCTGGAGCAGGCTGCCCAGAGAGGTTGTGGAGTCTCCTTCTCTGGAGCCTTCCCAGCCCTGTCTGGCTGAGAAAGGAGAAAGTTCTTCCCAGAGAGAGTTGTTGGCCACTGGGATGTGCTGCCCAGGGAGGTGGTGGAGTCCCCATCCCTGGAGGTGCTCAGGAGGGGACTGGATGTGGCACTTGGAGCCATGGGCTGGTGGTCAGGAGGTGCTGGGTCAGGAGGTGCCATGGGCTGGTGGTCAGGAGGTGCTGGGTCAGGAGGTGCCATGGGCTGGTGGTCAGGAGGTGCTGGGTGGCAGCTTGGACTCGCTGAGCTCTGAGGTCCTTTCCAACCTTAGTGATTTGAAGGTCTCTTCCAACCTGGTGTATTGTATTGTATAGGAGAAGTGTGGGCAGCAGGGCAAGGGGGAGGGGATTCTGCCCCTCTACTCAGCTCTGGTGAGACCCCACCTGGAGTACTGCCTCCAGGTCTGGAGCCCTATTGCAGGAGGGATCTGGAGGTGCTGGAAGGTGTCCAGAGCAGGGCCAGGAGGATGAGCAGAGGGCTGGAGCTGCCTGCTGTGGAGGACAGACTGAAGGAGTTGGGGCTGTTCAGGCTGGAGAAGAGAAGGCTCCCAGGTGATCCCAGCATTGGGCCTTCCAGGATCTGCAGGGGGCTACAGGAAGGCTGGGGAGGGACTGCTCAGGATCTCAGGGAGTGACAGGACTAGGGGGAATGGAATGAAGCTGGAGGTGGGGAGATTCAGGCTGGAGGAGGAAGAAGTTCTTCACCATGAGAGTGGTGAAGCCCTGGAATGGGTTATCCAGGGAGGTGGTTGAGGCCCCGTCCCTGGAGGTGTTTCAGCCCAGGCTGGACGAGGCTCTGGCCAGCGTGATCTAGTGTGGGGTGTCCCCTGCCCATGGCAGGGGGATTGAACTGGCTGATCCTCAGGTCCCTTCCAACCCTGACTGATTCTATGATTCTATGATTCTATAAGTGGCCTTGTCACTCCTGCTGTCTGCCTGCAGGGATTTTCTCAGCTCTGGAGACAGAGCCTGGCCAGCTCTTGCCCTCAGGGCTCAAGGCAGGATCTGGCTGACATGAACCCAGTCTATGATTTTTCACCATCTCAGGAAAAGGCAAAGGTGAAGCACTCCTGCTTGGAAGCAGCTTGTGGGAGACACTGCAGAAGATTGGGTGTGCTGCACTTCTAGGCCTTTGTATCCTAATCCCTGTGTAAAATGTCTTCAGGCTTAACCAAGCCTCCTTCATTCATGAGAAAGGGGAAATGCAAGTGCTGGAAGCAGTGAGGCCTAAGCTCTCCTTCAGGAGAACAGGCAGGTAGCAAAGGAGGCAGCTCACAACCCCAGGGTGAAGCTTTCTGCCTGGAAGCAGCAACTGTTCCAGGAGGTTTGCTTTGCACAGTATCACAGCATGAGGATCACCGAGGTTGGAAGAGGCCTCCAAGAGCATCGAGCCCAGCCTGTCACCCCGAGCCCAGCCTGAGCCTGGCACCCCGAGCCCAGCCTGGCACCCCGAGCCCAGCCTGGCACCCCGAGCCCAGCCTGGCACCCCGAGCCCAGCCTGGCACCCGAGCCCAGCCTGGCACCCCGAGCCCAGCCTGGCACCCCGGAGCCCAGCCTGTCACCCCGAGCCCAGCCTATCACCCCCGAGCCCAGCCTGTCACCCCGAGCCCAGCCTGGCACCCCGAGCCCAGCCTGTCACCCCCGAGCCCAGCCTGGCACCCCGAGCCCAGCCTGGCACCCCGAGCCCAGCCTGTCACCCCGGGCCCAGCCTGGCACCTCAAGCCCAGCCTATCACCCCCGAGCCCAGCCTGGCACCCCGAGCCCAGCCTGGCACCCCGAGCCCAGCCTGTCAGCACAGAGCTCATGACTTTTGCTCTGTAGTTAATTGTCCCTTGCTGGCTCCCATGCAGGCAAAGGCTGGTAGAAAGGACAATCAGAAGTGAGGCTCTGCTAGAAAAAGAGAAAGGGCAGATGGAGGGGAAGGCAGTTTCCAGATAGCTTTGGAAGCTTATGTTGGGTCTCTGCCTTAGCAAAGAGTGTCAGCCCCTTGGAACTGGAGGAGAGAAGCTGGGCAGCATTGGCTTGGCTGCGTTAGAGCATTGTTTGGCTGTTTTAACCTATTGTGTGCCTCAGTTGCAGACAGAAAATGAGCAGTTGAGGTGTGACACCTCTGCCTGCTGATCGAGTGCAGAGCCTTGCTGTAGGAGGAAACAAAGGTCTTGGCCTGCTGACACCTTGGCCTGGAAGCTGTGCTCAGGGGGACCCAACAGCTCCACTACACAGAGACAGCCTGATTCTTCTTCTCCCTTGTTTGTCACAGGAATGGAGCAGCAAGCTGCAGGGTTCTGTAGTAGGGAATCTTCCCAATACTGGCTCTGAAACTCAAGTCATAGAGATGGGAATCAGAGCCCTGGAGCAGGCTGCCCAGGGGGGTTGTGGAGTCTCCTTCTCTGGAGGCTTTCAAACCTCTCCTGGATGCCTTCCTGTGCAGACTCCCCCGGCTGGATCCTGCTCTGGCAGGGGGGGTGGACTCAGCTCTGGGGAGGCCACACCTCGAGTGCTGTGCTCAGGTTTGGACAGCTCAATGCAAGAGAGCCGTGGAGGTGCTGGAGCCAGGGCAGAGGAGGGCAAGGAAGCTGTGAAGGGCCTGGAGAATAAACCTGATGAGGAGAGACTGAGGGAGCTGGGGATGGCTCGAGTGAAACAGAGGGAGAGGCCTCCTGGCTGGCTACAGCTCCCTGAAAGGAGGGTGTGGAGAGGCTGCTGCTGGTCTCTTCTCACAGGTAGTTAGTGACGGAGCAAGAGGGAACAGCCTCAAGCTGTGACTGGGAAGGGTTAGACTGGACAGTAGGGAAAAGTTTTTTATGGAGAGAGTGGTCAGGCAGCGTGCCCTGAAGGGAGAGAAAGCCTCAAAGTGCTCTGGACCAGACCCGGGGCAGGAGCCAGCAGGTCTGGGTCTTCACGTTGCCCAGGCTGGTCTGCCCATGCCCTGGGGTCCAGGTGGGCCAGGTGTGCGTGCCTTTGCAGTCTCACAGGCTCACAGAATCACCAAGGTTGGAAGAGACCTCGAAGATCATCGAGTCCAACCTGGCACCACAGACCTCACGACTAGACCACGGCACCAAGTGCCACATCCAGTCCCCTCTTGAGCACCTCCAGGGACGGCGACTCCACCACCTCCCCGGGCAGCACATCCCAATGGCCAATGACTCTCTGGGAAGAACTTTCTCTCACCTCCAGAACCTCCCTGGCACAGCTTGAGACTGTGTCCCCTTGTTCTGTGCTGGCTGCCTGGGAGAAGAGGCCAACCCCTTCCTGCTACAACTCCTTCAGGGACTTGGAGAGAGCAATGAGGTCTCCCCTGAGCCTCCTCTTCTGCAGGCTCCAGCAACCCCAGCTCCCTCAGCCTCTCCTCCCAGGGCTGTGCTCCAGACCCCTCCCCCAGCCTTGTTGCCCTTCTCTGACACCTTCAAGTGTCTCGACGTCCTCTCTAAACTGAGGGGCCCAGAACTGGACCCCTTGGGAGAGAACTCATCCCTAGGTTGCAGCACCGGCTGTTTTCTCTCTCGATCTGTGTGGCCACTGCCGGCCTTAGCTCGGGGAATCTGCAAGCACCAGCCCAAAGAGCCAGGGCCTTGCCTCGCCGCTCTCCAAGCCCCGCGCTGGGATCCGAGCCGTGCTTCAGTGCGCCCAGCCCGGCGGCAAGGCCCCTGCGGCGCAGCCTTGCCAAGCCCAGGGCAGAGGGCTGCGCCTGGCCGGGCCGAGAGCCGACCCCCGGCGGAGCTGAGGCCCCGGGCGGCTTCGTCTCCTTGGAGAAGCAAGCGGCACCCGCGGAGGTTGCAGCTGCGGAACCTCTCCAGGCAGGCCAAGCGGCGAGGCCAGCAGCCCTGCCAGCCCCAGCAGCAACCTCTTTGCTACAAAGGGAGGCAGCTTCCAGGCTCTGCCTTTAACAAACTAGCTGCAGATTTTGGAGCAGGGCAGAGCAAAAGCATAACCACAGCCACAGCCGGGTGTGGAAAGGAACGCCAGCCGTGCTTCTAAGCGACTCTCCTGCTCAGATGTGGGATGCGCTTCCAGCAAGCTCACATTCCATTTCACTCTGTCCTCTCCCTGCCGGCTGCTTCGCTGGGACCCTTATCAGCTACCCTGCACAGGAGGAGGAAGTTCTTCCCCATGAGAGTGGTTGGAGACGATGATCTTGAAGGTCTCTTCCAACCTGGTGTATTGTATTGCATTGTATTGTATTGTATTGTATTGTATTGTATTGTATTGTATTGCATTGCATTGTATTGCATTGTATTGTATTGTATTGCATTGTATTGCATTGTATTGCATTGTATTGTATTGTATTGCATTGTATTGTGAATGTCTGCTGCCCCAGAGAATTCTGGGTCCCCTCCCTCCCCCCGTGGGCAATCTCTGGCCCTGGTGCAGATGTTCCTTTTCCTTTACAGTCCAAACTGCTGTTTGTTGGCTCTGGACTTTTGCTGCTGTTGTTTGAGTTGTTCGTGCTCCTGCTGGAGACTGGGGCACAGAAGCTGCTGCGCTCCATGCCAAAGGCACTCAGCTCCCTCTGCAGCCCCTTGCCCACCTGTCCCCCACCCCCTATGACTGCTTTGGACTCCATGATCTCTGGAGGGGCCTTCCACCCTCTCTCATTCCCTGCTTCTCTGTGACTCTGGGAATGCTCCAGAGCAAAGTGGAAGCAGGCAGCAGCAGCAGCTCAGCAGCAGCTCTGCAGCAGCTGGGAGGGAGCTGCCCTGAGCTGTGCTGCAAGGCAGCGCTGAGGCCTGGCTCTCGCTCTGGGAGCTGCTTCCTTGCGGCACAGGAGAAGTGTCAGCTGCTGGGGAAAGAGAAAGAGGAGCTGGGAGAGGAGCTGGGAAAGGGCAGGGCAGAGAGAGGGCAAATGTGGATGTGCTGTGCAGGCAGCTCCCAGAGCCTGCTGCGGCCTGCAGAGCTCAGGAGGCAGCCACTGACTCTCCGGCGCCATCCAGTGGCTGTGCAGAGTGTGCAGGGAGGTGGCCGCAGGGCAGAGGTGGCCTTGGGCAAGCCTGTGCCCGTGGGCACAGTGCAGCAGGGGCTCTCTCCCCTGGCCCCGTGGCCTGTCTGCAAGATGTCACAGAAGGCTCCTGGCTGGAAGGGACCTCCAGAGCTCATCCAGTTGGACCTCCCCACAGCCAGCAGGGACCTCCTGCACCAGATCAGGCTGCTCTGAGGTCTCCCCAGAGCCTGCTCTGCTCCAGGCTCTGCACAGCCCCAGCTCCCTCAGCCTGTGCCTAGAGCAGAGGGGCTCCAAGGCCCTGATGATTCTGGTGGCCCTCCCTGGCTGTCACCGAGACAGTTCTGCCCTCAGTGCCTGAGGCACTCCTGATCAGGTGCTGGCACGGCCCCAGGAGCTGCTGGTGCTGTGCTGGTGCTGTGCCGGTGTTAGCAGTGCTGCTGGTGCTGTGCCGGTGCTGTGCCGGTGCTGTGCCAGTGTTAGCAGTGCTGCTGGTGCTGTGCTGGTGCTGTGCCAGTGTTAGCAGTGCTGCTGGTGCTGTGCTGGTGCTGTGCCAGTGTTAGCAGTGCTGCTGGTGCTGTGCCGGTGCTGTGCCGGTGCTGCTGGTGCTGTGCTGGTGCTGTGCCAGTGTTAGCCTGCTGGTGCTGTGCCGGTGCTGTGCCAGTGCTGCTGGTGCTGTGCCGGTGCTGTGCCGGTGTTAGCAGTGCTGCTGGTGCTGTGCTGGTGCTGTGCCAGTGTTAGCAGTGCTGCTGGTCTGTGTGGTGCTGTGCCAGTGTTAGCAGTGCTGCTGGTGCTGTGCTGGTGCTGTGCCAGTGTTAGCAGTGCTGCTGGTGCTGTGCTGGTGCTGTGCCAGTGTTAGCAGTGCTGCTGGTGCTGTGCCGGTGCTGTGCCAGTTAGCAGTGCTGCTGGTGCTGTGCTGGTGCTGTGCCAGTGTTAGCAGTGCTGCTGGTGCTGTGTGGTGCTGTGCCAGTGTTAGCAGTGCTGCTGGTGCTGTGCTGGTGCTGTGCCAGTGTTAGCAGTGCTGCTGGTGCTGTGCCGGTGCTGTGCCGGTGTTAGCAGTGCTGCTGGTGCTGTGCCGGTGCTGTGCCGGTGCTGTGCCGGTGTTAGCAGTGCTGGTGGAGCTGCAGCTGCTGGTGGCACAGCCTGCAGGCAGCTGCCTGATGCTTGCTGCTGCTCAGGGCTCAGCTCCTGGGTTTGCAGCCAGCAGCTGGCAGTGCCCAGCAAGTGCAGCCTGGCAGCAGCACTGGCAGGGCCCAGGGCCTGGTGAGAGAGGGCTCCCGGGGAGCAGCCATGGGCAGGGGACACCCAGGGGGGCTGGTTTGGGGCCAAGAGCTGCTCTCTGGGGGTCTCCTTCCAGTGGAGGGGAGGCAATCCCAGCGGGAGCCTCCCATTCCAGTTTGGGGCTGCCAATTCCCAAAGCCTCCTGCCTGGGGGACAGCCCAGACAAGGTCTCTCTGCAGGCTGAGAGCCTCCTGCTGAGGGGCCAAAGCCTCCTGCTGAGGCTCCAAAGCCTTCCTGTCCCTCTGCTGCAGGGCCCAGAGCCTCAGGTTCAGCATCCAGGGCTTGCCTGGAAGAGTGGAAAGGCCATTTGGGGCCAAAGGCCAGAGGGAGAGGTTGCAAAGGCTCCTTTGGGGGCCCTACCATGTCCCCTTCAGGGCCCCCAGGCAAAGGGAGAGGCTCTGAAGTCTCCTTCCCGGCTGCAGAGCCTCCCTGCTGGGCTCGGAAGCCTCGACTGGAGGCACCAGGAAGCCTTTGGAGGGCTCAAAGCCTGGAGCTGCACTTTGCAGAGCACCGTTGGCAGTGCCCAGAGAATCATCTGGAGGCTGCAGAGCTTCACTTTTGGCAGCAAGGGCTCAGTTTGGGCCTTTCCCCAGCCTCACGGCCAGGCCCCAAGCCTCAGCTGGCAGCTCTCTGGTTGAGCATCCAGAGCCTCATCTCTGGTGTCCAAGGCAGCATTTCAGGGTGCCAAGCTCCAAGCCCCCAGGCCTGGGGCCCTCAGCTTGCTCTGCAGGCCCCAGAGCTCTGTTTGCTGTCTGAGGCCCCCCTGAGAGAGCTGCTTTGGGCCAGAGCCAGAGCTGCATTTCCAGGCTGCACAGCAGCAGTGTGGGTCCCAGTCCCCACCTGCCCTGGCCCAAAGCCTCTTCTCCGGTGGCCCAGAGCAGAGCCTGTGGTTGCCAAGCCCCCACTGCAGGGCCCACAGCCTCCTGCTGAGGGTCCCGGGCTGGCCCCCATGCCCCAGCCCTGCCCTCAGGCCCTGCTGGAGGCTGCATGGCCTCAAGCTGCAGCTGGGGCCTGGCAGTGTCCAGCCCTGCTGGGAGGGGGCAGGGAGAGGGGCTGGGCCGGGGCCAGCAGGGCCAGGCTGGCCTAAGGAGGGCATGAGGCTGGGGGCCAGGTGGGGCAGGGGCTGCAGAAGGGGCCGTTTGGGAAGGGGAAGGTTTGGGAAGGTTTGGGAAGGTTTGGGAAGTTTGGGAAGGTTTGGGAAGGTTTGGGAAGGAAGGTTTGGGAAGGGAAGGGAAGGTTTGGGAAGGAAGGGAAGGGAAGGGAAGGGAAGGGAAGGTTTGGGAAGGTTTGGGAAGGTTTGGGAAGTTTGGGAAGGTTTGGGAAGGGAAGGTTTGGGAAGGTTTGGGAAGGGAAGGGAAGGGAAGGAAGGAAGGGAAGGGAAGGAAGGAAGGGAAGGGAAGGAAGGGAAGGGAAGGGAAGGTTTGGGAAGGAAGGTTTGGGAAGGAAGGGAAGGTTTGGGAAGGGAAGGGAAGGGAAGGTTTGGGAAAGGTTTGGGAAGGGAAGGGAAGGTTTGGGAAGGAAGGTTTGGGAAGGAAGGTTTGGGAAGGGAAGGAAGGAAGGGAAGGGAAGGGAAGGTTTGGGAAGGGAAGGGAAGGTTTGGGAAGGAAGGAAGGAAGGGAAGGGAAGGGAAGGAAGGAAGGTTTGGGAAGGTTTGGGAAGGGAAAGGAAGGGAAGGGAAGGGAAGGGGAAGGAAGGGAAGGGAAGGGAAGGGAAGGGGAAGGGAAGGAAGGGAAGGGAAGGGAAGGGAAGGGAAGGGAAGGAAGGAAGGGAAGGGAAGGGAAGGAAGGAAGGAAGGGAAGGGAAGGGAAGGGAAGGGAAGGGAAGGAAGGGAAGGGAAGGGTTTGGGAAGGAAGGGAAGGGAGGAAGGGAAGGGGGGAAGGGAAGGAAGGGGAAGGGGAAGGGAAGGGAAGGAAGGAAGGAAGGAAGGAAGGTTTGGGAAGGTTTGGGAAGGAAGGAAGGGAAGGGAAGGTTGGGAAGGAAAGGAAGGGAAGGAAGGGAAGGAAGGAAGGGAAGGGAAGGGAAGGAAGGAAGGAAGGGAAGGAAAGGAAGGAAGGAAGGAAGGGAAGGAAGGGAAGGGAAGGAAGGGAAGGGAAGGTTTGGGAAGGAAGGAAGGAAGGGAAGGGGAAGGAAGGAAGGAAGGGAAGGAAGGAAGGGAAGGGAAGGGAAGGAAGGGAAGGAAGGGAAGGAAGGAAGGAAGGAAGGGGAAGGGAAGGAAGGAAGGAAGGTTTGGGAAGGGAAGGGAAGGAAGGAAGGAAGGAAGGGAAGGAAGGTTGGGAAGGTTGGAAGGAAGAAGGTTTGGGAAGGAAGGTTTAGGAAGGGAAGGTTTGGGAAGGGGAAGGGAAGGGAAGGAAAGGAAGGGGAAGGAAGGGAAAGGGGAAGGAAGGGAAGGAAGGAAGGGAAGGGAAGGAAGGGAAGGGAAGGTTTGGGAAGGGAAGGAAAGGTTTAGGGAAGGAAGGGAAAGGTTGGGAAGGAAGGAAAAGGAAGGAAAGGTTTAAGGAAGGGAAGGAAAGGAAGGAAGGAAAGGTTTGGGAAAGGGAAGGTTTGGGAAGGGAAGGGAAGGGAAGGAAGGAAGGAAGGAAGGGAAGGAAGGGAAGGAAGGAAGGGAAGGAAGGAAGGGAAGGAAGGGAAGGGAAGGGAAGGAAGGGAAGGGAAGGGAAGGGAAGGGAAAGGAAGGGAAGGAAGAAGGAAGGGAAGGGAAGGGGAGAACCAGTTTAAGTTCCTTATCTCTCCAATGGAACTCTTTGGCAGTCTCTTTATTGGACTGTTTCCACCAGCAGTGATTTATTGACATTTTACCACTTTTCTGCTCAGGGTCTGTGGAAAAATGCTAAAGGCATAGCCTAAACCCACCCCCTGGGGCCAGGCTGGGAGAGCTGGGGCTGCTCAGCCTGGAGAGGAGAAGGCTCCAGGGGGACCTCAGAGCAGCTTCCAGTACTCTGAAGGGCTCCAGGAGAGCTGGGGAGGGACTTTGACAAGGGCTGGGAGTGCCAGGACGAGGGACAATGGCTTTGAGCTGGGAGAGAGGAGATTGAGACTGGAGAGGAGGAAGAGATTGTTGAGAGTGAGGCTGGCGGAAGCCTGGCACAGGCTGCCCAGGGAGGTGGTGGAAGCCTCATCCCTAGAGGGTTTTAAGGCCAGGCTGGATGAGGCCCTGAGCAGCCTGTGCTGGTGGAGGTGTCCCTGCCCGTGGCAGGGCTGGAGCTGGATGATCTCCAAGGTCCCTTCCAACCCACTCAGTCTGTGGATCCAGGAGCGCTGGCACAGGGCTCTCTGGCAGGGAGGGTTCAGCTGGCTAGGAAGGAGCTGGTGCCAGGGTCAGTGTCTGACCTCTGCTCTCACTGCCCTGCTGAACTGGGGGCACTCTGGCGCCTGCCTGTTCCCCTCTGCTCCTCCAGCTACTACATCATCATCATCATCATCATCATTCTTTTTCCTCTTCTTCTTTCTTTTCTTCTTTCTTTTCTTCTTCTTCCTTCTCTTTCTCCTTCTTTCTTCTTCCTTCTTATTTTCATCTTTCTTCTTTTCTTCTTCAGCTTTTTTCTTCCTTCTTCTTTCTTCCTTCTTCTTTCTTCCTTCTTCTTTCTTCCTTCTTCTTTCTTCCTTCTTCTTTCTTCCTTCTTCTTTCTTCCTTCTTCTTTCTTCCTTCTTCTTTCTTCCTTCTTCTTTCTTCCTTCTTCTTTCTTCCTTCTTCTTTCTTCCTTCTTCTTTCTTCCTTCTTCTTTCTTCCTTCTTCTTTCTTCCTTCTTCTTTCTTCCTTCTTCTTTCTTCCTTCCTTCTTCTTCCTTCCTTCCTTCTTCTTCCTTCCTTCTTCTTCCTTCCTTCTTCTTCCTTCCTTCTTTTCTTCTTTCTTCCTTCTTCTTCCTTCCTTCTTCTTCCTTCCTTCTTCTTCCTTCCTTCTTCTTCCTTCTTCTTCTTCCTTCCTTCTTCTTCCTTCCTTCTTCTTCCTTCCTTCTTCTTCCTTCCTTCTTCTTCCTTCCTTCCTTCTTCCTTCTTCCTTCTTCTTCTTCTTCCTTCTTCTTCTTCCTTCCTTCTTCTTCCTTCCTTCTTCTTCCTTCCTTCTTCTTCCTTCCTTCTTCTTCCTTCCTTCCTTCTTCTTCTTCCTTCCTTCTTCTTCCTTCCTTCCTTCTTCTTCCTTCCTTCTTCCTTCCTTCCTTCTTCTTCCTTCCTTCTTCTTCCTTCCTTCCTTCCTTCTCCTTCCTTCCTTCTTCTTTTCTTCTTCTTCCTTCTTCTTCCTTCCTTCTTCTTCCTTCCTTCTTCTTCCTTCCTTCTTCCTTCTTCCTTCCTTCCCTTCCCCTTCCTTCCCCTTCTTCCCTTCCTTCCTTCCCCTTCCTTCCCTTCCTTCCCCTTCCTTCCCCTTCCTTCCCTTCCTTCCCCTTCCTTCCCTTCCTTCCCCTTCCTTCCCCTTCCTTCCTTCTTCCCCTTCCTTCCCCCCTTTCTTCTCCCTCCTCCTTTTCTTCATTTTTTTCTTCTTTTCTTCATTTTTCTTCTTCTTTCTTTTTATTTTCTTCTTTTTCTTCTTCCTTCTTTCCTTCACTTTTCTTCTTGTTTCTTCTTTTTCTTTCTTCTCCTTTTCTTCTTCCCCCTTCTTTTAGTCATCTTTCTTCTTCTTTTCTTTTTCATCTTTCTTCTTCTTTCTTCCTTTCTTCTTCCTTCTTCTTCATCTTTTTCTTCTTCCTTCTTTTCTTCTTCCTTCTTCTTCTTTCTTCTTTTCTTCTTCTTCTTAGTTGTTATTAATCATAATTACTGATACAAGTTGTTGTTGTTGTGGCTGTGATTAGGTGCAAACTGCATTCAAAGTGTTTGCTTTCAGCTGTGCTGAGGGAGGAATCCTGAGCCTGCTGGGTGTTGAGGAGCAAACAGTGGAGCATTACTCAGCCCCCACTCCAAACCTGCTGTGGGTGACTGCCTGAGAGAAAGAGGAGGGCATGAAATCCAGCAGAGTGTTCCCCAGGCAGCTCCCAGCGATCCCTGCAGCCTGGCTCTGCGCTGCTGGCAGTTCCTGGGCTCCTACCCACCAGCGAGGATCGGCACAGAACTTGCTCATGGTGCATCAGCCCTGCTCTTGCTCATGGTGCATCAGCCCTGCTCACAGAGTTGGTCATTAAATGGAGCCCTGTGAGCAAAAAAAGCCTTCACTGAGCTCAAAATATTTTCATGTCAGTTTCCTTGGGGTTGTTTTGCTTTCTGCTTCGTGGGTCTGAGGCTTGGCAGTTCTGCTGAATCTGCAGTGAAGATGTGCTGCACTCCTGGCTGGGTCCATGGGGGCTGGGGGGTACAGAGCCTGGGATGCTGCTCATTAGTGAGGCAGACACCAACGCCACCCTTGCCCCTGCTGGTCTCTCTGACCTGTGGGGTTTGGTTGGTCTCAGAAGCAGAGTGTTGGGGAGAAGAGCTGGCCTGCTCTTCTGGTGGAGCTGCTCCTTCCCACTTGGCTGCTAGTGCTGAAACAGGGACTCAGGGAGTCACACAACCATGGAACCACTGAGGCTGGGAGAGACCTCTAAGATACAATCATAGAATCAATAAGGTTGGAAAAGACCTCAGAGATCATTAAGTCCAAACTGTCACCCAACACCTCCTGACAACTAACCCATGGCTCCAAGTGCCACATCCAATCCTTCTTGAACACCTCCAGGGATGGGGACTCCACCACCTCCCTGGGCAGCACATCCCAGTGGCTAACAACTCTCTCTCTGGGAAGAACTTTCTCCTCACCTCCAGCCTAAACCTCCCCTGGCACTGTTCCTGCTCCAGGCCAGGATGCCATTGGCCTTCTTGGCCCCCTGGGCACACTGCAGGCTCATGTTCAGGCAGCTCTCAATCAGCACCCCCAGGTCCCTCTCTGCCTGGCTGCTCTCAGCCACTCTGCCCCCAGCCTGTGGCACTGCCTGGGGTTGCTGTGGCCAATGTGCAGCACCTGGCACTGGGATGTGTTCAATCTCCTGCCCTTGGCCTCTGCCCATCTGTCCAGCCTGTCGAGGTCCCTCTGCAAAGCCTCTCTGCCCTCCAGCAGATCAGCTCCTGCCCCCAGCTTGGTGTCAGCTGCAAACTTACTGCTGATGGACTCAATGCCCTCATCCAGATCATCAGTGAAGATATTGAACAGGCTGGGGCCCAGCACTGATCCCTGGGGCACACCACTGGTGCCTGGCTGCCAGCTGGCTGTGGCACCATTCACCACCACTCAAGTCCAACCATAGCCCAACCACCATGGCCACTAAGCCATGTCCTGAAGCACCACATCTGCAGCTTCTTGAACCCCCAAGTCTGGTGACCTCCCTGGGCAGCCTGTTCCAGCCCCTCACCACTCTCTCACTATAGAATGCTTTCCTCATGTCCAATCCAAACCTTCCCTGGCACAGCTTCAAGCCACTGCCTCTCATCCTGTTGCTGTTACCTGGGAGAAGAGGCCAGCCCCAGCCTCACTCGACCTCCTTCCAGGAGAGCAGTGAGGCCTCCCTCAAGCTTCTCCCCTCCAGACTAAGCAAACCCCAACCCCTCAGCCTCTCCTTGTATGATGCCCTCCAAATCCCTCACCAGCTTTGCTGCAGCAGCTGCAGCCTGGCCAGAGCAGGGCAGCCAGGCTGGAGCAGGGCCTGGAGCCCCTGGGCTAGAGCAGGGCTGAGGAGCTGGGGGGGGTCAGGCTGGAGCAGAGGAGGCTGAGGGAGACCTCCTTGCTCTCTGCAGCTGCCTGCAGGGAGGTTGGGCTGAGGAGGGGGCAGCCTCTGCTCCTTGGTGCCAAGGGACAGGAGCAGAGGCAATGGTTCCAAGCTGCCCCAGGGGAGGCTCAGGCTGCAATCAGGAAGGATTTCTGCCCTGGCAGGGATCTCAGCCCTGGAATGCTCTGCCCCAGGGCAGTGCTGCAGTGCCCAGCCCTGGGGGGTTCCAGCAGCTGTGGGCCTGGGGCTTGGGGCCATGGTTTGGTGCTGAGGCTGCAGTGCTGGGTGCAGGCTTGGGCTGGCTGAGCCTGGAGGCCTCTTCCAAGCAGCTCTGCTCTGTGATTCTCTGATTCATTCCTGAGCAAAGTTTTGTTGGAGCTGCTGGGGCACAATGGCCATAACAAAACCAGTATCACAGCATCACAGTCTCACAGAATCACCAAGGTTGGAAGAGACCTCAAAGATCATCAAGTCCAAGCTGTCACCACAGACCCCATGACTAGACCATGGCACCAAGTGCCACATCCAGTCCCCTCTTGAACACCTCCAGGGACAGTGACTCCACCACCTCCCTGGGCAGCACATCCCAAGGACCAATGTCTTTGGCTGGGAAGAACTTTCTCCTCACCTCCAGCCTGACCCTCCCCTGGCACAGCTTGAGACTGTGTCCTCTTGTTCTGGTGCTGGGGGCCTGGGAGAAGAGACCAACCCCCACCTGGCTACAACCTCCCCGCAGGGAGTTGCAGAGAGCAATGAGGTCTCCCCTGAGCCTCCTCTTCTGCAGGCTAAGCAACCCCAGCTCCCTCAGCCTCTCCTCCCAGGGCTGTGCTCCAGACCCCTCCCCAGCCTTGGTGCCCTTCTCTGGACACCTTCCAGCAGCTCAACAGCTTTCCTGACCTGAGGAGCCCAGAACTGGACACAGGACTCAAGGTGTGGCCTAAGCAGTGCTGAGCACAGGGCAGGATGACCTCCCTGCTCCTGCTGGCCACACTGTTCCTGCTGCAGGCCAGGATGCCATTGGCCTTCTTGGTCACCTGGGCACACTGCAGGCTCATGTTCAGGCAGCTGTCAATCAGCACCCCCAGGGCCCTCTCTGTTTGGCAGCTCTCAGCCACTCTGCCCCCAGCCTGTAGCTCTGCCTGGGGTTGCTGTGGCCAAAGTGCAGCCCCTGGCACTTGGACTTGTTGAATGCCATCCTGTTGGCCTTTGCCCACCTGTCCAGCCTGGCAAGGTCCTTCTGCAGAGCCCTTCTGTCCTCTGACTGACCAACATCTGCTCCCAGCTTGGTGTCATCTGCACATTTGCTGCTGACTGTCTCAATCCCCTCCTCCAGATCATCAATGGAGATGTTAAAGAGTCTGGGGCCCAGCACTGATCCCTTCTCTTGTGGAGGTGAAGTCATCCCCATTCCACCTGGCAGGGATGTGCCCCTGTCCTACCCTGCAGTGATGGGTCTGGGTCCCCATGCTGCCCCCAGCTCTGCCCCAGCCCCATGCTCTGAGCCTCTGCAGCGCTCTGGGAAGGGTTCTGCAGCCAGAGCCATTTGTGCAAAACGGATTGACAGCAAACCAAGCCCAAACCCAGCTCCTTCTCATTTAGGCTCTCTCTGCCTTTCACCAACTTCCTGCTATCCCAAACTGATCTTTTAATCAAAGCTTTGCTGAACATCTCCCACCCCCATTTGAATAATTACTGCTTTGCAGCAGAGACAATTTGCTGTAAGCAAATGCAAATGAGCCTGGAGTGAAGACTGCACAAAGTGCTTTCCACTGGCTTCAGAAGCAGCTCTCCTCAGCCTCTGCTGGGCCGTGTGGAGCAAGGGCTGTGTCCTGGAGCCACTGAGCAGAAAGCATTTGATGATCCTGGCCCTGCACATGGTTTCTGTCCTCCCCTTTTCTCACCCCTTTGCCTCTCTGCAGAGCATTTGCCCCCGAAGCCTTGATGTTGGCCCAAGCACTCAGTGCCTCCTGCTGCTCCAGAGCATGGCTCTGTCCTTCTGTGAGCCCTTGCAGCCAAACCTTTGCTCTCCCCTCCCACAGAGTCATAGAACCACCAAGGCTGGAAGAGACCTCAAAGATCATCGAGTCCAACCTGGCACCCAACCCCTCATGACTAACCCACGGCTCCAAGGGCCACATCCAGTCCCCTCCTGAACACCTCCAGGGATGGGGACTCCACTCCCTGGGCAGCACATCCCAAGGGCCAATCTCTCTTGCTGGGAAGAACTTTCTCCCTCACCTCCAGCCTCAACCTCCCCCTGGCACAGCTTGAGACTGTGTCCTCTTGTTCTGGGGTTGGCTGCCTGGGAGAGGAGACCAACCTCCCCTGGCTACAACCTCCCTGCAGGGAGTTGGAGAGAGCAATGAGGTCTCCCCTGAGCCTCCTCTTCTGCAGGCTCAGCAACCCCAGCTCCCTCAGCCTCTCCTCACAGGGCTGTGCTCCAGACCCCTCCCCAGCCTTGTTGCCCTTCTCTGGACACCTTCCAGCAGCTCAACAGCTTTCCTGACCTGAGGAGCCCAGAACTGGACACAGGACTCCAAGTGTGGCCTAAGCAGGGCTGAGCACAGGGCAGGATGAGCTCCTGCTCCTGCTGGCCACACTGTTCCTGCTGCAGGCCAGGATGCCGTTGGCCCTCTTGGCCACCTGGGCACACTGCTGGCTCCTGTTCTGTCTATCAACCAGTACCCCAAGGTCCCTCTCCTCTCCTCCCTCTCCTCTCCTCTCCTCTCCTCTCCCTCTCCCTCCTCTCCTCTCCTCTCCTCCTCTCCTCTCCTCTCCCTCTCCTCTCCTCTCCCTCTCCCTCTCTCCTCTCCTCTCCTCTCCTCTCTCCCTCTCCCTCTCCTCTCCTCTCCTCTCCCTCTCCTCTCCTCTCCTCTCCCTCTCTCTCCTCTCCTCTCCTCTCCTCTCCTCTCCTCTCCTCGAGTCTCCTCTCCTCGAGTCTCCTCTCCTCTCCGGAGTCTCCTCTCCTCGAGTCTCCCTCTTGAGTCTCTCTCTCCTCTCCTTGAGTCTCCCTCTCCTCTCCTTGAGTCTCCTCTCCTCTCCTCTTCTCGAGTCTCCTCTCCCCCTCCCCCCCTCCCCCTCCCCCTCCTACTCCCCCTCCCCCTCCCCCTCCCTCTCCCTCTCCCCTCCCCTTCCCCCTCCCCCTCCCCCTCCCCCTACCCCTCCCCTCCCTCTCCCATCCCTCTAATGCTAATCTCCTACAGAGGCTCCAGGCCTGCCTGTCAGCCCTGGGCCCGCAGCCCTCCAGCCTGTTTGGCTCAGCTGGGGCCTGGCGGTGCCAAGCTGAGTTTCTGCTGTGCCACACAGCTCGGAGGTCTGGCGGAGAGAGCCCTGGCAGGAGGGGGCTGCAGGCCTGGGCCGCTTGGGCTGCTGCAGCGGGAGCCGCGCGAGGCTCTGGCTTGCTGTGGATTTCCGCGTGCGCCCTGAGCTCGGCTCCGCTCAGCGCCGTGGAGCTGCAGACTGGGGTTTGCACAGAGCCTTTCCCCTGCCCCTTCCCATCCCTGCCCAAGCCAAGTGTGTGAGCAGCCCCCCTGCCCCCCTGCAGCAGCCCAGCAGCCTGGCTGCTCGCTGAACCATGACCCAGGGCACTCCTTCCTGCTGCCACACTGCCATCGCCCTCTGCGGCAGCAGGACCACGAGTGGCAGAACTGCAGCGAGGCTCAGGCGGCTGCCAGGGCTGCTCTCAGAGGGCAGTGCCAGGGCAGTGTGCTCAGGGTGCAAAGCAGGGCTGACCCCACACCCCACATCGTCTCCACAAGGAGTGCCAGGGGGAGGGCAATGGCTTTGAGCTGGGAGAGGGGAGACTGAGACTGGAGAGGAGGAAGTGTTGAGGGTGAGCTAGTGAGCTAGTGGAGGATGTCCCTGCTGAGCTGCATCCGGAGCAGGGAGAGCAGCAGCCCAGGGAGGGGATCCTGTCCATCTGCTCCGCTCAGACCCCCCTGCAGCACTGCACACAAGGACCTGGAGCTGCTGGAGAGGGTCCAGAGGAGGCCACAAAGATGATCAGAGAGCTGGAGAGAACCTCCCTGTGGGGACAGGCTGGGAGGGTTGGGGCTGCTCATCCTGGAGAGGAGAAGGCTCCAGGGAGACCTCAGAGCAGCTTCCAGGACCTGAAGGGCTCCAGGAGAGCTGGGGAGGGACTTTGGACATGGGCTGGGGGTGCCAGGATGAGGACAATGGCTTTGAGCTGGGAGAGGGGAGACTGAGACTGGAGATGAGAAAGAAATTCTTTAGTGTGAGGCTGGGGAGACTCTGGCACAGGCTGCCCAGGGAGGCTGTGGCTGTCCCCTGCCTGGAGGTGTTCAGGGCCAGGCTGGATGAGGCCCTGAGCAGCCTGTGCTGGTGGGAGGTGTCCCTGCCCATGGCTGGATGAGCTTTGGGGTCCCTGCCAGCCCAGCCCAGTCTGTGATGCTCTCAGTGCACAGACTCTCAGAAACATTCAGGTTGGAAAAGAATCCCCAAGCCCCACATCCAAACCACCCTGCAACACAGCCAGGGCTGCTGGCCCCAGCACCTCCCTGGGCAGCCTCTGCTGGCTCCTGGCCCCAGCACCTCCCTGGGCAGCCCCTGCTGCTCCTGGCCCCAGCACCTCCCTGGGCAGCCCCTGCTGGCCCTGACCCCAGCACCTCCCTGGGCAGCCTCTGCTGGCTCCTGGCCCCAGCACCTCCCTGGGCAGCCTCTGCTGGCTCCTGACCCCAGCACCTCCCTGGGCAGCCCCTGCTGGCTCCTGACCCCAGCACCTCCCTGGGCAGCCTCTGCTGGCTCCTGGCCCCAGCACCTCCCTGGGCAGCCTCTGCTGGCTCCTGACCCCAGCACCTCCCTGGGCAGCCTCTGCTGGCTCCTGACCCCAGCACCTCCCTGGGCAGCCTCTGCTGGCTCCTGGCAACTCTTGCTGTGAACAAATGTTTCCTGCTGTCCAGTCTAACCCTACCCAGAGGCAGCTTGAGGCTGTTCCCTCTCGCTCTATCAGTAATTACCTGGGAGAAGAGACCAGCAGCAGCCTCTCCACACCCTCCTTTCAGGGAGCTGTAGCCAGCCAGGAGGCCTCTCCTCTGTTTCACTCTAACCATCCCCAGCTCCCTCAGTCTCTCCTCATCAGATTTCTTCTCCAGGCCCTTCCCAGCTTCCTTGCCCTCCTCTGCCCTGGCTCCAGCACCTCCACATCCCTCTTGTGGCTGCCCTCCCTCCATGGGCACCATCCCTGCTGTGCACACGGGTTACCCCTCAGCCCTGCTGCTCTGCTGTGCCTTCAGCTCAGCTGCTGCCATCCCTGGTGCCCTACCCTGCTGCACCCTGGCAGTGCTGGTGGTGCCTTTGCTGCCACTCTGCTGCTGCTCCCTGCAGCAAAGCAGATTTTGGGGGTTGGCAGAGAGTAACTTTGGGTCTCTTCCTGCTGAGGTGCCAGCGTCCTCTTTGTTCCCCTTGGTTTCTGTGGCTCGAGTGCCCTCTGCCATTAACTTTGATTTCCCCTGTGAGGGAAGTGCTCAGTCGTCCCTGCTTGCCTTGCTCCCCCAGACCTTCCCTCCCTGCACTCCCTCCCTCCTGAATCTTGCATCCGCAGCACCTCTGCCTCCCCTGCCCGCAGCTCCCCGAGCTGCTCGCTCAGGCTCAATAATTCATACCCTTAGCTTTTAAAGGTTGCATTTCTAAGCTTCCAAACCCTCCTTCCAGACCTGCTTCTGCCCATCTGGAAGCCTGAAGTGAGAAAAGTCAGCTCCTGCTTGCACTTCATGCACATTTTACTACCTTGGAAGCTGTGCAGGGGCTGGGTCTGAAGCAGCCTCCCTCGGGGGAAGAAATCCAGCGCCTCAAACATCTGAGGCAGGGTGAGGGGCAGGGAGCTCCCCATGCCCTGCTGAGATGGCAAAGCCTCCCACAGCTCCCCTTGGTGCTCCTGCACCTGCTAAAGGTACAGACACTGAGCACAGCTAGGCTGGGGCAGGGCACAGAGCAGGGCATGGAGCAGGGCACGGGGCAGGGCACGGAGCAGGGCACAGAGCAGGGCATGGAGCAGGGCATGGAGCAGGGCACAGAGCAGGGCACGGAGCAGGGCATGGAGCAGGGCACGGAGCAGGGCACGGGGCAGGGCACGGAGCAGGGCACAGAGCAGGGCACAGAGCAGGGCATGGAGCAGGGCACGGGGCAGGGCACGGAGCAGGGCATGGAGCAGGGCACAGAGCAGGGCACGGAGCAGGGCACGGGGCAGGGCACGGAGCAGGGCACGGGGCAGGGCACGGAGCAGGGCACAGAGCACGGCACAGAGCAGGGCACGGGGCAGGGCACAGGGCAGGGCATGGAGCAGGGCACAGGGCAGGGCACGGAGCAGGTTACTGAGCCTCCAGCCATCCCTGCTGGCAGTGCTTTGCACCACAACACTCTTTGCCCCTACAGGGTAAGAAGGAGGAACCGGGGAACTCCAGGCCAGTCAGTCTCACCTCTGTGCCCAGAAAGATCATGGGGCAGATCCTCCTGGAGGCACTGCTGACCCAGAAGAACAGTGAGGAGGTGATTTGGAACAGTCAGCATGGCTCTGCCAAGGGCAAATCCTGCCTGACAGACCTGGAGGCCTTCTCTGAACAGGTCACAACATTAACAGCTGAGGGGTGAGCAGCTGATGTCGTTCCCCTGGCCCTGAGCAGAGCCTTTGGCACTGTCCCACACCACAGCCTGGTCCCCAGGCTGGTGACACATGGGTCTGATGGGTGACCACTGGGTGGATACAGAACTGGCTTGATGGCTGCACCCAAAGAGTGGCTGTCAAGGGATCCATGTCCCAGGGGAGGCCAGGGACAAGCAGAGTCCCTCAGGCATCACTCCTGGGACCAGGCTTGTTCAACATCTCTGTGGGTGCCATGGGCAGTGGCACTGAGTGCAGCCTCAGCAAGTTTGCTGATGACACCAAGTTGTGTGGTGCAGCAGACAGCTGGAGGGAAGGGATCCATCCAGAGGGACCTGGACAGGCTGGAGAGGTGGCACAAGCCAACCTCAGGAGCTTCAACAAGACCAAGGGCAGGGTCCTGCAGCTGGGTGCAGGCAACCCCAGGCACAAATCCAGGCTGGGCAGGGACTGGCTGGAGAGCAGCCCTGAGGAGAGAGCCTTGGGGGTGCTGGGGGAGGAGAAGCTCAACAGGAGCTCTCAGTGTGCACTTGCAGCCCGGAAAGCCAACCAGAGCCTGGGCTGCAGCAGCAGAAGTGTGGCCAGCAGGGCAAGGGAGGGGATTCTGCCCCTCTGCTCAGCCCTGGGGAGACCCCACCTGGAGTACTGCCTCCAGTTCTGGAGCCCCTATGACAAGAGGGATCTGGAGGTGCTGGAAGGTGTCCAGAGCAGGGCCAGGAGGAGGAGCAGAGGGCTGGAGCTGCTCTGCTGTGAGGACAGACTGAAGGAGTTGGGGCTGTTCAGTCTGGAGAAGAGAAGGCTCCCAGGTGACCTCATTGTGGCCTTCCAGGATCTGCAGGGGCTACAGGAAGGCTGGGGAGGGACTGCTCAGGATCTCAGGTAGTGACAGGACTAGGGGGAATGGAATGAAGCTGGAGGTGGGGAGATTCAGGCTGGAGGGGAGGAGGAAGTTCTTCCCCATGAGAGTGGTGAAGCCCTGGAATGGGTTGTGCAGGGAGGTGGTTGAGGCCCCGTCCCTGGAGGTGTTTCAGCCCAGGCTGGATGAGGCTCTGGGCAGCCTGATCTAGTGTGGGGTGTCCCTGCCCATGGCAGGGGGTGGAACTGGCTGATCCTTGTGGTCCCTTCCAACCCTGACTGTTACTATGATGCTATGATACTATGACATGGGAGATGTTGAGCTTCCAGCACAAATGACAGCAGCCAGAACCTGACCCAATGCCCAGGGTCTGTTGGAAGTGACAGAGCTGAGGCTTGCAGACAACATGAGAGAGAGTGAACTGTCAAACTAACTTTGAGAGGCTCATGTCCACGACCTGAAATTGATGTGGCACATGGAAGGGTGAAGCAGAGGCCTGGAAGTTACACAGGTCCTGAGGAACCTCAGGGATGCAGGAAAGCAGAGCAGGAGGATGGAGCTGGTGCTTTGTGTTAGGAAGCAGCAGAAGGCATAGGAATAGAATCTCATGGTGGCTGTGATTGAGTCACCAGGAGCCAGCAGTGCCCAGGGGCCAAGCAGGCCAATGGCCTCCTGGCTTGGGGCAGGAGCAGGGGGCAGCAGGGCCAGGAGGTGACCATCCCCCTGTGCTCAGCACTGGGCAGGCCACAGCTGGAGTGCTGTGCTCAGCTCTGGGCCCTCCCTGCAGGAAGGACCCTGAGGGGCTGGAGGTGTCCAGAGCAGGGCAGCCAGGCTGGAGCAGGGCCTGGAGCCCCTGGGCTAGAGCAGGGCTGAGGGGGCTGGGGGGGTCAGGCTGGAGCAGAGGAGGCTGAGGGAGACCTCCTTGCTCTCTGCAGCTGCCTGCAGGGGAGGTTGGGCTGAGGAGGGGGCAGCCTCTGCTCCTTGGTGCCAAGGGACAGGAGCAGAGGCAATGGCTCCAAGCTGCCCCAGGGGAGGCTCAGGCTGCAATCAGGAAGGATTTCTGCCCTGGCAGGGATCTCAGCCCTGGAATGCTCTGCCCAGGGCAGTGCTGCAGTGCCCAGCCCTGGGGGGGTTCCAGCAGCTGTGGGCCATGGTTTGGGGCCATGGTTTGGTGCTGAGGCTGCAGTGCTGGGTGCAGGCTTGGGCTGGCTGAGCCTGGAGGCCTCTTCCAAGCAGCTCTGCTCTGTGAGTCTGTAGAATCATAAAATCATAGTATCAGCCAGGGTTGGAAGGGACCACAAGGATCAGCCAGTTCCAACCCCCCTGGGATTGCCTCCACCCAGCTGCAGGACCCTGCCCTTGGTCTTGTTGAAGCTCCTGAGGTTGGCTTGTGCCACCTCTCCAGCCTGTCCAGGTCCCTCTGGATGGATCCCTTCCCTCCAGCTGTCTGCTGCACCACACAGCTTGGTGTCATCACAACCTTGCTGAGGCTGCACTCAGTGCCACTGTCATGCAGCTGGCCACGGTCTGCAGTGTTCAGGCCTCATCCTGCCCACTGGCCTTGCTGGAAATCATCCAACCTCTCCTATAGGCACCTTGCAAGCCCTAGGCTGCAACTGCCTGGCTTTAGGACATGAGATTTGAGTCTTTGTCTTTTCTGACTCTCTGTGTGTGGAGCAGGAGAGGATTTTCCCCAGCTTCCTGCAGAGCCTGAAAGCTTCTGCTGGTTGCAGCTCCAGGCTCTGCTACCAATTTGCTTTCAGGGCAGAAGTCATTAGGAACAGTGCCAACAACCCCAGAAATGTGACAGCAAAACCCACACCTGGCTCTAGAATGGGTGTGAAAAGTGATCTCTGTTGTTGCAGGAGTGGATCTTTTGGAGGGTAGGAGAGCTCTGCAGAGGGACCTTGACAGGCTGGACAGGGATCAGTGCTGGGCCCCAGCCTGTTCAATATCTTCATTGATGATCTTGAGGAGGGGATGGAGTCCCTCAGCTGTATATTTGCAGCTGACACCAAGCTGGGAGCAGGAGTTGATCTGCTAGAGGGAAGGAGAGCTCTGTAGAGGGACCTTGCCAGGCTGGATGGGTGGGCAGAGGCCAACAGGATGGCATTCAACAAGTCCAAGTGCCAGGGGCTGCACTTTGGCCACAGCAACCCCAGGCAGAGCTACAGGCTGGGGGCAGAGTGGCTGAGAGCTGCCAAACAGAGAGGGACCTGGGGGGTACTGGTGGAGAGCAGCTGAACATGAGCCAGCAGTGTGCCCAGGGGGCCAAGAAGGCCAATGGCATCCTGGCCTGCAGCAGGAACAGTGTGGCCAGCAGGAGCAGGGAGCTCATCCTGCCCTGTGCTCAGCACTGCTTAGGCCACACCTTGAGTCCTGTGTCCAGTTCTGGGCTCCTCAGGTCAGGAAAGCTGTTGAGCTGCTGGAAGGTGTCCAGAGAAGGGCAACAAGGCTGGGGAGGGGTCTGGAGCACAGCCCTGGGAGGAGAGGCTGGGGAGCTGGGGTTGCTGAGCCTGCAGAAGAGGAGGCTCAGGGGGAGACCTCATTGCTCTCTACAACTGCCTGAAGGGAGGTTGTAGCCAGGTGGGGGTTGGTCTCTTCTCCCAGGCCCCCAGCCCCAGAACAAGAGGACACAGTCTCAAGCTGTGCCAGGGAGGTTTAGTTTGGAGGTGAGGAGAAAGTTCTTCCCAGAGAGAGTTGCTGGTCACTGGAATGTGCTGCCCAAGGAGGTGGTGGAGTCACTGTCCCTGGGGGACAGTTGAATGCCATCCTGTTGGCCTCTGCCCATCTGTCCAGCCTGGCAAGGTCCCTCTGCAGAGCCCTTCTGTCCTCTGACTGACCAACATCTGCTTCCAGCTTGGTGTCATCTGCACATTTGAGTGAGGAGTGAGGAGGATCTGCTGCACTGCCAGGCTGGGCTGAGCTGCACTTACCAGGACGGGCAAGCACAGTGCTGGAGGCCTGGGTGGCTTCAGCTCATGTCTGATACCCCAGACGAGCTACCCCAAGCTCTCCTTGTCCCTGTGCCTCTCTTTCTCCCCCCCCAGTCTCTGTCTTGTCCATTTCTGTCACTCTCCCAAGCTGCCTGTGGGTCCCTGCAGCACCCAGCACAGCGTGGGGCCAGGGAGCCCTGGGCACTGCTGTCCCGCACACAAGCAGCGGGGCTGAGCCTGGCTGCAGGAGCCCAGCTGCTCCAGGTCCGCACCGTCAGCCGGGCCCTGGGGAAGAGCACCTTGTGAAGAGGCTGCTCTGCCAGCAGTGGCTGCTGCCCTGTCGCTGCCAGGCTCCCAGCAGCCCTCCTCCATGGCTCTCAGCTGGAGGCTCCGTGGCAGGCATCCTCTGCCCTGTGCAGGAGGCCCTCTGGCGTCTCAGCTTTCCACAGGGCCAGCCAGCTGCTGCCCCCGTGCTGACAGAGCACACCTGCTAGGAGCCATTGCCCCTGCTCCTGGCCCTTGGCACCCAGCAGCAGAGCCTGCCCCCTCCTCACGCCAACCTCCCTTCGGGGAGCTGGGGAGAGCAAGGAGGTCTCCTTCCAGGGTCACCCGGGGCAGGGCACACAGGGACACATCCAGCTGGGTTCTGAAGTCTCCAGAGCAGGAAACTCCACAACCTCTCTGGGCAGCCTGCTCCAGGCCTCAGCAGCCTCACAGCAAAGATGTCTCTCCCATGCTGAGGTGGAACCTCCTGGCTTCCAGCTTACATCCATTGTTCCTTGTGCTTGTACTGGGTGCCACTGAACAGGGCCTGCTGCCTTCCTCCTGCCCCCCACCCCTCAGCTATTGATAGACATTGATCAGATGCCCCTCAGCCTTCTCCTCTCCAGACTAGACAGCCCCAGGGCTCTCAGTCTTGTGTGAGGCCATGCCTTGGGCACTGGGCTCAGTTTTGGGCCCTCCCTTGAAGGACCTTGAGGTGCTGGAGTAGGTCCAGAGGAGCTCAGCACAGGGAGGCTGGGGAGGCACTGGAACAGGCTTCCCAGGGGGGCTGGCTGAGGCCCCATCCCTACAGACATCCAGGGTCAAACCTGGTGGCTCTCTGATTGACCTCACCTCGTTGGAGAGGTCCCCTGCTCACTGCAGGGGGGGGACAAGGTGTCCTTTGAGGTCCCTTCCAACCTGCTGCATTACAATGTGGTTAACACTGGGTTT
The DNA here is from genome assembly GCA_033816785.1 of Picus viridis. Lineage (NCBI taxonomy): Eukaryota > Metazoa > Chordata > Aves > Piciformes > Picidae > Picus > Picus viridis. The sequence goes on along the minus strand of CM066600.1, from coordinate 10,354,406 downwards.
AGCGTTTAAGTAAAGACTAAAGCAGAGCCCTGGCTCCCTGAGCCATCCCTTTTCTCCCCTGCTCCTCTCCAGGCATAAAACTGCTGCACCATTCCTTGGGTTGGCATCTCCCCCTGGGATCAGTGGTGAATGCAGTGAATCATTTGTCTTTGTTGTTTGCCTCAGCAGCCTTTCAGAAGGAGCCTTCTGAAGCCTGGTTCAAAGCCCCAAGCCAGGGACATCAAAGCCCCAAGCCAGGGACATGCCCTTGGGTCACCTTGCTCCCTGGCTGCAGTCACTCCTCCAGGTTGCTTTCAGAGGCTGGGATGCCCTGACCCAAGCCAGCTGCACTGCCCTGAGCTGCATGCTGCATCACCTGATGTTTAATGAGACTGCTTCTCTGGGACCAGTGCTCCTGACACCCACAGGCACCTTCCAATCTCCTTGGTAATTGCTGCTGGTGGGGCTGGATGGAGGAGCTGCTGCAAAGGCCACTGGAGGGAAAGCAGCCTGGGAAGTGCCTGGGTGCAGAGGGAGAGAGCCTTGGCTCTCCTGAGAGCATGCCCCTGCTGTGAAATTAAAGGCACAAAGGAGGCCAAATATCAGAAGCCCTCGAGGCTGTTTATTGACAGAAAAAAGTGGTGAGAAAAATGAGAGAGAGAAAATGGAGAGAGAGAGAAAAAATGGAGAGAGAGAAATGGGAGAGAGAGAAAATGGAGAGAGAGAGAAAAAATGGAGAGAGAGAGAGAAAATGGAGAGAGAGAGAAAAAATGGAGAGAGAGAGAAAATGGAGAGAGAGAGAGAAAATGGAGAGAGAGAGAGAAAATGGAGAGAGAGAAAAAAATGGAGAGAGAGAAAAAATGGAGAGAGAGAGAGAAAATGGAGAGAGAGAAAAAATGGAGAGAGAGAGAAAAATGGAGAGAGAGAAAAAAATGGAGAGAGAGAGAGAAATAAATGGAGAGAGAGAGAGCAGAAAAGGAATTTTATTCAGCCCAAAAAAGACAGCTGAGGTCCAAGGAAGGGAGCTGCTGCCTTGGCTTGGAGGAGACCTCATCCTTGCTGGCTTGTGCTGTCCTCACTGGAGAGGAGAGGGAGAAACCCCAGAGTCCAAGTCCTTCTCTGAGCAGCCTCCAGCATGTGGGGTCTTGAGTCAAGACGTCTTTTCCCTTCTCCAGGAGTTCTTTTCTCTTATAGCAGGCAAAGGTAGGGAGGGTTCCAGCAGAGCCAGAGAGGTGATTCTGCCACTGTACTCTGCTCTCTCAGACCTCACCTGGAGTACTGTGTGCAGCTCTGGAGTCCTCAACACAAGAAGGACCTGGAGCTGCTGCTGGAGAGGGTCCAGAGGAGGCCACAAAGATGCTCAGGTGCTGAGCAGCTCTGCTGTGGGCACAGGCTGAGGGAGCTGGGGGTGCTCAGCCTGGAGAAGAGAAGGCTCCAGGCAGACCTCAGAGCAACCTCCCAGCGCCTGAAGGGGCTGCAGGAAGGCTGCAGAGGGACTGTTGGCAAAGGCCTGCAGGGCCAGGCCCAGGGCCAATGGCTTCAGAGCAGAGCAGAGCAGATGGAGCTTGGATGGGAGGAACAAGTTGTGCAGCAGGAGGCTGCTGGAAGACTGCAGCAGGTTGCCCAGGGAGGGGGTTGGGCTCCATCCCTGGAGCTGTTGAAGGGAGGCTGGAGAGGGCTGTGGGCAGCCTGCTGCAGTGGAGGATGTCCCTGCTGAGGGCAGGGGCTGGAGTGGGTGAGCTGTGGAGCTCCCTTCCAGCCCAGAGCACTCTGTGGCGCTGTGACTGCTCTGCCCAGGCTGCATGGTGATGTCTTTCTCTGTCTTTTCCTCTCTGTCTGGGCTGCTAAGGCTCAGAGTCTTTTGCTCAGTCAGAGGCTCTCCCTGGCCCACACCCCAGTCACCTCAGTGCACTTGTGACTGCCAGCAGTGGGCAAAGCTGACCCAGCAGGCAGGTAGCTCACAACAGTCTTCTCTTTGTTGGACATTCCAGAGAGCCTCTTCACCATCCCTCCCTGGGCAGCTGCTGTCTGGGTGAGGAGCAAAGGTGATTTTATCTTTGTTGATTCACATCCAGGGAGAGAAGATTTAGCCTCTTACAGGAACTGCTGTGTGGAAATACCTTGGCTGTGGGTAACTGACTGCCCTAACTGCAGCTGTGGGTTTGAGGCTTTCCATTCCTCTCCTTCTCTGGACAAAAAACCCCACCACCAAACCCCAACCAGGCAGCACAGCCCCTCCCAGCCTAATGAAATGAGCTTCTGCATGCTGCAGGAACTCCTCCAAGAGCTGTGTGGAAATAGCTTGCCCCTGGGTAACAAACTCCTCTACCAGCTCTGGAGCTTGGGGCTTAATGGTTTCCATGTCTCACAAGGTCATAATCTTCTGCTCTGGACAGCAAACAAACAAAGCAACCATCCAAAACCCAACCAAGCAGCACAACCTTCCCCAGCCTGATGAAATGAGCTGCTGCAAGCCAAGGGCAACTACATCTGGGTCAGGGCAATCCCAGGCATGGCTCTAGGCTGGGCAGGGACTGGCTGCAGAGCAGCCCCAAAGGAAAGGCCTTGGGGGTGCTGGGGGAGGAGAAGCTCAGCAGGAGCCAGCAGGGAGCACTTGCAGCCCAGAGAGCCAAGCAGAGCCTGGGCTGCAGCAAGAGAAGTGTGGCCAGCAGGGCCAGGGAGGGGATTCTGCCCCTCTGCTCCACTCTGCTCAGACCTCCCCTGGAGCTCTGGGTCCAGTCCTGGAGCCTCTGTGCCAGGAAGGATCTGGAGGGGCTGGAAGGTGCCCAGAGAAGGGCCACGAGGAGGAGCAGAGGGCTGGAGCTGCTCTGCTGTGAGGACAGCCTGAGGGAGTTGGGGTTGTGCAGGCTGGAGAGGAGAAGGCTCCCAGGAGACCTCATTGTGGCCTTCCAGGATCTGCAGGGGGCTCCAAGCAAGCTGGGGAGGGACTTGTGAGGGTGTCAGGGAGGGATAGGACTGGGGGGATGGATCCAAGGTAGAGGAGATTGAGATTGGATGTGAGGAAGAAGTTGTTGCCCATGAGGGTGGTGAGAGCCTGGCACAGGCTGCCCAGGGAGGTGGTGGAAGCCTCCTGCCTGGAGGTGTTTGCAGCCAGGCTGGAGGTGGCTGTGAGCAACCTGCTGTGGTGTGAGGTGTCCCTGCCCATGGCAGGGGGTTGGGACTGAGGTCCCTTCCAAGCCTGGCAGCTCTGTGAGCTATAAAGCACAAAACGCTTAGAGGTATTTCCAATTCCTAAACAACACAGGAAAGCCCTGGACAAACCCAGGAGCTTAGCAACAGCTTCCCCCTCCCTGCCCCCTTCCCCCACCCTGTGCAAGGTAAAAGAGGGAGAGAAGAGCAGAGAGTAGCTCTCAGTACTCAGCCACAACAAGGAGCCACAGCCAAGGCCAGCAAGAGCCAGCCAAAGCTACCAGCTGGTATCTGCTGGAGGGAGGAGAGCACAAAGAGAAAGAGTTTATGCCGCTGCCTCCAAGGTGGCAATCAGAGCAATTGGATTAATTAGACCTCATCATTATTTCCCCTCTTCCATCCCATGGTGATTCAGTTACATTCTGCCACTTTCCTACTCAATCTGTGGAAGATTTTCCCAGGCACAGCCTAAGCCTCCCACACATGCTGAGGGCAGAGGCAGCACAGGCTGTGCCAGCACCAAGTGCTGAGCCCCTGCCTGGCCAGGGAGCTGTGGGGCACAGCTGCAGACCCAGGGCAGCCCCCCCAGAGCCAGCACTTCTCAGCTGCCTGTCACAGCTCTTCAGGCCCTCAGAGCTGATGCTGCCAACAGCAATCTCATCTCTCAGGCACCCATCCACTGCTGCTGCCCCCAGAGCCTCCAGGAGCCTCGGTGGGATCCCCCGCTGCGCCCTGCCCCATCTGCTCCTCCCACATTCCTCTTCCCTCGGGGCTCCTCTTTTCTTTCAGCAGCTCCTGCTGCTTGGCTCCAAACCTCCCAGCTGCCTGGGGCTCAACTGCTGGAAAAGGAAAAGCTGGAAGTAACAGGAGAGGAGGAGACCTAACAACTAATCCCTGCAAAGGAGCAGAGTATTGACAAGGGAGGTGAACATCAGCAGAGAAAACCCCACAGCTGCAGCCACACAATCACCTGGGCTGGAAGGGGAGCTCCACAGCTCACCCACTCCAGCCCCTGCCCTCAGCAGGGACATCCTCCACTGCAGCAGGCTGCCCACAGCCCTCTCCAGCCTCCCCTCCAACAGCTCCAGGGATGGAGCCCAACCCCCTCCCTGGGCAACCTGCTGCAGTCTTCCAGCAGCCTCCTGCTGCACAACTTGTTCCTCCCATCCAAGCTCCATCTGCTCTGCTCTGCTCTGAAGCCATTGTCCCTGGGCCTGGCCCTGCAGGCCTTTGCCAACAGTCCCTCTCCAGCCTTCCTGCAGCCCCTGCAGGCACTGTGAGGTTGCTCTGAGGTCTGCCTGGAGCCTTCTCTTCTCAGGCTGAGCACCCCAGCTCCCTCAGCCTGTGCCCACAGCAGAGCTGCTCCAACCCCTGAGCATCAGCAGAACCCCCTGAGCATCTTTGTGGCCTCCTCTGGAGCCTCTCCAGCAGCTCCAGGTCCTTCCTGTGTTGGGGCTCCAGAGCTGGCCCCAGGCCTGCAGGTGAGGTCTGAGAGAGCAGAGCAGAGGGGCAGGATCCTCTCTTTCCAGCTCTGGCCACACTGCTCTGGATGCAGCCCAGGCTGCCCTTGGCCTCCTGTGCTGCAGCTCACTCTGCCTGCTCCTGGCCAGCTTCTCCCCCCAGCACCCCCAAGGCCTTCTCCTCAGGGCTGCTTTCCATCCCCTGCTCCCCCAGCCTGTGTGGCTGGTCAGGGCTGTTCCAGCCCAGCTGCACCAGACACCTGAACTCCAGCAATGCCACAGACCCAACCCAAGACGGGAATTGCTTCCCTGAGCCATGTGCCATGTGTGGGAGTTTTGCTGTGTCTCTGGGGGGAAAAGAAACGACCCCAAGGGATCAACAAGCACAGCCTTGGCCTGCAGCGAGGTCATTGCTGTGACCTCTCCCACAGTGCTCATCCCTGCAGCACAGCCAAAGATGAGGAGCAGCCCAGCTGCAGGAGTGGAGTCTGCAGTGCTGAGCTGGGGGCACTGCATGCCCAGGAGTGAAGATTGCAGAGTCAGAGACCAGGGTCTGTGAGAGGGCTGGTGCTGAGCACAGGCAGGGCCACGCTGGAGGCAGGAGTCATGGAACGGGTTTGGTTGGAAGGGACCCAAAGCTCATCCAGCTCCAGCCCCCTGCCACGGGCAGGGACACCTCCCACCAGCACAGGCTGCTCAGGGCTGAACACCTCCAGGCAGGAGACAGCCACAGCCTCCCTGGGCAGCCTGTGCCAGAGTCTCCCCACCCTCACTCTCAACAATTTCTTCCTCCTCTCCAGTCTCAGTCTCCCTCTCCCAGCTCAGAGCCATTGTCCTCATCCTGCCACTCCCAGCCCCTGTAGAAGGTCCCTCCCCAGCCCTCCCCCAGCCCACTTCAGGTCCTGGATCCCAGGCTGTGTGGAGCCTCCTGGAGCTGATGGATGCATCCCAGAGCAGCACTTAGGCAAGCTGTGAACCTGGGCTTTGCAGCATGAAACTCAGGGCTGGGTTTAGACTCCCAGACCTCTGTCTTCTTATAAAGCACTTTGGGCTGGGCCGCAGCCTGCAGCCACAGAGCCTGCCCGGGAAACAGAGGGCTGGATCCGAGTCACAGGATGCACCAGGCTGGAAGAGACTATCAAAGGACATCTTGTACCCCCTGCAGCCAGCAGGGTCACCTCCAGCTCAATCAGGCTGCTCAGACCCCTATCAAGTTTGACCTGGAACACCCCCGGGGCTGGGGCTCCTCAGCTCCCCGGGCAGTCTGTTTGCCCTAACACCCAACCTGAACCTGCTGCAGCTTGAGTCCATCCCTCTTGCTCTGCCTCTGCCTGTGCCAGGACCAGAGGAGCCCTGCTGGGGTCTGCCCCTGCCCTGCTGCACAGCAAACCGCTGCCCCTGCAAACCAGGGCTCTGCGCTTCGGTGACTTCAGCACAGCTTTCGCGCCTCGAGGGCAGAGCCCAGCTGCCGCTGCCACCCGCCCCAGGCACAGTGTCCTGTGGTGGCAGAACTCTGGCTGCAGCTCAGGACAGCACTGCTGCTGCTGTGTGAGGATCAGGATCCCCTGCCAAGGCACAAGGGATCAGCCCACACGCTTTGCAGGACTCCAGCTCTCATCCAGAGAGAGCCAAAGGCCAGCAAGCAGAGCAGCCCAGCCCAGCCCCGTGCCCCTCTCGGCCGCAAGCAGCTCCGCGCTGGCTCCCTGCGGTGCCTGGCGCCAGCCCCGGGGCTGTGCCCACACCTGGCACCGCCCGGCAGCAGGAGGGCAGCCTCGGCCCCAGCTCCCTGCTCCAGCTGCCTGCTCCAGCCTGGGTTTGCTTCCATGGCTCCTCGAGAGGCTGCCTGAGCACTGCGAGCCTCAGGATGTGACAAAGCATCGACCTGCTCCGGCAGAAGCCTCTCTGCTGCTATGGCAACTGCCTGCTCCGCCCTGCTCCCGGGGCTCCCCATCCCTGCTCCCGGGGCTCCCCATCCCTGCTCCCGGGGCTCCCCATCCCTGCTCCCGGGGCTCCCCATCCCTGCTCCCGGGGCTCCCCATCCCTGCTCCCGGGGCCCCCCATCCCTGCTCCCGGGGCCCCCCATCCCTGCTCCCGGGGCTCCTCAGCCCTGCTCCCGGGGCTCCCCATCCCTGCTCCCGGGGCTCCTCAGCCCTGCTCCCGGGGCTCCCCCATCCCTGCTCCCGGGGCTCCCCATCCCTGCTCCCGGGCCCCCTCCCCTGCCCTGCTCCCGGGGCTCCAGGGCTCCTCAGCCCTGCTCCCTGGGGGCTCCCGGGCCAGCCCTGCTCCCGGGGCTCCTCAGCCCTGCTCCCGGGGCTCCCCATCCCTGCTCCCGGGGCTCCTCAGCCCTGCTCCCGGGGCTCCCATCCCTGCTCCCGGGGCTCATCCCTCAGCCCTGCTCCCGGGGCTCCCCATCCCTGCTCCCGGGGCTCCTCAGCCCTGCTCCCGGGGCTCCTCATCCCTGCTCCCGGGGCTCCTCCCTGCTCCCGGGGCTCCCCATCCCTGCTCCCGGGGCTCCTCCCCATCCCTGCTCTCCCGGGGCCCCCAGCCCTGCTCCCATCCCTGCTCCCGGGGCTCCTCATCCCTGCTCCCGGGGCTCCTCAGCCCCTGCTCCCGGGGCTCCCCATCCCTGCTCCCGGGGCTCCTCATCCCCTGCTCCCGGGGCTCCCCATCCCTGCTCCCGGGGCTCCCATCCCTGCTCCCCTCCCTGCCCTGCTCCCGGGGCTCCTCATCCCTGCTCCCGGGGGCCCCTCAGCCCTCCCTCCCGGGGCCCCCCAGCCCTGCTCCCGGGGCTCCCCATCCCTGCTCCCGGGGCTCCTCATCCCTGCTCCTGCTCCTGGGGGCTGCTCCCGGGGCTCCCCATCCCTGCTCCCGGGGCTCCCCATCCCTGCTCCCGGGGCTCCTCAGCCCTGCTCCCGGGGCTCCTCATCAGCCCTGCTCCCGGGGCTCCCGGGGCCCCTCCCGGGGCCCCTGCTCCCTGCTCCCGGGGCTCCCCATCCCTGCTCCCGGGGCTCCTCATCCCTGCTCCCGGGGCTCCTCAGCCCTGCTCCCGGGGCTCCCCATCCCTGCTCCCGGGGCTCCTCAGCCCTGCTCCCGGGGCTCCCCATCCCTGCTCCCGGGGCTCCTCAGCCCTGCTCCCGGGGCTCCTCATCCCTGCTCCCGGGGCTCTCATCCCTGCTCCCCGGGGCTCCCCATCCCTGCTCCCGGGGCTCCTCATCCTTGCTCCCGGGGCTCCTCATCCTTGCTCCCGGGGCCCCTCAGCCCAGCTTGGTATGCACCTTGACACCCGACCTGGAGACCCTGGGGAGATGCCTTCCGTGTGCAAACAGCCTGTGCTGCTGGGCCAGGGGGCTCCTGCCCTCACGGGGCTGCACCTCCCTTCAGCCCCAGGCCAGAGCCTCTGCCCCCGAGCACAGCCTGCCCCCTGCTCCCCTCCCTGCCTGCACAGCCCATCAGCTGCAAAGCCAAACCTGGGCATAGCCTGGGGTACTGCATAGGCTGAAATGCTGCATTCCCTGCGCTGTGCTCCTGGGGTGTGCAGCCTGCAGAGGAGGAGGCTCTGGGGAGACCTTAGAGCAACCTTCCAGGGCCCCTCAGGTCAGGAAAGATGTTGAGCTGCTGGAAGGTGTCCAGAGAAGGGCAACAAGGCTGGGGAGGGGTCTGGAGCACAGCCCTGGGAGGAGAGGCTGAGGGAGCTGGGGTTGCTTAGCCTGGAGAAGAGGAGGCTCAGGGAGACCTCATTGCTCTCTGCAACTCCCTGCGGGGAGGTTGTAGCCAGGTGGGGGTTGGTCTCTTCTCCCAGGCCCCCAGCACCAGAACAAGAGGACACAGTCTCAAGCTGTGCCAGGGGAGGTTTAGGCTGGAGGTGAGGAGAAAATTCTTCCCAGCAAGAGAGATTGGCCCTTGGGATGTGCTGCCCAGGGAGGTGGTGGAGTCACCATCCCTGGAGGTGTTTAGGAAGAGCCTGGATGAGGCCCTTGGTGCCATGGTTGAGTTGATCAGATGGTGCTGGGTGAGAGGTTGGACTTGGTGATCTCAAAGGTATTTTCCAACCTGGTTGATTCTGTATTCTGCACCTGAAGGGGCTGCAGGAAGGCTGCAGAGGGACTGTTGGCAAAGGCCTGCAGGGCCAGGCCCAGGGACAATGGCTTCAGAGCAGAGCAGAGCAGATGGAGCTTGGATGGGAGGAACAAGTTGTGCAGCAGGAGGCTGCTGGAAGACTGCAGCAGGTTGCCCAGGGAGGGGGTTGGGCTCCATCCCTGGAGCTGTTGAAGGGGAGGCTGGAGAGGGCTGTGGGCAGCCTGCTGCAGTGGAGGATGTCCCTGCTGAGGGCAGGGGCTGGAGTGGGTGAGCTGTGCAGCTCCCTTCCAGCCCAGAGCACTCTGTGAGTCTATGAGAGCTGCTCAGGTCTGCTGTGGAGAGAAGGTAAGAGCTGCCCTGGCTAACAGCTCCCTGCAGCTCTGAGCCCTGCCTGGGGCTGGCTCTCCCTGCTTTGAGCCTTCCTTCTCTCATAGGCTCCTGGGATCAGAGAATGGTTGGAGCTGGAAGGGACCTCTGGGCATCATCCAGTCCAACCCCTGCCAGGGCAGGTCACACAGGAACACATCCAGGAGGGTTTGTAATCTCTCCTCAGAAGGAGACTCCACAAGCCCCATGGCAGCCTGCTCCAGGGCCCTGCCACCCTCACAGTGCAGAAGTCTTTCCTCCTGTTGGGGCAGAACCTGCTGGGCTCCAGCTTGTGTCCTTCTTTGCTTCACTGCTTGTCTGGGCCAGGCAGGCAGTTTTCCAGCTCAGCCTCCTGAGTTCCCTTCCTTCCCAGGGATTTCATAGAATCACAGTATCAGTCAGGGTTGGAAGGGACCACCAGGATCAGCCAGTTCCAACCCCCCTGCCATGGGCAGGGACACCCCACACTACATCAGGCTGCCCACAGCCTCATCCAGCCTGGGCTGAAACACCTCCAGGGACGGGGCCTCAACCACCTCCCTGCACAACCCATTCCAGGGCTTCACCACTCTCCTGGGGAAGAACTTCCTCCTCCCATCCAGCCTGAATCTCCCCATCTCCAGCTTCATTCCATTCCCCCTAGTCCTGTCACTCCCTGAGATCCTGAGCAGTCCCTCCCCAGCCTTCCTGTAGCCCCCTGCAGATCCTGGAAGGCCACAATGAGGTCACCTGGGAGCCTTCTCTTCTCCAGCCTGAACAGCCCCAACTCCTTCAGTCTGTCCTCACAGGAGAGCTGCTCCAGCCCTCTTCCTGGGGACTTTGCTTTCTTCTGCTCTGCTCCTGTGCCTCTGTTTCACCCCCTGGCTCACACTGTCCCAGATCCCTACCTCATGCTGGGTTATGGGACAGGTGGCACCCAGCTGCCAGACTCTGTCCCTGAGCCCTCACAGCCATCAGAGAGCAGCATCTCAGGGCAGCCAAAGGCTAAAGACTGAGGTTTGATAGCAGAGAAGCTGCCAGGCAAGTTCTCAGGAGACACAGGGAGTGCTAATGGGGAATAAATTGGTTTCCAGCCATTCCCCAGCCTTCCATAACAGCTATTAAGGATCACACCACGTGCCCTGCTCTGTCCCAGCACATCAGAGTCTCCCCAGCTCTCCTCCCTCTGGGTGCCTTTGGTTTGCCTAATGATGTCCTAATGACCTGTCCCCACTGGAAATTTCCAGAGGGCTGTTCCAGAGGCTGGTCACAGAGTTACTGAGGGCCTGAGGTTCACGAGTCCTGCTGGAAGGCTCTGGAAGGAGGCAGCATTTGTGCCATAGAATAGAATAGAATAGAATAGAATAGAATAGAATAGAATAGAATAGAATAGAATAGAATAGAATAGAATAGAATAGAATAGAATAGAATTAACCAGGTTGGAAGAGACCTTCAAGATCATTTCATCCAACCTCTCACCCAGCACCATCTAATCAACTGAACCATGGCACGAAGCACCCCATCAAGTCTCCTCCTGAACACCTCCAGGGATGAGGACTCCACCACCTCCCTGGGCAGCACATCCCAAGGGCCAATCTTTCTCTTGCTGGGAAGAACTTTCTCCTCACCTCCAGCCTAAATCTCCCCTGGCACAGCTTGAGACTGTGTCCTCTTGTTCTGCTGCTGGGGGCCTGGGAGAAGAGGCCAACCCCCACCTGGCTACAACCTGCCTTCAGGCAGTTGCAGAGAGCAATGAGGTCTCCCCTGAGCCTCCTCTTCTCCAGGCTCAGCAACCCCAGCTCCCTCAGCCTCTCCTCCCAGGGCTGTGCTCCAGACCCCTCCCCAGCCTTGTTGCCCTTCTCTGGACACCTTCCAGCAGCTCAACATCCTTCCTGACCTGAGGAGCCCAGAACTGGACACAGGACTCCAGGTGTGGCCTGAGCAGTGCTGAGCACAGGGCAGGATGAGCTCCCTGCTCCTGCTGGCCACACTGTTCCTGCTGCAGGCCAGGATGCCCTTGGCCCTCTTGGCCCCCTGGGCACACTGCTGGCTCCTGTTCAGCCTCCCATCAACCAGCACCCCCAGGTCCCTCTCTGCCTGGCTGCTCTCAGCCACTCTGCCCCCAGCCTGTGGCACTGCCTGGGGTTGCTGTGGCCCATGTGCAGCACCTGGCACTGGGATGTGTTCAATCTCAGAAATCACAGAGTGCCAGCTTGGAAGGGACCCCAAGGGTCACCTGCCCCAAGCTTGCTGGGCAGTGGCCTGGCTGACAGGAGCTGCCCCAGCACCCTGCCATGCTGAGGCTTCAGACTGCCCAGTGCAGGGCAATCCTCCACTTCCCCTGGGAGCTGAGCTCACTCTCCAACTGCTCTCCTCTGCTGGACTCCAACGGGAATGTTCCCAGGAGCCACTGGTCCCCACCTCCCCTTGGCTCTGCCGTCTTCCCTGTCAGAGGCAGTCCCATCCTTCTGGTACCAGCCTTTGTGTACTGGCACAGGGATGTCTTCTGCTCCACAGCATGCCTGGGAAGCACAGAATGGGAAGGGCTGGAAGGCACCTCTGGAGGTCACCCAGTCCAACCCCCTGCAGAGCAGGGGCACCCTGGGCAGGGCACACAGGAACACATCCAGGTGGTCTTGGAATGGCTCCAGAGATGGAGACTCCACAGCCTGCTGCCAGCCCACAGCTGTTTCCTCTTCCTTCTGCCCCTGAGGAGTCTCAGGCCATGCTGGCTCTGGTTGCTGTTTCAGCAGCCCAGGAGTGCTCCTGCACTGGTGGCTCACAGAAACCTGAGAGCCACAGAAGCCCCTGGCTGGAATCTCCAGCTTGAGTCCAGCCCCAGCCCCACTCCTCCCTGCACACAGCTGCCAGACCACGGCCCTCAGCTCCTCATCCAGATGTCCTTTAAACACCTGCAGGGATGGGGACTCCAGCACCTCCCTGGGCAGCCTGGGCCAGTGCCCCATGACCCTCTGGGTGAAGAAATTGTTCCTCATGTCCAACCTGAACCTCTCCTGGCACAGCTTGAGGCCATTTCCTCTCACTTGTTGCCTGGGAGCTTGGCTCCAGCCTCCTTTCAGGGGGTTGCAGAGGGCAATGAGGTCTCTCCTCAGCCTCCTCCAGGCACAGTGGGAATGCAGGTTGCCCAGGCTGCCAGCAAAGCAGGGAGAGGAGAGGAGACTCAAGGAGAGGAGACTCAAGGAGACTCAAGGAGACTCAAGGAGAGGAGACTCAAGGAGAGGAGACTCAAGGAGAGGAGACTCAAGGAGACTCAAGGAGACTCAAGGAGAGGAGACTCAAGGAGAGGAGACTCGAGGAGAGGAGACTCGAGGAGAGGAGACTCGAGGAGAGGAGACTCGAGGAGAGGAGACTCGAGGAGACTCGAGGAGAGGAAAGGAAAGGAAAGGAAAGGAAAGGAAAGGAAAGGAAAGGAAAGGAAAGGAAAGGAAAGGAAAGGAAAGGAAAGGAAAGGAAAGGAAAGGAAAGGAAAGGAAAGGAAAGGAAAGGAAAGGAAAGGAAAGGAAAGGAAAGGAAAGGAAAGGAAAGGAAAGGAAAGGAAAGGAAAGGAAAGGAAAGGAAAGGAAAGGAAAGGAAAGGAAAGGAAAGGAAAGGAAAGGAAAGGAAAGGAAAGGAAAGGAAAGGAAAGGAAAGGAAAGGAAAGGAAAGGAAAGGAAAGGAAAGGAAAGGAAAGGAAAAGAAAAGGAAAGGAAAGGAAAGGAAAGGAAAGGAAAGGAAAGGAAAAGGAAAGGAAAGGAAAGGAAAGGAAAGGAAAGGAAAGGAAAGGAAAGGAAAGGAAAGGAAAGGAAAGGAAAAGGAAAGGAAAGGAAAGGAAAGGAAAGGAAAGGAAAGGAAAGGAAAGGAAAGGAAAGGAAAGGAAAGGAAAGGAAAGGAAAGGAAAGGAAAGGAAAGGAAAGGAAAGGAAAAGGAAAGGAAAGGAAAGGAAAGGAAAGGAAAGGAAAGGAAAGGAAAGGAAAGGAAAGGAAAGGAAAGGAAAGGAAAGGAAAGGAAAGGAAAGGAAAGGAAAGGAAAGGAAAGGAAAGGAAAGGAAAGGAAAGGAAAGGAAAGGAAAGGAAAGGAAAGGAAAGGAAAGGAAAGGAAAGGAAAGGAAAGGAAAGGAAAGGAAAGGAAAGGAAAGGAAAGGAAAGGAAAGGAAAGGAAAGGAAAGGAAAGGAAAGGAAAGGAAAGGAAAGGAAAGGAATCTCCATCTGCTTGCATTTTCCTTGGTGCTTCTTTTCCTTTGCTTTGAGCAGTAAGACACTAAACAAATGCTATGGTAGCAAGTTCCTTCCCCCAGCAGCCACCTTCCCTTCTCTGTTTCTTCTCAAATGAAAAAAGCTGTTAAAAAATATAAAGAAAATGAAAATAATGAAGAAAAAGAGCTAAAGAAAGGGAAGAAAGACAAAGAGCTGAAAGGGTTCTGTGCCTTAACAAGGCCCTCGTGGGCTGTGCTGAAGAGCCAGAGGAAGCCAGGGGCTGGCTTTGATGTGGAGGCTTTGAAAGCCCTGAGCAGAGAGGAGCAGCCCTGCCCCGTGCCCCTCCTGCTGCAAGGGCAGGGCAGGGCTTGCCCCAGCCAGGCCAGGCCTCTCCCTCTGCAGATCACACCGAGGGGCCAGGCCCAGAGCTGCTTTTGCTGATACTCAGGTTCAGAGGGGCTGGGGGCAGTCCAGCTGGCCTGCAGCAGGCAGGGAGGACGGGCTGGGGAAGAGGCTTCTGCATGGCAGCTGCTGCTGCTCCGCCGCCCAAAGCGTCTTCATCCCTTGCATGGCTGCCCAGGAAGCAGGAGGGGTGACTGCTGTGCACACAGGCAGAGCTTGGCCTTGGCTGCAGGCAGCCGCCACCGAGGATGGAGCAGCTGAGGATGCTGCTGCTGGGTCTGAGCAGCCCTGCAGAGTGCACTGCACACAGCATGCAGCAAGCACACTGCATGCAGCACTGCAGAGGCCAACAGGATGGCATTCAACAAGTCCCAGTGCCAGGGGCTGCACTTTGGCCACAGCAACCCCAGGCAGAGCTACAGGCTGGGGGCAGAGGGGCTGAGAGCAGCCACACAGAGAGGGACCTGGGGGTGCTGATTGACAGCTGCCTGAACAGGAGCCAGCAGTGTGCCCAGGTGACCAAGAAGGCCAAGGGCATCCTGGCCTGCATCAGGAACAGTGTGGTCAGCAGGAGCAGGGAGCTCATCCTGCCCTGGGCTCAGCACTGCTCAGGCCACACCTGGAGTCCTGTGTCCAGTTCTGGGCTCCTCAGGTCAGGAAAGCTGTTGAGCTGCTGGAAGGTGTCCAGAGAAGGGCAACAAGGCTGGGGAGGGGTCTGGAGCACAGCCCTGGGAGGAGAGGCTGAGGGAGCTGGGGTTGCTGAGCCTGGAGAAGAGGAGGCTCAGAGGGCATCTGGTCAGTGTATGCCTGGAGGGAGGATGCAGAGGACGCAGCCAGGCTCCTAGTGGTGCCCAGCTGTGATGGTTTAGGGGCTGGGTGCCTTTAAGAATCCATGAAGCTGCAGACCTCTGGAAGGTCCAGAGAGTCCAGGACATGGACCAGGAAGTGTATTTCCTTCCCTTAAGTCCTGCACCCCTACAAGACTGGCTGCAGGCTCACTGTTCTTCCCTTTTCCCTCTCTCTCTCCCCCAGGGAGGACACACAGGCTGTTGTCTTTTGCAGGGGAGGCCTGGGGTCAGCCTTGGCAATGCTGCCAGTTAGGCCTGGAGCTGCCAAGCTGAACTTCAGCTGCATCACAATGGTTTGGGATGGAGGAGAGAGAGGCTTGGTAGGGGAGGGGCAAGAAGTGTCCAGAGCAGGGCCAGGAGGAGGAGCAGAGGGCTGGAGCTGCTCTGCTGTGAGCACAGATGAGAGAGCTGGGGTTGTGCAGGCTGGAGAGGAGAAGGCCCCGAGGAGACCTCATTGTGGCCTTCCAGGATCTGCAGGGGGCTCCAAGCAAGCTGGGGAGGGACTTTTGAGGGTGTCAGGGAGGCAGAGGACTGGGGGGATGGATCCAAGCTAGAGGAGGGGAGATGCAGATTACACATCAGGAAGAAGTTGTTCCCCAGGAGGGTGGTGAGAGCCTGGCACAGGCTGCCCAGGGAGGTGGTGGAAGCCTCCTGGCTGGAGGTGTTTGCAGCCAGGCTGGAGGTGGCTGTGAGCAACCTGCTGTGGTGTGAGGTGTCCCTGCCCATGGCAGGGGGTTGGAGCTGGCTGAGCCTTGGGGTCCCTTCCAGCCCTGACAGCTCTGTGATTCCAAGCCTTGGGTCGGTCGGCCAGGCTCAGAGGGAGGCTTGTGTGAGGCTTTGGCTCAAAGAGCTCCTGTGGCAAGCTCAGACGATGGATTCTGTGCATTCTCTCTGCTTTGTGCTGTTCCATGCAGCTGTGAACAGCCTTTCCACTTGAAGCCAATCCTGTCCTGTCCTTCCTGTGAACATTTCTCTTCGGCCCCTTTTGGAAGAGGCATAAGATCAAAGCTGTCTCACCCTAAACTCAGACACCAGAGCAGGAACCAGAGGAAAAGGGCAAGAACTGAACGAGGAAAACTCTGCCTGAGCACCACAAAGCTTCCACTGTGAGGGCTGCCCAGCAGTGGAGCACGCTGCCCAGAGAGCTTGTGGAGACTACACCCTTGGACACATCTAAAAGTCATCTGGTCATGGTCTTGGGCCTTAGGTGTCCCTGCTTGTGCAGAAGGCTTGGACAAGATCACCTCCAGGGTTCCCTGCCAGTCTCAGCTGGACTCTGACTGTGTGGTTCTGACATATCAGCTACAGGCCATAGTACTCTCTCATACTACATGAGCTCTCAGTGTGCACTTGTAGCCCGGAAGGCCAATCAGATCCTGGGCTGCAGCAGCAGAAGTGTGGCCAGCAGGGCAAGGGAGGGGATTCTGCTGTCACATTTCTGGGGTTGTTGGCACTGTTCCTAATGACTTCTGCCCTGAAAGCAAATTGGTAGCAGAGCCTGGAGCTGCAACCAGCAGAAGCTTTCAGGCTCTGCAGGAAGCTGGGGAAAATCCTCTCCTGCTCCACACACAGAGAGTCAGAAAAGACAAAGACTCAAATCTCATGTCCTAAAGCCAGGCAGTTGCAGCCTAGGGCTTGCAAGGTGCCTGTAGGAGAGGTTGGATGATTTCCAGCAAGGCCAGTGGGCAGGATGAGGCCTGAACACTGCAGACCGTGGCCAGCTGCATGACAGTGGCACTGAGTGCAGCCTCAGCAAGGTTGTGATGACACCAAGCTGTGTGGTGCAGCAGACAGCTGGAGGGAAGGGATCCATCCAGAGGGACCTGGACAGGCTGGAGAGGTGGCACAAGCCAACCTCAGGAGCTTCAACAAGACCAGGGGCAGGGTCCTGCAGCTGGGTGCAGGCAATCCCAGGCACAAATCCAGGCTGGGCAGGGACTGGCTGGAGAGCAGCCCTGAGGAGAGAGACTTGGGGGTGCTGGGGGAGGAGAAGCTCAACAGGAGCTCTCAGTGTGCACTTGCAGCCCGGAAAGCCAATCAGAGCCTGGGCTGCAGCAGGAGAAGTGTGGCCAGCAGGGCAAGGGAGGGGATTCTGCCCCTCTGCTCAGCCCTGGGAGACCCCACCTGGAGTACTGCCTCCAGTTCTGGAGCCCCTATGACAAGAGGGATCTGGAGGTGCTGGAAGGTGTCCAGAGCAGGGCCAGGAGGAGGAGCAGAGGGCTGGAGCACCTCTCCTGTGAGGACAGACTGAAGGAGTTGGGGCTGTTCAGGCTGGAGAAGAGAAGGCTCCCAGGTGACCTCATTGTGGCCTTCCAGGATCTGCAGGGGGCTACAGGAAGGCTGGGGAGGGACTGCTCAGGATCTCAGGGAGTGATAGGACTAGGGGGAATGGAATGAAGCTGGAGGTGGGGAGATTCAGGCTGGAGGGGGAGGAGGAAGTTCTTCCCCAGGAGAGTGGTGAAGCCCTGAATGGGTTGTGCAGGGAGGTGGTTGAGGCCCCGTCCCTGGAGGTGTTTCAGCCCAGGCTGGATGAGGCTGTGGGCAGCCTGATGTAGTGTGGGGTGTCCCTGCCCATGGCAGGGGGGTTGGAACTGGCTGATCCTGGTGGTCCCTTCCAACCCTGACTGATACTATGATACTACTCCAACAAGCCATGGGCACAAACCCAAGGAGGATGTGCAGAGTCCCTGAAGCCTTTGCTCTGACACATGACAGCAGGAATGTGAGGCAGCTTCACCTGCATGACAGGTGGGAACGTTTCCAGGCGGTGAATGTGAGCCCTCCAGCCAGGGCTCCGTGACAAAACGTCTCCAGCAGCCCCTGGGGAGGCTCTTGGCTCAGGCCTCACTCATCAGTCTTTGAAGACTCAGCCAAGCACAAGCTCTGCTCCTGGGCAAAGGTGCAGGAAACCAGCACTCAGAGGGGAGGCACCAGTCAGACAGAGCAGGGTCTCCACAAGCCTGGGAGAGGTGAGCTGAGAGCCTTCTGGCAGCCACAGATTCCTCTCCCTGCAGTCTGAGGCAGCTGCCTGCAGCAGCTCAGGCACCTCAGAGCCGGCGGGGATGAGTTTGAGTGGAGGAAGGGGAAGGCTCCCTAGGGCAGACCCTAGGGTTCAGAAGGGTTAGGTGTGCACAGGGATAGCTCTGCCACCTGTGAGATGAGGACATCTCACCCCTGAGGCATTTGACAGGAGCCAGCAGTGGTCACTGGCAGCCCAGAGCCAGCCCTGGGCTGCAGCCAGAGCAGGGAGAGCAGCAGCATAGGGAGGGGATTCTGCCCCTCTGCTCTGCTCAGACCCCACCTGCAGCACTGCTTCCAGCTCTGGGGCCTCCAGCACAAGAAGGACCTGGAGCTGCTGGAGAGGGTCCAGGGGAGGTCACAAAGATGATCAGAGGGCTGCAGAACCTCCCCTGTGGGGACAGGCTGGGAGAGTTGAGGCTGTTCATCCTGGAGAGGTGAAGGCTCCAGGGAGACCTCAGAGCAGCCTTCCAGGACCTGAAGGGCTCCAGGAGAGCTGGGGAGGGACTTTGGACATGGGCTGGGAGTGCCAGGATGAGGAACAATGGCTTTGAGCTGGGAGAGGAGAGACTGAGACTGGAGATGAGGAAGAAATTGTTGAGAGTGAGGCTGGGGAGACTCTGGCACAGGCTGCCCAGGGAGGCTGTGGCTGTCCCCTGCCTGGAGGTGTTGAAGGCCAGGCTGGATGTGCTGTCCCTGCCCATGGCAGGGGATTGGAATTAGAGGATTTTTGAGGTTCCTTCCAGCTCAAACCATTCCATGGGGCTGTGGCACTTCAGCTGGTGGAGCACAGTGTGTGAGACACTCAGGTCAGGGACTTACAGCTGAGGGTAGCCCCAGGAAGCAGCAGTCGCAGGCACAAGGGCTCAGCCACAGCCAGCTCCAGGAGTCTGTGTGTGACACCAGGGCTGGAGCTTCCATCTCACTGCCCAGAGCTGGAGCTGAGGGCTGTGGGTGTCCATTAGCACCAAGGTGATGGAGGTAAATGGAAATTACAGCAGGATAAAAACGTGGCAGAAAGGTTTCCCCAGGAGTCTCAGCTCAGTGGCAGGAGGTCAGAAGGTCAGAAGCAGGCCTGGAGGGGAAAGGTGTTGGGAAGTAAAGACAGCAGGACCCAGGCAGCAGCAGCAGGGGGCAGGGGGCAGCAGGCTGAGTGGTGCTGTCCCTGTGCCAGAGGGACAGGAGGGCAGCCACAGGCACCTGGGCAGGCTGCAGAGCTGGTGCCCAGGGGACCCTCAGGAGCTCCAACAGCAGCAAGGGCAGGTCCTGCCCCTGGGCCTGAGCAATCCTCACTGCCAGTGCAGGCTGGGGGAGCAGGGGAGGGAAAGCAGCCCTGAGGAGAAGGACTTGGGGGTGCTGGGGGGGAGAAGCTGGCCAGGAGCAGGCAGGGTGAGCTGCAGCACAGGAGGCCAAGGGCAGCCTGGGCTGCATCCAGAGCAGGGTGGCCAGAGCTGGAGAGAGAGGATCCTGCCCCTCTGCTCTGCTCTCTCAGACCTCACCTGCAGGCCTGGGGCCAGCTCTGGAGCCCCAACACAGGAAGGACCTGGAGCTGCTGGAGAGGCTCCAGAGGAGGCCACAAAGATGCTCAGGGGGTTGGAGCAGCTCTGCTGTGGGCACAGGCTGAGGGAGCTGGGGGTCTTCCAGTGTGATCTGTGCTGGATTCCGTGGTCCTGCTGTGGCAGGGGTGTTGGACTGGAGGGTCTGCAGAGGTCCCTTCCAGCCCCTAACATCCTGTGAGCCTGTGGTGTTGATTATCTCAGGTGCTCTGGCTCCTTTGGCAATGAGCAAGGCCAATTGATTCCTTTTGCTCCTGTGAAAGGGTGAAAATTAAACCCAGAGCAATGGTCTGAGCCAAGGAGCCTTGTCCTGAGCTCCAGCAATCAGTGGCATTGATGACAAGTTCTGCTCTCTGCACCCAGGACCTTTACACTGTGCCACCAGGAGGAGCACCAGGTGGTCTGAGGGTCCAGCAGCCTCCTTGCTCTCAGAAAGCAGTGGTGCTCCAGCAAGAATTAATGTTGATTACTAATTACCAAGTACCAAAGGCCATGGGCTGCAGAGCAGGGCTGGCACAGCCTCAGCTCCTCAGCTCTCAGGGCTCCATGGTGCTCCTCTCACACCATCCCTTCTCCCACCCACTCCTTTCTCCCTGCCCTCAGTGCTTCCCTGGGGACACAGCTGCGCTCTGCAGCTTCAGGCTCTGCACAAATGCTGAATTATTTGTGAGGCCTCTTTACACCTCCTCACTGAGCACCTTTCAGCCAGCAGCCTGCCATGGCTTAAACCCAGCCAGCAGCTAAGCACCAGGCAGCTGCTCACCCGCTCTGCTCCCTCCGTGGGGTGAGGAGAAGCAGGAGAACCAGCAGTGTGCTCTGGTGGCCAGGAAGGCCAAGGGCAGCCTGGGCTGCATCAGAAGGGCTGTGCTGAGTAGGTCCAGAGAGAAGAGAATAGAATGGAGTGGAATGGAATGGAATGGAATGGAGTGGAATGGAGAATGGAATGGAATAGAATAGAATAGAATAGAATAGAATAGAATAGAATAGAATAGAATAGAATTAACCAGGTTGGAAGAGACCTTCAAGATCATTTCATCCAACCTCTCACCCAGCACCATCTAATCAACTGAACCATGGCACCAAGCAGCCCATCAAGTCTCCTCCTGAACACCTCCAGGGATGGGGACTCCACCACCTCCCTGGGCAGCACATCCCAATGGCCAATGACTCTCTCTGGGAAGAACTTTTGCCTCACCTCCAGCCTAAACCTCCCCTGGCACAGCTTGAGACTGTGTCCTCTTGTTCTGGGGCTGGGGGCCTGGGAGAAGAGACCAACCCCCACCTGGCTACAACCTCCCTGCAGGGAGTTGCAGAGAGCAATGAGGTCTCCCCTGAGCCTCCTCTCCTCATCTCCAGGCTCAGCAACCCCAGCTCCCTCAGCCTCTCCTCCCAGGGCTGTGCTCCAGACCCCTCCCCAGCCTTGTTGCCCTTCTCTGGACACCTTCAGGTCTCTCAATGTCCTTCTTGAACTGAGGAGCCCAGAACTGGACACAGGACTCCAGGTGTGGCCTGAGCAGTGCTGAGCACAGGGCAGGATGAGCTCCCTGCTCCTGCTGGCCACACTGCTCCAGGCCAGGATGCCCTTGGCCTTCGTGGCCCCCTGGGCACACTGCTGGCTCATGTTCAGCTGCTGTCCACCAGCACACCCAGGTCCCTCTCTGCCTGGCTGCCCTCAGCTGCTCTGCCCCCAGCCTGTAGCTCTGCCTGGGGTTGCTGTGGCCAATGTGCAGCACCTGGCACTGGGATGTGTTCAATCTCCTGCCCTTGGCCTCTGCCCATCTGCCCAGCCTGTCGAGGTCCCTCTGCCAAGGTTCTCCTCCCCCTCTGCTCTGCCCTGCTGAGGCCACAGCTGGAAGCTTGTGTCCAGTTCTGGGCCCTCAGCTCAGGCAACTGCTTGAGAGAGTCCAGCACAGAGCCACAGAGGTGGTGAAGGCTGTGGAAGATCTTCCTCAGGAGGAGAGCCTGAGGGAGCTGAGGGCTCTGGAGCTTGCAGAGGAGGAGCCTGAGGGTGACCTCATTGCTGGGGATGAAGCTGTGCAGGGGGATGCCCAGAGGCTGGAGCCAGGCTGTGCTGGGGGCTGCCCAATGCCAGCCAAGGGGCAGTGGTGGAAGCTGAGGCAGAGGAAGTGCCATGGGAACAGGAGGGAAGATTGATTGGCTGTGAGGGTGAGAGAGCCTGGAGCAGGCTGCCCAGGGGGCTGTGGAGACTCCTCTGGAGAGATTCCAACCCCTCCTGGATGAGTTGCTGTGTGAGCTGCCCTGGGTGACCCTGCTCTGGCAGGGCTTGGACTGGATGAGCTCCAAAGGGCCCTTCCAGCCTCTGACATTCTGTGACTCTGTGATTCCTGTGCTGGGAGCTGCAGAGCTGAGCTCTGCCATCGGCACTGTCCTCAGAGTGCAATTTACCCAACCAATTGATCTCCTTGTGTCTTAGCCTGCTCCTTGCCGCCATGCCCTTGGTGCTGCTTGCCTGTGGGAGATGGCTCGATGAGTTTGTTAGGCACATGAGAGGAGCAGTTTCTTCTGTGAGCTGAGCCCTGTCTGAATCTTTTCCTTTGACTGAGGGAGATCTGATTGAGCCATCAGGCTGTGTAACCCTGTGATCAATGGTAGTGTTCCTGCAGGACAGGCACACAGCTGGAGAGAGATGGGCTTGATGCGAGTCAGGAGCTGAAGAGGGCTCGGAATTAGAGGAAGGTTCAAAAGAGGCTGTACAGGAGGAGGGAGATCCTGAGCTAAAGCCTGGCAGCAAACCAGAAAGGGTCAGGAGGAGCAGGGCCGTGGTGGAGCCTCCGTGGGTGCACATCCCTGCAGCTCCCCTGCTGTCATCAGCTCAAATTCACGCAGGGCTGAGCTGCCCTGGGGTCATCCATCACTTACCTGCTTGGAAAGCACCTGGGGACACATCACAGCGCCCCTGAGCAGCTCCCCTGGGCTGCAGAGCAAGCGAGGAGCCTGTGCCTGAGCAACCAGCTGAACCAAGTGGAGCGTTTGGGGAGGGCCCAGGGCGTGGATGGAGACAGCTGCTGCCCCAGCACAGAGCTCTCCCCTGCCCTGCGTGGGAATGGTTCTCCTCTGGGAGAGGAGGGCTGCTGAGGCCTCCCTGGCAGCAGTGGGGGCAGAGCAGTAGGATGCACCTCTGGTCCTAAGTGCAGGCTGTGGTCCTGCAGCCCCTTCTCCTTGCTAACTGCTGAGCTTTGGTCTGTTCACCACTCTCCTTCCACTTCCAAGGGATTTGCTCTCCCAGCAGCTCACCAGGCCAGATTTAGCTCTGGAGATGAGCTGGGAGAAGAGGAGGCTGAGGGGAGACCTCCTGGCTCTCTCCATCACGTGGAAGGAGCTTGTGGCAAGGTGGGGGCAGCCTCTTCCCCCAGCTCACAAGGGACAGGGTGAGAGGAAATGGCCTCAGGTTGTGCCAGGGGAGGGTCAGGTTGGGCATTAGGAGGAACTTTTCGGCCTAGAGGGTCGCGGGGCCCTGGCACAGGCTGCCCAGGGAGCTGGTGGAGGAGTTTAGAAGACATCTGGGTGAGGGGCTGAGGGCCGTGGTCTGGCAGCCGTGCACAGGGAGGGGCTGGGCTGGGGCTGGGCTCCGCGCTCCAGCCGGGCAGCTCCCTGGTGCCCTGGGCTGCGTCTCCGGTGCCCGGCTGAAGGAGCAGGAGCTCACGAGGGGAACTGTTTAACAAACTGCCTGACCCCTTTGCTCCCCTTTTATTTATTCCCCCCTTTCCCCCCCCGGCTCCTGCAGGGCGCTCCTGGCGGGGGCTGCCCTGCTGAGATCTCAGCACGCAGAGCAGCGGTGTCAGGGGGAAAGGCCGCGGTGGCCTTTACCGGAGCGCCCCGCCCGGCCCCCGACACGCAGCCCCCAGCTGCCCCGGGCCGAGGGGAGGGCAGCAGCCGGCTGCGCACGGCAGGGCGAGGCTGGCATCCCCCGCCAGGGCTGAGGCGCAGCACGCAGGCAAAGGTCACAGCGCCAGCCCCCAGCGGCCCGGGCAGCGGCCGCTGAGCAGCGCCGGCCGGGCAGCCCTGCGTGCCACGGGCAGCATCGCCTGGCGAGGAGACAAGGGCGGGGGGGACACCCAGCACGGAGGTAGGGGACACGCAGCACGGAGGTAGGGGGGACACCCAGCACAGGGGTAGGGGACACGCAGCACGGAGGTAGGGGGGACACCCAGCAGAGGGGTAGGGGACACCCAGCACGGGGGGGGGACACCCAGCACGGGGGGGGGACACCCAGCACGGAGGTAGGGGACACGCAGCACGGAGGTAGGGGGGACACCCAGCACAGGGGTAGGGGACGCCCAGTACAGAGCGGGGGACACCCAGCAGAGGGGTAGGGGACACCCAGCACGGGGGGGGACACCCAGCACGGGGGGGACACCCAGCACGGAGGTAGGGGACACGCAGCACGGAGGTAGGGGGGACACCCAGCACAGGGGTAGGGGACACGCAGTACAGAGCGGGGGACACCCAGCAGAGGGGTAGGGGACACCCAGCACGGGGGGGGGACACCCAGCACGGGGGGGGGACACCCAACACGGGGGGGACACCCACCCAGCACAGGGGGGGACACCCAGCACTTGGGGGGGGACACCCAACACGGGGGAGGGGACACCCAGCACGGGGGAGGGGACACCCAGCAGAGGGGTAGGGGACACCCAGCACGGGGGAGGGGACACCCAGCACTGGGGGGGGACACCCAGCACTGGGGGGACACCCAGCACGGGGAGGGGACACCCAGCACGGGGGAGGGGACACCCAGCACTGGGGGGGGACACCCAGCACGGGGAGGGGACACCCAGCACTGGGGGGACACCCAGCACGGGGGGGGGACACCCAGCACGAGGAGGGGACACCCAGCACGGGGAGGGGACACCCAGCACTGGGGGGGGGACACCCAGCACGGGGAGGGGACACCCAGCACGGGGAGGGGACACCCAGCACTGGGGGGGGACACCCAGCACGGGGAGGGGACACCCAGCACTGGGGGGGACACCCAGCACGGGAGGGGACACCCAGCACTGGGGGACACCCAGCACGGGGAGGGGACACCCAGCACTGGGGGGGGACACCCAGCACGGGGGGGGACACCCAGCACTGGGGGGGGACACCCAGCACGGGGAGGGGGACACCCAGCACTTGGGGGGGGACACCCAGCACTGGGGGGGGACACCCAGCACGGGGAGGGGACACCCAGCACTGGGGGGGGACACCCAGCACTTGGGGGGACACCCAGCACGGGGGGGGGGACACCCAGCACGGGGAGGGGGACACCCAGCACTGGGGGGGGACACCCAGCACTGGGGGGGGACACCCAGCACGGGGAGGGGACACCCAGCACTTGGGGGGGGACACCCAGCACGGGGGAGGGGACACCCAGCACGGGGAGGGGACACCCAGCACGGGGAGGGGACACCCAGCACTGGGGGGGGGGACACCCAGCACTTGGGGGGACACCCAGCACGGGGGGAGGGGACACCCAGCACGGGGAGGGGACACCCAGCACTGGGGGGACACCCAGCACGGGGAGGGGACACCCAGCACTGGGGGGACACCCAGCACGGGGGGGACACCCAGCACGGGGAGGGGACACCCAGCACGGGGAGGGGACACCCAGCACTGGGGGGGGACACCCAGCACGGGGAGGGGACACCCAGCACGGGGGGAGGGGACACCCCAGCACCCAGCACTGGGGGGGACACCCAGCACTGGGGGGGGGACACCCAGCACTGGGGGGGGGGACACCCAGCACGGTGGGGGACACACACCCAGCACGGGGGCGGGGGCACCAGCAGGAGGACAATCCTGGGCCCCCCCCCAGCCTCCCCAGGGCTCGGCAGCCTTGGAGTGAACTGCCGAGGGGCATTCAGCTGCTAGGGAGCTGCTCGGTGTAATTACACATCTATTTATAGAGAGAATTACATTGATAGAGATTTGATATCGATGTATTATCTATATTTAATATATTAACATAGAGCAAATAATATCAATAAACATATTTATTAACTGGTATTAATAAAGATATGAACATGTTAATTAATGCAGTCTTTACAATACATATCTATTTATAGAGAGAATTACAGTGATATAGATTTGATATAGATTTATTATCGATATTTAATACAGATTTGTCCTATGTATTTTAACAGATTTTAGATAGATTTGATATAGATTTTTTATCCTTTTTTAATAGAGATTTAGCCTATCTATTTTAATAGATTTGATATAGATTTAATATGGATTTATAATCTATATTTAATAGAGATTTATCCTATCTATTTTAATAGATTTGATATAGATTTAATATGGATTTATAATCTATATTTAATAGAGATTTATCCTATCTATTTTAATAGATTTGATATAGATTTATTATCTTTAATTAATATGGATTTATCTTATCTATTTTAATAGATTTTATATAGATTTGATATAGCTTTATTATCTTTAATTAATATGGATTTATCTTATCTATTTTAATAGATTTGATATAGGATTTATTCTCTTTAATTAATATAGATTTATCTTATCTATTTCAATAGATTTGGTATAGATTTATCATCTTTATTTAATAGAGATTTATCCTATCTATTTTAATAGATGTTTAGAAAGATTTGATATAGATTTATTATCTATATTTAATATGGATTTATCCTATCTATTTTAATAGATTTTATATAGATTTGATATAGCTTTATTATCTTTAATTAATATGGATTTATCTTATCTATTTTAATAGATTTGATATAGGATTTATTCTCTTTAATAGAGATTTATCTTATCTATTTTAATAGATTTTATAGGATTTATCTTTAATTAATATAGATTTATCTTATCTATAGATTTGGTATAGATTTATCATCTTTATTTAATAGAGATTTATCCTATCTATTTTAATAGATGTTATAGAAAGATTTCATATAGATTTATTATCTATATTTAATAGAGATTTATCCTATCTATTTTAATAGATTTTATATAGATTTGATATAGCTTTATTATCTTTAATTAATATGGATTTATCTTATCTATTTTAATAGATTTGATATAGATTTATTCTCTTTAATAGAGATTTATCTTATCTATTTTAATAGATTTGATATAGGATTTATTCTCTTTAATTAATATAGATTTATCTTATCTATTTTAATAGATTTGGTATAGATTTATCATCTTTATTTAATAGAGATTTATCCTATCTATTTTAATAGATGTTATAGATAGATTTCATATAGATTTATCATCTATATTTAATAGAGATTTATCCTATCTATTTTAATAGATGTTATAGATAGATTTCATATAGATTTATTATCTATATTTAATAGAGATTTATCCTATCAATTTTAATAGATTTGATATAGATTGAATATGGATTTATAATCTATATTTAATAGAGGTTTATTCTATCTATTTTAATAGATTTTATATAGATTGAATATGGATTTATAATCTATATTTAATAGAGGTTTATCATAGAGATCTTAATAGATTTTATATAGATTTGTTATCTTTATTTAATAGAGATTTATCATAGACAATAGATTTGATATAGATTTACTATCTATATTTAATACAGACTTATCCTATCTATTTCAATAGCTTTTATATAGATCTGGTATAGATTTATTACCTATATTTAATAGAGATTTCACCTATTTCAATAGCTTTTATATAGATTTGGTATAGATTTATGACCTATATTTAACAGAGATTTATCCTATCATCTATTTCAATAGCTTTTATATAGATCTGGTATAGATTTATTACCTATATTTTATATCTATTTACCCTACCCATTTTAATAGACTTTATATTTCACCTTTCCTGGCAGTGGTATTTTCTATTAGAGATTTTCAATAGTTATTTCCATAGATGATATTTATGGGTTTATATATGATAGATATTTAATATCTTTATATAATTATTGTATATATTTTTGTATATTTTAGGTTTCATCTTTCCTGGCAGTGGTATAGTGGTATTTTATATTTTATATCTAATATTTATCTATCTATCTATCTATCTATCTATCTATCTATCTATCTATCTATCTATCTATCTATCTTTCTATCTATCTATCTTTCTATCTATCTATCTATCTATCTATCTATTTATCTATCTATCTATATCTATCTATCTATCTATCTATCTATCTATCTATCTTTCTTTCTTTCTATCTATCCTTCTATCTATCTATCAATCTATCTATCTATCGATCTATCTATCTATCTGTCTATCTATCTATCTATTATCTATCTTTCTATCCTTTATCTATCTATCTATCTATCTATCTATCTATCTATCTATCTATCTATCTATCGATCTTTCTATCTATCTTTCTATCTATCGATCTATCTTTCTATCTATCTTTCTTTCTATCTATCTATCTATCTATCTATCTATCTATCTATCTATCTATCTATCTATCTTTCTATCTATCTTTCTATCTATCGATCTATCTTTCTATCTATCTTTCTATCTATCTTTCTATCTCTCTATCTATCTTTCTATCTATCTATCTTTCTATCTATCTTTCTTTCTATCTATCTATCGATCTTTCTATCTATCTATCTATCTATCTATCTATCTATCTATCTTTCTATCTATCGATCTATCTATCGATCTATCTTTCTATCTATCTTTCTATCTCTCTATCTTTCTATCTATCTATCTTTCTATCTATCTATCGATCTTTCTATCTATCTATCTATCTATCTATCTATCTATCTTTCTATCTATCTATCTATCTATCTATTGATCTATCTATCGATCTATCTATCGATCTATCTTTCTATCTCTCTATCTTTCTATCTATCTATCTTTCTATCTATCTATCGATCTTTCTATCTATCTATCTATCTATCTATCTATCTATCTATCTATCTATCTTTCTATCTATCTATCGATCTATCTATCGATCTATCTTTCTATCTATCTTTCTATCTTTCTATCTCTCTATCTTTCTATCTATCTATCTATCTATCTATCTATCTATCTATCTATCTATCTATCGATCTATCTTTCTATCTATCTTTCTATCTTTCTATCTCTCTATCTTTCTATCTATCTATCTATCTATCTTTCTATCTATCTATCGATCTTTCTATCTATCTATCTATCTATCTATCTATCTTTCTATCGATCTATCTATAGATCTATCTTTCTATCTATCTATCTATCTATCTTTCTATCTCTCTATCTATCTATCTATCTATCTTTCTTTCTTTCTATCTATCTATCTATCTATCTATCTATCTATCTATCTATCTATCTATCTATCTATCTATCTTTCTATCTTTCTATCTATCTATCTATCTATCTATCTATCGATCTATCTATCTATCTATCTATCATTCTATCTGTATCTATCTATCTATCTATCTATCTATCTATCTATCTATCTATAACATTTATGTTTATATGTATATATTATATATTTTTAATAGCTTTATGTATTCAGTTTTCCCCCTGGTTTTTATATCTCATCTTTCCTCCCAATGGTATTTGATATATTTTTACACATTTTATGCATTTTTCTATTTTAAAATATTTATTTCTATCTATTATATTTATGTTTCTATATTTTTTTTATTTTTTTATATATATATATATATTTAAATAGCTTTTAATATATATATATATGTGTGTGTGTATATATATATATATATATATATTTTTTTTTTTTTTTTTAAATAGCTTTATATATTTATTTTATTCCCCCCCTGCATTTTATATGTCATCTTTCCTGGCAGTGGTATTTTCTGTGACATATTTTGTTCCCATTATTTCTTTAGACATCGAGAATATTTGTGTTTATCTGGCTCTATGCCACATATTTAATATCTTTATATATTTCTTGTAGCTATGTGAATGTGTGTTCTATTTAATAGTTTCTGGCAGTAGTATTTTATATTGTTTCATGTTGATTTTTCTCTCTACAATAGTGATGTTTGGGTACAGTATGTATTTTTAATATCTTTCTATATTTCTTCTCTTTTTTTCCTGTGTATTAGAGTTAATATTAGCTGGCAGTGGTATGTTCTAGTAGAGATTTTTAATCTGAATTTTAAGAGATCATATCGCTGCTCCTCTTGAATATCTATATTTAATATATTAATGCATTTAATGGATATATTTTCCTGTATTTTCTATTTCAGATTTCCTGGCACTAGTAGTTTATCCTATTTTTTAAAGTATTTATTTTCATATATATAAGATTTATGGGTTTAGAGATAGATTAGATTTGTAAGATCTTTATATATTTAAATTTTGCCCTGCATTTTATATTTGAATTTTTATATATATAATAAAATATTAATATATAAATTATTATTAGTATTATATATTATTAAATATTATTAGTATCATATAATATCAATTATTAATATATAAGTATAATAGATAATATATAATTATATATATAATTATAAATATATATTAAACATATATATAAAATTATGTATATCTATTAGATTTTTAACCTTTATTTTAATAGATAATATTTCTGATTATATTTAATATTTCTTACATTTAACATATATATTGAATATATTTATATAGTTAATGCATATATTTTTCTATATTTTCTATTTCCTGGCTGTAGTATTTTATACTATATTTTTTAATAGCTATTTTCATATATATAATATTTATGGGTTTAGAGACCTATTATATTTTTAATATCTTTAGATATTTAATTTTCCCCAGTATTTTACATTTAATTACATATATATATAGTTATATATATAATTATATACATATTAGATTTTTAACCTTTATTTTAATAGATAATATTTCTGATTCTATGCAATGTTGATTATATTCTTTATATATTTCATTTCCCCCTGTATTTCATATTTAATTATATATATATAATTACATGTATAGAATTTTATATATATAATTATATCTATATTAGATTTTTAGCCTTAATTTTAATAGATAATATTTCTGATTCTATGCAATGTTGATTATATTCTTTACATATTTAATTTCCCCCTGTATTTTATATTTAATTATATATATATAATTATATGTATAGAATTTTATATATATAATTATATCTATGTTAGATTTGTAACCTTTATTTTAATAGATAATATTTCTGAGGACAGACTGAAGGAGTTGGGGCTGTTCAGGCTGGAGAAGAGAAGGCTCCCAGGTGACCTCATTGTGGCTTTCCAGGATCTGAAGGGGGCTACAGGAAGGCTGGGGAGGGACTGCTCAGGATCTCAGGGAGTGACAGGACTAGGGGGAATGGAATGAAGCTGGAAATGGGGAGATTCAGGCTGGATGTGAGGAAGAAGTTCTTTACCATGAGAGTGGTGAAGCCCTGGAATGGGTTGTCCAGGGAGGTGGTTGAGGCCCCGTCCCTGGAGGTGTTTCAGCCCAGGCTGGACGAGGCTGTGGGCAGCCTGATGTAGTGTGGGGTGTCCCTGCCCATGGCAGGGGGGTTGGAACTGGCTGATCCTTGTGGTCCCTTCCAACCCTGGCTGATACTATGATTCTATGATTCTATGATTCTATATGCAATATTGATTATATCTAATATATATATTGAATATATTTATATAGTTAATGCATATATTTTTCTACATTTTCTCTTTCCTGGCTGTAGTACTTTATACTATATTTTTTAATAGTTATTTTCATATATATAATATTTATGGGTTTAGAGATCTATTATATGTTTAATATCTTTATATATTTCATTTCCCCCTGTATTTTATATTTAATTATATATATAAAATTATACATACATATATAATTATGTATATATTCGGGTTTTAGCCTTTATTTTAATAGATAATATTTCTGATTATATTTAATATTGATTATATTTAATATGTATATGTAATATATTTAAATACTTAATGTATATATTTTTCTACATTTTCTATTTCCTGGCAGTAGTATTTTATAGTATATTTTTTAATATTTATTTTCATATATATAATATTTATGGGTTTAGATATATATATTTTTTAATGTCTTTATATATTTAATTTCCCCCTGTACTTTATATTTAATTATATATATATAATTATATGTTTATACTTATATATATATATATAATTATATATATACTAGATTTGTAACCTTTATTTTAATAGATAATATTTATGACTATATTTAATATTGATTATATTTAATTATATATAATAAATATTTTAAAATTTATATGTATATAATTAGGTTAAAAAATAAAGGTTTATTAGATTATTATAAATAAAGGTTTATTAGATTATTATAAATAAAGGTTTATTAGATTATTAACCTTTATTTTAACAGATAATATTTCTGATTATATGTAATATTGATCGTATTCAATATATATATTTAATATATTTATATAGTTAATGTATATATTTTTCTACATTTTCTGTTTCCTGCCAGTAGTATTTGATACTACATTTTTTAATATTTATTTTCATATACATAATAGTTATGGGTTTATATATATATATATATATATAATTTTTAATATCTTTATATGTTTAATTTTCCCCTGTATTTTATATTTAATTGTATATATATATATATAAATATATATATATATAATTATATATATATTAGATTTTTAACCTTTATTTTAATTGATAATATTTCTGATTATATTTCAAATTGATCAGTAAATGTGCAGCTGACACCAAGCTGGGGGCAGGAGTTGATCTGCTGGAGGGCAGAGAGGCTTTGCAGAGGGACCTCGACAGGCTGGGCAGATGGGCAGAGGCCAAGGGCAGGAGATTGAACACATCCCAGTGCCAGGTGCTGCACATTGGCCACAGCAACCCCAGGCAGTGCCACAGGCTGGGGGCAGAGTGGCTGAGAGCAGCCAGGCAGAGAGGGACCTGGGGGTGCTGGTGGATGGGAGGCTGAACATGAGCCTGCAGTGTGCCCAGGTGGCCAAGAGGGCCAATGGCATCCTGGCCTGCATCAGGAGCAGTGTGGCCAGCAGGAGCAGGGAGCTCATCCTGCCCTGTGCTCAGCACTGCTTAGGCCACACCTTGAGTCCTGTGTCCAGTTCTGGGCCCCTCAGTTCAGGAAGGAGATTGAGCTGCTGGAAGGTGTCCAGAGAAGGGCAACAAGGCTGGGGAGGGGTCTGGAACCCTATGAGGAGCAGCTGAGGAAGCTGGAGGTGTTGAGCCTGGAGAAGAGGAGGCTCAGGGGAGACCTCATTGCTCTCTGCAACTCCCTGCAGGGAGGCTGTAGCCAGGCAGAGGTTGGTCTCTCTCCCAGGCCCCCAGCCCCAGAACAAGAGGACATTTTTTCCCCTGCATTTTAAATTTAATATTTCCTGGCAGTGGTATTGGCTATTATAGATTTTTAATCTTTATTTTCCTATTATACACATTATATTGTATATTTTTATGTATATATATATAATTATAATTTTATATCTATATATAATTATACATATTATGTACCTATTATATCTTTTAAATATTTTAATCTATTTATTGTCTGTATCTTGCTCTATTTTAGATTTCCTATCTCCTGGCAGGGCCATCTTCAGACCCTGCTGTAGCTTATTCACTAAGTATAGGGAAGGTTTGGGAAGGGAAGGTTTGGGGGAAGGTTTGGGAAGGGAAGGAAGGTTTGGGAAGGTTTGGGAAGGGAAGGGAAGGGAAGGTTTGGGAAGGGAAGGGAAGGGAAGGTTTGGGAAGGAAGGGAAGGGAAGGGAAGGGAAGGGAAGGGAAGGGAAGGGAAGGGAAGGGAAGGGAAGGGAAGGGAAGGGAAGGGAAGGTTTGGGAAGGGAAGGTTTGGGAAGGAAGGGAAGGGAAGGGAAGGGAAGGGAAGGTTTGGGAGGGAAGGGAAGGTTTGGGAAGGGGAAGGGGAAGGTTTGGGAAGGTTTGGGAAGGGAAGGGAAGGTTTGGGAAGGGAAGGTTTGGGAAGGGAAGGGAAGGTTTGGGAAGGGAAGGGAAGGGAAGGTTTGGGAAGGAAGGGAAGGAAGGAAGGGAAGGGAAGGGAAGGGAAGGGAAGGGAAGGGAAGGGAAGGGAAGGGAAGGGAAGGGAAGGGAAGGGAAGGGGAAGGAAAGGGAAGGGAAGGAAGGTTTGGGAAGGGAAGGGAAGGGAAGGAAGGGAAGGGAAGGGAAGGAAGGAAGGGAAGGGAAGGAAGGGAAGGGAAGGGAAGGGAAGGGAAGGGAAGGGAAGGTTTGGGAAGGGAAGGAAGGAAGGGAAGGAAGGGAAGGGAAGGGAAGGAAAGGGAAGGGAAGGGAAGGGAAGGGGAAGGAAGGAAGGGAAGGAAGGAAGGGAAGGGAAGGGAAGGGAAGGAAGGGAAGGGAAGGAAGGGAAGGGAAGGTTTGGGAAGGGAAGGTTTGGGAAGGTTTGGGAAGGTTTGGGAAGGTTTGGGAAGGGGAAGGGAAGGGAAGGGAAGGGAAGGGAAGGGAAGGAAGGGAAGGAAGGGAAGGGAAGGGAAGGGAAGGGAAGGTTTGGGAAGGGAAGGTTTGGGAAGGGAAGGGAAGGGAAGGGAAGGGAAGGAAGGGAAGGGAAGGGAAGGAAGGGAAGGGAAGGGAAGGAAGGGGAGGGAAGGGAAGGGAAGGGAAGGGAAGGGAAGGGAAGGGAAGGGAAGGGAAGGGAAGGGAAGGGAAGGGAAGGGAAGGGAAGGTTTGGGAAGGGAAGGGAAGGGAAGGGAAGGGAAGGGAAGGGAAGGGAAGGGAAGGGAAGGGAAGGAAGGGAAGGGAAGGGAAGGGAAGGGAAGGGAAGGGAAGGGAAGGGAAGGGAAGGGAAGGGAAGGGAAGGGAAGGGAATAGACCAGGTTGGAAGAGACCTTCAAGATCATTTCATCCAACCTATCATCCAGCACCACCTAATCAACTCAACCATGGCACCAAGCAGCCTATCAAGTCTCCTCCTGAACACCTCCAGGAATGGGGACTCCACCACCTCCCTGGGCAGCACATCCCAAGGGCCAATCTCTCTTGCTGGGAAGAATTTCTTCCTCACCCTCAGCCTCAACCTCCCCTGGCACAGCTTGAGACTGTGTCCTCTTGTTCTGGTGCTGGGTACCTGGGAGAAGAGACCAACCCCCACCTGGCTGCAACCTCCTTCAGGGAGCTGTAGAGAGCAATGAGGTCTCCCCTGAGCCTCCTCTTCTCCAGGCTAACTGCACAGGTTCTGTTACTTGGTTGTGATCCATCCCACACATGAATACCCTTCCATGGTTTAAGCACAGACCTAAGAAGTTCCCACACAGGATTCAAATTGGCATCAAAGGTTCTGTGATCTGTGAGGTCATAGAATCACAGAACCAACCAGGCTGGAAAAGTGCTCAGAGCTCATCAAGTCCAACCTGTGACCTAACACCTCCTGACAACTAACATATGGCACCAAGTGCCACATCCAATCCCCTCCTGAACACCTCCAGGGGTGGGGACTCCACCACCTCCCTGGGCAGCACATCCCCAGGGCCAATCTCTCTTGCTGGGAAGAACTTTCTCCTCACCTCCATCCTAAACCTCCCCTGGCACAGTTTGAGTCTGTGTCCTTTTGTTCTGGTGCTAGGGGCCTGGGAGAAGAGACCAACCCCCACCTGGCTACAACCTCCCTGCAGGGAGCTGGAGAGAGCAAGAAGGTCTCTCCTGAGCCTCCTCTTCTCCAGCTCCCTCAGCCTGAGGGGCTCCAGCCAGGATGAGACTACAGGGGGTCCCAGATGTTGCTGTGCTGGGTAGCAGCTCACCTGCCAAGGACCACATCTTATCCTCCTTCCCTGCCTCCCATGGGCCACCCTTCCCCATGCAGGGGGGAGAAAGATCAGAGCAGGCTGGAGCTATGGAGAGGGCTGCTGGAATTGGAGTATCAGCTCCCTGGGGTGGAGAGAAAGTCCTGGGGATCCAGGGAGGTCCTCACTGACTGGAGAAGGAGAACCATAACCTCCACGGCCAACAAGGGAGAGAAAGTGACCCAGGGAACCATAGGCCAGGCAGTGCCACCTCTGTGCTTGGTAAGATCCGGGAGCAGACCCTAAGCAACCCCAGCTCCCTCAGCCTCTCCTCACAGGGCTGTGCTCCAGACCCCTCCCCAGCTTTGGACACCTTCCACAGGCTGAGAGCTTGGCCAGGAGTTTCCCACAGAGGGATTCCAGAGCAGGTCAGCCAGGGACCCACAGCTTGCTCCTCTGGCCAGTGCCTTCCCAGATGCTGTGATTCAAGTTGCCCTTGGCTCAGAGAGGGCTCAGAGCCTCTCTCCCTCGTGCCCAGTTCACAGCCTGGAGCTTTCCCTTGGCTCAGGGAGGGCTGGGGGGCCTCTGTCTCTCCTGTGTGCTCCACTGCCAGGCTGTAGCCTTTCTGTGGCTCTGCTGGGATTCAGCTGGAGCCTTTCCCCTCTCTGCCTTGGTGCAGGTGCAAGGCCCAGGTGTGGTCACCGCCTGCCGCTGAGGCTCTGCAGCTGCTCCTGCGGCAGCATTTGGCTCCAGCTGCTGCCCGGCCGAGCCCGGGGCGGGCTGCCTGGCTGAGCTGAAGCCCTGTCCCGGGTCAGCGAGTGCCCTCTGGGGACACAGAAGCCTGCTGGCTGGACCTCTGGGATGGGGCACATCCAGCCGTGGCCAGGGCCACACACAGCTCCCAGCTGTGTCACAAAGTCGATTGCATTGCTCCGTGCTGACCTGCAGCCCAGCAGTGTCCAGGCCAGCACACTCAGGGCTGCTTGCAAGGTCAGTCACAGCTGCTGGGCGTCTGCCAGGCCAGCACACCCACAGGTGCTCAGCCACTGCCTGGGCTAGGGCATGATGGGGGGTTTGACCCTTCAGGACCATCCTCTGCAAAGCTCTGGGAGCCTTTGGTGGCAGAAGGTCTGAAGGGGCAGCTGGGGCTTAGACATTGTCATGAGAGCCATCCCCCATGGGAGCTGTGCTTGGGGCTTTGGACTGCAGCTTCCCTCGTCACAGAGCACTGTGGACCTTGTCCTGGCTGCTGGGCTTGCTCCATGAGGCAGCACTCCCCCAGCCAGGGGAGGAGTTCCTGCTGCTCAGGGCTGCCCTGCTGAAGGCATTTTCCCTGCCAGGTTCTCGTGGTCTACCTCTTGCCATGCAGCCACCAGGAATGTCTCTCAGGCCTGGCTCTTGGTGAGACTTTGGTCTGTGTCCCTCACCATCTGTGCTGTGCCCTCTGGAGAGGATGAGACACAGCTGAAGCTGTAAGAGACACAGACCAAAGTGTCCCCAACAGCCAGGCTTGAGGGACATTGCTGGCCATGACATTTGAGTGTGCAAAGCTGCACCACACTGGCTCCTTGGCTGCCTCCAGCCCTGAAGCATGTGGTGGTCCGAAGGAAGGTAGAGGAGAGCAGGAACCAAGCCTGGATCTGAGCAGCAATTTAACCACAGCACTGCTGCTGCCTTGTCCCATGCCCCTTCCCGCTCCAGTGAAACAGAAGCAGAACCTGCAGGAGGTCCAAATGTCCCAGGGGCTGTGCTGAAGGGTGCAGGTGGAGCGGTGCTGAGCATCCTCACAGCCCTGGGTAGTATCACAGTGTCACAGTATCACCAAGGGTGGAAGAGACCTCAAAGATCATCGAGTCCAACCTGGCACCACAGACCTCATGACTAGACCATGGCACCAAGTGCCACATCCAGTCCCCTCTTGAACACCTCCAGGGATGGGGAGCCTCCCTCCCTGGGCAGCACATCCCAGTGGTGAATGACTCTCTCTGGGAAGAACTTTCTCCTCACCTCCAGCCTAAACCTCCCCTGGCACAGCTTGAGACTGTGTCCTCTTGTTCTGGTGCTGGGGGCCTGGGAGAAGAGACCAACCCCCACCTGGCTACAACCTCCCTGCAGGGAGTTGGAGAGAGCAATGAGGTCTCCCCTGAGCCTCCTCTGCTCCAGGCTCAGCAACCCCAGCTCCCTCAGCCTCTCCTCCCAGGGCTGTGCTCCAGACCCCTCCCCAGCCTTGTTGCCCTTCTCTGGACACCTTCCAGTCTCTCAATGTCCTTCCTAAACTGAAGGGCCCAGAACTGGACACAGGACTCAAGGTGTGGCCTAAGCAGTGCTGAGCCCAGGGCAGGATGAGCTCCCTGCTCCTGCTGGCCACACTGTTCCTGCTGCAGGCCAGGATGCCATTGGCCTTCTTGGCCCCCTGGGCACACTGCTGGCTCATGTTCAGGCGGCTGTCGATCAGCACCATGGGATCCCCAGCAGAGGGTTTGGGCAGAGGTGGGCTCTGTGTGTGCAGCTCACCCTGAGCAGGCTAAGCTCGGGAGGAGGTGGTGAGCACTGAGAGTGCTTTGGGAAGTGCAAGGAAATGCCTCTGGGTCTGGGGGTTCTGCTGCCTGCCCCCATCTCATGGAGCAGCAGGTGCCCTGCTCAGGCCCAAGCCTCTCCCTTCCTGCTGCCTGCAGAGACACATTTCTGGCAGGCTCCAGCCCTGCCAAGCCCTCTGCCTCTCTCCCTGCTCCCCAGGTCCCTGTCTCTCATCTCTCCCATCAGATGCTTGCTGGCAGCAGGCAGAGCCAGGCAAGAAGGAGCTGGGAAGCGGGAGGCTTTATTTTTTCCCTAGAGACTTCATACTTCAAACTGTGCTGTCAGGTATCCTCAGACTAGACAGCCTGGCCTTTTGCTAACCCCTGGGGAGGCACTGGGCCTGCTCACATCTCAGCTGCTCCCAGCACACAGCTGCAGACATGCATCTTCCCCCAGACTCGCAGGCAGGCTGCAACAGGCGCCCTGCGGTTCAGGCAAGAGGGACAGGACTGTGTGCAGAGCGTATCTCCATCCAGCCATGCAAAGGAGCCCCAAGCAGCAGCATACCTCTGCGGGAATGCAGGAGGGAGGCTCTGTCCTGCCAGCTACCACAGAGCCTGGGAAGGGGCAGAGCAGACTCTGTGCTGGGAGTGCACAAACCCTCAGCCAGAGACTGGGAGCCAGAGGAAAAGAATTGGCTCGAACTGAACTGCCCAAGGAAGCTGATCCTGCCCAGCTGCACTCTCACCTCTGCACACCCACGGGCCTGGGGGGCTCAGCCAGCACTTGTGTGCAGCATGGAGGACAAAGGGTGACAGCTGCTGTGTGCTTCCCATTGGGGATGGCAGCTGCTGGCCGAACCTTACCCCCTGGCTGCTGCTGAGTGGGGAGGAAAGGAAGGACGGGGAGATGGTTTGGACCTGGCAGCCAACGTCCGCAGCGGGCCGCTCCGCTCTGCCTGCTTCTCCCCGTGGCTCTCAGATGAGATTGTCTCCTGCCACCTCTGTTCCCTCTGCACACAGAATGGGAGGGGCTGGAAGGGACCTCTGGAGATCAGCTGGCCCCAGCCCCCACCCAGAGCAGGGTCACCCAGGGCAGTCTGCACAGCAATGCACCCAGGAGGGTTTGGAAAGGCTCCAGAGCAGGAGACTCCACAGACACCCTGGGCAGCCTGCTCAGGGCTCCAGCAGCCTCACACCTCATGGTGAGGTGGAACCTCCTGGGTCAGGGACACCTCACACCACAGCAGGTTGCTCACAGCCACCTCCAGCCTGGCTGCAAACACCTCCAGGCAGGAGGCTTCCACCCCCTCCCTGGGCAGCCTGTGCCAGGCTCTCACCACCCTCCTGGGCAACAACTTCTTCCTCATGTCCAATCTCAATCTCCCCACTTCTAGTTTTGCTCCATCCCCCAGTCCTATCCCTCCCTGACACCCTCACAAGTCCCTCCCCAGCTTGCTTGGAGCCCCCTGCAGATCCTGGAAGGCCACAATGAGGTCTCCTGGGAGCCTTCTCTCCAGCCTGCACAACCCCAACTCTCTCATCTGTCCTCACAGCAGAGCAGCTCCAGCCCTCTGCTCCTCCTCGTGGCCCTTCTCTGGGCACCTTCAGCCCCTCCAGATCCTTCCTGGCACAGAGGCTCCAGGACTGGACCCAGAGCTCCAGGTGGGGTCTCCCCAGGGCTGAGCAGAGGGGCAGAATCCCCTCCCTGGCCCTGCTGGCCACACTTCTCTTGCTGCAGCCCAGGCTCTGCTTGGCTCTCTGGGCTGCAAGTGCTCCCTGCTGGCTCCTGCTGAGCTTCTCCTCCCCCAGCACCCCCAAGGCCTTTCCTTTGGGGCTGCTCTGCAGCCAGTCCCTGCCCAGCCTAGAGCAGTGCCTGGGATTGCCCCAGGCCAGCTGCAGGACCTTGCCCTTGCTCTTGTTGACCCTCCTGAGGTGGGCTTGGGCCCAGCTCTGCAGCCTGTGCAGGTCCCTCTGGATGGATCCTTCCCTCCAGCTGTCAGCCCCAGCACACAGCTGGGTGCTGAGGGAGCCTCAGTGCCTCTGTCCATGGCCCCAAGAGAGCTGCTCAAGCAGCCTGGTGCCAGTGCTGATCCCTGAGGGACTCCACTTGTCCCTGGCCTCCCCCTGGCCATGGATCCATCTTTCACAGCTGCCTTGCTGACACACTTAAAGGAGGCAGATTCTCCTTCAGAGAGGAGGTGCTGGGCTCTCTGCCTTGTGTTCCACAGCCATCAGTGAGAGCCCAGCAGGTTCCCTGCACACTTGCAAGCTTCTTTTAACCCGTGTTGGGATGCTGCCTGCTGGGAGATGCATGAGGGAAGGCATCAAGCTGCTAATAACCTGAGCAGGTCTGCAGGTGAAATGGGCAAGAAGGCAGAGGACTGACCTGAGCCTGAACACTGACCCCAAACAAGGAAGAGGAATCAGAGGGAGTGAGTGGGAACATAAACAATGGCTGTTTAGAGAACACTTTCACAGTTTGCCCTCCTGGAGCTCCAAAACCAGTTAGCAGAGCAAGCTGCTAATTAACAGGATCAGAGCTTGGAAAAGGAGCTCTAAGCATCTGCTGGAGCTGAGGGCTGCTCAGGTGGAGTGTGGCTGTGCCTGACACTCATCCTGCCATGGGCTGGGCTGGGGCTGGAAGGGGCCTTAAACATCATCCAGCTCCAACCCCTGCCACGGGCAGGGACACCTCCCACCAGCCCTGGCTGCTCTGGGCCTCATCCAGCCTGGCCTGGAGCACCTCCAGGCAGGGGACAGCCACAGCCTCCCTGGGCAGCCTGTGACAGAGTCTCCCCAGCCTCACTCTCAACAATTTCTTCCTCACCTCCAGTCTCAATCTCCCCTCTCCCAGCTCAAAGCCATTGTCCTCATCCTGCCACTCCCAGCCCTTGTCCAGAGACCCTCCCCAGCTCTCCTGGAGCCCTTCAGGTCCTGGAAGGCTGCTCTGAGGTCTCCCTGGAGCCTTCTCCTTTCCAGGATGAACAGCCCCAACCCTCCCAGCCTGTCTCCAGCTCTCTGATCATCTTTGTGCCCTCCTCTAGACCCTCTCCAGCAGCTCCAGGTCCTTCTTCTGCAGTGCTGCAGGTGGGGTCTGAGCAGAGCAGATGGACAGGATCCCCTCCCTGGGCTGCTGCTCTCCCTGCTCTGGATGCAGCTCAGCAGGGACATCCTCCACTAGCTCAGGACTTGGGGGTGCTGGTGGGGGAGAAGCTGGCCAGGAGCAGGCCATGAAATGCTCAGAGTTTGGAGCAGCTCTGCTGTGGGCACAGGCTGAGGGAGCTGGGGGTGCTCAGCCTGGAGAAGAGAAGGCTCCAGGCAGACCTCAGAGCAACCTCCCAGTACCTGCAGGGGCTGCAGGAAGGCTGCAGAGGGACTGTTGGCAAAGGCCTGCAGGGCCAGGCCCAGGGACAATGGCTTCAGAGCAGAGCAGAGCAGATGGAGCTTGGATGGGAGGAACAAGTTGTGCAGCAGGAGGCTGCTGGAAGACTGCAGCAGGTTGCCCAGGAGGGGGTTGGGCTCCATCCCTGGAGCTGTTGAAGGGGAGGCTGGAGAGGGCTGTGGGCAGCCTGCTGCAGTGGAGGATGTCCCTGCTGAGGGCAGGGGCTGGAGTGGGTGAGCTGTGGAGCTCCCTTCCAGCCCAGAGCACTCTGTGGTTCTATGATTCTAAGGTCAGTGCAGCCTGGGAAGGAAGAGTTGGGCCCTGAGGAGGACCAGGACGGAGGCAATGTGAAGATGAGCCAACAGTGCACTCTGATGGCAACCAGGGAAACCACAACCTGGGCTGTGCTCCACTGTGGCCAGCAAGGAGCTA
Source organism: Picus viridis (assembly GCA_033816785.1). NCBI lineage: Eukaryota > Metazoa > Chordata > Aves > Piciformes > Picidae > Picus > Picus viridis. The sequence goes on along the minus strand of CM066600.1, from coordinate 10,313,384 downwards.
CCCACCCCTGCTCAGGGCTTCTGTGCCTGTATCCTGCATGCTCTGTGCCTGTGCATCCTCCTGGCCCCCTCCCTCCAGAGCAAGAAGATGGGAAAGATAAGAACAGAGGAGGTGTGGTAGAGGCTGGCTGAGGTGTTAAAGGTCTCATAGCTTGGCCTCAGGACAAGTAGAAGGAGATGTTGTCAGCCAAAGAGGATGCTGAGGGGCTGGCACCCACAGCCCAGCAGTCCTTGCAGGGCACTGCAGTGGGCATGAAGCCAGACACTGCTCAGCCACAGCAAGCAGTGGGACAAGGGTCACAGGTGACAGATTCAGGTGGGAGACTGGGAACAGATATCAGTGCAGCATTGCTCCTTGCTCAGTCATGTCCCACAGTGACCTGTGAGGGATCTCCCCAAGCCCTGGATCTGCTGCACAGGCTCCAACAAAGAGCTGTGAAGATGATGGAGGGACTTGAACCTCTCTGCTCTGAAGAGAGGCTGAGAGCCCTGGGGCTGTTTGGACTGGAGAGGAGAAGGCTGAGAGGGGATGTGAGCAATGTCTATCAAACCCTGGGGCTGTTTGGACTGGAGAGGAGAAGGCTGAGAGGGGATGTGAGCAATGTCTATCAAACCCTGGGGCTGTTTGGACTGGAGAGGAGAAGGCTGAGAGGGGATGTGAGCAATGTCTATCAAACCCTGGGGCTGTTTGGACTGGAGGGGAGAAGGCTGAGAGGGGATGTGAGCAATGTCTATCAATAGCTGAGGGCTGGGGGCAAGAGGAAGGGGCCAGGCTCTGCTCAGTGGTATCTGACACTAGGACAAGGAACAATGGATATAAGCTGCAACCCAGGGGTTCCACCTGAACATGAGGAGAAACTTCTTCGGTGTGAGGCTGCTGGAGCCTGCAGCAGGCTGTGGAGTCTGCTGCTCTGGAGCCTTTCAAAGCAAAACCTGGATGTGTTCTGTGTGCCCTGCCCTGGGTGGTGCTGCTCTGGCAGGGCTTGGACTGGATGACCTCTGGAGGTCCCTTCCAGTCCCTAATGTTCTCTGATCTGCTTCTCCCCACACTGCTCCATGCAGGACACCTTCATTCCCAGGCTAGCACCTCAGGCTCAGCTCTCCCCTCTGCACACCAGGCCTGCTGTGGTGGGAGGTGTCCCTGCCCATGGCAGGGGTTGGAACTGGCTGAGCCTGGAGGTCCCTTCCAAGCCTGACAGCTCTGTGATTCCATTTGGATCATTTTCAGAGCAGTTTTTGTGTGTCTCTGTGACTCTGCTGACCTGAAACTTTTCACCCAGCAAATTCAGACACACACTGGAGAGCTGCTCCTACAGGAAAGGAAATGCAAACTGGAGCAGTGCTTGAAGATCAGCCTGGAGAGCACCAGTGCCACAGGCTGGGACACTGCCTGCTCCCTGCCCAGCTGCTTTGGTGAGAGTATTTGTACAGTGCAGAGCAAGAAGAGATCACAGCAGAGGTAGGGGCAGGAGGGAGCTGGGGGTGGGGTAGAAAAGGAAGAAAAGAAATCAGATCCTAGCTGAAAAATTATATCAGCAAAAGAGAAGTCACAGAGCAGAGCTGCTTGGAAGAGGCCTCCAGGCTCAGCCCAAGCCGGCAACCAGCACTGCAGGCTCAGCACCAAACCATGGCCCTAAGCCCCAGGCCCACAGCTGCTGGAACCCCCCCAGGGCTGGGCACTGCAGCACTGCCCTGGGCAGAGCATTCCAGGGCTGAGATCCCTGCCAGGGCAGAAATCCTTCCTGATTGCAGCCTGAGCCTCCCCTGGGGCAGCTTGGAGCCATTGCCTCTGCTCCTGTCCCTTGGCACCAAGGAGCAGAGGCTGCCCCCTCCTCAGCCCAACCTCCCTGCAGGCAGCTGCAGAGAGCAAGGAGGTCTCCCTCAGCCTCCTCTGCTCCAGCCTGACCCCCCAGCCCCCTCAGCCCTGCTCTAGCCCAGGGGCTCCAGGCCCTGCTCCAGCCTGGCTGCCCTGCTCTGGACACCTCCAGCCCCTCAGGGTCCTTCCTGCAGGGAGGGCCCAGAGCTGAGCACAGCACTCCAGCTGTGGCCTGCCCAGTGCTGAGCACAGGGGGATGGTCACCTCCTGGCCCTGCTGCCCCCCTGCTCCTGCCCCAAGCCAGGAGGCCATTGGCCTGCTTGGCCCCTGGGCACTGCTGGCTCCTGGTCAGTGGCTGCCACCCAGCACCCCCAGGGCCCTCCCCCAGCTGCAGCTTTCCAACCACACCTCCCCAGGCCTGGAGCTCCCCATGGGGTGGTTGTGAGCCAGGGGCAGGCCCTGGCCCTTGGCCTTGTTGAGCTTCATCCACTGAGCCTTGGCCACGGCTCTGACCTGCCCAGACCCCCTGTGAGGCTTCCCTCCCCTCCAGCAGCGGGACAGAGCCACCCAGCCCGTGCCGCCTGCAGGCTCCCTGAGGCTGCCTCCATGCCTTCAGTTGGAGGAGAAGGAGCAAATGTTGTCAGGTTCAGACTAGGCAATATTTTACTTGTTCTCAAAGACATCAGAGGGAAGGAATGCAAACAGAAAGGGAGAGATATGCAAATTAATGTAAATTGATCTGGAAATGTGCTCACAGCATCAGTCTCTTGGCACCTTACCCATGTCTGTGCCTGACTGCCTGCATGTGACTGAGCAGGGGGTTAAAGGGAGGCACAGTGTGACTGCTGCAGTGCAGTACAATGAGGAGCCCAGCCTGGGAGGGCAGCTGGCAGGCTGCATGGCCACAGGCAGGGCTGGGGCTTCACTTCTGCTGCCCACTTCTCACTCCAGAGCTAACAGCACAGCCTCACTCTGTCAGTACAGCTGAATTTGCTCTTCAGGACAACTCCTTCTGGTAGGGGTTGGTCTCTTCTCCCAGACAACCAGCCCCAGAACAAGAGGACACAGTCTAAAGCTGTGCCAGGGGAGGGTTAGGCTCAAGGTGGCTTCAGCAGGTGTGCAGGGGTGCAGCAGGCGTGCAGGGGTGCAGCAGGCGTGCAGGGCCACAGCAGGGGTGCAGGGCTGCAGCAGGGGTGCAGGGGCGCAGCAGGGGTGCAGGGGCGCAGCAGGGGTGCAGGGCTGCAGCAGGGGTGCAGGGGTTGCAGCAGGGGTGCAGGGCTGCAGCAGGGGTGCAGGGCTGCAGCAGGGGTGCAGGGGCGCAGCAGGGGTGCAGGGGTGCAGCAGGGGTGCAGGGGTTGCAGCAGGGGTGCAGGGGTGCAGCAGGGGTGCAGGGCCACAGCAGGCGTGCAGGGGCACAGCAGGTGTGCAGCAGGGGTGCAGGGCTGCAGCAGGTGTGCAGGGCCACAGCAGGTGTGCAGGGCTGCAGCAGGGGTGCAGGGGCGCAGCAGGGGTGCAGGGCTGCAGCAGGGGTGCAGGGGCGCAGCAGGGGTGCAGGGCTGCAGCAGGGGTGCAGGGGCGCAGCAGGGGTGCAGGGGCACAGCAGGGGTGCAGGGCTGCAGCAGGGGTGCAGGGGCGCAGCAGGGGTGCAGCGGCGCAGCAGGGGTGCAGGGTGCAGCAGGGGTGCAGGGTTGCAGCAGGGGTGCAGGGCTGCAGCAGGGGTGCAGGGGCACAGCAGGGGTGCAGGGCTACAGCAGGGGTGCAGGGGCACAGCAGGGGTGCAGGGGCACAGCAGGGGTGCAGGGCTGCAGCAGGGGTGCAGGGGTGCATTAGGGGTGCAGGGCCACAGCAGGTGTGCAGGGCTGCAGCAGGGGTGCAGGGGCGCAGCAGGGGTGCAGGGGCGCAGCAGGGGTGCAGGGGCGCAGCAGGGGTGCAGGGCTGCAGCAGGGGTGCAGGGGTGCATTAGGGGTGCAGGGCACAGCAGCAGGTGTGCAGGGCTGCAGCAGGGGTGCAGGGGCGCAGCAGGGGTGCAGGGGCGCAGCAGGGGTGCAGGGCTGCAGCAGGGGTGCAGGGGCACAGCAGGGGTGCAGGGCGCAGCAGGGGTGCAGGGGCGCAGCAGGGGTGCAGGGCTGCAGCAGGGGTGCAGGGGCACAGCAGGGGTGCAGGGGCACAGCAGGGGTGCAGGGGCGCAGCAGGGGTGCAGGGGCACTGCAGGGGTGCAGGGCTGCAGCAGGGGTGCAGGGGTGCATTAGGGGTGCAGGGCCACAGCAGGTGTGCAGGGCTGCAGCAGGGGTGCAGGGGCGCAGCAGGGGTGCAGGGGCGCAGCAGGGGTGCAGGGCTGCAGCAGGGGTGCAGGGGCACAGCAGGGGTGCAGGGCGCAGCAGGGGTGCAGGGCTGTAGCAGGGGTGCAGGGGTTGCAGCACGCATGGAAGGCCACAGCAGGCATGCAGGGCTGCAGCAGGGGTGCAGGGGCGCAGCAGGGGTGCAGGGCTGCAGCAGGGGTGCAGGGCTGCAGCAGGGGTGCAGGGGCACAGCAGGGGTGCAGGGCTACAGCAGGGGTGCAGGGGCACAGCAGGGGTGCAGGGGCACAGCAGGGGTGCAGGGCTGCAGCAGGGGTGCAGGGGTGCATTAGGGGTGCAGGGCCACAGCAGGTGTGCAGGGCTGCAGCAGGGGTGCAGGGGCGCAGCAGGGGTGCAGGGCGCAGCAGGGGTGCAGGGGCGCAGCAGGGGTGCAGGGCTGCAGCAGGGGTGCAGGGGTGCATTAGGGGTGCAGGGCCACAGCAGGTGTGCAGGGCTGCAGCAGGGGTGCAGGGGCGCAGCAGGGGTGCAGGGGCGCAGCAGGGGTGCAGGGCTGCAGCAGGGGTGCAGGGGCACAGCAGGGGTGCAGGGGCGCAGCAGGGGTGCAGGGGCGCAGCAGGGGTGCAGGGCTGCAGCAGGGGTGCAGGGGCACAGCAGGGGTGCAGGGGCACAGCAGGGGTGCAGGGGCGCAGCAGGGGTGCAGGGGCACTGCAGGGGTGCAGGGCTGCAGCAGGGGTGCAGGGGTGCATTAGGGGTGCAGGGCCACAGCAGGTGTGCAGGGCTGCAGCAGGGGTGCAGGGGCGCAGCAGGGGTGCAGGGGCGCAGCAGGGGTGCAGGGCTGCAGCAGGGGTGCAGGGGCACAGCAGGGGTGCAGGGGCGCAGCAGGGGTGCAGGGCTGTAGCAGGGGTGCAGGGGTTGCAGCACGCATGGAAGGCCACAGCAGGCATGCAGGGGCGCAGCAGGGATGCAGGGGCACAGCAGGGTTGCAGGGGTGCAGCAGGGGTGCAGGGACGCAGCAGGCGTGCAGGGGTTGCAGCACGCATGCAGGGCCACAGCAGGCATGTAGGGGCGCAGCAGGGGTGCAGGGGTTGCAGCACGCATGCAGGGCCACAGCAGGCGTGCAGGGCCACAGCAGGCGTGCAGGGCCGCAGCTGCCGGGGCCGTGCTGCCGGGGCAGCGCCGCACACGAGGCGGCCTTGCTTTCCCTTCCGCTGCTGCCGCGGTGCTCAGCGCCCGCCGCGCGGTGCCGGGCTCTGCAGCGGCGGTGTGTGAGCCGGAGCCCCCGGCAGGACGGGTGCCGGGCAGCTGGGAGCCGGCGGCGGAGGGGACAGGCCTGGGCCGAGGCAGGGCGGGCGGCGGAAGAGGAGCGAGAGCCACCGCAGCCCCGGCTGCACCTCCCTGCGCTCTGCCCTGTGGAGCTGCCCCGGCTCCAGAGAAGGAGACTCCACAACCTCTCTGGGCAGCCTGCTCCAGGCCTCTGTGAACCTAACAGCAGAGAAGTTCCTCCTGGGCTGCAGCTTCCATCCCCTGCCCCTTGGCCTCCCCAGGGCACAGTGAGCAGAGCCTGGCCCTGACCCTCCCTGCTGACCCCCAGCCCTCAGCTCTTGATAGCCATTGACCAGATCCCTCTCAGCCTTCTCCTCTCCAGACTGAACACCCCCAGGGCTCTCAGCCTCTCCTCCCCAGGCAGTGCTCCAGGCCCTGCAGCATCCTTGCAGCCTCCCTTGGGCTCTCCCCAGCAGATCCCTGTCCCTCCTGAGCTGGGCAGCCCAGAGCTGGCTGCAATCTTCCAGGGAGGTCTCAGCAGGGCAGAGCAGAGGGGGAGGAGAAGCTCCCTGGCTCTGCTGCCACACTCTGCCGAATGCCCCCAGGACCCCCTTGGCCTCTTGGCCCCCAGGGCACATTGCTGTCCCCTGCAGAACTTGCTGCCCCCAGCACTCCCAGGTGCTTCTCCTTGGGGCTGCTCCCCAGCAGATCCCCTCCAGCCTCAACTGCTGCAGTTTGTTCCTCCTGCCCAGGGCCACCTTGGCTACAAGCAGTGTCCTTCCTCTGCCCCTCAAGCCTGCCCTGCTCCCAGCCCCAGGTGTGCAGCCCTGCACCAGCCCTGTGCAGTCACCTTGGGCCTGGCCTGCACTCAGCAGCAGAGGAACAAATGCAGAGACCTCTGCTGAGGCCAGAGGCCTGAGCTAGGCAGGGAGGTTGTGCCTCAGAGCCAGAAGCAAACTCCTCTGGTGCAGATAGGCCATGGGGGCATTCAGGGAGCCAAGGTGGGATCCAGACCAAATCCCCGGGCCCACAGTCATGCCTCTGTATGTCTTCAGAGGCCAAGACCCTCCTGGGCAACCCCAGCTTCCCATCTTCCAGTCTTGAATAACCTCTGATAGCTGAAGGTGCTGCCACACCTTCTGGAGGGCCCTCAGCCCAAGAGAGGAGCAATTCAGCACTGCCTGCTGGATGGTGACAAAAACATCACCCAACCCTTCTAGCTGCCAGCTGCTGCCCATGCAGCCGTTCCCAGGCCCCCAGCACCACTCACAGGGGCACTCCTTCATGCCAACTTGTTTGTCTTTGCCTTCACCCACAAAAAGAAGGCTCCAGGGAGACCTCAGAGCAGCCTTCCAGGACCTGAAGGGCTCCAGGAGGGCTGGGGAGGGACTTTGCACAAGGGCTGGGGGTGCCAGGATGAGGAACAATGGCTTTGAGCTGGGAGAGGGAAGTCTGAGAGTGGAGATGAGGAAGAAATTGTTGGCAGTGAGGCTGGGGAGACTCTGGCACAGGCTGCCCAGGGAGGCTGTGGCTGTCCCCTGCCTGGAGGTGTTCAGGGCCAGGCTGGATGAGGCCCTGAGCAGCCTGTGCTGGTGGGAGGTGTCCCTGGCCATGGCAGGGGGTAGGCACTGGATGGACTTTAAGGTCCTTTCCAAGCCAAACCCTTCCAGAACTCTGTGAATTACTTTCCTCCCCAGCTCAGTCCATCTCTGAGACTCCTCTTGGCCACCCACAGTTGCTAAACCAGAGTCCTTCATGCTGCTCTCTGTGTGTGCCTTTAAGAAACTGGGATGTCTTAGGCCTTAGAGTACAGACCTCCAGAGGCTGGACAGGTCCAGAGGTGGACCAGGAAGTGTAATCCTTTGCTGTTTCATTCCCAGAATGCCTGCACACTCTGTCCTGCTCCTTCTCCTCTCCTTGCTCCTTGCCTGGCACAGGATTCCTTATCTCAGGTTGGAGGGCAGTGGTGCTGCTGGCAAGCTGAAATTTTAGCTGCATCACAACCACAGCAACCCCAGGCAGAGCTACAGGCTGGGGGCAGAGTGGCTGAGAGCTGCCACACAGAGAGGGACCTGGGGGTGCTGATTGACAGCTGCCTGAACATGAGCCAGCAGTGTGCCCAGGGGGCCAAGAGGGCCAATGGCATCCTGGCCTGGAGCAGGAACAGTGTGGCCAGCAGGAGCAGGGAGCTCATCCTGCCCTGTGCTCAGCACTGCTTAGGCCACACCTTGAGTCCTGGGTCCAGTTCTGGGCCCCTCAGGTGAGGAAGGACATTGAGAGACTTGAAGGTGTCCAGAGAAGGGCAACAGAGCTGGGGAGGGGTCTGGAGCACAGCCCTGGGAGGAGAGGCTGAGGGAGCTGGGGTTGCTGAGCCTGGAGAAGAGGAGGCTCAGGGGAGACCTCATTGCTCTCTACAGCTCCCTGAAGGGAGGTTGTAGCCAGGTGGGGGTTGGGCTCTTCTCCCAGGCAATCAGCAGCAGAACAAGAGGACACAGTCTCAATCTGTGCCAGGGGAGGTTGAGGCTGGAGGTGAGGAGAAAGTTCTTCCCAGCAAGAGAGATTGGCCCTTGGGATGTGCTGCCCAGGGAGGTGGTGGAGTCTCCATCCCTGGATGTGTTCAAGAGGGGATTGGATGTGGCACTTGGAGCCATGGGTTAGTCAGGAGGTGTTGGGTGACAGTTTGGACTTGATGAGCTCTGAGGTCTCTTCCAACCTTATTGATTCTCTGGCTCTGTGATCTCAAACAAAACATGGGGATGGTGCCCTCTGCCCCTTGGGTTTGCTTATTTGATCTCTGCTGGCTGCTAAAGGAGCTCTGAGTGAGGAGGATCTGTGGAAGCTACCAGGTGCACACATCTGGGAAAGACCACCTGGAGCCTTCACCATTGACCCCATCCCTCTCAGCCCCCAGCACCACCTGGTGAGAGATGAGGGAACCAGTGAAGTGTTGGCTCCTGCAGGGGTAGAAGTCACCACAGCCAAGACCACAGCCAGATGGAGATGGTTCCCAGCAGCACTGCCCAGGGCCAGCCCAGCCCAGCCCAGCCCAGCCCAGCCCAGCCCCCAGCCCAGCCCAGCCCAGCCCAGCCCAGCCCAGCCCAGCCCAGCCCAGTCCAGCCCAGCCCAGCCCAGTCCAGCCCAGCCCTGCCCAGCCCAGCCCAGTCCAGCCCAGTCCAGCCCTGTCCAGCCCAGTCCAGCCCAGCCCAGTCCAGCCCAGCCCAGTCCAGCCCTGTCCAGCCCAGTCCAGCCCAGCCCAGTCCAGCCCAGCCCAGCCCAGCCCTGTCCAGCCCAGTCCCAGCCCAGTCCAGTCCAGCCCAGCCCAGCCCTGTCCAGCCCAGTCCAGCCCAGTCCAGCCCAGCCCAGCCCAGCCCAGCCCTGTCCAGCCCAGCCCAGTCCAGCCCAGCCCAGCCCAGCCCAGCCCAGCCCAGCCCAGCCCAGCCCAGCCCAGCCCAGCCCAGCCCAGCCCAGCCCAGCCCAGCCCAGCCCAGCCCAGCCCCAGCCCAGCCCAGCCCAGCCCAGCCCAGCCCAGCCCCAGCCCAGCCCAGCCCAGCCCAGCCCAGCCCAGCCCAGCCCTGTCCAGCCCAGCCCAGCCCAGCCCAGCCCAGCCCTGTCCAGCCCAGCCCAGCCCAGCCCAGCCCAGCCCAGCCCAGCCCTGTCCAGCCCAGCCCAGCCCAGCCCAGCCCAGCCCAGCCCAGTCCAGCCAGTGTCCAGCCCAGTCCAGCCCAGTCCAGCCCAGCCCAGCCCAGCCCTGTCCAGCCCAGTCCAGCCCAGCCCAGTCCAGCCCAGCCCAGCCCAGCCCTGTCCAGCCCAGTCCATCCCAGCCCAGTCCAGCCCAGCCCAGCCCAGCCCTGTCCAGCCCAGTCCAGCCCAGTCCAGCCCAGCCCAGCCCAGCCCTGTCCAGCCCAGCCCAGCCCAGCCCAGCCCAGCCCAGCCCAGCCCAGCCCAGCCCAGCCCAGCCCAGCCCAGCCCAGCCCAGCCCAGCCCAGCCCAGCCCAGCCCTGTCCAGCCCAGTGCCCATCCCAGCCCAGCCCAGCCCAGCCCAGTCCAGCCCAGCCCAGTCCAGCCCAGTCCAGCCCTGTCCAGCCCCCAGCCCAGCCCAGCCCAGCCCAGCCCTGTCCAGCCCAGCCCAGCCCAGCCCAGCCCAGCCCAGCCCCCAGCCCTGTCCAGCCCAGTCCATCCCAGCCCCAGTCCAGCCCAGCCCAGTCCCAGCCCAGCCCCCAGCCCTCCCAGCCCAGTCCAGCCCAGCCCAGTCCAGCCCAGTCCAGCCCAGCCCAGCCCAGCCCAGCCCAGCCCAGCCCAGCCCAGCCCAGCCCAGCCCAGCCCAGCTGGTTTGTCAGTCCTGCTGCTCCTGGAGGTCTGCTGGAGACTGGGAGAGGAAGAAGGCAGACTGAAGAGCAGAGCCCAGGGCACAAAGCTGAGTCAGTCCCCTTGGATTCACATCTCATCACTTGCTGCCTGCCTGCCCCATGGAGCTCACAGGGCACCTGGCACCACAAGCCTGCCCCAGCTCTGGGACCATTCCAAGCCCTCATCCTGCACTATTTCCCCCTGGTGTCCTGCTGCCTCTGCACTCTGTGCCCTTTACTGTGACTCTCAGAATCATGGAACCACAGAGTGCTCTGGGCTGGAAGGGAGCTCCACAGCTCACCCACTCCAAGCCCTGCACTCAGCAGGGACATCCTCCACTGCAGCAGGCTGCCCACAGCCCTCTCCAGCCTCCCCTTCAACAGCTCCAGGGATGGAGCCCAACCCCCTCCCTGGGCAACCTGCTGCAGTCTTCCAGCAGCCTCCTGCTGCACAACTTGTTCCTCCCATCCAAGCTCCATCTGCTCTGCTCTGCTCTGAAGCCACTGTCCCTGGGCCTGGCCCTGCAGGCCTTTGCCAACAGTCCCTCTGCAGCCTTCCTGCAGCCCCTGCAGGTACTGGGAGGTTGCTCTGAGGTCTGCCTGGAGCCTTCTCTTCTCCAGGCTGAGCACCCCCAGCTCCCTCAGCCTGTGCCCACAGCAGAGCTGCTCCAACCCCCTGAGCATCTTTGTGGCCTCTGGACCCTCTCCAGCAGCTCCAGGTCCTTCCTGTGTTGGGGCTCCAGAGCTGGCCCCAGGCCTGCAGGTGAGGTCTCAGCACAGCAAAGGGGCAGAATCTTCTCTCTGGATCTGCTGCAATGCATCTTTGGAGGCAGCCCAGGCTGTGAGTGGCTTCTCCTCTTCTCTTTGCCAAGACAAAAGGCCACTGGCACCCAGTGCCATGTGAAGCCCAATGCTGCTCCCTCTTCACCTCCAGAACTGGAGACAGTTTGACCTTCCAGCTCCACTTCACTTTTACAGAGCTCCATGGCAGCTGCTGGTCTCTGCAGGGAGCCAGAGGAGCACCTAGGAAGGCTTTTCACCAGCTCCCCTCCGATGGCTTCATACCATCATGACCACAGGGACGTGTGGCAGCTGCCCCTGTGCACATTGCTGAGCAGTGAGAGCCTCCTCCTGGCCCAGCTGGAGGTGCTTCAGGCAGGTGGCAGGTGAGGAGTTAACAAAACCTGCTGGATTGAAGTCATTACATTGTGCCTGCACATCCCTGCTGCTCGCCATGGGGAAGGCCCTGGGCTGCAGCTCCCTCCCAATGCAATGAGAGGCAATTTCAGCCAGGCTCCTGCTGCTGACCTATTTAAAGAAGCCCCAGGCAGGGCAGAGCAGGTTGCTGCTGCCTCAGCCTGCAGCAGCCAGGGTCCTGCTGCAGCTGCAGTGCCCTGGTGCCACCTCTGGGAGCAGGCAGCCCACAGCCTCCCCCTCAGCCCGGCCAATGGTGCCACTGGCAGCACCACTGCCCCTGCCCTGCTCAGGCTCTGTGAGAATGGTCTTGAGAAGGGTCTGGGGGTGTCAGCTGGTGACAGACTCCCCAGGAGCCAGCACTGGTCCCTGGCAGCCAGGAGCCAGCCCTGGGCTGAGCTGCAGCCAGAGCAGGGAGAGCAGCAGCACAGGGAGGGGATTCTGCCCCTCTGCTCTGCTCTGCTCAGAGCCCACCTGCAGCACTCCCTCCAGCTCTGGGGCCCCAGCACAGGAAGGACCTGGAGCTGCTGGAGAGGCTCCAGGGGAGGCCACAAAAATGATCAGGGGGTTGGAGCAGCTCTGCTATAGGAGCAGCTGAGAGAGTTGTGGCTGTCCAGCCTGGAGAAGAGAATCAGAACCACAGAGCTGTCAGGGCTGGAAGGGACCTCAAGGCTCAGCCAGCTCCAACCCCCTGCCATGGGCAGGGACACCTCACACCACAGCAGGTTGCTCACAGCCACCTCAGCCTGGCTGCAAACACCTCCAGGCAGGAGGCTGCCACCCCCTCCCTGGGCAGCCTGTGCCAGGCTCTCACCACCCTCCTGGGCAACAACTTCTTCTTCACAGCTAATCTCAATCTCCCCACTTCTAGTTCTGCTCCATCCCCCCAGTCCTGTCCCTCCCTGACACCCTCACAAGTCCCTCCCCAGCTTGCTTGGAGCCCCCTGCAGATCCTGGAAGGCCACAATGAGGTCTCCTGGGAGCCTTCTCCTCTCCAGCCTGCACAACCCCAACTCTCTCATCTGTGCTCACAGCAGAGCAGCTCCAGCCCTCTGCTCCTCCTCGTGGCCCTTCTCTGGGCACCTTCAGCCCCTCCAGATCCTTCCTGGCACAGAGGCTCCAGGACTGGACCCAGAGCTCCAGGGGAGGTCTCAGCAGAGTGGAGCAGAGGGGCAGAATCCCCTCCCTGGCCCTGCTGGCCACACTTCTCTTGCTGCAGCCCAGGCTCTGCTTGGCTCTCTGGGCTGCAAGTGCTCCCTGCTGGCTCCTGCTGAGCTTCTCCTCCCCCAGCACCCCCAAGGCCTTTCCTTTGGGGCTGCTCTGCAGCCAGTCCCTGCCCAGCCTAGAGCAGTGCCTGGGATTGCCCCAGGCCAGCTGCAGGACCTTGCCCTTGCTCTTGTTGACCCTCCTGAGGTGGGCTTGGGCCCAGCTCTGCAGCCTGTGCAGGTCCCTCTGGATGGATCCTTCCCTCCAGCTGTCAGCCCCAGCACACAGCTGGGTGCTGAGGGAGCCTCAGTGCCTCTGTCCATGGCCCCAAGAGAGCTGCTCAAGCAGCCTGGTGCCAGTGCTGATCCCTGAGGGACTCCATTGAGAGGGGGGCCATTGAGAGCCTCTCTTGGGCTCTTTCTTTGCCCACCCAGTGTCCTTCCATCAAAGCCATATCTGAGCAGCCTGGGGAGCAGGCTGTGCTGTGGGACAGGGTTGAAGGCTTTGCTGTCAGTTGCTCTGCCCTTGTCTGTTGATGTTGTGACCTTGTCACAGAAGGCCACCAGGTTTGTCAGGCAGGATTTGCCCCCTGTGCAGGGCTTGCTGACTGTCCCAAATCCTCTCTTTGTTATCCTTCTGCCTCAGCAGTGCCTGCAGGAGGGTCTGCTCCCGGATCTTACCAAGCACAGAGGTGGCACTGCCTGGCCTATGGTTCCCTGGGTCACTTTCTCTCCCTTGTTGGCCGTGGAGGTTATGGTTCTCCTTCTCCAGTCAGTGAGGACCTCCCTGGATCCCCAGGACTTTCTCTCCACCCCAGGGAGCTGATACTCCAATTCCAGCAGCCCTCTCCATAGCTCCAGCCTGCTCTGATCTTTCTCCCCCTGCATGGGGAAGGGTGGCCCATGGGAGGCAGGGAAGGAGGATAAGATGTGGTCCTTGGCAGGTGAGCTGCTACCCAGCACAGCAACATCTGGGACCCCCTGTAGTCTCATCCTGGCTGGAGCCCCTCAGGCTGAGGGAGCTGGAGAAGAGGAGGCTCAGGGGAGACCTCATTGCTCTCTCCAGCTCCCTGCAGGGAGGTTGTAGCCAGGTGGGGGTTGGTCTCTTCTCCCAGGCCCCTAGCACCAGAACAAAAGGACACAGACTCAAACTGTGCCAGGGGAGGTTTAGGATGGAGGTGAGGAGAAAGTTCTTCCCAGCAAGAGAGATTGGCCCTGGGGATGTGCTGCCCAGGGAGGTGGTGGAGTCCCCACCCCTGGAGGTGTTCAGGAGGGGATTGGATGTGGCACTTGGTGCCATATGTTAGTTGTCAGGAGGTGTTAGGTCACAGGTTGGACTTGATGAGCTCTGAGCACTTTTCCAGCCTGGTTGGTTCTGTGATTCTATGACCTCACAGATCACAGAACCTTTGATGCCAATTTGAATCCTGTGTGGGAACTTCTTAGGTCTGTGCTTAAACCATGGAAGGGTATTCATGTGTGGGATGGATCACAACCAAGTAACAGAACCTGTGCAGTTAGCCTGGAGAAGAGGAGGCTCAGGGGAGACCTCATTGCTCTCTCCAGCTCCCTGAAGGGAGGTTGTAGCCAGGTGGGGGTTGGTCTCTTCTCCCAGGCCCCCAGCCCCAGAACAAGAGGACACAGTCTCAAGCTGTGCCAGGGGAGGTTCAGGCTGGGGGTGAGGAAGAAATTCTTCCCAGCAAGAGAGATTGGCCCTTGGGATGTGCTGCCCAGGGAGGTGGTGGAGTCCCCACCCCTGGAGGTGTTTCAGAGGAGCCTGGATGAGGCCCTTGGAGCCATGGGTTAGCTGTCAGGAGGTGCTGGGTGACAGCTTGGGTTGCTGAGCTCTGAGCTCCTTCCCAACCTTATTGATTCTGTGATTCTTGCCAAGCTCAGCCTTCATTTTTGTCCTGGGAAGCTGCAATTCCTCCTCCAGCCGTGCAAGGGGTGGCAGAGCTGCTGCCTTGGCTGCAGCTGGTGTGGAAGGGAATTCATCTGCGGGAGCTGGTGGCATGGAGACCCTGGGGAGCAGGCAGAGGGGAGCTGCTCCAGGGCTCTGCACAGCAGGGCAGGGTGGTCTGAGTGTGTGCTGGGAGAGGGAAGATGTCAGCGTGGACTTACTGGGTGCAGCTGAGCGCCTGATGGTGCCCAGAGCCCCCCAGGATGCCTTGAAGCAGCTTTGTCACTGGCATGCAAGCTGCCTGCCCAGTGCTGTGGTGCTACCAGAGACCCATGCATGATCCAGAGAGCTTCTCCCCCTGGCCTTCAACAGGCTCTGCTGGCATCAGAGGCTGACTGGAGGCTGGGCTCTGGCAGCACAGGCAGAGCTGGCAAGTCTCAGGAAGGGATTCCACCTATTTGCTTGACCCTTCTGAGGGCACACCTGAGTGCCCATGCCCACCCCTGGGACATTCTGGTGTGGCAGAGCTGTTGATGAACCATAATGGGTCCCAGGGGAGGATTGCTGAGCTGGTTGGAGCTGGAGTTGGATGGTGAGAGGCCTGGAGCACAGCCCTGTGAGGAGGGGCCGAGGGAGCTGGGGTTGCTTAGCCTGGAGAAGAGGAGGCTCAGGGGAGACCTCATTGCTCTCTACAGCTCCCTGCAGGGAGGTTGTAGCTAGGGGGGGGTTGGTCTCAGGCCCCCAGCACCAGAACAAGAGGACACAGTCTCAAGCTGTGCCAGGGGAGGTTCAGGCTGGAGGTGAGGAGAAAGCTCTTCCCAGCAAGAGAGATTGGCCTTTGGGATGTGCTGCCCAGGGAGGTGGTGGAGTCCCCATCCCTGGAGGTGTTCAGGAGGGGACTGGACGTGGCACTTGGTGCCATGGTTTAGTCATGAGGTCTGTGGTGACAGGTTGGACTTGAGCTCTGAGGTCTCTTCCAACCTTATTGATTCTGTGATCCTGTGATCATTCAGGCCTGGGCAGGGAGGTGTGGGGGTGAGTCTGTGAGTCTGTGGAGCACAGGAGCTGGGAGCTGGGTTTGGTCTGAAGAAGGAGAGGAGGCTGAGTGGGATCTAGCAGCATCTTCCACTGCCTGAAGAGGCTGGAGAAGGCTCAGAGACAGGCTTGGGTGCACAGAGAGAGGGGCAGTGGGCACAAGCTGGCATGGGATGAGACATCCAGGAGAATTCCTTCATCTGAAAGTGGAGAAGCACCAGGACAGAGTCCCACAAGCAGATATCTTCAAGGTCTCTTCCAACCCAGCCCCCTCTCTGGTGCTACGAAGTGAGTCCTGCCCTTGAAGCCAGCTCCCCTCTTGGTTCTTGGGAGGGAATGAGAAGCTTTCCATTTCCACAATCCCTGCAGGATCCTGCTGGCTCCACTTGGCTCCATGTATGAGTGCAAGCCAAGGGAAGCGGCCCCTGGAGCGGCTCAGATCACCCTGGCAGGGCAGACCATGCCTCGGCCCCAGCTTCGTGCTGCGGTTCAGCTGCCCGCCTCAGCCCTGCAGGGGAATCAGCCCCTCCGAGGGGCGTGCGGGGGAGGGACGGCCGGGCAGAGCCGAGTCCTTCGTTCAGCTCTAGCGGCCACGAGACTCCTTGTTGCCGGGGGCTGCGATTCCAGCGGCCACGGCCGCGAGCTGGCTGCCGGCAGGCAGCGAATGAGAGCTTGGAGACGGCCCCGGGGAAACGGACCTGCCCCCAGGCTGCTGCGGGCACAGGCAGCGGAGGCCGCAGGCCGCTGCGGGCACAGGCAGCGGAGGCCGCAGGCTGCTGCGGGCTGTACCAGCTGCGGGCTGCACCAGCGGCGGGCTGCACCAGCTGCAGGCTGCACCAACTGTGGGCTGCACCAACTGCGGGCTGCACCAACTGCGGGCTGCACCAACTGCGGGCTGCACCAACTGCGAGCTGCACCAGCGGCAGGCTGCACCAACTGCGGGCTGCACCAACTGCGGGCTGCACCAACTGCGGGATGCACCAGCTGCGGGCTGCACCAACTGTGGGCTGCACCAACTGCGGGCTGCACCAACTGCGGGCTGCACCAGCTGCGGGCTGCACCAACTGCGGGCTGCACCAACTGCGGGCTGCACCAACTGCGGGCTGCACCAACTGCGGGCTGCACCAGCTGCGGGCTGCACCAACTGCGGGCTGCACCAACTGCGAGCTGCACCAACTGCGGGCTGCACCAGCTGCGGCTGCACCAACTGCGGGCTGCACCAACTGCGAGCTGCACCAACTGCGGGCTGCACCAGCTGCGGGCTGCACCAACTGCGAGCTGCACCAACTGCGGGCTGCACCAGCTGCGGGCTGCACCAGCTGCGGGCTGTACAAGCTGCGGGCTGCACCAACTGCGGGCTGCACCAACTGCGGGCTGTACCAGCAGTGGGCTGCACCCAGCTGCGGGCTGCACCAGCTGCGGGCTGCACCAACTGCGGCTGCACCAGCTGCGGGCTGCACCAGCTGCGGGCTTCACCAACTGCGGGCTGCACCAACTGCGAGCTGCACCAACCGCGGCTGCACCAGCTGCGGGCTGCACCAACCGCGGCTGCACCAACTGCGGGCTGCACCAGCGGCGGGCTGTACCAACTGCGGGCTGCACCAACTGCGAGCTGCACCAACTGCGGGCTGCACCAGCTGCGGGCTGCACCAACTGCGGGCTGCACCAACTGCGAGCTGCACCAACTGCGGGCTGCACCAGCTGCGGGCTGCACCAACTGCGTAGCTGCACCAACTGCGGCTGCACCAGCTGCGGGCTGCACCAACTGCGGGCTGCACCAACTGCGAGCTGCACCAGAGGCGGGCTGCACCAACTGCGGGCTGCACCAACTGCGGGCTGCACCAGCTGCGGGCTGCACCAACTGTGGGCTGCACCAACTGCGGGCTGCACCAACTGTGGGCTGCACCAACTGCGGGCTGCACCAACTGCGGGCTGCACCAACTGCGGCTGCACCAACTGCGGGCTGCACCAGCTGCGGGCTGCACCAACTGCGGGCTGCACCAACTGCGGCTGCACCAACTGCAGGCTGCACCAACTGCAGGCTGCACTGCACCACCAACTGCGGCTGCACCAGCTGCGGGCTGCACCAGCTGCGCACCAACTGCGGCTGCACCAGCTGCGGCTGCACCAACTGCGGGCTGCACCAACTGCGGCTGCACCAGCTGCGGCTGCACCAACTGCGGGCTGCACCAACTGCGGCTGCACCAACGGCGGGCTGCACCAGCTGCGGGCTGCACCAACTGCTGCACCGCGGGCTGCACCAGCTGCGGGCTGCACCAGCTGCGGCTGCACCAGCTGCGGGCTGCACCAACTGCGGGCTGCACCAACTGCGGGCTGCACCAACTGCGGGCTGCACCAGCTGCGGCTGCACCAGCTGCGGGCTGCACCAGCTGCGGGCTGCACCAGCTGCGGGCTGCACCAGCTGCGGGCTGCACCAACTGCGGGCTGCACCAGCTGCGGGCTGCACCAACTGCGGCTGCACCAGCTGCACCAACGCGGGCTGCACCAACTGCAGGCTGCACCAACCGCAGCCAGCTGCACCAACTGCGGGCTGCACCAACTGCGGGCTGCACCAACTGCGAGCTGCACCAGCTGGCGGCTGCACCAACTGCGGGCTGCACCAACTGCGGGCTGCACCAGCTGCGGGCTGCACCAACTGCGGCTGCACAAACTGTGGGCTGCACCAGCGGCGGGGCTGCACCAGCTGCGGCTGCACCAGCTGCAGGCTGCACCAACTGCGGGCTGTACAAGCTGTGGGCTGCACCAGCTGCACCAACTGCGGGCTGCACCAGCTGCGGGCTGCACCAGCTGCGGCTGCACCAACTGCGGGCTGCACCAGCTGCGGGCTGCACCAGCTGCGAGCTGCACCAACTGCGGGCTGCACCAACTGCGGGCTGCACCAGCTGCGGGCTGCACCAGCTGCGAGCTGCACCAACTGCGGGCTGCACCAGCTGCGAGCTGCACCAACTGCGGGCTGCACCAGCTGCGGGCTGCACCAACTGCGGGCTGCACCAACTGCGTGGCTGCACCAACTGCGGGCTGCACCAGCTGCGGGCTGCACCAACTGCGGCTGCACCAGCTGCGGGCTGCACCAACTGCGGGCTGCACCAGCTGCGGGCTGCACCAACTGCGGGCTGCACCAGCTGCGGGCTGCACCAACTGCGGGCTGCACCAACTGCGAGCTGCACCAACTGCGGCTGCACCAACTGCGGCTGCACCAGCTGCGGGCTGCACCAACTGCGGGATGCACCAGCTGCGGGCTGCACCAACTGTGGGCTGCACCAACTGCGGCTGCACCAGCTGCGGGCTGCACCAACTGCGAGCTGCACCAACTGCGGGCTGCACCAGCTGCGGGCTGCACCAACTGCGGCTGCACCAACTGCGAGCTGCACCAACTGCGGGCTGCACCAGCTGCAGGCTGCACCAACTGCGAGCTGCACCAACCGGGCTGCACCAACTGCGGGCTGCACCAACCGCGGCTGCACCAACTGCGAGCTGCACCAGAGGCGGGCTGCACCAACTGCGGGCTGCACCAACTGCGGGCTGCACCAGCGGCGGGCTGCACCAACTGCGGGCTGCACCAACTGCGAGCTGCACCAACTGCGGCTGCACCAGCTGCGGGCTGCACCAACTGCGGGCTGCACCAACCGCGGGCTGCACCAACTGCGGGCTGCACCAACTGTGAGCTGCACCAACTGGCGGCTGCACCAGCTGCGGCTGCACCAACTGCGGGCTGCACCAGCTGCGGGCTGCACCAACTGCGGGCTGCACCAGCTGTGGGCTGCACCAACTGCGGGCTGCACCAGCTGCGGGCTGCACCAACTGCGGCTGCACCAACTGCGAGCTGCACCAACTGCGGGCTGCACCAACTGCGGGCTGCACCAGCTGCGGGCTGCACCAACTGCGGGCTGCACCAGCTGCGGGCTGCACCAACTGTGGGCTGCCCCAACTGCGGCTGCACCAGCTGCGGGCTGCACCAACTGCGGGCTGCACCAACTGCGAGCTGCACCAGCTGCGTGGCTGCACCAACTGCGGGATGCACCAGCTGCGGGCTGCACCAACTGTGGGCTGCACCAACTGCGGGCTGCACCAGCTGCGGGCTGCACCAACTGCGGGCTGCACCAACTGCGAGCTGCACCAACTGCGGCTGCACCAGCTGCGGGCTGCACCAACTGCGGGCTGCACCAACTGCGAGCTGCACCAACTGCGGGCTGCACCAGCTGCAGGCTGCACCAACTGCGAGCTGCACCAACTGCGGGCTGCACCAGCTGCGGGCTGCACCAACTGCGGCTGCACCAACTGCGAGCTGCACCAGAGGCGGGCTGCACCAACTGCGGGCTGCACCAACTGCGGGCTGCACCAGCGGCGGGCTGCACCAACTGCGGGCTGCACCAACTGCGAGCTGCACCAACTGCGGGCTGCACCAGCTGCGGGCTGCACCAACTGCGGGCTGCACCAACTGCGAGCTGCACCAACTGCGGGCTGCACCAGCTGCGGGCTGCACCAGCTGCGGGCTGCACCAACTGCGGGCTGCACCAACTGCGGGCTGCACCAACTGCGGGCTGCACCAACTGTGAGCTGCACCAACTGCGGGCTGCACCAGCTGCGGGCTGCACCAACTGCGGGCTGCACCAGCTGCGGGCTGCACCAACTGCGGGCTGCACCAGCTGTGGGCTGCACCAACTGCGGGCTGCACCAGCTGCGGGCTGCACCAACTGCGGGCTGCACCAACTGCGAGCTGCACCAACTGCGGGCTGCACCAACTGCGGGCTGCACCAGCTGCGGGCTGCACCAACTGCGGGCTGCACCAGCTGCGGGCTGCACCAACTGTGGGCTGCCCCAACTGCGGGCTGCACCAGCTGCGGGCTGCACCAACTGCGGGCTGCACCAACTGCGAGCTGCACCAACTGCGGGCTGCACCAGCTGCGGGCTGCACCAACTGCGGGCTGCACCAACTGCGAGCTGCACCAACTGCGGGCTGCACCAGCTGCAGGCTGCACCAACTGCGAGCTGCACCAACTGCGGGCTGCACCAGCTGCGGGCTGCACCAACTGCGGGCTGCACCAACTGCGAGCTGCACCAGAGGCGGGCTGCACCAACTGCGGGCTGCACCAACTGCGGGCTGCACCAGCGGCGGGCTGCACCAACTGCGGGCTGCACCAACTGCGAGCTGCACCAACTGCGGGCTGCACCAGCTGCGGGCTGCACCAACTGCGGGCTGCACCAACTGCGAGCTGCACCAACTGCGGGCTGCACCAGCTGCGGGCTGCACCAGCTGCGGGCTGCACCAACTGCGGGCTGCACCAACTGCGGGCTGCACCAACTGCGGGCTGCACCAACTGTGAGCTGCACCAACTGCGGGCTGCACCAGCTGCGGGCTGCACCAACTGCGGGCTGCACCAGCTGCGGGCTGCACCAACTGCGGGCTGCACCAGCTGTGGGCTGCACCAACTGCGGGCTGCACCAGCTGCGGGCTGCACCAACTGCGGGCTGCACCAACTGCGAGCTGCACCAACTGCGGGCTGCACCAACTGCGGGCTGCACCAGCTGCGGGCTGCACCAACTGCGGGCTGCACCAGCTGCGGGCTGCACCAACTGTGGGCTCCCCAACTGCGGGCTGCACCAGCTGCGGGCTGCACCAACTGCGGGCTGCACCAACTGCGAGCTGCACCAACTGCGGGCTGCACCAGCTGCGGCCTGCACCAACTGCGGGCTGCACCAACTGCGAGCTGCACCAACTGCGGGCTGCACCAGCTGCAGGCTGCACCAACTGCGAGCTGCACCAACTGCGGGCTGCACCAGCTGCGGGCTGCACCAACTGCGGCTGCACCAACTGCGAGCTGCACCAGAGGCGGGCTGCACCAACTGCGGGCTGCACCAACTGCGAGCTGCACCAGAGGCGGGCTGCACCAACTGCGGGCTGCACCAACTGCGGGCTGCACCAGCGGCGGGCTGCACCAACTGCGGGCTGCACCAACTGCGAGCTGCACCAACTGCGGGCTGCACCAGCGGCGGGCTGCACCAACTGCGGGCTGCACCAACTGCGAGCTGCACCAACTGCGAGCTGCACCAGCTGCGGGCTGCACCAACTGCGGGCTGCACCAACTGCGAGCTGCACCAACTGCGGGCTGCACCAGCTGCGGGCTGCACCAACTGCGAGCTGCACCAACTGCGGGCTGCACCAGCTGCGGGCTGCACCAACTGCGGGCTGCACCAACTGCGGGCTGCACCAACTGCGGGCTGCACCAGCTGCGGGCTGCACCAACTGCGGGCTGCACCAGCTGCGGGCTGCACCAACTGCGGGCTGCACAAACTGTGGGCTGCACCAGCGGCGGGCTGCACCAGCTGCGGGCTGCACCAGCGGCAGGCTGCACCAACTGCGGGCTGTACAAGCTGCGGGCTGCACCAACTGCGGGCTGCACCAACTGCGGGCTGTACCAGCTGTGGGCTGCATCCAGCTGCGGGCTGCACCAGCTGCGAGCTGCACCAACTGCGGGCTGCACCAGCTGCGGGCTGCACCAACTGCGAGCTGCACCAACTGCGGGCTGCACCAGCTGCGAGCTGCACCAACTGCGGGCTGCACGAGCTGCGGGCTGCACCAACTGCGGCTGCACCAACTGCGGGCTGCACCAACTGCGGGCTGCACCAGCTGCGGGCTGCACCAACTGCGGGCTGCACCAGCTGCGGGCTGCACCAACTGCGGGCTGCACCAGCTGTGGGCTGCACCAACTGCGGGCTGCACCAGCTGCGGGCTGCACCAACTGCGGGCTGCACCAACTGCGAGCTGCACCAACTGCGGGCTGCACCAACTGCGGGCTGCACCAGCTGCGGGCTGCACCAACTGCGGGATGCACCAGCTGCGGGCTGCACCAACTGTGGGCTGCACCAACTGCGGGCTGCACCAGCTGCGGGCTGCACCAACTGTGGGCTGCACCAACTGCGAGCTGCACCAACTGCGGGCTGCACCAGCTGCAGGCTGCACCAACTGCGGGCTGCACCAACTGCGAGCTGCACCAACTGCGGGCTGCACCAGCTGCAGGCTGCACCAACTGCGAGCTGCACCAACTGCGGGCTGCACCAGCTGCGGGCTGCACCAACTGCGGGCTGCACCAACTGCGAGCTGCACCAACTGCGGGCTGCACCAGCTGCGGGCTGCACCAACTGCGAGCTGCACCAACTGCGGGCTGCACCAGCTGCGGGCTGCACCAACTGCGAGCTGCACCAACTGCGGGCTGCACCAACTGCGGGCTGCACCAGCTGCGGGCTGCACCAACTGCGGGCTGCACCAACTGCGGGCTGCACCAACTGTGGGCTGCACCAGCGGCGGGCTGCACCAGCTGCGGGCTGCACCAGCGGCAGGCTGCACCAACTGCGGGCTGTACAAGCTGCGGGCTGCACCAACTGCGGGCTGCACCAACTGCGGGCTGTACCAGCTGCGGGCTGCACCAGCTGCGAGCTGCACCAACTGCGGGCTGCACCAGCTGCGGGCAGCACCAGCTGCGAGCTGCACCAACTGCGGGCTGCACCAGCTGCGAGCTGCACCAACTGCGGGCTGCACGAGCTGCGGGCTGCACCAACTGCGGGCTGCACCAACTGCGAGCTGCACCAACTGCGGGCTGCACCAACTGCGGGCTGCACCAGCTGCGGGCTGCACCAACTGCGGGCTGCACCAGCTGCGGGCTGCACCAACTGCGGGCTGCACCAGCTGTGGGCTGCACCAACTGTGGGCTGCACCAACTGCGGGCTGCACCAACTGCGGGCTGCACCAACTGCGGGCTGCACCAACTGCGGGCTGCACCAGCTGTGGGCTGCACCAACTGCGGGCTGCACCAGCTGCGGGCTGCACCAACTGCGGCTGCACCCAGCTGCGGGCTGCACCCAGCTGCGGGCTGCACCAACTGCGGGCTGCACCAACTGCGGGCTGCACCCAGCTGCGGGCTGCACCAACTGCGGGCTGCACCAACTGCGGGCTGCACCCAGTTGCGGGCTGCACCAACTGCGGGCTGCACCAACTGCGGGCTGCACCAACTGCGGGCTGCACCCAGCTGCGGGCTGCACCCAACTGCGGGCTGCACCAACTGCGGGCTGCACCAACTGCGGGCTGCACCCAGTTGCGGGCTGCACCAGCTGTGGGCTGCACCAACTGTGGGCTGCACCAGCTGCGGGCTGCACCAACTGCGGGCTGCACCAGCTGCGGGCTGCACCAACTGCGGGCTGCACCAGCTGCGGGCTGCACCAACTGCGGGCTGCACCAGCTGCGGGCTGCACCAACTGTGGGCTGCACCAACTGCGGGCTGCACCAGCTGCGGGCTGCACCAACTGCGGGCTGCACCAACTGCGAGCTGCACCAACTGCGGGCTGCACCAGCTGCGGGCTGCACCAACTGCGGGCTGCACCAACTGCGAGCTGCACCAACTGCGAGCTGCACCAACTGCGGGCTGCACCAACTGCGGGCTGCACCAACTGCGGGCTGCACCAACTGCGGGCTGCACCCAACTGCGGGCTGCACCAACTGCGGGCTGCACCAACTGCGGGCTGCACCCAGTTGCGGGCTGCACCAGCTGTGGGCTGCACCAACTGTGGGCTGCACCAGCTGCGGGCTGCACCAACTGCGGGCTGCACCAGCTGCGGGCTGCACCAACTGCGGGCTGCACCAGCTGCGGGCTGCACCAACTGCGGGCTGCACCAGCTGCGGGCTGCACCAACTGTGGGCTGCACCAACTGCGGGCTGCACCAGCTGCGGGCTGCACCAACTGCGGGCTGCACCAACTGCGAGCTGCACCAACTGCGGGCTGCACCAGCTGCGGGCTGCACCAACTGCGAGCTGCACCAACTGCGAGCTGCACCAACTGCGGGCTGCACCAACTGCGGGCTGCACCAGCTGTGGGCTGCACCAGCTGCGGGCTGCACCAACTGCGAGCTGCACCAACTGCGGGCTGCACGGCCCCAGGGCAGGGCCGGCCTCAGGCGGCTCTGGGGACCGAGGGGGCCCTGCTCAGAGGCAGCGCAGGAGGCTTCGTGCAGAGCTCGGGGGCTCTGCCAGGCCCTGGCAGGTCAGAGCTCCCTGCCCTGAGTGCTCTGGGGCCCGAACCTGTCCAAGCCTGGAGCATGGAGCAGGGCACAGAGCAGGGCAGGGAGCAGGGCACAGAGCAGGGCAGGGAGCAGGGCACAGAGCAGGGCAGGGAGCAGGGCACAGAGCAGGGCACAGAGCAGGGCACAGAGCAGGGCATGGAGCAGGGCACAGAGCAGGGCACAGAGCAGGGCACAGAGCAGGGCATGGAGCAGGGCACAGAGCAGGGCACAGATCAGGGCATGGAGCAGGGCACAGAGCAGGGCACGGAGCAGGGCATGGAGCAGGGCACAGAGCAGGGCAGGGAGCAGGGCACAGAGCAGGGCACAGAGCAGGGCACGGAGCAGGGCAGGGAGCAGGGCACAGAGCAGGGCACAGAGCAGGGCACGGAGCAGGGCAGGGAGCAGGGCACAGAGCAGGGCACAGAGCAGGGCACGGAGCAGGGCACAGAGCAGGGCAGGGAGCAGGGCATGGAGCAGGGCACGGAGCAGGGCACAGAGCAGGGCAGGGAGCAGGGCATGGAGCAGGGCAGGGAGCAGGGCACGGAGCAGGGCACGGAGCAGGGCATGGAGCAGGGCATGGAGCAGGGCACAGAGCAGGGCATGGAGCAGGGCACAGAGCAGGGCACGGAGCAGGGCACGGAGCAGGGCATGGAGCAGGGCACAGAGCAGGGCACGGAGCAGGGCACGGAGCAGGGCACAGAGCAGGGCACGGAGCAGGGCACGGAGCAGGGCACAGAGCAGGGCACGGAGCAGGGCACGGAGCAGGGCATGGAGCAGGGCATGGAGCAGGGCACAGAGCAGGGCACGGAGCAGGGCACGGAGCAGGGCATGGAGCAGGGCATGGAGCAGGGCACAGAGCAGGGCATGGAGCAGGGCACAGAGCAGGGCACGGAGCAGGGCACGGAGCAGGGCATGGAGCAGGGCACAGAGCAGGGCACGGAGCAGGGCACGGAGCAGGGCACAGAACAGGGCACGGAGCAGGGCACGGAGCAGGGCATGGAGCAGGGCATGGAGCAGGGCACAGAGCAGGGCACGGAGCAGGGCACGGAGCAGGGCATGGAGCAGGGCACGGAGCAGGGCACAGAGCAGGGCACGGAGCAGGGCACGGAGCAGGGCACAGAGCAGGGCACGGAGCAGGGCACGGAGCAGGGCATGGAGCAGGGCACAGAGCAGGGCACGGAGCAGGGCACAGAGCAGGGCACGGAGCAGGGCACGGAGCAGGGCATGGAGCAGGGCACAGAGCAGGGCACGGAGCAGGGCACGGAGCAGGGCACGGAGCAGGGCACAGAGCAGGGCACGGAGCAGGGCACAGAGCAGGGCACGGAGCAGGGCACGGAGCAGGGCATGGAGCAGGGCACAGAGCAGGGCACGGAGCAGGGCACGGAGCAGGGCACAGAGCAGGGCACGGAGCAGGGCACGGAGCAGGGCACAGAGCAGGGCATGGAGCAGGGCACAGAGCAGGGCACAGAGCAGGGCACGGAGCAGGGCATGGAGCAGGGCATGGAGCAGGGCACAGAGCAGGGCACGGAGCAGGGCACGGAGCAGGGCATGGAGCAGGGCATGGAGCAGGGCACAGAGCAGGGCACGGAGCAGGGCACGGAGCAGGGCACAGAGCAGGGCACGGAGCAGGGCACGGAGCAGGGCACAGAGCAGGGCACGGAGCAGGGCAGGGAGCAGGGCACAGAGCAGGGCAGGGAGCAGGGCACAGAGCAGGGCACAGAGCAGGGCACGGAGCAGGGCACAGAGCAGGGCACGGAGCAGGGCACAGAGCAGGGCACAGAGCAGGGCACGGAGCAGGGCACGGAGCAGGGCACAGAGCAGGGCACAGAGCAGGGCAGGGAGCAGGGCACGGAGCAGGGCAGGGAGCAGGGCACGGAGCAGGGCACAGAGCAGGGCACAGAGCAGGGCACGGAGCAGGGCACAGAGCAGGGCACGGAGCAGGGCACAGAGCAGGGCACAGAGCAGGGCACGGAGCAGGGCACGGAGCAGGGCACAGAGCAGGGCACGGAGCAGGGCACAGAGCAGGGCACGGTGCAGGGCACAGAGCAGGGCATGGAGCAGGGCACGGAGCAGGGCACAGAGCAGGGCACGGAGCAGGGCAGGGAGCAGGGCACAGAGCAGGGCACAGAGCAGGGCAGGAGCAGGGCACAGAGCAGGGCACGGAGCAGGGCAGGGAGCAGGGCACAGAGCAGGGCACGGAGCAGGGCACGGAGCAGGGCATGGAGCAGGGCACAGAGCAGGGCACGGAGCAGGGCACAGAGCAGGGCACGGAGCAGGGCACGGAGCAGGGCATGGAGCAGGGCAGGGAGCAGGGCACAGAGCAGGGCAGGGAGCAGGGCATGGAGCAGGGCATGGAGCAGGGCACAGAGCAGGGCAGGGAGCAGGGCACGGAGCAGGGCACGGAGCAGGGCACGGAGCAGGGCACAGAGCAGGGCACGGAGCAGGGCACGGAGCAGGGCACGGAGCAGGGCACAGAGCAGGGCATGGAGCAGGGCACAGAGCAGGGCACGGAGCAGGGCACAGAGCAGGGCACAGAGCAGGGCACAGAGCAGGGCACAGAGCAGGGCATGGAGCAGGGCACAGAGCAGGGCACGGAGCAGGGCACGGAGCAGGGCATGGAGCAGGGCAGGGAGCAGGGCACAGAGCAGGGCAGGGAGCAGTGCATGGAGCAGGGCACGGAGCAGGGCATGGAGCAGGGCACAGAGCAGGGCACGGAGCAGGGCAGGGAGCAGGGCACAGAGCAGGGCAGGGAGCAGTGCATGGAGCAGGGCACGGAGCAGGGCACGGAGCAGGGCATGGAGCAGGGCAGGGAGCAGGGCAGTGAGCCTCCAGCCATCCCTGCTGCTTTGCTTTGCACCACAACACTCTTTGCTCCTACAGACTCACAGAGCAGAGCTGCTTGGAAGAGGCCTCCAGGCTCAGGCAGCCCAAGCCGGCACCCAGCACTGCAGGCTCAGCACCAAACCATGGCCCGAAGCACCAGGCCCACCTTGAGCACCCCCAGGGCTGGGCACTGCAGCACTGCCCTGGGCAGAGCATTCCAGGGCTGAGATCCCTGCCAGGGCAGAAATCCTTCCTGATTGCAGCCTGAGCCTCCCCTGGGGCAGCTTGGAGCCATTGCCTCTGCTCCTGTCCCTTGGCACCAAGGAGCAGAGGCTGCCCCCTCCTCAGCCCAACCTCCCTGCAGGCAGCTGCAGAGAGCAAGGAGGTCTCCCTCAGCCTCCTCTGCTCCAGCCTGACCCCCCCAGCTCCCTCAGCCCTGCTCTAGCCCAGGGGCTCCAGGCCCTGCTCCAGCCTGGCTGCCCTGCTCTGGACACCTCCAGCCCCTCAGGGTCCTTCCTGCAGGGAGGGCCCAGAGCTGAGCACAGCACAGCACAGCACAGCACAGCACAGCACACCCTCTACATGCATCACAGAGCCCAGAGGTCCTTCTGGCTGCACAAAGTTCTCCCTGAAGCAGTTGTGCTCCAGACCCCTGCTTGGGATGGAACTGCCAAAGCTGGGTGCAGTGCAGCTCAGAGAAGCTCCAGGCAGAGGAGGCAGGGGGCTGTGGCAGGGGCTGTGGCAGGGGGATGTGGCAGGGGGATGTGGCAGGGGATGTGTCAGGGGATGTGGCAGGGGATGTGGCAGGGGATGTGGCAGGGGGGGATGTGGCAGGGGATCAGGGGATGTGTGGTGGCAGGGGGGATGTGTCAGGGGATGTGGCAGGGGATGTGTCAGGGGAGGGATGATGTGGCAGAGGGGATGTGGCAGGGGATGTGTCAGGGGATGTGTCAGGGGATGTGGCAGGGGATGTGTCAGGGGATGGCAGGGGTGATCAGGGGGATGTGGCAGGGATGTGGCAGAGGGATGTGGCAGGGGAGGGGATGTGGCAGGGGATGTGTCAGGGGATGTGGGGGATGATGGCAGGGGATGTGGCAGGGGATGTGGCAGGGGATGTGGCAGGGGATGTGGCAGGGGATGTGGCAGGGGATGTGGCAGAGGATGTGGCAGGGGATGTGGCAGGGGATGTGTCAGGGGATGTGGGAGGGGATGTGGCAGGGGATGTGTCAGGGATGTGGCAGGGGATGTGTCAGGGGATGTGGCAGGGGAGGATGTGGCAGGGGATGTGGCAGGGGATGTGGCAGGGGAGGGGGGATGTGGCAGGGATGTGGCAGGGGATGTGGCAGGGGATGTGGCAGGGGATGTGGCAGGGGAGAGGGGGGGATGTGGCAGGGGATGTGGCAGGGGATGTGGCAGGGGGATGTGATGGCAGGGGATGTGGCAGGGGATGTGGCAGGGGATGTGGCAGGGATGTGGCAGGGGATGTGGGGGATGTGGCAGAGGATGTGGCAGGGGGATGTGGCAGGGGATGTGGCAGGGGGATGTGGCAGGGTGGCAGGGGATGTGGCAGGGGATGTGGGGGATGTGGCAGGGGATGTGGCAGGGGATGGCAGGGGTGGCAGGGGATGTGGAGGAGAGGATGTGGGGGATGTGGCAGGGGATGTGGCAGGGGATGTGGCAGGAGGGGATGTGGCAGGGGGATGTGGCAGGGGGATGGGATGTGGCAGGGGATGTGTGGCAGGGGATGTGGCAGGGGATGTGGCAGAGGATGTGGCAGGGGATGTGGCAGGGGATGTGGCAGGGGATGTGGCAGGGGATGTGGCAGGGATGTGGCAGGGGATGTGGCAGAGGATGTGGCAGGGGATGTGGCAGGGGATGTGGGCAGGGGGGGATGTGGCAGGGGATGTGTCAGGGGATGTGGCAGGGGATGTGGCAGGGGATGTGGCAGGGGATGGCAGGGGAGGGGATGGCAGGGGATGTGGCAGGGGGGATGTGGCAGGGGATGTGGCAGGGGATGTGGCAGAGGATGTGGCAGGGGATGTGGCAGGGGATGTGGCAGGGGATGTGGCAGGGGATGTGTCAGGGGATGTGGCAGGGGATGATGTGGCAGGGGATGTGGCAGGATGTGGCAGAGGATGGCAGGGGATGTGGCAGGGGATGTGGCAGGGGATGTGGCAGAGGATGTGGCAGGGGATGTGGCAGGGGATGTGGCAGGGGATGTGGCAGGGGATGTGGCAGAGGATGTGGCAGGGGATGTGGCAGGGGATGTGGCAGGGGGATGTGGCAGAGGATGTGGCAGGGGATGTGGCAGGGGATGTGGCAGGGGATGTGGCAGGGGGATGTGGCAGGAGGCCTTGGTTGTGCTCCAGAAAGTGGAGGGAAATTCCCAGTGCAGAAAAAATCACTTTTAGCATCACAGAACCACAGAATCAGCCAGGCTGGAAAAGATCTCTGAGAGCATTGAGTCCAACCAATCACTCAGCACCTTCCAACCAACTACACCATGGCTCCAAGGGCCTCATCCAGGCTCCATTTAGACACATCCAGGGATGGAGACTCCACCACCTCCCTGGGCAGCACATCCCAAGGGCCAATCTCTCTGTCTGGGAAGAATTTCTTCCTAACATCCAGCCTGAGCCACCCCTGGTGCAGCCTGGGGCTCTGTCCTCTCATTCTGAACCATGCAAGCCATGGGAGGTGCTTGGGGTCCTGCCTCCTCCTGTGCTAGAATCAGCCTCTGCCATGACATTGTGCTGCTGTAGCCCAGAGGGTTCCCAGTGCAGGTGTGAGACTGCACAGCAGGCAGAGCACAGCTCAGCAGGGGCAGACAGGTTGTCCTGCTTCAGGTGTGTCAGTCACCTGCAGATCAGAGTCACAGAGGGTGAGGGGCTGGAAGGGCCCTTTGGAGCTCATCCAGTCCCAGCCCTGCCAGAGCAGGGTCACCCAGGGCAGCTCACACAGCAACTCATCCAGGAGGGGTTGGAATCTCTCCAGAGGAGTCTCCACAGCCCCCCTGGGCAGCCTGCTCCAGGCTCTCTCACCCTCACAGCCAATCAATCTTCCCTCCTGTTCCCATGGCACTTCCTCTGCCTCAGCTTCCACCACTGCCCCTTGGCTGGCATTGGGCAGCCCCCAGCACAGCCTGGCTCCAGCCTCTGGGCATCCCCCTGCACAGCTTCATCCCCAGCAATGAGGTCACCCTCAGGCTCCTCCTCTGCAAGCTCCAGAGCCCTCAGCTCCCTCAGGCTCTCCTCCTGAGGAAGATCTTCCACAGCCTGCAGCAGCTCTGTGCCTCTGGGATGGACTCTCTGCAGCACTTCCCTGAGGTGCTTCTTGAGCTGAGGGCCCAGAACTGGACACAAGCTTCCAGCTGTGGCCTCAGCAGGGCAGAGCAGAGGGGAGGAGAACCTCTCTGACCTACCCAGCACAGCCCTTCTGGTCCAGCCCAGGCTGCCCTTGGCCTTCCTGGCCACCAGAGCTCATTGCTGGCTCATGGTCAATCTCCCACCCCCAGCACCCCCAGGTACTTTTGCCTTTCCCCTTCCCTGCTCTCCCACAGCTCAGTCCCCAAACTGTCCTGACCTGTGAGGTTGCTCTTCCCCAGGTGCCAGACTCTCCCCTTGTCCTTGTTGGATTTCATTCCATTTCTCCCTGCCCAGCTCTCAGCCTAAGTCTGGCTGCATGGCAGCACAGCCCTCCTGTGGCAGCCACTCCAGCCAGCTGGGTGCCACCAGCACACTGCCTAGCAGTGCCCTCTGTGCCCTCAGCCAGGTCATTGATGAATAGCTTGAATGGTCCTGGTGCCAGCACTGACCCCTGAGGGACTCCACCTGACTCCGGCCTCCATCCATTGACCACAGCTCTCTGGCTTGTTCCCTTCCAGCAGCTCACAGCCACCTCACTGCCTGAGCCTCCTCCGAGCCTCCAGGCCCCGCTGGCTCAGCCCAGCTGGGAGGATGCTGTGGCGGTGTCCAGTGCCCCACTGACCTCAAGACACACCACAGCCACTGCTCTGCCAGCTTCTGTCCCCATGCTGATGTCCCCTCCAAGGGCTGGCAGGGTGGTCCAAGGCTTCAGCTCCCAGCGTGCTAAGGGCCCCCAGCTCCCCTTCTCCCCTCTGCTGCGCTGCTGGAGCTGTGAAAGCAGCAGCAGGCCCCAGCTGGGGCTGGGGCCCAGGCCAGATGCTGCAGTGCTTGGGTAGGGGTGAGGCATGGCTGATTAATCCCTGCTCAGAGAGGCTGCCTGCTGGGATTAGTGCTTCAGATGCTCTTAACATCTGCAGCTCCACAGCAGCCCCAAATTCAGCAGCACTGGGAGCTGGAGGGGTGCAGCAAGGCTGGTAAGAGCTACACGGGGGAGGGGGAGGGGAGGGTGCTGTGAATTGCCACTGCCAGGTAGCAGGAGAGGAGGGAGTTGTGGGAAAGGTGGCAGTGGTGACAATTCTCTTGGCTTTGAGCTGGGAGAGGAGAGACTGAGCCTGGAGATGAGGAAGAAATCCTTGGCAGTGAGGCTGGGGAGACTGGCACAGGCTGCCCGGGGAGGCTGTGGCTGTGCCCTGCCTGGAGGTGCTCCAGGCCAGGCTGGATGAGGCCCTGAGCAGCCAGGGCTGGTGGGAGGTGTCCTGCCCAAGGCAGGGGTTGCAGCTGGATGGTCTTGAAGGTCCCTTCCAACCCAAAGCTCTCCACCTGCGATGCCCGAGCTGACGCAGACCTGCTGGGCTGTGCCTGTGATGCCCAAGCCAGGGAGGACGTGGTTGGCTGGGCAGGAAGGAAGGGGGAAGCCGGGGAGAGGGCTGGGAGGACCTCACTCAGCAGGCACAGCGCAGACGTGCAGCCCTGAAGGTCCCCAGCTTCTGGTTCCCTGTGTCTGGGAGGTGGGGGAGGGTGGTCGTGGTGCCAGGCAAGTCCCAGCCCCTGCAGGGAGCACAAGCAGCTGCCAAGGCTGAGGCAGGGACGGGGAGGCCTTCCCGAGGGCTTCCCTCCTGTGCCTGCCGTGGCTCACGCCCCTGTCCCCCACCGGTCCCCCTCGGTCTGCATCCGAGCTGAGCCTTGGCCCTTCCTTGCTCCGGCTCCGCTTTTCCCGCACTGACTCTCAGCTTTTCCCACCGCAGCCCTTTGCTCGTGGAGACGGCAGCCCGGGGGACGAGCAGAGCCGCCCGAGCAGCCATGGAGGGGCTGCAGCTGCGGGTAAGGCTCCCCCCGGGCAGGGCACCGCGCTCAGCACCCCTCGGGGCCCCAGCAGCTGAGGGGAGAGAGAGCTGCAGCCGGGTGCAGAGAGCTGCTGGCAGCGATTCCCTCCTCTGTCATCGGGGGGGAGCTCCAGCAGGCAGCTCAGGATTAACCCCAGAGAGTGCCTGA
Organism: Picus viridis; assembly: GCA_033816785.1. NCBI lineage: Eukaryota > Metazoa > Chordata > Aves > Piciformes > Picidae > Picus > Picus viridis. The sequence goes on along the minus strand of CM066600.1, from coordinate 10,281,077 downwards.
GCTCCTGGCCTGAGCTCCTCCAGCTCCCCTGCCCAGGAGCAGCCCAGCCTGCCCCCTGCCCCCTGCCCAGCCTGCCCCCTGCCCCCTGCCCCCTGCCCCCTGCCCCCTGCCCCCTGCCCAGCCTGCCCCCTGCCCCCTGCCCAGCCTGCCCTCTGCCCAACCTGCCCCCTGCCCAGCCTGCCCAGCCTGCCCCCTGCCCCCAGCCCCCTGCCCAGCCTGCCCCCTGCCCCCTGCCCAGCCTGCCCCCTGCCCCCTGCCCAGCCTGCCCAGCCTGCCCCCTGCCCCCTGCCCCCCTGCCCAGCCTGCCCCCTGCCCAGCCTGCCCCCTGCCCCCCTGCCCAGCCTGCCCCCTGCCCAGCCTGCCCCCTGCCCCCTGCCCAGCCTGCCCCCTGCCCCCTGCCCCCTGCCCCCTGCCCCCTGCCCCCTGCCCAGCCTGCCCCCCTGCCCCCTGCCCCTGCCCCCTGCCCCCTGCCCCCTGCCCCCTTCCCAGCCTGCCCCCTGCCCCCTGCCCCCTGCCCAGCCTGCCCCCTGCCCAGCCTGCCCAGCCTGCCCCCTGCCCCCTGTCCCCTGCCCAGCCTGCCCCCCTGCCCAGGCTGCCCCCCTGCCCCTGCCCCCTGCCCCCTGCCCCCTGCCCAGCCTGCCCCCCTGCCCAGCCTGCCCCCTGCCCCCTGCCCCCTTCCCAGCCTGCCCCCTGCCCCCTGCCCCCTGCCCAGCCTGCCCCCTGCCCAGCCTGCCCAGCCTGCCCTCTGCCCAGCCTGCCCAGCCTGCCCCCTGCCCCCTGTCCCCTGCCCAGCCTGCCCCCTGCCCAGGCTGCCCCCTGCCCCCTTCCCAGCCTGCCCCCCCCTGCCCCCTGCCCAGGGCTGCCTGGCTGGAGGCTCACAGGGACTGTCCATCCCAGCAGCTAATCTCCTCCTGCTCAGATGCCAGGAGGAGATGAAGCCTCTATAAATAGAGGGTGAAGCTCCTGGTTGCAGCTGTGCTTCCCACACAGGGCAGGGCAGCATTAGGAAGGATTAACCTCCAATCCCTCAGGCACTTTCCTGGGCACAGAGGCTATTCTCTGCCTGCTGCTTAATCTCCTTGCCCAGGGGAGCTCAGCAGCACGTTCTGGGGGTCTGAACCAGTCCAATGGACAAGGAAACCTGGAGCAGGACCTCCAGGCACCTGAAGTGGCCACTTCAAGCAGAGTGGCTGAGCAGCCCCTGCCCCTGATGGCCAGCTGCATTCAGGAGCATGGCACGGTGCTCAGAGCCCCCTGCCCGGGGCTGGGAGCAGCTGCTGTGCCTTGGCTGCCTCTTGCACATGCTGGGACCCCTGACAGCAGCCTCTGGGACCAGGACAGCTCCTGCTGATGGTATGTGTGGGGGCCTGGGGCTCTTTCTAGCTCTCCCTAGGTGGTGCTGAGATGCTTTGGGCTGGGCACTGGCAGGCTCTGGGATCATTTGCCTGGCTGAGCAAGGGGGCAGGGTGGGGCAGCTGGGAGCTGTCTGTGAAGTCTTCACAGGCTCACAGAATCACCAAGGTTGGAAGAGACCTCAAAGATCATCGAGTCCAGCCTGGCACCACAGACCTCACGACTAGACCATGGCACCAAGTGCCACATCCAGTCCCCTCTTGAGCACCTCCAGGGACGGCGACTCCACCACCTCCCCGGGCAGCACATCCCAGTGGTGAATGACTCTCTCTGGGAAGAACTTTCTCCTCACCTCCAGCCTAAACCTCCCCTGGCACAGCTTGAGACTGTGTCCCCTTGTTCTGGTGCTGGCTGCCTGGGAGAAGAGGCCAACCTGGAGGAGCTCAAGCCAGGAGCTGAGGCCAGGAGATGAAGCCCGGACTCACTGGAGCTGGAACATGGATCATGCTTCCAGCCAGCAGGGATTCAGGAAGGGCAGGTCCTGCCTCTCCAACCTGATCTCCTTCCATGCCCAGGTGACTGCCTGGTGGCTGTGGGGCAGGCTGTGGGTGTGGTCTGCCTGGACTGCAGCAAGGCCTTTGCCACCATCCCCCACAGCAAGCTCCTGGCCAAGCTGTCAGCCCCTGGCTTGGGCAGCAGCACTCTGAGCTGGGTTAGGAACTGGCTGGAGGCTGAGCCCAGAGAGTGGTGGTGAATGGTGCCACAGCCAGCTGGCAGCCAGCACCAGTGGTGTGCCCCAGGGAGCAGTGCTGGGCCCCAGCCTGTTCAATGTCTTTATTGATGATCTGGATGAGGGCATTGAGTCCATCAGCAGTAAATGTGCAGATGACACCAAGCTGGGAGCAGATGTTGGTCAGTCAGAGGCCAGAAGGGCTCTGCAGAGGGACCTTGCCAGGCTGGACAGGTGGGCAGAGGCCAACAGGATGGCATTCAACAAGTCCAAGTGCCAGGGGCTGCACTTTGGCCACAGCAACCCCAGGCAGAGCTATAGGCTGGGGGCAGAGGGGCTGAGAGCTGCCAAACAGAGAGGGACCTGGGGGTGCTGATTGACAGCTGCCTGAACATGAGCCAGCAGTGTGCCCAGGGGGCCAAGAAGGCCAATGGCATCCTGGCCTGCATCAGGAACAGTGTGGCCAGCAGGAGCAGGGAGCTCATCCTGCCCTGTGCTCAGCACTGCTGAGGCCACACCTTGAGTCCTGTGTCCAGTTCTGGGCTCCTCAGTTTAAGAAGGACATTGAGACACTTGAAGGTGTCCAGAGAAGGGCAACAAGGCTGGGGAGGGGGTCTGGAGCACAGCCCTGGGAGGAGAGGCTGAGGGAGCTGGGGTTGCTTAGCCTGCAGAAGAGGAGGCTCAGGGGAGACCTCATTGCTCTCTACAACTCCCTGAAGGGAGGTTGTAGCCAGGTGGGGGTTGGCCTCTTCTCCCAGGCAACCAGCACCAGAACAAGAGGACACAGTCTCAAGCTGTGCCAGGGGAGGTTCAGGCTGGAGGTGAGGAGAAAGTTCTTCACCAAGAGAGTTATTCACCATTGGGATGTGCTGCCCAGGGAGGAGGTGGAGTCCCCGTCCCTGGAGGTGTTCAAGAGGGGACTGGATGTGGCACTTGGTGCCATGGTCTAGTCGTGGGGTCTGTGGTGACAGCTTGGACTTGATGATCTTTGAGGTCTCTTCCAGCCTTGGTGACTCTGTGAGCCTGTGCCTCTGTGCTCTGGCAGCTGCAGGGCTGAGAGGCTCTGCAGGTACCTGCATGGTCCCAACCCAGCTTGGAAGCTTTGATCAGGTTATGGAAGAAGCTGAAGAGAGCTGCCTTGGGAAACGTGTGTCAGGCTTCCTGGGCAGACATCCAGGGCTCTGGACAGAGCTGTGATGGTTTATGCTGTTGTGCAGCAAGTGGAACTGCAGCCTTGAGTTGTCAGATTTGCCAGCTGGATCCTCACAGGGCCCTGGGCAAGGCTGGCAGTGGCAATGAGCCCTGGGGGCCAAGAGGCCAAGGGGGTCCTGGGGGGCATTCAGCAGAGTGTGGCAGCAGAGCCAGGGAGCTTCTCCTCCCCTCTGCTCTGCCCTGCTGAGACCTCCCCTGGAAGATTGCAGCCAGCTCTGGGCTGCCCAGCTCAGGAGGGACAGGGAGCTGCTGGGGAGAGCCCAAGGGAGGCTGCAAGGCTGCTGCAGGGCCTGGAGCACTGCCTGGGGAGGAGAGGCTGAGAGCCCTGGGGGTGTTCAGTCTGGGGAGGAGAAGGCTGAGAGGGATCTGGTCAATGGCTATCAAGAGCTGAGGGCTGGGGGTCAGCAGGGAGGGTCAGGGCCAGGCTCTGCTCACTGTGCCCTGGGGAGGCCAAGGGGCAGTGGATGGAAGCTGCAGCACAGGAGGTTCCAGCTCAGCATGAGGAGGAACTTCTTGACTCTGAGGGTCCCAGAGGCCTGGAGCAGGCTGCCCAGAGAGGTTGTGGAGTCTCCTTCTCTGGAGCCTTCCCAGCCCTGTCTGGATGTGTTCTGTGTGACCTGTGCTGGGTTCTGTGTCCTGCTCTGGCAGGGGTTGGACTGGAGGATCTCCAGAGGTCCCTTCCAGCCTCTCACATCTGTGATCTGTGGCTCCAGGGCCCCCAGCTGGCAGTCCCAAGGCTCAGCTGCCTTGCAGCAGGTTTTGAATCCACTCTCCTGTACCTCAGTAACAAAATAAAGCACCAAATGGGGCACAGGACCTTGGGGGGTGTCAGAGGAGTGCTTCAGGCTCTCTCTCTCAGAAGTCAGCCCAGGCAGCCTGGAACAGCTTTGGAGCATGGAGCACACTGGAGGCACAAGGCAGAGCATACGTTCTGCAGCACTGGTTGCCAAAGCTCCCAGCGCAGCACCCTGACCCTCAGCCAGGGAGGGAGCACAGCTCAGGCTCAGCCACCTCAGTGGTTATCTGCTCCTTGGTTTCCTTCAGCAGCTGTGGGGCTGTCTCACCAACCTGGATGGGCTCCAGCCTTGTGAGAGCTGCACAGGCCCCAAATACCATCCCCTTTCCCTGCACGTGGCAGCTGGGAATGCCAAAGCTTGCAGGTGGTTGGTGATAGAAGGAGAATCGCAGGCACAGAGCAGAAGGGTAAGGGCAGGATGTGGTGAGAAGCTCCATCCATGAGAGCAGGATCTGCTCAGCAGCTCTGACTGCTGGCTGCCATGAGCAGATGCTGGACTCTGGGCAGGGAAAGGGCTTGGAAAGATGACCAGGAATAAGTCATAATGGCCGAGGAGGGAGGAAATGAGAGCTGCAGCAGAGCCCTGCCTGCCCGGGCCCATGAGGGTCACCTGCAGGCAGAGGAGAAGGAGCCAGGAGTGCTCAGTGCTCTTGGGCAGCATGGCCAGCAAGGAGGGGGAACCAAGGTCTTGTGAAGCTCAGTGGGAGGCAAGAAGCCACCCCTGGTTCCAGTTGTGCCAGTGGGGGCTGCTGTGCCCAGCTCTGGGGCTGCAGCAGCCTCCTCTCTCCTCTGCAGACTTTCCAGCCCCGCCTGGATGTGTCCCTGGGCGCCCTGCCCCGGCTGCCCCTGCTCTGCCCGGGGGCCTGGACCGGATCACCTCTGGAGGTCCCTTCCAACCCCCTCCCGTTCTGTGAACGGCGTTGCTCCGTGTCCCTGCAGGAGCCTGACTGTGCTGCAGGGTGCCCCTGCCCCTGGGTGCCCCTGCCCCTGGGTGCCCCTGCCCCTGGGTGCCCCTGCCCCTGGGTGCCCCTGCCCCTGGGTGCCCCTGCCCCTGGGTGCCGTGCGGGACTGGCAGCTGCCGTGCCCCTGACCTCCTCTCTGTCCTTCCTGCCCACAGCCGGCGCCCAGCAGCCGCAGCCTGCTCAAGCTTGCTGCTATGGAGGTGAAGTGGATCCACATCTTGGTCACCTTCTTCTTCCTGCTGTCCCTGGCCATGACGGGCTGCTTCCTGTGGCAGTACAGCCTGCCCAAGCTGGAGCCCGGTGAGTAGCCATGGCTCCGCCGGCTGGCGGCTTGCCGCAGCGCTCTGTGGGACCGGGAGAGGCCTTTCCCCCACCCTGGGTGATTCCCCCCAGGAGCTCACAAAAGTGCCTCCTTGCTGCCGCGAGGATAGAGGAGAACAGCCCTGGGTGGAGGGAGGACCCCACAGCTCTGCTGCTGCCTGGAGAGGCTCCATTACTCCTGGCCCTAGCCTGGGGTGATTGCAATGCCAAGGAGACCATTCAGTTTGCATTCTCCATCACACTTCACCCTCCAGAGCTCTGGGACTGAGTGTCCTGAGGTAAAAGCCATCCCAGGCCAGAAAGGGTTTTGTGGTGCAGCTCACCAGGTGCCTCAAAGCATGGAATGATAGACTGGGTTGGCTTGGAAGGGGCCTTAGAGATCATCCAGCTCCAGCCCCCTGCCACGGGCTGGGACACCTCCCACCAGCACAGGCTGCTCAGGGCCTCATCCAGCCTGGCCCTGAACACCTCCAGGCAGGGGACAGCCACAGCCTCCCTGGGCAGCCTGTGCCAGAGTCTCCCCAGCCTCACTGCCAGGAAATTCTTCCTCACCTCCAGTCTCAATCTCCTCTCTCCCAGCTCAAAGCCATTGTCCTCATCCTGCCACTCCCAGCCCCTGTCCAAAGTCCCTCCCCAGCTCCCCTGCAGCCCCTTCAGGTACTGGAAGCTGCTCTGAGGTCTCCCCGGAGCCTTCTCTTCCCCAGGCTGAACAGCCCCAGCTCTCCCACAGCCTCTGCTCATTGGGGCCAGTGAAGGTCACAGAGCAAGGTTTGTGCCTGCAGCCTTCCATGCATCCCTCCCCATTCCTCTCAAGGTTTTCACAGTGCCACCTCTCCTCTCACCTCTGCTTCCAGTCCCTGTGCTCAGCTGCTGAGTGGAAAGACAAAGCAGCATCTTGCTTGCAGCTCACAGCTGTGCTTGCAAACGTCTTGGGATCAGCTGGGATCCTGCAACTGAGAGCTCCCAGGGCTCAGTGAGGTCAGAGGGTGTGAGATTCAGCTCTGGCATGTGCAGGACAGAGCTGGTTCAGGAGCCAGCTGCTCGCCACAGCTGGTTCAGTGCCACCTTCCAGGTGGCTCTCACACTTCTGCAGCCCTTGGCTGAGGCTGCAGCTTGCATGGGACAGCTCTGCCCTGCTGAACTCATGGGCAGGGCACTCCCATGGGGTCTAAGCCCACTGGCAGGTGCCCTACAGAGGCTTCTGCAGTTCCTTACTCCTGCAGACTGCAGTCAGCTGAAGCCCTTTGCAGCTCCTGGCCATTGTGAGTCCTCCTGGGGCTGGAAGAAGTGACAGCAGCACAGAGCCTGCTCTGAGTGCTGCTTTCATAGAGCCACAGAGTGCTCTGGGCTGGAAGGGAGCTCCACAGCTCACCCACTCCAGCCCCTGCCCTCAGCAGGGACATCCTCCACTGCAGCAGGCTGCCCACAGCCCTCTCCAGCCTCCCCTTCAACAGCTCCAGGGATGGAGCCCAACCCCCTCCCTGGGCAACCTGCTGCAGTCTTCCAGCAGCCTCCTGCTGCACAACTTGCTCCTCCCATCCAAGCTCCATCTGCTCTGCTCTGCTCTGAAGCCATTGGCCCTGGGCCTGGCCCTGCAGGCCTTTGCCAACAGTCCCTCTGCAGCCTTCCTGCAGCCCCTTCAGGTGCTGGGAGGTTGCTCTGAGGTCTGCCTGGAGCCTTCTCTTCTCCAGGCTGAGCACCCCCAGCTCCCTCAGCCTGTCCCCACAGCAGAGCTGCTCCAGCCCCCTGAGCATCTTTGTGGCCTCCTCTGGAGCCTCTCCAGCAGCTCCAGGTCCTTCCTGTGTTGGGGCTCCAGAGCTGGCCCCAGGCCTGCAGGTGAGGTCTGAGAGAGCAGAGCAGAGGGGCAGGATCCTCTCTCTCCAGCTCTGGCCACACTGCTCTGGATGCAGCCCAGGCTGCCCTTGGCCTCCTGTGCTGCAGCTCACCCTGCCTGCTCCTGGCCAGCTTCTCCCCCCAGCACCCCCAAGGCCTTCTCCTCAGGGCTGCTTTCCCTCCCCTGCTCCCCCAGCCTGCACTGACAGTGAGGATTGCTCAGGCCCAGGTGCAGGACCTGCCCTTGCTGCTGTTGGAGCTCCTGAGGGTCCCCTGGGCACCAGCTCTGCAGCCTGCCCAGGTGCCTGTGGCTGCCCTCCTGTCCCTCTGGCACAGGGACAGCACCACTCAGCCTGCTGCCCCCTGCCCCCTGCTGCTGCTGCCTGGGTCCTGCTGTCTGTAGCAGTGAGGAAAATGCTAAACAGCTCAGGTCCCTGCATGGAGCCCTTAGGGACACCACTGTCACTGCTCCCCATCTGAGTTCAGGCCACCACTGAGCACTGCCCTCTGGGTGTCCCCCCGGGCAGCTCCCTACCCCCTGAGCACCCCCACAGCTCGGCAGCGTGCCGTGGGGCAGGGCAGAGCCTCGCGGAGGGCAGTGAGGCCACCCAGCCGGGGCTGTCCCTCTGGACAGCAGCAGCAGGGACGCTGCAGCTGGGTGAGGCTGCAGCTGGGGGGCTGAGGCCTCACTGCCCTCTCTCCCTGTCTTGCAGCTGCGCCGGAGCCGGAGCAGCGCCCCCAGGCGGCGCGGCTGTGCCCTCGCTACCCCGAGCCCGCGCCCCTCCGGCACCCCCTCCCCGTCCTCAAGGAGGCCCTGGAGAAGGTCTGGCAGCGCTGGGCCAGGGGCAGGCACAGACCCTGCCTGTCTGCTCACAGTGCAGAGGGAGGGAGTGGGAGGGAGAGGGAGTGTGAGCAGTGTGAGTGTGCAGTGGGAGTGTGAGTGAATGAGTGTGAGTGTGAGCAGTGTGAGTGTGCAGTGTGAGTGTGCAGTGGGAGCGTGAGTGAATGAGTGTGAGTGAATGAGTGTGAGTGAGTGAGCAGTGTGAGTGAGCAGTGTGAGTGAGCAGTGTGAGTGTGCAGTGTGAGTGTGAGTGAATGAGTGTGAGTGTGAGCAGTGTGAGTGTGCAGTGTGAGTGTGCAGTGTGAGTGTGAGTGAATGAGTGTGAGTGAATGAGTGTGAGTGAGTGAGCAGTGTGAGTGAGCAGTGTGAGTGTGCAGTGGGAGCGTGAGTGAATGAGTGTGAGTGAATGAGTGTGAGTGAGCAGTGTGAGTGAGCAGTGTGAGTGTGCAGTGTGAGTGTGAGTGAATGAGTGTGAGTGAATGAGTGTGAGTGACTGAGCAGTGTGAGTGAGCAGTGTGAGTGAGCAGTGTGTGTGCAGTGTGAGTGTGCAGTGTGAGCATGAGTGAATGAGTGTGAGTGACTGAGCAGTGTGAGTGAGCAGTGTGAGTGAGCAGTGTGAGTGTGCAGTGGGAGCGTGAGTGAATGAGTGTGAGTGAATGAGTGTGAGTGTGAGCAGTGTGAGTGAGCAGTGTGAGTGTGCAGTGTGAGTGTGAGTGAATGAGTGTGAGTGAATGAGTGTGACTGAGCAGTGTGAGTGAGCAGTGTGAGTGAGCAGTGTGTGTGCAGTGTGAGTGTGCAGTGTGAGCATGAGTGAATGAGTGTGAGTGACTGAGTAGTGTGAGTGAGCAGTGTGAGTGAGCAGTGTGTGTGCAGTGTGAGTGTGCAGTGTGAGCATGAGTGAATGAGTGTGAGTGACTGAGCAGTGTGAGTGAGCAGTGTGAGTGAGCAGTGTGAATGAATGAGTGTGAGTGTGAGTGAATGAGTATGAGTGTGTGAGAGTGTGAGTGAATGAGTGTGAGTGAATGTGGGTGTGAGTGAGTGAGAGTGTGAGTGAGGGTGTGAGTGTGTTAGTGAATGAGTGTGAGTGTGTGTGAGAGTGTGAGTGTGAGAGAATGTGTGAGTGTGTGAGTGTGTGAGTCTGTGAGAGTGAGTATGAGTGAATGAGTGTGAGTATGAGTGAGTGTGAGTGCATGTGTGTGTGAGTGAGTGTGAGTGTGGGAGAGTGAGTGTGAGTGAATGAGTGTGAGTGAGTGTGAGTGAATGTGTGAGTGAGGGTGTGAGTGTGAGTGAGGGTGTGAGTGTGAGTGAGGGTGTGAGTGTGATTCACCGCCTGCCGCCGGCGGCCCGGGCACAGGTTCCCCGGCTCAGCCCGGGGCCGCCCGCTCCGCTCTGCCGCGTTGCCGGGGCCGCGCGGTGCCGCCCCGCTGCCAAGTGCCGCTGCCAAGTGCCACTGCCCAGCCCCGCTGCCATGTCCCGCTGCCATGCCCCGCTGCCATGTCCCGCTGCCATGCCCCGCTGCCAAGCGCCACTGCCCAGCCCCGCTGCCATGCCCCGCTGCCATGTCCCGCTGCCATGCCCCGCTGCCAAGCGCCACTGCCCAGCCCCGCTGCCATGCCCCGCTGCCATGCGCTGCCGCCACTGCCCAGCCCCGCTGCCATGCCCCGCTGCCATGCCCCGCTGCCCAGCCCCGCTGCCATGCCCCGCTGCCAAGCGCCACTGCCCAGCCCCGCTGCCATGCCCCGCTGCCAAGCGCCACTGCCCAGCCCCGCTGCCATGCCCCGCTGCCATTCCCCGCTGCCAAGCGCCACTGCCCAGCCCCGCTGCCATGCCCCGCTGCCATTCCCCGCTGCCAAGCGCCACTGCCCAGCCCCGCTGCCATGCCCTGCTGCCATGCCCCACTGCCCAGCCCCGCTGCCAAGCGCCACTGCCCAGCCCCGCTGCCATGCCCTGCTGCCATGCCCCACTGCCCAGCCCCGCTGCCCAGCCCCGCTGCCAAGCCCCGCTGCCATGCCCCGCTGCCATGCCCCGCTGCCATGCCCCGCTGCCATGCCCCGCTGCCCAGCCCCGGTGCCCAGCCCCGCTGCCAAGCCCCTCTGCCCAGCCCCGCTGCCCAGCCCCGCTGCCATGCCCCGCTGCCATGCCCCGCTGCCATGCCCCGCTGCCCAGCCCCGCTGCCCAGCCCCGGTGCCCCGCCCCGCTGCCAAGCCCCTCTGCCCAGCCCCGCTGCCCAGCCCCGCTGCCAAGCCCCGCTGCCATGCCCCGCTGCCATGCCCCGCTGCCAAGCCCTCTGCCCAGCCCCGCTGCCCAGCCCCGCTGCCAAGCCCCGCTGCCATGCCCCGCTACCAGCCCCGCTGCCCAGCCCCGGCTACCCAGCCCCGCTGCCCAGCCCAGCCCCGCTGCCATTCCCCGCTGCCAAGCCCCGCTGCCAAGCCCCGCTGCCCAGCCCCACTGCCAAGCCCCGCTGCCCAGCCCCGCTGCCATGCCCCGCTGCCATGCCCCGCTGCCATGCCCCGCTGCCAGCGCCACTGCCCAGCCCCACTGCCATGCCCCGCTGCCATTCCCGCTGCCAAGCGCCACTGCCATGCCCCGCTGCCATGCCCCGCTGCCCAGCCCCGCTGCCATGCCCCGCTGCCCAGCCCCGCTGCCATGCCCCGCTGCCCAGCCCTGCTGCCCAGCCCTGCTGCCCAGCCCCGCTGCCCAGCCCCGCTGCCCAGCCCCCGCTGCCATGCCCCGCTGCCCAGCCCCGCTGCCAAGCCCCGCTGCCATGCCCCGCTGCCCAGCCCTGCTGCCCAGCCCTGCTGCCCAGCCCCGCTGCCCAGCCCCGCTGCCCAGCCCCGCTGCCATGCCCCGCTGCCATGCCCCGCTGCCCAGCCCCGCTGCCCAGCCCCGCTGCCCAGCCCCGCTGCCATGCCCCGCTGCCATGCCCCGCTGCCCATGCCCCGCTGCCCAGCCCTGCCTGCCCAGCCCCGCTGCCCAGCCCCGCTGCCCAGCCCCGCTGCCCAGCCCCGCTGCCCAGCCCTGCTGCCCAGCCCTGCTGCCCCGCTGCCATGCTGCCATGCCCCCGCTGCCCAGCCCTGCTGCCATGCCCCGCTGCCATGCCCCGCTGCCATGCCCCGGTGCCCAGCCCTGCTGCCCAGCCCCGCTGCCCAGCCCCGTGCGGTGTGGCGGTTTCGCCCCCTGAGGCGCGGTCCCGTGCGGGGGGGGGTCGGGTCAGGCCGGCTGCCGGCTGATGCCCCCGGCCCGCAGGTGGACGCGATGCTGCGGCAGAGGCTGCATGCCGCCGCGCTGCCCGCCGCCTCCGCCATCGTCGTCTACAACGACACCGTGCTCTGGACCGGCAACTTCGGCAAGAGGAACGGCTCCGACCCCCTCCTCGGGGCTGCCCAACGAGTACACCATGTACAGGTGAGGCAGAGGTGCCGGGGCCCGAGCGCTGGGCAAGGGGCGGGTGGAGGCCTCGGGCCTCGGGAGCGAGGCAGAAGCTCTTTTGCGGCTCCCCGAAAGGGTGAAAGGGAAAAGCCCCACCCAGGATGGGACAGAACTGGAAGGTTCAGCAGAAGTGTTCGTAGAATCAGCCGGGTTGGAAGAGACCTCCAAGATCATCCAGTCCAGCCTGTCAAGATCAGTGTAATGCCCCAGAAATCCATGAGGAATCGGTTCGGGACCTGCTGAGCCACTTGGACACTCACAAGCCCATGGGGCCGGATGGATCCATCCCAGGGTGCTGAGAGAGCTGCAGAGGAGCTGCCAAGCCGCTCTCCAGCATCTGCCTCCAGTCCTGGCTCACCAGAGAGGTCCCAGATGACTGGAGACTGGCCAAGGTGGTCCCCATCCACAAGCAGGGTCGGATGGAGGAACCTGGAGGCTCCAGGCCTGGCAGCCTGACCTCAGTGCCAGGGAAAATGATGGAGCAGATCATCCTGGGGGCAGTCACTGAGCACCTGCAGGATGGCCAAAGGCTCAGGTCCAGCCAGCATGGATTTAGGAGGGGCAGGTCCTGCCTCTCCAACCTGATCTCCTTCCATGCCCAGGTGACTGCCTGGTGGGTGTGGGGCAGGCTGTGGATGTGGTCTGCCTGGATGCAGCAAGGCCTTTGACACCATCCCCCACAGCAAGCTCCTGGCCAAGCTGTCAGCCCCTGGCTTGGGCAGCAGCACTCTGAGCTGGGTTAGGAACTGGCTGGAGGCTGAGCCCAGAGAGTGGTGGTGAATGGTGCCACAGCCAGCTGGCAGCCAGCACCAGTGGTGTGCCCCAAGGATCAGTGCTGGGCCCCAGCCTGGTCAATATCTTGACTGATGATCTGGATGAGGGGATTGAGACAGTCATCAGCAAATGTGCAGCTGACACCAAGCTGGGAGCAGATGTTGGTCAGTCAGAGGCCAGAAGGGCTCTGCAGAGGGACCTTGCCAGGCTGGACAGGTGGGCAGAGGCCAACAGGATGGCATTCAACAAGTCCAAGTGCCAGGGGCTGCACTTTGGCCACAGCAACCCCAGGCAGAGCTACAGGCTGGGGGCAGAGTGGCTGAGAGCTGCCAAACAGAGAGGGACCTGGGGGTGCTGATTGACAGCTGCCTGAACATGAGCCAGCAGTGTGCCCAGGGGGCCAAGAAGGCCAAGGGCATCCTGGCCTGCATCAGGAACAGTGCGGCCAGCAGGAGCAGGGAGCTCATCCTGCCCTGTGCTCAGCACTGCTGAGGCCACACCTTGAGTCCTGTGTCCAGTTCTGGGCTCCTCAGTTTAAGAAGGACATTGAGAGACTTGAAGGTGTCCAGAGAAGGGCAACAAGGCTGGGGAGGGGTCTGGAGCACAGCCCTGGGAGGAGAGGCTGAGGGAGCTGGGGTTGCTGAGCCTGGAGCAGAGGAGGCTCAGGGGAGACCTCATTGCTCTCTACAACTCCCTGCAGGGAGGTTGTAGCCAGCTGGGGGTTGGTCTCTTCTCTCTAGCAGCCAGCACCAGAACAAGAGGACACAGTCTCAAGCTGTGCCAGGGGAGGTTCAGGCTGGAGGTGAGGAGAAAGTTCTTCCCAGAGAGAGTCATTCACCATTGGGATGTGCTGCCCGGGGAGGTGGTGGAGTCACCGTCCCTGGAGGTGTTTAGGAAGAGGGGACTGGATGTGGCACTTGGTGCCATGGTGTGATGGGTTAAGCAGCCCCCCTCCAAACCCTCCCCATCACGGGCAGAATAAAACAACTCAAAACAAAACGGATTGCAAAAGTGATGGAAAGTTTAAAGGAAAAGCGGTGAATCTTTACAGAAAGCCAAAAGCAGAGTGACAAAAGAAATCCCAAACAGTCCCAAGATAATCCCATCCCCACCTGGGGTTACATCCAAGACCCCCAGGGCTCCTTCTTCCCCCCCCCCTCCCCACTGCTAGGCTAGTCTCAGCTGGCCAGATCTGAGACTGCCCATCCCCCGTGGCCTTGGGCCTAGCCAGGCCCATGGCCGGGAGACAACAACTCCCCCATTACCGGGCGACGGCGAGGAAGAAAGAGGAGGTGCTTAGACCTCGCACTGGATCTTATAGTGGTGCAGAGAATTATGGTAGAAATACCCAATTTCCTGTGTCCACCCACTGGGCTGGACCTCTGGACACAGGAAGCAGGGGGGCACCCAGCCCAAACTGCAACACATGGTCTAGTCATGAGGTCTGTGGTGAGAGGTTGGACTCGATGATCTTTGAGATCTCTGTGTTGCAGTCCCTGCAGGCCAGAATTAAGGACATTCATTCAACCCCCTAACTTGCACCTTAGACATTCCCTTCTCTGTCAGCCAAGGTGTTGCATGTGCAGCTGCAGCCCAGCTGAGTGATCTCAGGGGCTGACCTTCTCCTGGTTCATGGGTTTCTCAAAACCACAGAAACACTCAGGTTGGAGCAGACCCTCAGGATCACCAAGTCCCACCCAGAAGCCTATCCTACAAGGGTCACTCCTAAACCATTGTCCCAAGAACCACATCCAAACCACCTTCAGCACATCCAGGGTTGGTGACTCAAGCACCTCTCTGGGCAGCCTCTGCCACTGCCTGACCTCTTTTTTGTAGTGTCCAGTCTAAGTTTCTCAGTGGCAGCTTGAGGCTGTTCCTTCTTGGTCTATCACAAATTACCTGTGAGAAGAGACCAGCAGCAGCCTCTCCACAACCTCCTTTCAGGTAGTTGTAGATAGCAGATACAAAACTGGGGAGGGGTCTGGAGCACAGCCCTATGAGGAGCAGCTGAAGGAGCTGGGGGTGTTGAGTCTGCAGAAGAGGAGGCTCAGGGGAGACCTTCTTGCTGTGCCAGGGGAGGTTTAGGCTTGAGCTTAGCAATAAGTTCTTCCCAGACAGAGAGATTCCCTCTGGGATGTGCTGCCCAGGGAGGGGGTGGGGGTGGAGTCCCTGGAGGTGTTTAAGCAGAGCCTGGAGCAGGCCCTTGGTGCCAGGGTCTGGCTGATCAGTTGGGGTTGGGTGATGGGTTGGACTTGGAGACCTTGGAGGTTTCTTCCAGCCTGGATGACTCTGTGGTTCTCACTGCTCCCTCTCTCCCTGTGCTCTGGCTGCAGGATTGCCAGTGTCTCCAAGATATTCCCCACCCTCATGCTGTACAAGCTGTGGGAGGAAGGCAAAGTCACCTCCCTCGACGACCCGCTGGAGCGCTACGCCCAGAGCTTTGTCATCAAGAACCCCCTGGGGCGGCTGGAGGAGGCAGAGCAGCGGTTCGCAGCAGAGGGCGCGATGTTCCTGGAGAAGGGCTCCGAGCCCCCCGGCCTTCGCCTGTCACGCTGCGCAGGATGGCCAGCCAGCTCTCAGGTGAGGCCTGCCCTGCCCTGCCCTGCCCTGCCCTGCCCTGCCCTGCCCTGCCCTGCCCTGCCCTGCCCAGGCCTGCCCTGCCCTGCCCTGCCCTGCCCTGCCCTGCCCTGCCCAGGCCTGCCCTGCCCTGCCCTAGCCTGCCCTGCCCAGCACTGCCCTGCCCTGCCCTGCCCTGCCCAGGCCTGCCCTGCCCTGCCCAGCCCTGCCCTATCCAGCCCTGCCCAGCCCTGCTCTGCCCTGCCCTGTCCTGCCCTATCCAGCCCTGCCCAGCCCTGCTCTGCCCAGCCCAGCCCTGTCATGCCAGCCAGCTCCAAGGTGAGGCCTGCCCTGCCCAGCCCTGTGCTGCCTAGCCCTGCCCTGCCCACCCCAGCCCTGCCCTGCCCAGCCCTACCCTGCCCAGCCCTGCTCTGCCCTGACCTGTTTTGCCCAGCCCTGCCCAGTCCTGCGCAGTCCTGCTCTGCCCTATCCAGCCCTTCCCTGTCCAGCCCTGCCCAGCCCTGCCCAGGCCTGCCCAGCCCTGCCCTGCCCAGCCCAGCCAAGCCCTGCCCTGCCCAATCCAGCCCAGCCAAGCCAAGCCGGGCTCTGCCCTGCACAGCCCAGCCCTACTCTGCCCAGCCAAGCCCTGCCCAGCACTGCCCTGCCCTGCCCTGTCCAGCCAAGCCCTGCCCAGCCCTACCCACACCAGCCCTGTCCAGCCAAGCTCTGCCCAGCCCTACCCACACCAGCCATGCCCTGCCCAACCCTGCCCTGCCCTGCCCAACCCCCCCCTGCCCTGCCCAGCCCTGCTCTGTCCTATACAGCCCTGCCCAGCCCTGCCCACACCAGCCCTGCCCTGCCCAGCCCTGCCCTCCCCTGTCCTGCCTTGTCCAGCCCAGCCCTGTCCTGCCCAGCCCTGCCCTGCCCAGCCCAGCCCAGCCCTGTCCTGCCCAGGCCTGCTGAGCTCTGCCCTGCCCTGTCCTGCCCTGCCTACCCCTGCCCTGCCTAGCCCTGCCCAGCCCTGCCCTGCCCTGCCCTGCCCTGCCCTGCCCAGCCCAGCCCAGCCCAGCCCAGCCCTGCCCTGCCCAGGCCTGCTGAGCTCTGCCCTGCCTACCCCTGCCCTGCCTAGCCCTGCCCAGCCCTGCCCTGCCCTGCCCTGCCCTGTCCTGCCCAGCCCTGCCCACACCAGTCCTGCTCTGCCCAGCCAAGCCTTGCCTGCTACAAGGTGTGGCCTGCCCTGCCCAGCCCTACGCTGCCCACTCCTGCTCTGCCAAGCCCAGCCCAGCCCTGCCCTGCCCTGCCCTGCCCTGCCCTGCTCTGTCCTATCCAGCCCTGCCCTGCCCTGCCCTGTCCTGCCAGACACGTCCAAGGTGAGGCCTGCCCAGACCTGCCGTGCCCACCCCGCCCAGCCCTGCCCTACCCTATCCAGCCCTGCCCTGCCCTGCCTAGCCCTACCCAGCCCAGCCCTGTCCTGCCAGCCAGCTCCAAGGTGAGGCCTGCCCTGCCCAGCCCTGCCCTACCCTATCCAGCCCTGCCCTGCCCTGCCTAGCCCTACCCAGCCCAGCCCTGTCCTGCCAGCCAGCTCCAAGGTGAGGCCTGCCCTGCCCAGCCCTGCCCACACCAGCGCTGCCCAACCTGGCTCTGCCCAGCCCTGCCCTGTCCTGCCTTGTCCAGCCCAGCCCTGCCCAGCCCTGCCCTGCCCTGTCCTGTCCTGGCCAGTCGTGCCCTGCCCAGCACTGCCCTGCCCAGCCTTGCCCTGCCCTATACAGCCCAGCCCTGCCCAGCCCAGCCCTGGCTGTCTGGCCCTGCCCTGACACGCCCTGCCCACTCCTGCCCTGCCCTGTTCTGCCCAGCCCTGTCCAGCCCAGCCCTGCCCAGCCAAGCCCTGTCCTGCCCTGCCCACCCCTGCCCTACGGTATCCAGCCCTAGCCAGCCCTTCCCTGCCCTCCCTAGCCCTGCCCTGCCTTGCCCTGCCCTGCCCTATCCAGCCCTGCCCAGCCCAGCCCTGCCCTGCCCAGCCCTGCTCTGCCCAGCTCTGCCCTGCCTGCTCCCAGGTGAGGCCTGCCCTGCCCAGCCCTGCACTGCCTAGCCCTGGCCTGCCCACCCCACCCCTGCCCTGCCCTGCCCTGCCCAGCCAAGCCCTTCCCAGTACTGCCCTGCCCTGATGAGACCAGCCCTACCCAGCCCTGCCCAGCCCTCCCTAGCCCTGCCGTATCCAGCCCTACCCAGCCCTGCCCAGCCCTCCCTAGCCCTGCCGTATCCAGCCCTGCCCAGCACTGCCCAGCCCTCCCTAGCCCTGCCGTATCCAGCCCTGCCCAGCCCTGCCCAGCCCTCCCTAGCCCTGCCGTATCCAGCCCTGCCCAGCCCTGCCCTGCCCTCCCTAGCCCTGCCGTATCCAGCCCTGCCCAGCACTGCCCAGCCCTCCCTAGCCCTGCCGTATCCAGCACTGCCCTGCCCTGCCCTGCCCTCCCTAGCCCTGCCGTATCCAGCACTGCCCTGCCCTGCCCTGCCCTCCCTAGCCCTGCCGTATCCAGCCCTGCCCAGCACTGCCCAGCCCTCCCTAGCCCTGCCGTATCCAGCCCTGCCCTGCCCTCCCTAGCCCTGCCGTATCCAGCCCTACCCAGCCCTGCCCAGCCCTCCCTAGCCCTGCCGTATCCAGCCCTGCCCAGCCCTGCCCTGCCCTCCCTAGCCCTGCCGTATCCAGCCCTGCCCAGCCCTGCCCTGCCCTCCCTAGCCCTGCCGTATCCAGCCCTGCCCAGCCCTGCCCTGCCCTCCCTAGCCCTGCCGTATCCAGCCCTGCCCAGCCCTGCCCTGCCCTCCCTAGCCCTGCCGTATCCAGCCCTGCCCTGCCCTCCCTAGCCCTGCCGTATCCAGCCCTACCCAGCCCTGCCCAGCCCTCCCTAGCCCTGCCGTATCCAGCCCTGCCCAGCACTGCCCAGCCCTCCCTAGCCCTGCCGTATCCAGCCCTGCCCAGCCCTGCCCTGCCCTCCCTAGCCCTGCCGTATCCAGCCCTACCCAGCCCTGCCCTGCCCTCCCTAGCCCTGCCCTGTCCTATCCAGCCCTCCCTGGCCCAGCCCTGCTCTGCCCTGCCCAGCCCAGCCCTGTCCTGCCAGCCAGCTCCAAGGTGAGGCCTGCCCTGCCCAGCCCTGTGCTGCCTAGCCCTGCCCTGCCCACCCCAGCCCTGCCCTGCCCAGCCCTACCCTGCCCAGACCTGCTCTGCTCTGCCCTATCCAGCCCTGCCCTGCCCACCCCTGCCCTGCCCTGCCCTGCCCACCCCACCCCAGCCCTGCCCTGCCCAGCCCTGCCCAGCCCTGCTCTGCCCTGCCCTGTTCTGCCCAGCCCTGCTCTGCCCTGCCCTGTTCTGCTCAGCCCTGCCCTGCCCTGCCCTGTTCTGCTCAGCCAAGCCCTGCCCTGTTCTGCCCAGCCCTGTCCAGCCCAGCCCTGCCCAGCCAAGCCCTGTCCTGCCCTGCCCACCCCTGCCCTACGGTATCCAGCCCTAGCCAGCCCTTCCCTGCCCTCCCTAGCCCTGCCCTGCCTTGCCCTGCCCTGCCCTATCCAGCCCTGCCCAGCCCAGCCCTGCCCTGCCCAGCCCTGCTCTGCCCAGCTCTGCCCTGCCTGCTCCCAGGTGAGGCCTGCCCTGCCCAGCCCTGCACTGCCTAGCCCTGGCCTGCCCACCCCACCCCTGCCCTGCCCTGCCCTGCCCAGCCAAGCCCTTCCCAGTACTGCCCTGCCCTGATGAGACCAGCCCTACCCAGCCCTGCCCAGCCCTCCCTAGCCCTGCCGTATCCAGCCCTACCCAGCCCTACCCAGCCCTGCCCAGCCCAGCCCTCCCTAGCCCTGCCGTATCCAGCCCTGCCCAGCCCTGCCCAGCCCTCCCTAGCCCTGCCGTATCCAGCCCTGCCCAGCCCAGCCCTGCCCAGCCCTCCCTAGCCCTGCCGTATCCAGCCCTGCCCAGCCCTGCCCTGCCCTCCCTAGCCCTGCCCGTATCCAGCCCTGCCCAGCACTGCCCAGCCCTCCCTAGCCCTGCCGTATCCAGCCCTGCCCAGCACTGCCCTGCCCTCCCTAGCCCTGCCGTATCCAGCCCTGCCCAGCCCTGCCCAGCCCTCCCTAGCCCTGCCGTATCCAGCCCTGCCCAGCACTGCCCTGCCCTCCCTAGCCCTGCCGTATCCAGCCCTGCCCAGCACTGCCCTGCCCTGCCCTGCCCTCCCTAGCCCTGCCGTATCCAGCCCTACCCAGCCCTGCCCTGCCCTCCCTAGCCCTGCCCTGTCCTATCCAGCCCTCCCTGGCCCAGCCCTGCTCTGCCCTGCCCAGCCCAGCCCTGTCCTGCCAGCCAGCTCCAAGGTGAGGCCTGCCCTGCCCAGCCCTGTGCTGCCTAGCCCTGCCCTGCCCACCCCAGCCCTGCCCTGCCCAGCCCTACCCTGCCCAGACCTGCTCTGCTCTGCCCTATCCAGCCCTGCCCTGCCCACCCCTGCCCTGCCCTGCCCTGCCCACCCCACCCCAGCCCTGCCCTGCCCAGCCCTGCCCAGCCCTGCTCTGCCCTGCCCTGTTCTGCCCAGCCCTGCTCTGCCCTGCCCTGTTCTGCTCAGCCCTGCCCTGCCCTGCCCTGTTCTGCTCAGCCAAGCCCTGCCCTACCCAGCCCAGCCCAGCCCAGCCCAGCCAAGCCGAGCCCTGTTCTGCTCAGCCCTGCTCTGCCCTGCCCTGTTCTGCTCAGCCAAGCCCTGCCCTGCCCAGCCCTGCCCTGCCCAGCCCAGCCAAGTCGGGCCCTGCCCTGCCCTGCCCTACCCAGCCCAGCCCAGCCCAGCCCAGCCAAGCCGAGCCCTGTTCTGCCCTGCCCTGTTCTGCCCAGCCCAGCCCTGCCCAGCCCTGCTCTGCCCTATCCAGCCCTTCCCTGCCCTGCCCTATCCAGCCCTTCCCTGCCCTGCCCTGCCCTGTTCTGCCCAGCCCAGCCCTGCCCAGCCCTGCTCTGCCCTATCCAGCCCTTCCCTGCCCTGCCCTGCCCAGCCCTGCCAGCCATGTCCAAGGTGAGGCCTGCCCAGATCAGCCCCGCCCACCTCTGTCCAGCCCTGCCCAGCCTAGCCCTGCCCTGCCCAGCCCTACCCTGCCCAGACCTGCCCTGCTCTGCCCTCCCCAGCCCTGCCCTGCCCTGCCCTGCCCTGCCCAGCCGCACCCTGCAGGAGACCACAGGGGCAGCATGGCAGGGACAAAACTGCTGTTCCTCAGGTGGTTTCCTGGGGGCACAAGTGGTGCTGAGGAGCAGGACTTGGTAGAGTTAGATACTGGTTGGTCTTCAAGATCTTTTCCAGCCAAAAGGACTCTGCATAACAGACACTCAGCAGGTCTGCAGGTGAGGAGTGCACACAGTGCTAGATCATGGACCTGCCAGGGCTGGAAGGGAGCTCAAGGCTCAGCCAGTCCCAACCCCCTGCCACGGGCAGGGACACCTCACACCACAGCAGGTTGCTCACAGCCACCTCCAGCCTGGCTGCAAACACCTCCAGGCAGGAGGTTTCCACCACCTCCCTGGGCAGCCTGTTCTCAGAGGTCAGTCAGGAGCCTTGGAATGAAGCTGTCAGCAGCTTCATGGAGTGCTAAAAGGACCCAGGCTACACTGCTGGGGCTTTGTCACTCCCAGTGAGGGGAATGTCTACAGCCTGGAACACAGCAGCATCCCCTGCTCTGTGAGCCAGAGCCTGAGAGAGAGGATCCTGCCCCTCTGCTCTGCTCTCTCAGACCTCACCTGCAGGCCTGGGGCCAGCTCTGGAGCCCCAACACAGGAAGGACCTGGAGCTGCTGGAGAGGCTCCAGAGGAGGCCACAAAGATGCTCAGGGGGTTGGAGCAGCTCTGCTGTGGGCACAGGCTGAGGGAGCTGGGGGTGTTCAGCCTGGAGAAGAGAAGGCTCCAGGGAGACCTCAGAGCAACCTCCCAGTACCTGAAGGGGCTGCAGGAAGGCTGCAGAGGGACTGTTGGCAAAGGCCTGCAGGGCCAGGCCCAGGGACAATGGCTTCAGAGCAGAGCAGAGCAGATGGAGCTTGGATGGGAGGAACAAGTTGTGCAGCAGGAGGCTGCTGGAAGACTGCAGCAGGTTGCCCAGGGAGGGGGTTGGGCTCCATCCCTGGAGCTGTTGAAGGGGAGGCTGGAGAGGGCTGTGGGCAGCCTGCTGCAGTGGAGGATGTCCCTGCTGAGGGCAGGGGCTGGAGTGGGTGAGCTGTGGAGCTCCCTTCCAGCCCAGAGCACTCTGTGGCTCTATGAAACCAGGCCCCAGTGGCACAGAGGATTTTGTGCTGCAGCCCCAAACACTCTGATTTGTCTGATCTGAGGGCCAGGGTGGCACCAAACCTCTCTGCTGTAAATAGATCTTGATCCCTGAGCTAAATTCAGCTATCAGTGTGGCTCCTGATCTGGGATTCCTGAGCTAGGAATAGGTTGGGTCTTGCTGGCAGAAGATCATTAATCTGCTGCTACCTTCACCATTGAGTAACTCTTCCATCAAGCTCCTAGGTGCTCACAGGGCTCAGGAGAACTTTAATCTCCTAACACTTGGCTCAGATTCCAGAATGTCATGGCCAGAGAGGCTGTGCTGATAATTCAGGTGGCATTAGATTAAACTCTCCATCACCTGCAGTGCTCCAGACTGGAATAGTTGTCCTAAAACTAGGACCTAAGGCCAAAACAGCAGACAGGCAAATGCAGTGGCTCAGGACAAAGTGCAGCAGCATGCAAAGCAAGACAACTCTTTCAGCCTTAGTGACACTGTGATACAAAGACAGAGGAAGGGCTTCCCATAAAGGGAGGATGTGACTGACACCTGGAAGCAAACAGAGAACCAACCCAACCTGGCCAGTGGCAGAGAGAAAGCTCTGAGTGAGCACAGCCCTGCCCAGGCCCTCTCCCTGCAGACAGGGCCTGGCTTTAGCCAAGCTGATGCTGTCCCCAGGGGCAGCAGCTTGGGCCCCTCTGACTCTCTCTCAAGCTGCTGTGCCTGCAGCAGTCTGCTGGGGCTGCAGCTCCCAGGGAACTCATTTTCTGTGCTGTATGAAGCTCTTGTTCTCCTTCCCAGTGTGACCTGGGCTGTGGTGGGCTGAGCTCAGTGCAGGTGCAGCTTCATGCCTGGGTCATGCTGTGGAGAGCAAAGATCTGGGCTTGGCTGCTACGGGAAGGAGCAAGAGCACAACAGGTGTCAGTGTGCATGGCTGAGGGGGACTCAGGAGGACAGAAAAGCTTTGTTAGTGCCTGCACCACTGAGGGGAAAAGGAAAACCTCTTCACCTCTCCTGCAGCCCCACTGGGGCACTCCAGAGTAGTGTTTGATCCTGGCCAGGGGGCAGCATGGGGTAGAAATCCTCTTTGTCCCAGAGTGTTACAGAGGCACAGAGGGTGAGGGGCTGGAAGGGCCCTTTGGAGCTCATCCAGTCCCAGCCCTGCCAGAGCAGGGTCACCCAGGGCAGCTCACACAGCAACTCATCCAGGAGGGGTTGGAATCTCTCCAGAGGAGTCTCCACAGCCCCCCTGGGCAGCCTGCTCCAGGCTCTCTCACCCTCACAGCCAATCAATCTTCCCTCCTGTTCCCATGGCACTTCCTCTGCCTCAGCTTCCACCACTGCCCCTTGGCTGGCATTGGGCAGCCCCCAGCACAGCCTGGCTCCAGCCTCTGGGCATCCCCCTGCACAGCTTCATCCCCAGCAATGAGGTCACCCTCAGGCTCCTCCTCTGCAAGCTCCAGAGCCCTCAGCTCCCTCAGGCTCTCCTCCTGAGGAAGATCTTCCACAGCCTGCAGCAGCTCTGTGCCTCTGGGATGGACTCTCTGCAGCACTTCCCTGAGGTGCTTCTTGAGCTGAGGGCCCAGAACTGGACACAAGCTTCCAGCTGTGGCCTCAGCAGGGCAGAGCAGAGGGGGAGGAGAACCTCTCTGGGCCTGCTAACCACAGTCCTTCTAATCCACCCTAGAGCAGCCCTGCTCATGTGCAGCCATAGAATCATAGAACCACAGAACTGTCAGGGTTGGAAGGGACCTCAAGGCTCAGCCAGTTCCAACCCCCTGCCATGGGCAGGGACACCTCACACCACAGCAGGTTGCTCACAGCCACCTCCAGCCTGGCTGCAAACACCTCCAGGCATGAGGCTTCCACCCTGGGCAACCTGTGCCAGGCTCTCACCACCCTCATGGGGAAGGACTTCTCCCTGACATCCAATCTGACATCCCTCCACTGCTTCCATCACTCTGCTGGGCTTCACAGAATCAGTCAGGTTGGAGAAGAGCCTCAGGGTCACCAAGTCCAACCCAGAACCTACTCCACAAGTAGGTGGAAACCATATCCCCAAGCACCACATCCAAACACATCCAGGGTTGGTGACTCCACCACCTCCCTGGCAGCCTGTTCCAGTGCCTGATCACTCTTGCTGTGAAAAAATTCTTCCTCTTGTCCAGCCTCAACCTCCCCAGGTGCAGCTTCTTCCCTTGCTTAGCTCCTCTTACATTCCCCAGTCTTTAGTTCTCTAGAGTGTGGCCCAAGTCTCCCACACCACAGCAGCAGGGCACAAGGGCAGACCTGGGCCCTGGCAGTGTAGCAGAACCATAGAATCAGTGAGGTTGGAAAAGACCTCAGAGCTCAGCAAGTCCAAGCTGCCACCCAGCACCTCCTGACAACCAAACCATGGCTCCAGGGGCCTCATCCCAGCCTTTTCTGAACACCTTCAGGGATGGGGACTCCACCACCTCCCTGGGCAGCACATCCCAATGGGAAGACCTTTCTCCTCACCTCCAGCCCAAACTCCCCCGGGAGGAGAGGCAGTTTCAAAACCCCACTGAAGATTGTCAGGGTCAGAAGGGACCTCAAGGCTCATCCAGCCCCAACCCCCTGCCAGGGGCAGGGACACCTCCGGCTGGATCAGGATCCCACTAAGGTCAAATGGACGCTGAGGTCCCCTCACATTTCCTGGCTGTCAAAACCCCAAAGGGAAGAGGTTCTGCTCAGCACCAAGATCAAAGGCACTGCCTGACATATTCTACAGAGGGTTTCATCCAGATTGCTCCCGTGGCAGCTGCTCTCTGAGCTCTCCTCATTAGCTGGGCTGCTCCAAAAGGAACTCCAAAGGTTTTCCTCCTCAGCTCTTGCTGGGGACGTTGCTGGAGGAGCTGCAGCTTGTTAAGGCTCTGGCTCTCAGATCCCTGTGAATGACAGGAGAGGCTCCTGTAAATCATTACCAGCATGCTTGTCACATCAATTAGCAGCCCAGGAGGTTGGACTCGGTGCCTGTGGAGCTTCTGCTGTGCTCACACAGCCTCTGGGTTCTCATTTCTGATGAACCTCAAGAGGCTGCACAGCTGTGGTGGTGCTGCTTGAACTCTCCCTGCAGAGGAAAAGAAGGAGTCCATTGTCTGCTGGAAGGTGCTCAGTGCCTCCCCTCCCTGCTCACTCAGCTGCACAAATCACCACTGACTAGAAGGAGGAAAAGGGCTCTTGAGGTGCAAACCCCAGGGTCAGGCCAGCTGGGACGAGAAGGTGCTGCTGCTCCGAAAGCACAGGGCCTGACTCAGCTGTGCCTCGGGGGAGCAGCTGCTCACCAAGCAGAGCACTGCAAGCTGTTTTCTGGCAGGTCACAGGATCCCAGATCCCAGGATTACAGATCAGAGGAAGTTAGGGCTTGGAAGGGACCCCTGGAGATCCTCAAGTCCACCCCCTGCCAGAGCAGGAGCATAGAGTCCAGCACAGAACACATCCAGACAGGGCTGGGAAGGCTCCAGAGAAGGAGACTCCACAACCTCTCTGGGCAGCCTGCTCCAGGCCTCTGGGACCCTCACAGGGAAGAAGTTCCTCCTCATGCTGAGCTGGAACCTCCTGGGCTGCAGGCCTCTTGTCCTATCCCAGGGTGCAGCTGAGCAGAGCCTGTCCCTGTCCACTCCCTCCTGCCCCCCAGCCCTCAGCTATTTACAAACATATATGAAATCCCCTCTCAGCCTTCCCCTCTGCAGACTGAACACCCCCAGGGCTCTCAGCCTCTCCTCCCCAGGCAGTGCTCCAGGCCCTGCAGCATCCTTGCAGCCTCCCTTGGACTCTCTCCAGTGGATGTCTCCTCTCTGGTTTCCTTCCAGCCTCTAAATCAAAGTCAGAGCTGCAGTGAGGTTTTCATTCCAGATGTATCACAGTATCACAGTATCAGTCAGGGTTGGAAGGGACCACAAGGATCAGCCAGTTCCAACCCCCCTGCCATGGGCAGGGACACCCCACACTAGATCAGGCTACCCACAGCCTCATCCAGCCTGGGCTGAAACACCTCCAGGGACGGGGCCTCAACCACCTCCCTGCACAACCCATTCCAGGGCTTCACCACTCTCATGGGGAAGAACTTCCTCCTCCCCCTCCAGCCTCAATCTCCCCACCTCCAGCTTCATTCCATTCCCCCTAGTCCTATCACTCCCTGAGATCCTGAGCAGTCCCTCCCCAGCCTGCCTGTAGCCCCCTGCAGATCCTGGAAGGCCACAATGAGGTCTCCTCAAAAAATAGTCAGAAAAAATGAAAAGGTAAAAAACACTTTAGGACAAGCCTGGAATGGGTCAGAGAAGTTCAAGCCCTCTACAGTGAGGAGGAAAGAACAAAATCATGTCCAAAGAGGCTGAAGTTCTTCCCAGCAAGAGAGATTGGCCCTTGGGATGTGCTGCCCAGGGAGGTGGTGAAGTCCCCATCCCTGGAGGTGTTTAGGAAGAGCCTGGATGAGGCACCTGGTGCCATGGTTGAGTTGATCAGATGGTGCTGGGTGAGAAGGGTCAGATGGAGGAGCCTGGAAGCTCCAGGCCTGGCAGCCTGACCTCAGTGCCAGGGAAAATGATGGAGCAGATCATCCTGGGGGCAGTCACTGTGCACCTGCAGGGTGGCCAAGGGCTCAGGCCCAGCCAGCAGGGATTTAGGAGGGGCAGGTCCTGCCTGACCAACCTGATCTCCTTCCATGCCCAGGTGACTGCCTGGTGGGTGTGGGGCAGGCTGTGGATGGAGTCTGCCTGGACTGCAGCAAGGCCTTTGACACCCTCCCCCACAGCAAGCTCCTGGCCAAGCTGTCAGCCCCTGGCTTGGGCAGCAGCACTCTGAGCTGGGTTAGGAACTGGCTGGAGGCTGAGCCCAGAGAGTGGTGGTGAATGGTGCCACAGCCAGCTGGCAGCCAGCACCAGTGGTGTGCCCCAGGGAGCAGTGCTGGGCCCCAGCCTGATCAATATCTTCATTGATGATCTGGAGGAGGGGATTGAGACAGTCATCAGCAAATGTGCAGATGGCACCAAGCTGGGAGCAGATGTTGGTCAGTCAGAGGCCAGAAGGGCTCTGCAGAGGGACCTTGCCAGGCTGGACAGGTGGGCAGAGGCCAACAGGATGGCATTCAACAAGTCCAAGTGCCAGGGGCTGCACTTTGGCCACAGCAACCCCAGGCAGAGCTACAGGCTGGGGGCAGAGTGGCTGAGAGCTGCCAAACAGAGAGGGACCTGGGGGTGCTGATTGACATCTGCCTGAACATGAGCCAGCAGTGTGCCCAGGGGGCCAAGAAGGCCAATGGCATCCTGGCCTGCATCAGGAACAGTGTGGCCAGCAGGAGCAGGGAGCTCATCCTGCCCTGTGCTCAGCACTGCTGAGGCCACACCTTGAATCCTGTGTCCAGTTCTGGGCCCCTCAGTTTAGGAAAGCTGTTGAGCTGCTGGAAGGTGTCCAGAGAAGGGCAACAAGGCTGGGGAGGGGTCTGGAGCACAGCCCTGGGAGGAGAGGCTGAGGGAGCTGGGGTTGCTGAGCCTGCAGAAGAGGAGGCTCAGGGGAGACCTCATTGCTCTCTGCAACTCCCTGCAGGGAGGTTGTAGCCAGGTGGGGGTTGGTCTCTTCTCTCTAGCAACCAGCAGCAGAACAAGAGGACACAGTCTCAAGCTGTGCCAGGGGAGGTTTAGGCTGGAGGTGAGGAGAAAGTTCTTCCCAGAGAGAGTCATTCGCCATTGGGATGTGCTGCCCAGGGAGGTGGTGGAGTCACCGTCCCTGGAGGTGTTCAAGAGGGGACTGGATGTGGCACATGAGGAGAGAGCCTTGGGGGTGCTGGGGGAGGAGAAGCTCAACAGGAGCTCTCAGTGTGCACTTGCAGCCCACAAAGCCAATCAGAGCCTGGGCTGCAGCAGGAGAAGTGTGGCCAGCAGGGCAAGGGAGGGGATTCTGCCCCTCTGCTCAGCCCTGGGGAGACCCCACCTGGAGTACTGCCTCCAGGTCTGGAGCCCCTATTACAGGAGGGATGTGGAGGGGCTGGAAGATGTCCAGAGCAGGGCCAGGAGGATGAGCAGAGGGCTGGAGCTGCTCTGCTGTGAGGACAGACTGAAGGAGTTGGGGCTGTTCAGGCTGGAGAAGGCTCCCAGGTGACCTCATTGTGGCCTTCCAGGATCTGCAGGGGGCTACAGGCAGGCTGGGGAGGGACTGCTCAGGATCTCAGGGAGTGACAGGACTAGGGGGAATGGAATGAAGCTGGAGGTGGGGAGATTGAGGCTGGAGGGGAGGAGGAAGTTCTTCCCCAGGAGAGTGGTGAAGCCCTGGAATGGGTTGTGCAGGGAGGTGGTTGAGGCCCCGTCCCTGGAGGTGTTTCAGCCCAGGCTGGATGAGGCTCTGGGCAGCCTGATCTAGTGTGGGGTGTCCCTGCCCATGGCAGGGGGGTTGGAACTGGCTGATCCTTGTGGTCCCTTCCAACCCTGACTGATACTGTGATACTGTGATACTTGTGCCATGGTCTAGTCATGAGGTCTGTGGTGACAGGTTGGACTTGATGATCTCTGAGGTCTTTTTCTACCTAGTTAATTCTATGCTATGCTATGCTATGCTATGCTATGCTATGCTATGCTATGCTATGCTATGCTATGCTATGCTATGCTATGCTATGCTACTCTACTCTACTCTACTCTGCTCTACTCTACTCTATGCTATTCTATTCTGAAGGGAATACAGCCAGGTGGGAAGTCAGATCCTACACCCTCCCTGTCCTGCTCTTCCAAGACACCCTGCAGGACAGGAGGTATTTTTAATCATTAATTGAGGTATTTTTTACTGAAATGTGGCAACCCAGCCCTGGTCCTAGGCAGGGCTTACACTGCCTGGACTCAGTGCTCTGTGACCTGAGCACTGCCTCTGCAGCACGGAGGGAAGAGGTCATGGAGTCACAGAACCACAAAATGGTAGAGGCCAGAAGGGTCCTGTGAGAGTCAGGAAGGATCTGCTGGAGAGGGTCCAGAGGAGGCCACAAAGATGATCAGAGGACTGAAGCGGCTCTCCCATGAGGACATGGCTTAGTCATGGGGTCTGTGGTGACAGGTTGGACTTGATGATCTTTGAGGTCTCTTCCAACCTCAGTGATTCTGTGATTCTGGGGGAGTTGGGGCTGCTCAGCCTGGAGAAGAGAAGGCTCCAAGGACCTCAGAGCAGCCTCCCAGTACCTGAAGGGCTCCAGGAGAGCTGGGGAGGGACTTTGGACAGGGGCTGAGAGTGGCAGGATGAGGACAATGGCTTTGAGCTGGGAGAGAGGAGACTGAGACTGGAGAATTTCTTGGCAGTGAGGCTGGGGAGACTGGCACAGGCTGCCCAGGGAGGCTGTGGCTGTCCCCCGCCTGGAGGTGTTCAGGGCCAGGCTGGATGAGGCCCTGAGCAGCCTGTGCTGGTGGGAGGGGTCCCTGCCCGTGGCAGGGGTTGGAACTGGCTGAGCTTTGAGCTCCCTTCCAACCCAACCCATTCTGCAGTTCTGTGCTCCCCTGGTCCCACCTCCCTCCCAGAGCAGCACCCCCCAGGCTGCACCAGCCTTGCAGCACCTCTGCTGAGCGCATACAGCACTTGTGTGCAGCTTCTGTTCCCCACTTCGCCTTTGGCTCACCCCTCCCCAGGCTGCATGTCTGCTGCCCCACGGCTTGTCCCAGAGGGTTAACTTCTCTGTTGCCCGGCACAGGTCTGCCCAGGAGGCTGCGGTCTACAACCTTGCTGTGGAGGGGCAGCACGCAGGACGCTCTGGCGCTGCTCAAAGACGATGTCCTGGTGGCTGACCCAGGAACCAGGTCAGATCCATTCACTTGGCAGCTGTCATCACACCCCTTGTGGTGCCCACAGCTGTGGTCACTGGGCTTGTGCTCTCCACTCTCCATGGTCCCCCAGAGTTAAATTGGGGGGCTGGGAAATTGCATCCCCAGAGTTAAATTGCCAGGGCAGCTCAGCTGGAAGCAAATGGAGCTGCATCTACAAGACAGAGTAGACTAGGACTAGACTAGACTAGAATAGACTAGACTAGACTGGACTGGACTAGACTGGACTAGACTAGACTGGACTAGACTAGACTGGACTAGACTGGACTGGACTAGACTAGACTAGACTGGACTAGACTAGACTAGAATAGACTAGACTGGACTAGACTAGACTAGACTAGACTGGACTAGACTAGACTGGACTAGACTGGACTGGACTAGACTAGACTAGACTGGACTAGACTAGACTAGAATAGACTAGACTGGACTAGACTGGACTAGACTAGACTGGACTAGACTAGACTGGACTAGACTGGACTGGACTAGACTAGACTAGACTGGACTAGACTAGACTAGAATAGACTAGACTGGACTAGACTAGACTAGACTAGACTGGACTAGACTAGACTGGACTGGACTAGACTAGACTAGAGTAGACTAGACTGGACTAGACTGGACTGAGAATAGAATAGAATAGAATAGAATAGAATAGAATAGAATAGAATAGAATAGAATAGAATAGAATAGAATAGAATAGAATTAACCAGGTTGGAAGAGACCTCAGAGACCACCAAGTCCAACCTCTCACCCAGCACCATCTGATCTACTCAACCATGGCACCAAGGGCCTCATCCAGGCTCTTCCTGAACACCCCTAGGGATGGGGACTCCACCACCTCCCTGGGCAGCACATCCCAAGGGCCAATCACTTTCTGGGAAGAATTTCTTCCTCACCTCCAGCCTCAGCCTCCCCTGGCACAGCTTGAGACTGTGTCCTCTTGTTCTGCGGCTGGTGGCCTGGGAGAAGAGACCAACCCCCAGCTGGCTACAACCTCCCTGCAGGGAGTTGCAGAGAGCAATGAGGTCTCCCCTGAGCCTCCTCTTCTGCAGGCTCAGCAACCCCAGCTCCCTCAGCCTCTCCTCCCAGGGCTGTGCTCCAGACCCCTCCCCAGCCTTGTTGCCCTTCTCTGGACACCTTCAAGTCTCTCAATGTCCTTCTTGAACTGAGGGGCCCAGAACTGGACACAGGACTCCAGGTGTGGCCTCAGCAGTGCTGAGCCCAGGGCAGGATGAGCTCCCTGCTCCTGCTGGCCACACTGTTCCTGCTGCAGGCCAGGATGCCATTGGCCTTCTTGGCCCCCTGGACACACTGCTGGCTCCTGTTCAGCCTACTACCCCCAGGTCCCCCTCTGCCTGGCTGCTCTCAGCCACTCTGACCCCAGCCTGAAGAGATCTTCAAGTCCAACCCCCCTGCCAGGGGGCCATACAGGGGACTATGCAGGCAGCAGGTCAGGGGCAGCATTCAGACAGCCTGGGGAAAGCTTCCTAAGGCTGCAAAGGTTTAAAGCAACAAAATCACCTTTTGGGTTGATTGTTGCCATCAGCTGGTGATGATTCACCAGGGCTCAAAGGCTGCAGGCTTAGAGCAGTCAATGCTTTGCTCATGGCAGCCCTGCTTTGGCTTGGTCCCATGGCATGTGAGGAGTTCACACGGATGCTCCCTGAAGGGTCTTGAGAATTTCACACAGCCCCCTGCTCTGCTGGCTGCATTGTGCTTACCACTGACAACACAGAATTGTTCTGGCTGGGAAAGACTTCTAAGGGCATTGAGTCCAGCTGCCAGCCTGAGGCCACCAGGGCCACTGAACCTTGTCCCAGAGTGCCATGGCCACACCGTTCCTGAACACCCCGAGGGATGGGCACTCCATCAGACAGCCACTCACACTGCCTCAGCTCCTTGAGAGTTTAACCCTGTCCCTGGGTTGCCCTGGTGAGACCACACCTGGAATGCTGTGTCCAGTCTGGGGCTCCCCAGTTCAAGAGAGACAGAGACCTGCTGCAGAGTCCAATGGAGAGCTACAAGGATGCCTGGGGGTCTGGAACATCTCTCATGAGGAGAGACTGAGAGCCCTGGGGCTGTTTAGTCTGGAAAGGAGTAGGCTGAGAGAGATCTGATCAATGCCTATCAATATCTAAGGGCTGGGGGTCAGGAAGAAAGGGGCCAGGCTCTGTTCAGTGGCCTCGAGTAGTAGGACAAGGAACAATGGATACAAACTGGAACCCAGGGGTTCCACCTGAACATGAGGAGGAAATTCATCACTGTGAGGGTCACAGAGCCCTGGAGCAGGCTGCCCAGAGAGGTTGTGGAGTCTCCTGCTCTGGAGACCTTCAGAACCCACCTGGATGTGTCCCTGTGCGCCCTGCCCTGGGTGACCCTGCTCTGGCAGGGGGTTGGACTGGGTGAGCTCTGGAGGTCCCTTCCAACCTCTAAGATCCTGTGAAGCTGTGGCACCAAACTGTGATGCAAGCAGGCCTCAGTTGTGCCCTCACACAGCTACAGGGCAGACTCTCAGAGCTGAGGAGATGATGACATTTGGCTGTGTTTGAAGAGCAGTTCCCCACTGATGTCTTTGAACTTGATCCAAGGGTGAAGACTTAAAGCACTCACTGGCTGCTCAGGGCTGAGGCTCTCAGCTGTCTTTGCTGGCTGAGCATTGCTGGGTGCTGCTTTGTAGCCTTGGCAGTGCTGTTTGGGCAGTGCTGTTTGAGTGCTTTTAGCATCTTAAGGTAGCTTAGGTGATGAAGTGATTATAGCACCTTAGATCCCCAAAGAGGCTTACCTGGGATTTGGAGACCTTTGAAGTTGTAACTCAGCTCTTGAGAGGAGTGGATCTGTTCGCTGGTGAGCAAGCAGCCAGGACAGGCAGGGTTTGCATTACATTGGTGCTTCAGCTCTCCACCTCCACATCTCTTGCTGTACCTAGGCTTCAACAGCTCTGCTAATGTCCTGCAGGAAGGAGCATTTGCAGAGGATTTGGGGGTGCTGGGGGGAGAAGCTGGCCAGGAGCAGGCAGGGTGAGCTGCAGCACAGGAGGCCAAGGGCAGCCTGGGCTGCATCCAGAGCAGGGTGGCCAGAGCTGGAGAGAGAGGATCCTGCCCCTCTGCTCTGCTCTCTCAGACCTCACCTGCAGGCCTGGGGCCAGCTCTGGAGCCCCAACACAGGAAGGACCTGGAGCTGATGGAGAGGCTCCAGAGGAGGCCACAAAGATGCTCAGGGGGTTGGAGCAGCTCTGCTGTGGGCACAGGCTGAGGGAGCTGGGGGTGTTCAGCCTGGAGAAGAGAAGGCTCCAGGCAGACCTCAGAGCAACCTCCCAGTGCCTGAAGGGGCTGCAGGAAGGCTGCAGAGGGACTGTTGGCAAAGGCCTGCAGGGCCAGGCCCAGGGACAGTGGCTTCAGAGCAGAGCAGAGCAGATGGAGCTTGGATGGGAGGAACAAGTTGTGCAGCAGGAGGCTGCTGGAAGACTGCAGCAGGTTGCCCAGGGAGGGGGTTGGGCTCCACCCTGGAGCTGTTGAAGGGGAGGCTGGAGAGGGCTGTGGGCAGCCTGCTGCAGTGGAGGATGTCCCTGCTGAGGGCAGGGGCTGGAGTGGGTGAGCTGTGGAGCTCCCTTCCAGCCTGGACCACTCTGTGCTTCTGTCATTCTGTGATTCTCTTTCTCAGCACCAGTTCCAAGCAGCAATGCCTTTCATTTTCTCTCACTGCCCCTCCTCCATCTCTCCTCTCCCCTCAGCATCCCTCCTGAGGAGGTGACAGTCGCCCCCCGGAGAGGAGAGCCCTGGCCCCTGCTCCTGCACTGTCCCGCCCACAGCGAGTAGAGCTGACCCAGCCGTGTTGCTCTTCCCTTCCAGGTGCCACTACAGCAATTTGGCCTTCTCCCTGCTGGCACACGTGCTGGCGGAGCACGCCGCCGAGGGGCAGTACCAGCGCTGGGTGGCAGAGCACATCCTGGAGCGCTTGGGCATGGAGGACACCGGCTTCGACCTCACGCCCCCCATCCGCGCCCAGATGGCCGTGGGCTTCTACGGCAGCCGGCAGCCAGCCCCCTCTACGACCTGGGCTGGTACAGGCCTTCTGGCCAGATGTACTCCACGGCCGCTGACCTCGCTAAGCTGGCCATGGTGTTCCTGGGCACCTACCACCGGCGCCTGCTGGAGCCGGACACAGTGAAGACCATGCTGACCCCGCTGCTCAAGTGCTCCACCGAGTACTTCGCTAACAAGACCGGCACCCCCTGGGAGATCAACGAGCAGCTGGGCTACGACGTGGTCAGGAAGGATGGGGACCTGGATGGCTACTCGGCCACCTTCTCTCTTATCCCCAAGCTCCGCCTGAGCTTCATCGTGCTGATGGCGGGGCCCCGGCCCCAGGGGGGAGACGTCGTGACCCAGACCTATGAGTATCTCGTTCCTGCCATGGAGACGGCGTTCAGGGAGGCAGAGAAAAGCCTCATTCCTCCTCCCAGCCCCAGCCCTTACGTTGGCTACTACACCTATTCCAACCTGACCTTCTATGAGATCAAAGCTGGCCCCGGGGGGTGCTGGTGATGCAGCAGTTTGGGCCTCACGTGGAGGAGCTGATCCCCGAGAAGTTCCGGACCATCAAGCTGCACCACCTGGAGGAGCGCGTCTTCCAGGTGGTCTTTGACAAGGAGTTCCCCTGTGTGCTGCACCTGGGCTCTGCCTCCATCTCCCTGGAGACCCAGAACGGGCAGCTCTTCAACTTCTACCCCTTCGACCGCCAGGGGCTGTCTCCCGGCTTCGACGCTCCGGGGCTGAACACCTACGGCGTGGTGCGGGTGCTGCGCCGGCCGGTGTTCTACACATAGAGCCCCCTGCCCCTCTCCCCCTGCCCGGCAGCTGGCTCCACGCCTCTCTCTCACCAGCCTCTGATGCCTGCCTGGCTGGAGCAGTGCCCCTTCAGAGGGCAGAGACGGTGGCAAGTGACCCTCCTGCCCTTCTGCCACGTCCCACTGCCGCAAGGAGCTTTCCTGCTTGCCGCCGCTGGCGGTGCAGAGCAGGCCAGATGGGAACTGCAGAGGCCTGCAGGGGAACAGAACAGAGGTGGGAATGTGCTGGCTGGCTGGTGTTGGGATGCCATCAAGTGAAGCCCAGCACTGAAGGCTCCACGCTGGCATGGTCTGTTTGGTGATCACCGTGCTGCCTGGCTGCCATGGTCAGAGGATGGAGGATTCCGTGTCGCTCAGACGATGTCTCCTCTTCCGCCCAAGGGCGTTTCCAAGGCTCTTAAGCAGCACACCTACCATGAAGATCCCTCACCTGGGCTGGCCAAAAGCATTCTGTGCTAGAAGATGGCACCAGCCTGATCCCAGGCCCTGCTGGTGACACCTGGGCAGGTGGGGCCCATTGCTTCCCTGGGCCACAGCAAGGAAACTGTGGAAAGAGCAGGCAGAAACATGACCCTGTCTTGAGGCCAGGGATGTCTCCAGCAGTGGCTGTCACACAGAGGGCTGTGAGGGACAGGCTGTGGGTGCCAGCAGGACTTCAGTAAAGCATTTGACACTGTCTCACTGCAGCCTCCTGGACAAACTGCCTGCTGATGGCTTGGATGGGTGGGAAGGAAACTGGCTGATGGCTTGGATGGGTGGGAAGGAAACTGGCTGATGGCTTGGATGGGTGGGAAGGAAACTGGCTGATGGCTTGGATGGGTGGGAAGGAAACTGGCTGATGGCTTGGATGGGTGGGTGCTTCACTGGGTGAAAACTGGCTGATGGCTTGGATGGGTGGGTGCTTTGCTGGGTGAAAACTGGCTGATGGCTTGGATGGGTGGGTGCTTTGCTGGGTGAAAACTGGCTGATGGCTGGGCCCAAAGAGGGCTTGGGGAATGGAGAGAACTCCAGCTGGCAGCTGGTCACCAGCAGTGCTCCCCAGGGCTCAGAGCCGGGGCCAGTTCTGGTTCACCTCTTCATCAGTGGTCTGGACGAGGGGTCGGGGGGCACCGCGGTCAGTTTGCAGGTGATGCCAAAATGTCTGGCAGTGTTGACCTGCTGGAGGGTAGAAAGGCCTTTCAGAGGGACCTGGCCAGGCTGGATCCTCGGGCCTAGCTCAGCTGTATGAGGTTTAACAACCCTGAGTGCTGGATCCTGCACTTGGGTCACAACAACCTGAAGCAATGCTCCAGGCTCAGGGCAGAGAGGCTGGAAAGTTGCCTGGCAAAAGCTGACCTGGGGATGTTGATCAACAGCTGGCTCCACATGAACCAGCACTGCCCAGGGGGCAAAAAGGCCACCAGCATCCTGGCTTGGGTCAGGAATAGTGTGGCCAGCAGGACCAGGCAGTGATCATGCCCCAGTACTGGGCACTGGTGAGGACACACCTCAGATACTGGGCTCAGTTTTGGGGCCCTCACTCCAAGAAGGACATTAATGGCCGGAGCAGGGCCAGAGAAGGGCAACAGAGCTGGGGAAGGGTCTGGGCAACAGGGCTGGGGAAGAGCAGCTGAGGGAGCTGGGGGTGGTGAGGCTGGAAAAGAGGAGGCTGAGAGAGACCTCATTGCTCTCTGCAGCTCCCTGAGAGGAGGCTGGAGCCAGGGGGGGCTTGGGCTCTGCTCCCTAGTCTCAGGGGACAGAAGGAGAGGAAATGTCCTGAAATTGTGCCAGGGGAGGCTGAGGCTGGAGATGAGGAGCAATTTCTTTGCTGCAGGAGTGGTCAGGGGCTGGCAGAGGCTGCCCAGGGAGGTGGTGGAGTCCCCACGCCTGGAGGTGTTCCAGAACCCTGTGGCAGCTGGGGCCAGGGTTTGGTGGCCAGGGTGGGGCTGGGTCAAGAGCTGGACTTGATGATCTTTTCCAGTCAAAATGGTTCTTTGATTCCATGAGACAGCAATAGTTAAGAGCAGAAGCTGAACCTGACTCCTGTGGGCTGGGCCTTACAAACACACCCTGGTGTGCTCCAGCTGGACTCAGCTTGGTGACGTCTCAGTATGTAGGCAGGTGTCTGAGTGCGGCACTTGGGCACAGGACCCCCTGGCAAGCTGTGTGTGTGCTTTGCCGGGGGGTCTGGGGGGTTCAGGTCCTTCATGCCTGTGCAGGCAGCAGGGGGATGCTAAGGACAAGTGCAGTAGCCTGGGCGTCACTAGAGGCAGCTCAGGTGCTCCTGCAAAGCCCCAGGTGCTTTTTCTTCTCCCTTCCTGTGCCCACTCAGCATCGCTGGGAGTGCTCGAGCAGCCCGTGGCCATGGCACCCTGCGGGCCAAGGGCCATGGTGCTCTCAGCGTGACAGCTGGACCCAACGGCCAACCGAAACAAGTCTGTGACTGTACCACTGTGACAGATGATCCACCACTGACGGCCAGCAGCATGGCACGGGGAGGGGAGCAGTGCAGGGCACCACTGCAAGTCAGGGCAAGCACCACCCCTGAGGAGCCCTGGTGCCTGCAGACCCTTCACGTCTAGGAGAGCTTCGTGACAGCAGCCCTGCGGGACACGGGGCAGGAAACCAAGCAGAGGGGGAGGGCAAGAAACCTCTCCCCGGGAATGAGCAGCCTGGCTGCAGGCATGGCTCTGGCTGCACTGCATGGCTCCGGCTGCACTGCATGGCTCCGGCTGCACTGCATGGCTCCGGCTGCACTGCATGGCTCCGGCTGCAGGGCATGGCTCCGGCTGCACTGAATGGCTCCGGCTGCAGGGCATGGCTCAGGCTGCACTGCATGGCTCCAGCTGCAGGGCATGGCTCCGGCTGCACTGCATGGCTCTGGCTGCACTGCGTGGCTCCGGCTGCACTGCATGGCTCCGGCTGCCCTGCATGGCTCCGGCTGCCCTGCATGGCTCCGGCTGCAGGGCATGGCTCTGGCTGCACTGTGTGGCTCCAGCTGCACTGCATGGCTCCGGCTGCAGGGCATGGCTCCGGCTGCAGGCATGGCTCCAGCTGCTCTGCATGGCTCCGGCTGCCCTGCATGGCTCCGGCTGCAGGGCATGGCTCCGGCTGCACTGGGTGGCTCCGGCTGCACTGCATGGCTCTGGCTGCAGGGCATGGCTCCGGCTGCACTGCATGGCTCCGGCTGCACTGCGTGGCTCCGGCTGCACTGCATGGCTCCGGCTGCAGGCATGGCTCCGGCTGCAGGGCATGGCTCCGGCTGCACTGCATGGCTCTGGCTGCACTGCGTGGCTCCGGCTGCAGGGCATGGCTCTGGCTGCACTGCATGGCTCCGGCTGCAGGGCATGGGTCTGGCTGCACTGCATGGCTCCGGCTGCACTGCATGGCTCCGGCTGCAGGGCATGGCTCTGGCTGCACTGCATGGCTCCGGCTGCACTGCATGGCTCTGCCTGCACTGCATGGCTCTGGCTGCACTGCATGGCTCCGGCTGCACTGCATGGGTCCGGCTGCACTGCATGGCTCCGGCTGCAGGGCATGGCTCCGGCTGCACTGCATGGCTCCGGCTGCAGGGCATGGCTCTGGCTGCACTGCGTGGCTCCAGCTGCACTGCATGGGTCCGGCTGCACTGCATGGCTCCGGCTGCAGGGCATGGCTCCGGCTGCACTGCATGGCTCCGGCTGCCCTGCATGGCTCCGGCTGCACTGCATGGGTCCGGCTGCAGGGCATGGCTCTGGCTGCACTGCATGGCTCTGGCTGCACTGCGTGGCTCCAGCTGCACTGCATGGCTCCGGCTGCAGGGCATGGCTCCGGCTGCAGGCATGGCTCCGGCTGCCCTGCATGGCTCCGGCTGCAGGGCATGGCTCCGGCTGCACTGCATGGCTCTGCCTGCACTGCATGGCTCTGGCTGCACTGCATGGCTCCGACTGCACGGCATAGCTCTCACTGCAGGGCATGGCTCTGGCTGCACTGCATGGCTCCGGCTGCAGGGCATGGCTCCGGCTGCACTGCATGGCTCCGGCTGCCCTGCATGGCTCCGGCTGCACTGCATGGCTCCGGCTGCAGGGCATGGCTCCGGCTGCACTGCATGGCTCTGGCTGCACTGCGTGGCTCCAGCTGCACTGCATGGCTCCGGCTGCAGGGCATGGCTCCGGCTGCAGGCATGGCTCCGGCTGCCCTGCATGGCTCCGGCTGCAGGGCATGTCTCCGGCTGCACTGCATGGCTCTGCCTGCACTGCATGGCTCTGGCTGCACTGCATGGCTCCGACTGCACGGCATAGCTCTCACTGCAGGGCATGGCTCTGGCTGCACTGCATGGCTCTGGCTGCACTGTATGGCTCTGGCTGCACTGCATGGCTCCGGCTGCACTGCATGGCTCTCACTGCACTGCATGGCTCTCACTACAGGGCATGGCTCTGGCTGCAGGGCATGACTCTGGCTGCAGGGCATGGCTCTGGCTGCACTGCATGGCTCCGGCTGCACTGCATGGCTCTCACTGCACTGCATGGCTCTCACTGCAGGGCATGGCCTGGAGGACCTGCCCGGGGATGGACACACTAGCAGCAGCAGATCCCCTTCAGAGTGTATCTTCTGGCAGCCCAGAAGAGATTGCAGCTGGGGTCCCCTTGCAGAGGGATCTGCTGCTGCTGCTTGTGCAGACACAGTCCTGGAAGTGAAGATGTCTCAGGGAGGATGAGGCAACCACTTCCTTCCCTGCCTGCTCTCCTGCTGTCCCTCAGGTTTCCCTCTGTGTGCAGCTCTTCAGCTGCAGTTTTGAGCAGTGAGAGCCCAGCTCTGAAGCCCATCACTCCCAGCCTCAGTTCCTGCCCTTTTTCAGCCCCTGGCGGCTCCTGGCAAACAGGAGCTGATGCAACCTCTGCCTTGCAGGCAGTTGTGGTTGCTGCTCTGTTGGTTTCCTCTGGACTCTGCAGGTGAAGGCATTTCAGACCCTGGGCAATCCTCAGGTGTTTGCTGTGGGCCACAGCTACAGCAATAAGCTCTGTGCAGGCCCTTGCTGCTGTCAGCTGTGCCCAGAGCTTTGTGTGCAGGCAGAGCTGCTGCTGGTGGCAGTGTCCCACCCTGCCATGGCACAGCATGCCCCGAGGACTTGCAGCTCACCACAGCTGGTGGCTGATGGTCAGGGTTTGGAGTGGTCTCACCCTGCTCTGTTTGAGGGAGAGGTAACTGCCAGGTCTGGGGCTCCTCTTGCTTTGGAACACAAGTGGTTGCTCCTATCAGGTACAGGGAGAAGCTTCCAGAGAAAGGCAAAAGGACCTGGGGGTGCTGGGGGGTGGGAGGTTGGCC
This sequence comes from Picus viridis, assembly GCA_033816785.1. NCBI lineage: Eukaryota > Metazoa > Chordata > Aves > Piciformes > Picidae > Picus > Picus viridis. The sequence goes on along the minus strand of CM066600.1, from coordinate 10,242,076 downwards.
ATGAGCCAGCAATGAGCTCTGGTGGCCAGGAAGGCCAAGGGCAGCCTGGGCTGGATCAGAAGGGCTGTGCTGGGTAGGTCAGAGAGGTTCTCCTCCCCCTCTGCTCTGCCCTGCTGAGGCCACAGCTGGAAGCTTGTGTCCAGTTCTGGGCCCTCAGCTCAAGAAGCACCTCAGGGAAGTGCTGCAGAGAGTCCATCCCAGAGGCACAGAGCTGCTGCAGGCTGTGGAAGATCTTCCTCAGGAGGAGAGCCTGAGGGAGCTGAGGGCTCTGGAGCTTGCAGAGGAGGAGCCTGAGGGTGACCTCATTGCTGGGGATGAAGCTGTGCAGGGGGATGCCCAGAGGCTGGAGCCAGGCTGTGCTGGGGGCTGCCCAATGCCAGCCAAGGGGCAGTGGTGGAAGCTGAGGCAGAGGAAGTGCCATGGGAACAGGAGGGAAGATTGATTGGCTGTGAGGGTGAGAGAGCCTGGAGCAGGCTGCCCAGGGGGCTGTGGAGACTCCTCTGGAGAGATTCCAACCCCTCCTGGATGAGTTGCTGTGTGAGCTGCCCTGGGTGACCCTGCTCTGGCAGGGCTGGGACTGGATGAGCTCCAAAGGGCCCTTCCAGCCCCTCACCCTCTGTGCCTCTGTAACACTCTGGGACAAAGAGGATTTCTACCCCATGCTGCCCCCTGGCCAGGATCAAACACTACTCTGGAGTGCCCCAGTGGGGCTGCAGGAGAGGTGAAGAGGTTTTCCTTTCCCCTCAGTGGTGCAGGCACTAACAAAGCTTTTCTGTCCTCCTGAGTCCCCCTCAGCCATGCACACTGACACCTGTTGTGCTCTTGCTCCTTCCCGTAGCAGCCAAGCCCAGATCTTTGCTCTCCACAGCATGACCCAGGCATGAAGCTGCACCTGCACTGAGCTCAGCCCACCACAGCCCAGGTCACACTGGGAAGGAGAACAAGAGCTTCATACAGCACCCCTTGTGTGGGCAGGAGAGTGCCCTTAGGTGGCAGAGGGAGGAGAAAGGAGACCCTGGCACAGCTGCAGAAAGGGAGCAGATTCTGCCCCCTCCTCTACTCTGTTCTGTTCTGACCCCTCCAGCAGCACTGCCTCCAGTTCTGGTGCCCCCAGCACAAGAAGGACCTGGAGCTGCTGGAGAGGGTACACAGGAGGCCACAGAGATGATCAGAGGCTGGAGAACCTCCCCTGGGGGACAGGCTGGGAGAGTTGGGGCTGTTCAGCCTGGAGAAGAGAAGGCTCCAGAGAGACCTCAGAGCAGCCTTCCAGTACCTGAAGGGGCTCCAGGAGAGCTGGGGAGGGACTTTGGACAAGGGCTGGGAGTGCCAGGATGAGGAACAATGGCTTTGAGCTGGGAGAGAGGAGAATGAGAGTGGAGAGGAGAAAGGCCTCTGCTCCTTGGTGCCAAGGGACAGGAGCAGAGGCAATGGCTCCAAGCTGCCCCAGGGGAGGCTCAGGCTGCAATCAGGAAGGATTTCTGCCCTGGCAGGGATCTCAGCCCTGGAATGCTCTGCCCAGGGCAGTGCTGCAGTGCCCAGCCCTGGGGGGTTCCAGCAGCTGTGGGCCTGGGGCTTGGGGCCATGGTTTGGTGCTGAGGCTGCAGTGCTGGGTGCAGGCTTGGGCTGGCTGAGCCTGGAGGCCTCTTCCAAGTGGCTGTGTGCTGTGATTTGTGTGATCTGAGGAGAGACTCTGCTCAGCCTTGCACACCGTGTCTCAGCCTGTGCTGCTCTCTCTCACTCTTTTCCTGCCCTTTCCTAATTGCAGTTTTGAGTTATGTTTGCAGAATGTTTTCTGGTTTTCTCCATCTTGTTTGCATTTCAAGAGGGAGAGAAGATCTATGGAGCCCCCAGGACATGATATAAGCAGCTTTGATTAGAGCCCTTGCTATAACCACGTCTGAGCAGCCTCAGCCCGGATATTTCATGCCCAGCTCCCTGGATAAGTCAGTGACAGGCCCCTGCCTGCTGCAGAGAGCAAGGAGGTCTCCCTCAGCCTCCTCTGCTCCAGCCTGACCCCCCCAGCTCCCTCAGCCCTGCTCTAGCCCAGGGGCTCCAGGCCCTGCTCCAGCCTGGCTGCCCTGCTCTGGACACCTCCAGCCCCTCAGGGTCCTTCCTGCAGGGAGGGCCCAGAGCTGAGCACAGCACTCCAGCTGTGGCCTGCCCAGTGCTGAGCACAGGGGGATGGTCACCTCCTGGCCCTGCTGCCCCCCTGCTCCTGCCCCAAGCCAGGAGGCCATTGGCCTGCTTGGCCCCTGGGCACTGCTGGCTCATATTTAACCAACTGTCAGCCAGCACCCCCAGATCCCTCTCCTTCAAGCTGCTGTCACTGTGAGCTGCAGGCTCTCCCCATCCCCAGGAGCAGATTCCTGTATCTTCTCTGCCTGCTTGCACAGCTGGTTGATGACATTTATCTTCCACTGTTCCTGTGGCTCTCTCCATTCAGCTGCATATCTTCCTACCTTCCTCTGTGTGGCTGCCTCCAAGGCAGCTGCCCCTGGGTGAGCTGGCAGGCAGTGACCAGCAGAGCACTGTGATAGGGGTCTGAGGACAAAGGAGGGGGTGGCAGTGAGCTGAGCAGGCAGCCTGTGGGTCAGGGCAGCTTTCAGCACAGTGCAGGTGACAGATTCCTCCCTGGAGAAGGAAGGCAGAGACAGGGAACACCTTGGAGAGAGGTGATGTGGGTGGCAGCATTCCAGGTGACAGCCAAGAGCACTGCTGGAGCAGCTGCTGTTGGCACTGATCCTTTGGTCTGTGCCCAGCTCTGAATCAGGTTGGCAAAGGCTTTGTCCTGAGAAGGATCAGGAGTCCCTGCTGGCCTCGTGCTGGAACCCAGCTGCACTGCCCTGATATGGTCAAAGATCTCCTGATGTTCACACTGTGCCTGTGGCTCCTTCCACATCCCCTACTCCTACCCTGCAGTGGGGCTCTGGCTCCTTCCACATCCCCTACTCCTACCCTGCAGTGGGGCTCTGGCTCCTTCCACATCCCCCTACTCCTACCCTGCAGTGGGGCTCTGGCTCCTTCCACATCCCCTACTCCTACCCTGCAGTGGGGCTCTGGCTCCTTCCACATCCCCTACTCCTACCCTGCAGTGGGGCTCTGGCTCCTTCCACATCCCCTACTCCTACCCTGCAGTGGGGCTCTGGCTCCTTCCACATCCCCTACTCCTACCCTGCAGTGGGGCTCTGGCTCCTTCCACATCCCCTACTCCTACCCTGCAGTGTGCCTGTGGCTCCTTCCACATCCCCTACTCCTCCCAGAACTGGCCCTGTCCTGTCTGCAAGTGCCCCTCAGAGGTCTGTTGGCTGCTCCTAGGCAGCACCCCCCTTCCCTCTCAGCTGGGCAGAAGCAGCCTCCTGGCTCCCGTGTCCCTGCCCATCATGGTCTGCCTCAGCTAGGCCCTTCCCAGCCCCTCTGGGAAACAGAGTCCTCACACCTGACGCCACTCAGTGCAGCTGCAGTAGAGCAGCCAGGGTCAGCTTCAGGAGGGAAGCTTTGGCCAGGCTTATGGAAGTGGAAGATGCTTTGTCCCAGTCTAAGGGGCAAGAGAGGCTCTCCAATTCTTCTCAGAGTGGTTAAAGAGAAACTCCACACAGGACTGGGCAGAGAAGGAAGTTTAAGTGGAAGTGCTGCTCATAACCTCCAGCACCACAGAGCGAAGCACATCAGACACAAAGGAGAAACTTCTCAAGGAGGAAACTCCTCACTGTGAGGGTCCCAGAGGCCTGGAGCAGGCTGCCCAGGGAGGTTGTGGAGTCTCCTTCTCTGGAGCCTCTCCAGCCCCATCTGGTTGTGTTCTGTGTGACCTGTGCTGGGTTCTGTGTCCTGCTCTGGCAGGGGCTTGGACTCCATCATCTTTGGAGGTCCCTTCATAGTATCATAGTACCATAGTATCAGTCAGGGTTGGAAGGGACCACAAGGATCAGCCAGTTCCAACCCCCCTGCCATGGGCAGGGACACCCCACACTAGATCAGGCTGCCCAGAGCCTCGTCCAGCCTGGGCTGAAACACCTCCAGGGACGGGGCCTCAACCACCTCCCTGGATAACCCATTCCAGGGCTTCACCACTCTCATGGGGAAGAACTTCCTCCTCCCCTCCAGCCTGAATCTCCCCACCTCCAGCTTCAGTCCATTCCCCCTAGTCCTGTCACTCCCTGAGATCCTGAGCAGTCCCTCCCCAGCCTTCCTGGAGCCCCCTGCAGATCCTGGAAGGCCACAATGAGGTCACCTGGGAGCCTTCTCTTCTCCAGCCTGAACAGCCCCAACTCCTTCAGTCTGTCCTCACAGCAGAGCAGCTCCAGCCCTCTGCTCATCCTCCTGGCCCTGCTCTGGACACCTTCCAGCACCTCCAGATCCCTCTTGTCATAGGGGCTCCAGAACTGGAGGCAGTACTGCAGGTGGGGTCTCCCCAGGGCTGAGCAGAGGGGCAGAATCCCCTCCCTTGCCCTGCTGGCCACACTTCTCCTGCTGCAGCCCAGGCTCTGGTTGGCTTTCTGGGCTGCAAGTGCACATTGAGAGCTCCTGTTGAGCTTCTCCTCCCCCAGCACCCCCAAGGCTCTCTCCTCAGGGCTGCTCTCCAGCCAGTCCCTGCCCAGCCTGGATTTGTGCCTGGGATTGCCTGCACCCAGCTGCAGGACCCTGCCCTTGGTCTTGTTGAAGCTCCTGAGGTTGGCTTGTGCCACCTCTCCAGCCTGTCCAGGTCCCTCTGGATGGATCCCTTCCCTCCAGCATGTCTGCTGCACCACACAGCTTGGTGTCATCACAACCTTGCTGAGGCTGCACTCAGTGCCACTGTCCATGGCACCCACAGAGATGTGGAACAAGCCTGGTCCCAGGAGTGATCCCTGAGGGACTCTGCTTGTCCCTGGCCTCCCCTGGGACATGGACCATTGACAGCCACTCTTTGGGTGCAGCCATCAAGCCAGTTCTGTATCCACCCAGTGGTCACCCATCAGACCCATGTGTCACCAGCCTGGAGCCCAGGCTGTGGTGTGGGACAGTGCCAAAGGCTCTGCTCAGGGCCAGGGGAACGACATCAGTTGCTTTCTCCACTCTTTATGTGCAGCCTGGCAAGGAAGTGGAGCACAGCCCTGGCCCCGGCCCCCTGCCCTACACTGCACATGCTGTGGGCTGTGGGGGCTCTGTGGTGTCCACACTCTGATGCCCTTTCTAGTCCTGCATTTTAGACAGGCAGGAGTTGCTTCTGCCTTGGTCTTCCCTCGCCTGCTCTCTGTCCACACTGTGTGGTGCTCGTCCTACCTGTGCCAGGAACCAAAGCAACACAGGAAGCACTGAGTGATGCATTCCAGAGCTGCTCACTCCAACAGAGCAGGGACAAAGAGGTGCTTCTGCTTCACAGCAAGCTAGAGCACTGGGGGTCCCATCCAGGCTCATCTTCCTGCTTCAGGACAAGGTTCCTGGTGGAAAGAGGGAGACATTTCAGGTTGGATATTAGGAGAACTTTATCCCCAGCA